>BSBM01000500.1:2466666-3700000 GCA_027924585.1 Larix kaempferi | reverse complement strand
GATGATGAAGAAGATGATGAGGAGGAATAGGCTGATTATGATGATGAATATCATGATGAGGAAGAGTGTCAAGTCCCAAAATTTTGCAATGGGTCAGAATGGCCTAAGCACCTTGGCCATACTCATGACAGTTTGTCAAATTGATGCTAAGGGTCAAATAAATGCCAAGAATGAAGTCCAAGTTAGTAATAATGTGAAATTAGATCCAAATGGACAAGGTGGGTCACATTAAGAGAAATTCCCAATTCAAAGTTGTAATATACCCATCCAAATGAACTGCCATGGATGAAAATTACTAGTTCCCTAGGTTGAGGGTGGAAGCTTTGGGATTTGAAATAAGGGGGATAATAAATGATGTTTGAACATTAGAATGGCATAAATATTTAATAAAGGAGATAAATAAATAAATACAAGGAAAAATCAGAGTGGCAATTGATCATGAAGACACATGGAGGATGTGGGACCCACACAAGCTAGATTTTATATGCCACATGGCATCCTCCTCTTGTCATTTCGAATCCATAAGAAGCCCAAGGTTCTTTGGATGAGTTGAAAGGTCAATATACTTGGAATGAATCAATTAAGGTCGAATTGGAGTGGAAGAGTAACTCCCATGGAAGAGGAAGAGGCATTTTGGAGCTAGCGAGACACTTGGACTAGATTCTCTAGCTCTATGACAACAATGATGAAGATTCTATGACACCTATGACACAAATCAGACCTGAAGGCTGACATCTGACATATATGACATGTCAGGGATAAAAATAGCCTCCAAGAGGGCGCTCAAGTGAGTTAGGGCAGCCAAAGAGACACCGATTTGAATTTGGAGAAGGAGAGGGTTAGAATTGGAAGGACAAGTGTCATACTTGGGAATTTCTTCCCAAATTGAGTTGGCATGAAGCTCTTGGGAGGAATTCGACCCATGGAGGACCCTAGAAGTTTATAAAAGACAATAACAAAGGATGGTATCTTTTGATCATTTTAGAAGTTTCATTTTGCATTTGGAGAGGAGAGATAGTGGAGTGCTACTCTACTTTCCTTAGCACCAATTTTGAGGGTGAAAGATTCCCATCCTAGTTGGTAATTGGAAAGTCCATTCAGACCTTTCATTTGGAGCTTTAATGGAGTCTTTTGTTACAGGTTGAATCTACAGGTCAGTTCATGGTCACATCTCTTTCAACTTGCTTCTACAACCATTCTTCCATGTTGGAATATTGACACCATCATTTTTATATTTTGCATGCATGCATACAAATCTACATGCTTTGCATGCCACTGCATGTATCCAGTCATCATCTTGGTGGTCTCCTAGCACCTAGAGTTTGTTTCTAGCTCTCCAGAGCCTATCTACAGCCGCCAATCGGCCTCTTACCTACCTAATGCGCCCTTCTTGACTGTTGTGCATGGAAAGTGCGCCTTTCTCACCGACCACTGTCAGTTAGAGTGCCTTTACTCACCTACCTTCAGTGATCACTCAGTTAGGGCGTCTTATCTCACCTATTGGGAGTTATCATTCAGTTAGTGCATTGATTGAGTAGTTCTTCCACTGATTTCTCATGCTGACTGCTTATAGCTTCTAGTTAGCTAGTTTTGGAGTTCCACTTGACTATTTGACAACCTCATGTGCCCCCCTTGGAGTCTCCATTCCCTAATTTACGCCTAGATGGTTCTGTTAGACGCAGTTAGACACACTTGACTAACTATTACCATTTATGACTGATACTATTAACTAGATGATGTCTCCATTGTTATCCAAGCTACACTTTGAGTTAGACAGCCTCATGCACCCACCTTGGAGTCTCCATTCCTTGATTTATGGCTAGATAGTTATGTTAGACTCAGTTGATCACACTTGACTAACTCTTACCATTTATGACTGATACTGCCAACTGGATGATGTCTCCTAGTTATTCATGTTGGACTCTAAGCTCAGATTTGAATTCCCTACTTGGCTAATTCGAATCCTGTATGATGCCTCATCATTGATTATTGTAACACATTCTCTACATTCATTATTCATTGTATGATATTGACATTGTCCATTATTCTGTGTTTATGAGTGATTATTGAATGCATGCTTCTTCTTCTCTGCAAATAATCTTGAGTGTTAGATTGTGAGTTTTTTACAGTTGCTAGATCCCTGTAGATTGTCACATGGTATCAGAGCAGTCAACAACTATTCAAATTGTAGCCATTGCAGCAGTTGCAACATTTCTTTGAGCAACTATCTTTCACTTGTGCACCAAAAGCCTCTAAGTTTCCATAGCAAAATCCTAGTGCTATTACTTGAATTCATTGGAGAAATACAGTGAGGTATAGCCATGTGTGAAGGATGTAGTCTATGTGCCAAGTGTCCTTAAGGTAGTGTTTAGTCGAAGTGTAGCATTCTCCATCAACAAAACTTCTCTTGTTTTGCAGGTTTATTCACCCGTTCGGAATCTTTTTCAACTATTCGACTTTCTCTATTCAGATGGATCTAAAGCTCACATATTCCAACTATGTTGAGTAGAAATCCAAGATGGCTCTCTTCATGAGATCCAAGAGCTTCAACTGAATACTCAACAGAACGATGTTAGAACCTCTTAGTGCAGTTGAAAAGTCCAAGTACTTGGACAGGCTTGATGAAGCAGTTGGTCTCCTCCTTCTCTCAATTTCTGAAGATCTTCACTTCCATGTCATCGATATTACATCTCCTAAAGAGGTTTGGGACAAGCTCGAATCCCTTTTTGGAAAGAAAGATGATATGAAAGGACACAAATTGGAGAATGAGCTCATATGTTTAAGTCCTGACAGTTTCGAATCTATCAATTCCTTCCTCACCAAGTTCAAAATATTGATATCACAGTTGAAAAGATATGAGATAGTGAAAGAAGACAAGCAGCTTATACTTTCTATTCTCTCAAAGTTGGGGGCAAACTTCTTAGTTTTTGTCTCTACTTTCCAGTCAGCTAGGTTGTCCATTCCAAGATGGAAGTTTCCATCACTTGATGATTTCATTCAATCTCTTACTCAAGAGGAAGAGAAGTTGATCTCTATGGGAATGATAAAACCCAAACTGGATTCATCCCTTATAGTTGCAGAGAGAGCGAATGGTAAAGGAAAGCAAAATATTTCTGACAAGATATCGAATGATAGAAGGCCTACAGATAGTCCACACCAGTCATATGGGGATTTGAACTCAAGGAAGACCAAGCATTCTCAGAAGGGAAAGACGAAGTCCACTTATTGTCTGAAGGGGTTTCATCCTGAGAGTACTTGCATGAGGAAGACTATATATTTTATGGCTAAGTTACTTGAGAAGAACAATCTTCCTGTACCAACATGTGCAAGGAAGAAAGATCCTGATATTGAATCTTCTAGATCCGAAGGTAAAGAAAGATGTCATGCCTTCATGGCAAGTGCATCAATAGATTCTTCTTTCATCCTAGATTTAGGAGCCTCAAGACACATGTCTTCCTCCAAAGATCTCTTATCCAACTTCGAAATCTTAGTTGACCCTTCTATCATGTTGGGGAATGATTTAGAAGTCTCCTCCCAGGGGATTCAAGGAATCAATATTGACTACGATTACTTTTCTGATGTGCTTTATGTTCCTTCTCTTACAACAAAATTAATTTCAGTGTATCAAATGAGTCATATTGGAGAGCCCAAAAGAGTCATCTTTTCTCCAAATGAAGTCGAGATACAAAACATGGTTTCAGGTGAAATCATTGCAAAGGGAGTTGCAAATCACAACTCCAAACTGTATGAGTTCTCACACTTCTTACCTCTCTCGAAGCAATCAACTCTCCATACTCATGCCAATGAAGAAAGCAGATTGTGGCATGAAAGATTTGGGAATCTTAACTATAAGTACTTGCATGACATGCATGCAAAGGAGATGGTTTATGGGATGTCCCAGATCAAGTTTTCCAAAGGAAACTGTCATGGTTGTTTGATGGGGAAGCATCCTCAGAAGAAGTTTGAGAAAGGAAAGGCTAGGAGAGCCTCTCACCCTCTTGATCTCATCCATAGTGATGTGGCTTGTCCATTTCCAGATATATCTCTGAACAAATCAAGGTATGTGCTCACTTTTATTGATGATTATTCTAGATTCACTTGGGTATATTTCCTTAGATTGAAATTAGAAGTATTTGGGTTCTTCGAGTTTTTCAAGTCTTTTGTAGAGAAATTTTTAGACAGGAAAATAAAATCCATTCGCACTGACAATGGTGGTGAGTACATTAAGGGTGAATTTCAAGATTTTTGTACTAAAGAGGGCATTGAGATGCAACATACTATTCCCTACACACCACAACAAAATGGTCTAGCTGAAAGGAAGAACATAACATTGAAAGAGATGGCCACCTGCATGTTAAAGTCGAAAGGGTTGCACCCTAGTCTTTGGGAAGAATCCATTAACTGTGCCACCTATCTTCAGAACAGGGTTCCTCACAAGGGACTCAAATATACTACTCCTTTTGAAGCATGGATGGGATACAAACCTGATGTATCTCATCTTAAAGTGTTTGGATCCAAAGCTTGGGAAAGGATTCCAACTGACAAAAGGAGAGCTCTTGATTCACAAAGCAGAGAGTGCATTATGGTGGGATATGCATTGGATGCAAAGGCTTACAAGTTACATGATCCTACTTCCATGACCACATTTCTAGAAAAGAGTGTACAGTTTGAGGAGTGGCCTCTCCATGATACTCCTTCTGTTGAGCAAGATAACTCACCTACTACTCCTCCTTTGATTGATGAGAGCTTCACATGATACTTCAAATTCAGAATCTGAAGATGGAGATGATGATGATGGAATGTTAGATCTAGATCCACAAGAACCTGAAGGTCTAGCAAATGATGATGAAGATGAGGGAATGAGAGATCCAAATCCACAAGAACCTGATGCTCCTCCTCTTCCTTGATGGGCTTCCATTACACTCCGACTTGCCAGTGATTTGGTTGGTGATCCACATGATCATAGAAGAACTAGGTCATATTTTCAGCATGGAAGGGTCCATCCTCCTCACAATGTTGATCCATTTCTGATCGATCGATCCTTCTTCGGAAAAGAAGAACACTTACCTGCTTCATGGGTGAGAGATGATATGCTTCATTAGCATCCTTTAGTCTATTTGGAGGGAGGGATTTCTTCCCACTGGGTTTTCCCTCTTTCCTCACTTAGTTTATTTAGATTGATCGTATGGGGTGACCTTTGGTCTTAGTCACCAGGGCCCTATTTTTTTCGGTTATTATCTCATATTATAGCTTGCGGGGGGTGTTGGAATATTCACACCATCATTTTTATCTTTTGCATGCCTACATGCAAATATGCATGCTTTGCATGCCACTGCATGCATCTAGTCATCATCATGGTGGTCTCCCAGCACCTAGAGCTTGTTTATAGCTCTCCAGAGCCTATCTACAGCCCCCAACTGGCCTCCTTCCTAACTAGTGTGCCCTTCTTGACTATTGTGCATGGCAAGTGCGCCTTTCTCACCTACCATTGTCAGTTAGAGTGCCTTTACTCACCTACCTTAAGTTATCACTCAGTTAGGGCGCCTTATCTCACCTACCGGGAGTTATCATTCAGTTAGTGCATTGATTGAGTAGTTCTTCGAGTGATTTCTCATGCTGACTGCTTGTAGATTCTAGTTAGCTAGTTCTGGAGTTCCACTTCACTATTTGATAGCCTCATGCGTCCCCCTTGGAGTCTCCATTCCCTGATATATGCCTAGATGGTTCTGTTAGAATCAGTTAGACACATTTGAGTGACTATTACCATTTATGACTGATACTATTGACTGGATGATGTCTCCATTGCTATCCAAGCTATACTTTGAGTTAGATAGCCTCATGCACCCACCCTGGAGTCTCCATTCCTTGATTTATGGCTAGATAGTTCTGTTAGAATCAGTTGGTCACACTTGACTAACTCTTACCATTTATGACTGATACTGGTAACTCGATGATGTCTCCTAGTTATTCATGCTGGACTCTGAGCTCAGATTCGAATTCCCTACTTGGCTAATTCAAATCCTATATGATGCCTCATCATTGATTATTGTAACACATTCTCTACATTCATTATTCATTGTATGATATTGACATTGTCCATCATTCTGTGTTTATGAGTGAATATTGAATGCATGCTTATTCTTCTTTGCAAATAATCTTGAGATTTATATTATGAGTTTGTTACAGTTGCTAGATCCCTGCAGATTATCACATTCTATTTCTTGGCATATTCTTGCTCCTTGAGGAGAGGCGCACTTGTTGAAGTGATGAAATCTTTGGGGTAGATCTTGAGGCCCCATATATTTGTAATATGATATATATATACTCTTTTTTTACTGCTCATGATACTCTCAGGTAGAAATACCAAGTGAATTTATGTAAAATTACCAAACAATGCATAAATGATTCCATTTCCCCTAGATCTTGTTCTTGGAGTTTGAAGAGATATTATTTAGAGTTGTATGAGTTTATATATATGATTTGGTTGATGTATAGAGTGTTATTAAAGTTATGAACAAGTTTCATTAAGAGAGAATAATCCCTTGGCACCTAAAATTCGAATTTCATAAGTCATGGTGAAAATAACTAGCTTCCCCCCCCCCTATGTGAAATATTGCATATAAACATATGATTTTAATGAGTTGCAGAAGAGCATAAGAACTAATTAAGGATATAGTGGGGAGATAATTAAATCCAATTATCAGTACCATACCTCTGTTCAGAAATTTTGAAGGGTTTAACAGCATTTGGGAACCCAACTTTGTCCACTACCCTTGGGGGATTTGAAGCTCGAAATTACTAGTAATCTTCCCTACATTGTCTAGATTGTAAATGAATGTTGCAAAGTGTTTTAATGGTTTTTAAGTATCCATAAGCCTCTTTTATATGTCTTAATACATCTAAAATACCTTCATACCCATTATACAAGCATTTGGAGTCATTTGGAGACCAAGAGACCAATACTAGTCAAAGAGAAATTGCTATTCAAACTCCCTAATTTGGCCAGAAATTAAAGGAGAGTTTCAGAAGCCTCTTTAAGAATCTAAAGCATCAATAAGCCTAATAATTATGTCCTAATATCATACATACACCTTCTGTAACAATTTGGGATCATTTGGAGTCAATTGGAGACCAAGAGACCAATACTAGTCAAAGGTCAAACTAGTGGAAAAAGTTGAAAATTTCACCATTTTCATAAATTTCTAAAAAGGGACATTACAAAGAGGGTGATGACGATGATGATGATGATGATGATGATGATGATGAAGATGGTGATGACGATGATGATGATGTTGATGTTGATGATGAAGATCATGATGAAGATGTAGATGATGACGATGATGATGATGATGATGATGATGATGATGAGGAAGAGGTGTTGATGCCTTGAATATCATTGCATCAATCCGAAAGGGATTCTACCCAGTAAGCGACCCCAACTAGATCGCCCACCATTTGGTGTGGGGAATCCATCCGGTTAACGGTTCCGGATACCGTAGGTTTTAAAGATTTGTTTGTTTTACCGGTTGTAGCCTGATCCACCGGTTATGTATTTTGTATTTATTATGATATGCATGTGCCCTAAATTAAATGCATGTGGTAAGCAAATCTACGCTAATATAATTTAAATCTAAATTATCCTATTCTTATAAGGAGCAGATTTAAGGAATGGGTAATAAACTGAAAACACACCCAATAATTCCACAGATAGCTGTTAAATTGGAGGGAGCATTTACAACAAAAATAAAGATTATCCAAGATAGCCCAGATAAATATCAGCGTTCAATCACCCATTTAACACATAAATTTTGCAGAGAAAGTGAAACCATTCATAGCAAAGAATTAATTCATAAGAGCCAGGAAAGATCTCATAGGAAATGTATGAAAACGTAGAAATAGTTCAGCAATTATCCAACAAGACTCCAAGCAAAGTGCTGTGCAGACTTCCACAGGCCAAAACAAATTTTCTTATTCATGTAGAAAAAATAGTTCATTTACAAGACAGAAAACCTTTCACCTGCCAAAATTCCCAACTACCTTCCTCTAATCAGCTTTATATAGCTTTACAAAATGTGCCAAGATTTTCCACCTATACCCTAACCGTTTCTATTCCTCTAATTTGTCTTGTAGTGTTGACATTACAAAAATAGGAATATCCCAAATAACTTTACAAAAAACGGGAGCACAAGTCATTTTAATATTACAAAGGTATATGCATAAACTATCAACACAAGAGACACGTTGACAAAGGCAAGCTATCCCTGAGCTGGTGCTTTGGGAGACTTAAGTGCTTCTGGGACTGCTGGGGCTTCTTCCATCACTGCTGCAACAGCTGGGCCACTTTCTGATGTGGGAACTTGACTGGCTACCAATGCCCTATCTACTTCTGCAATATAATTTCCCCACTGATTTGTTTCTTTTACTATATTCATTCCAACCAGGGGAATCATAAATCTGAGGGACACTCTGTGCTTGGTGAGTTATTTTGCTAAAACAGTTATTTCTGCCATTGTGGCCCGAATACTTTCTTCTAGGCGGTGCTTATGAATAGCTGCTTCGCGATTCTTTCCAATCTAATTCTCTCTTCTTCTTCTTGCCTCCTTGTCTCAGCTTCGGCTGCTTGGATTTTCAAGTTCTCTTCTTCTATGTGTTTATCTTCTTCAATTTTCTTTGTGTAATATCCTTGGGAAAGTTCAACCAAGATATTAACTCAACTCCAAAAAATTTCTAAACTTTACTAGTAACATTTCTGTCAATTTCTTCAGATAGTGCAAGAGGTAAGTGAGGGGTAGTGAGGTAAAGAATGAGGATGGTGGGATGAATATTTAATTCTGGAAAATGTATGATATTAGGTTCAGCATAAGGTCAGGATATCATATCAAATTTGTCTTATGCACAAGGTACCAGTACCATTCACTTTTCAACATAGAGCAAGTCTATGCCTACTTCGAGGCTCCTTGGGTAGCTGGCATATGCATACTAGACAGGTGGGGATACTGGAAGTTAATAAAATATTTTATATCAGTCAAATGAATGATGGTTATGTTTAGGAAGGTATTTTTTCATACTTGTGAGAGTTTGGAAAGATTTGGGGTTTTTGGGCTCTCTCGGGATTGTTGAGCTAGTAATTTTACAAACTTTACAAACAGGGTCTAAAGGCTTCAAATTTCTATATTTAGGGACTTATATGGATACTAGACTCTGTTAATAACCTTCTCCAACTGACAGAATGTAAAAATATTGCTTAGAATGGATTTGGCAGTAAAATCGGTGAAACTAGTCAGGAATTGTCATCAATCTAGCTAGTCTTGCATTTTAACTTCACAAACTACTTTTAAGAATTACAAACTCTGTTCTGATATTAATTTCAAATCTGATATAACATATTCCATCCATAAAACTCAAAATCTAACATTTAGAACATTCCTTCTTTTATTAATGATTGCTTCTCAAATAATGATGCCTCACAGGCTAGTTTTCTGTTACAATAGTGGAGAAATAGAGAAGAGAAATAGTCCATCTACTGATTATATGGTTTATCTTCCTGCATCCTAGGCTGATGGTCTTCAGTAGGGCGCTATCATGAAACTGTCTCACTCCTTTAGTGAAATCCTCTCCAAATCTAGTTGTGGGAGTGGTAGAAATAGAAGAAGAGTGGAGAATGGTTTTGATATGAGTTCTCTAGATCTTAGAAGCCACTAATATCTGAAAACATAATCTTATGGAGTCCTCTGAAATCCCCGTGCGCACCTCTCCATCACTGTCTTCATGATCTAGTGTTCCTACACCAAATCTAGCTGCAAAACGTCTTCAATGTTAGCCTCCTCTTCAATCTGGCATAAAATATTCAATGCTGCTCTATACTGAATGTTACTGGCTGTAATACTAATTGCTGGACCTGCATAATACTCATAGGAAACTCAGAGGGCCTTGGGGCACATCACCCAAGAGGAATTGTTAAGGCACACCTCTCAACATGTGAGTAGCTCAGAGCTCTCATTCACAAATTACAAATGATCAAAAGTTCTCAAATGAAGTTGGTTGGATTCTTTTATAAACTTCATGATGACCTACTAAGAAAGTTCTTGGCTTGGTGACCTATGAGAGTAGGTTACCCACTTTCCCATTCTACTCCAAAGCCATGAGGGCACCTTTCTTGAGGAGAATAACAACTTTTGAGCTTTCAAAACTTTCTTTCCTTCATCTCCTTCACTAAATTTGTGCAAGTGCGCTTTAGGTAGCTTTTCTGGTTGTTGCTATTTTCTTTCAAAAAGCTTTTCTGAATCTTTCCACTTTCTTTACTTTCCTCTTTCATTCTTTTGTCTAATTTTGCCAGCTTTTGTCAGTTTCCTTTCTGGGTTCATCTTGCCAACTTGTCTCCACTAGATTCCTTAGCTTTTTTTAGACTTAACCACTTAGGAAAGTTTGGCTCACTTACCAATTCGAATTTCCTAGCCAAGTCATCAACCACTTGGCACATTTACTAGCAATAAACATTTAAATGAAAATAATACAACTCAAAAATAATTTAACTTAGCAATTAATTAATTATCCAGTAATTAATTAATTGTTATGTTGTAATGCCTCAAAATTTCCCCAATTAATTAATTTCTCAATTAGTCAATCACTTGGACTTAGTCATGGGGTTAATAACTGCGTGGGGGGGCCTCCTTGTCCATTTAATTCCCAAATACAACCTTAGGCGTCTTCCATAAGGTAGTTTCCATACTTGCTCATTAATTAAATACTTATTGCCTAGGTGACTTAGGCCAAAATTACCCCATGGACCATGGAAAAATATGGGGACATGACAGTCCTCCCTTGCTAAGATTGCTTGTCCTCAAGCAATGTCAGGATTCCTCTAGGCTTCTGCTGCACCACTCTGATTGTAATTGTCCCCATCCACTGTATAGTCTGTAAATTAAACTTGGGCCTTCAAAAAAATGAAGAAAAACTGCACTGTAATTTATATCTCCAAATGAACCAGCAATGAACAAAATTTTCAACCGAGTTAGGATAACTTGAGTAGAATTCCTGGATCCCATTGTTTCTCCTGCAAGGACCAAAACTATTCTATCACCTTTGGAAATTTGTCACTCCAATGAATGCCCAGATCCCAAAGTATCAACTGCGTTTTCCCAATCATCAAAGTCAATTTAGTGAATCTGTCATCAAACATGACAGTGCCTTTTCATCCGAGGAATAACTAAAAGGACATTACTGCCAACTAAACCAAGTGGATAGAAAAATGTTTCTTCTAGTGAAAACATCCAATGGCTCAACTCTCTGCCATTGGAGAAAAACTTCAAGCATCCCTCCCAACATGTGGATTCCCTCCACATAGGCCAACTTTTGCAAGTAAAATGTTCCATTAATTTCTCTTGGCAAGTTGCCTTCTTAGTTGCCTTCCCTTGACCATGAGCATAAAAAAATTTGCAAGGAGGTTTCATGCTTGTCAGGTAATCTTTCACCCAATCCATATGTGGATGAGTGACATCGAATGGCTGCAAAATATACTTTTGTTGTTGCTCACAATTCAAGACAATGTCAGTTATAATAAGAAATTTATTGCAGAAACAAGAAAACCTTTTACCTTCGAGATTTCCTTTTTTGTGTTACCTCTATCCGTCCATCCAATGGATGAATCAGATATCTTGCTTGCTGATTCACATGAGATGAAATTAGCCATCTCTGCTGCAATAAGATCTATCTCCCATAGGAGAAGATCATGATCCACTTGTGGTACATGTGGCATCAACAAGAAAAACTTCTTCACCCACTGTTCATTCCCCATTTTTATTGTTGAATCCATGACATGTGGGGAAGGACTGTGAACCTTCTTTGTATGTCTTCAACCTTCAGTAATCATACTTATGGCTGCAACTTCTTCATTATTGGATGGCCCAAATTGGGTGCTCTCATCCCACTTTTTCATGGGAGAGTAACTATTTCCAAGCAACAACTCAAGTTCCCTTAGGAAATGATCAGGTGCTTGGTTTTCACCAAACTGTTCTGCACACTCCTCAAGTGCATGTAAAGATAAATGATCCTCATGATCCATCCTCTCATGAGGTTCCTCCCTTGGGACATGGAATAATTCATTCATTTTATTGTGACTTTGTGGAAAATGGGAGGTAAAAAGTGATTCTGGCAGCTTCTCATTAAGCTGCTCGATCTGATTCTCAAATTCTTGACAAGCACCATGAGTACCAATCAGAAAATCCTAGGTGGTTTCCAACATATGTGTGAGCTTGTTGATCTCCTCATCATTCCTTATTGCATCATTATAGTACACATTCACAAGCTCCAACAAGTGATCTCTATCAGAAAGCAACTGAGAGAAATTTCCTTTTAGGCTTCCTACTGCTTCCCGCATGTGCACAAAACTCTCAACATAGGGTTGCTCCTCCATTAATGCAGTCCTCCAACAGCAATGAGAGATCAAAGCATTAAGTTCATGGAGATTTTTCAGTGCCTCCTTGATTTTTCCCTCACTCGTTTTCAATGGTCCAATCAGGGCAAGAAGTTCTAGCTGGTGAACCTCCTCTTTTGATTCTTGCAATTCATCCTTCTCCCAATTTTGAATTCTGACACTAGAAGGATCTTCTAATCCATCATTCTCACTGGAAGTGGCTTCCATCTTGGGCTGCAACAAAGGCATGCAAAAATAAGAATTGCAGCCATACCTTTGTGCCAAAATTTCCTCCTCATGTGGTGTTTTTATGGTAGCATTCTTCTTTCCCAAATTCCTTGGTTCACACTGCACTGATTTGTGCTTGTCCTCCACCTCAACCTGAAGTTCCAATGATGATTTCAGATATGATTGATGTTCTCCTTTTGGATCTAATCCAAAATATGTCCTACCATCATCAATATTCCCCATATCTTCTACACTTATCTTGAAACCACCCACGAATAAATTGGGAGTGATTTCACCTTCCACATTGCCAACAATCGAATGCTTGACTGCTGGATCTTTATTTGTGTAGGGATCTTTTTACTCTCTTTTTGATGAAGGATTTGGTGACTCATCATCCTCATGGATGATGCAATTAGGCTGATATATAACCATAGTCTGCCCTCTTTTTTCCACACTTTTAGGGTCTTCTGATGTTCCCACAGTCACTGGTTTCTGAGGAGGTAAGCATTGAGAATTAAATGCTTCATTATGAGGAACTAGTTTCTCCACATCATGGTACACCTTATGGACAATGTATTCTATGTTATTATTTTGATTTCCAAAAGGAACAGGGGTACAAAAATATGATTGATGTCCATACCTTTTCATCATACTTCTCCCTTCAAATGACGGAGGTGTGGTGCCTTGTTCTTCCACCCAATATACAGGTTCACATCCAACTGATGTGTGGTCATCTTCTGCTTCACTATGTAGCTCATGTGGTGACTTTGGATCTGATTTAGGTTTTTCTTTTGGATCTGATCCAAAGTATGTCTTACCATCCTTAAGCTTTCCAAGCTCCTCTGAGGTGATCTTGGAATCCTCTACATAGAATCTTGCAGTAGATTATGCTCCCAATCTATCAACAACCTCATGATTAGTGTTTGGGTCTTGCTTCCCCAAACAAAATAATGAAGCTTCTACCTTGGTTGTTTTAGGGTCAGGATTCTTGGAGGCTCTTTTGGAAGAGGATCCAAACATTCTTGTGAGGTGTAAATAACATGCATCCATTAAAGCTCTTGTTTCTTTTAGGTACTCTTCAGAAGTAGGTTGATATTTGGATGTGGAACATGCAACCTTTTCCCGCATATAGCTATCAGAATAACCATAGCCTCTTCTTCCAATCATGATTTCATGGGTCATACTTGTATAGGGAACTTCTGAATTCTTCTTCCTCATACTTTCTACAATACTCTTCATACCGATCAACAAATTTATTATCATATTGCTCATAAAAATCCTCATCGGAGCAAGAATCTTCTTCATTGAATATTGACATGACTGCCAATTCATTAAATTAAGACTCTTCTTTCCACATGAGTAGAGGAAAGAGCTCTGATACCACTGTAATATCCTTGGGAAATTTCAACCAAGATATTAACTCAACTCCAAAAAATTTCTAAACTTTACTAGTAAAATTTCTGTCAATTTCTTCAGATAGTGCAGGAGGTAAGTGAGGGGTACTGAGGTAAAGAATGAGGATGGTGGGATGAATATTTAATTCTGGAAAATGTATGAGGTTAGGTGCAGCAGCATATCAGGATATCATATCATATTTGTCTTATGCACAAGGTACCAGTACCATTCACTTTTCAACATAGAGCAAGTATATGCCTACTTCGAGGCTCCCTGGGTAGCTGGCATATGCATACTGGACAGGTGGGGATACTGGAAGTTAATAAAAGAGTTTATATCATTCAAATGAATGCTCGTTATGTTCAAGAAGGTATTTTTTCAGACTGGTGATAGTTTGGAAAGATTTGGGGTTTTTGGGCTCTTTTGGGATTGCTGAGCTAGTAATTTTCCAAACTTTACAAACAGGGTCTAAAGGCTAGAAGTTCTAGATTTAAGGACTGATATGGATACTAGACTCAGTTAATAACCTTCTCCAACTGAAATAATGTAAACATATTTCTTAGACTGGATTTGGAAGTAAAATCGGTGAAACTAGTCTAGAATTGTCATCAATCTAGCTAGTATTGCATTTTAACTTCACAAACTGCTTTTAAGAATTACAAACTCTGTTCTGATATTAATTTCAACTCTGATATAACATATTCCATCCATAAAACTCAAAATCTAACATTTAGAACATTCCTTCTTTTATTAATGATTGCTTCTCAAATAATGATGCCTCATAGGCTAGTTTTCTATTACAATAGTGGAGAAATAGAGAAGAGAAGAAGGAGTTACTTTTGGTTCTGTTCTGGAATGTTAATATCATTCCATCTACTGATTATATGGTTGATCTTTCTGCATCCTGGGATGATGGTCTTCAGTAGGGTGCTATCATGAAACTGTCTCACTCCTTTAGTGAAATCCTCTCCAAATCTAGCTGTGAGAGTGGTAGAAATAGAAGAAGAGTGGGGAATGGTTCTGATATGAGTTCTCTAGATATTAGCAGCCACTAATATCTGAAAACATAATCTTATGGAGTCCTCTGAAAGTCCTGGGCGCACATCTCCATAACTGTCTTCAATGTCTAGTTTTCCTACACCAAATCTAGCTGCAAAACTTCTTCAATGGTAGCCTCCTCTTCAATCTGGCATAAAATATTCAATGCTGCTCTATACTGAATGTTACCGGCTGTAATACTGATTGCTAGACCTGCATAATACTCATAGGAAACTCAGAGGGCCTTGGGGCATATCACCCAAGAGGAATTGTTGAGGCACACCTCTCAACATGTGAGTTGCTCAGAGCTCTCATTCACAAATTACAAATGATCAAAAGTTCTCAAATGAAGTTGGTTGGATTCTTTTATAAACTTCATGATGACCTGTTGAGCAAGTTCTTGGCTTGGTGACCTGTGAGAGTAGGTTACCCACTTGCCCATTCTGCTCCAAAGCCATGAGGGTGCCTTTCTTGAGGAGAATAGCAACTTTTGAGCTTTCAAAAATTTCTTTCCTTCATCTCCTTCACTGAATTTGTGCAAGTGCGCTTTAGGTAGCTTTTCTGGTTGTTTCTATTTTCTTTCAGAAAGATTTTCTGAATCTTTCCACTTTCTTTGCTTTCCTCTTTCCTACTTTTGTCTGATTTTTCCATCTTTTTTCAATTTCCTTTCTGGGTTCATCTTGCCAACTTGTCTCCAATAGATTCCTTAGCTTTTCTGAGACTTAACCACTTAGGCAAGTTTGGCTCACTTACCAATTCGAATTTCCTAGCCAAGTCATCAACCACTTGGCACATATATTAGCAATAAACATTTAAATAAAAATAATACAACTCAGAAATAATTTAACATAGCAATTAATTACTTATCCAGTAATTGATTAATTGTTATGGTGTAATGCCTCAAAATTTCCCCAATTAATTAATTTCTCAATTAGTCAATCACTTGGACTTAGTCATGGGGTTCATAACTACATGGGGGGCCCTCCTTGTCCATTTAATTCCCAAATACAACCTTAGGCATCTTCCATAAGGTTGTTTCCATACTTGCTCATTAATCAAATAATTATTGCCTAGGTGACTTAAGCCAAAATTACCCCATGGACGATGGAAAAATATGGGGACATGACAGTTTGCTTGCTCTAGGAGCCTTTGTTCTTCTTTTGAGAAAGCCTTGGCAGTCTCTACGGTATCCTTTTCTCTTTGTGAACCTATTTTCCCTACAACATTAGAGCTCGTGTTGGACCCTCCTTTGCCCATTTGGAAAATCTGTAGCTCAGTCATATTGCTGATCCCCCTATATGCTTCCTCCTGTGGATCATAAAAGTTGGCATACTCACAGGTAGTGGAGAGTTCTTTGCAATGTTGTGCAATTTTTCCCTGTCGATCATTCCTGTGAAAAATCCTTTCTCCAAAATGAAAGCTCCTCAACTCTGCCACAAATTCTTTCACGGTTGCAATTCCTGAAAACTTGTAGACCCCAAAATAGAAGGGTAAGGGCAAAAAAGTAGCTTTCTTGGCTTTATACAGAGTTTTACCCATTCCATCAATGAATACCTACCTTACCATCTCCTTGTGGACTATATAATCCATAGCGTATCTTGGTAGAATATATGGGGCTTTGGAACCTCCGTACATCCTTATGTAGGTACCTTCTGGAGAAAAATAGAAATCACCATATTTCTCAAAAGCTTCCATGGCGTTCTCAGACATGCAGTTGGGTTCTTCATTAAATTATAATTGATCAAGAGGTATGATGAACTCCTCGCAAATGAGCTTGTAATCCCTCTTGTAATTTTGAGCCCAGAATATTTTGTAGGCAATGAACACTGATCCCTCTGCCGAGTTCCACATGCATCCCAATTTGGGAAAGAGACATTTTTCCACGATACAATCTATGAGGTAGGAAGCCAGATAAAATTCTGCCTTCCTCTCCACTAACCCTTCTTGTGCCATCGTTATAGCTGATGAAAAACTGTCTGAGATGATATCAGCCCAGTTAAAGATTGTCCCTTTGAAGGCTACATAGTGGATGATGGGGACCCATTGTAGCATAAACATCGTCCCATCGGGTCTCCCGAAGATTCTGCTTAACATGAGAGTGATCAGTCTGAAAGGAGGACTCAGATTCTGAACCTCATACTCCTACCTATCTTTTCTTTTGATTTGCTTTCCTGCAATTAACAACCTTCTTGCCATGTCTAGATTATCCATCTAGATCCCTTCCAACCATGCATCATCAAGCCGCTGCTGTGCTTTGGGAAATTTGTAGGCCGTTGAGATATAAGACGAGTGAAACGAAGCAAAGGCCTTTCCGGTGCTATCTGCTATGACTCTTGTCTCGGTGTTCGCATGTTGCAACAGCCATCCAATTACTTATGAGCAAGGGAATATTTTTGGACGTGTGGCCACCTTGGATATATAGGAGTTCCAGATGTTCTGATATAAACATTACTCCTCAAGAAGAGCCTCAGGGAAATCCTGATCTCTTATCATGCGGTAGACATCTCCCCAGTTTACTTATGGAGGCACACCTGTAGTGCACTTGGTATCCTGGAATGTTGTTTCTATTCTTGTGCTTTCGTCGACTGCCTTTGATTTTCTCTTGCCACCTTTAGCCATTTTGAAAATCCTGTTCAACAATTTAAACATGAATAAGCATGTATGACATGATGTTAACAACCCAAACTAGTGTCTTTTTGATAATATCTCCTTTCAACCAAAACTCCTAAAAAATGTTTCCTTCAAATAGCAGTTTATAATCTTGTGAAAGAATTAATTTAGTTACCTTTGCGGTTGCTATTGTGATTAGGAATCATGACAGCAAATAGATAAGGGTTGGTCCAGGTACCTTAGTCCTTAAGAGACAAAACACCGACCGGCGTGCAAGTGCAAAAGGCGTAAATTCTATAGCTGCGAAAACGCCTACGATTATGTGCGAGAAAGGGAAGAAAAGGTCTAACAGGTGATGGGTAGAGGCAGCATTCTTCTAATTATTTAAATTTTGAGAGCCTTGAGGCCTTTTATGTCCATGCTTAGGGTTGCTAACAAAACGTTTCTTAGGTTGGGAGCAATACGTCGTCCGAGACTATGAAGAACAAGCTCCAATGCTATTAATGATAGAAAGAGACCCACCACAATAATGGAACGACCTTGAATAATTAAAATGGGTCTAGACTTCCCCGTGACTATGAAACTAACAAGAATTGACTAGGTAGGATGATATTATGAGTTAGGTGCACAATGGGTCGATGATAGGCGTAAATGTTGTTGATGTATATGTAACTTCGGAATGTATTTCACATATATGTATATTATATTCCTATAGAGATGGTATTATTCCTCTATAAGGAAGTGTCGTCATTTATATTGTAAGTGTCGTAACTTATACTTGATGGGTTATTAGACCACCTTGTTTGGGGTCGGCCGTGTATAAGTCATGTGGGTCAAAGGGTTATTAGACCACACTATTGGGGGTCGGCCCACTCAGCATTATGTTATGTGTTTAAGTTCGAGCCTACATGAGTTAGGTAAAAAGGCAAGTCAAGTAAAGTATAAATAGAGTGCGGGAGGCACTCTATTTGCTCACTCACTTCTCACTCATGCACTCAAGGAGGAGTGGCGCACTTATGGAGGAGGAGGATCTGCTGCTAGGTTGTGTCTATCTCTTATGGTTGGTTGTATCATTGCTCTATCTATCTCTGAGGAAGTTATTGGGGTTTTTCACCTTTATGGTTTTCCCCAAGTAAATCTTTGTGTCTCTTGTGTGCTTGCATTATTGTCTCCATGATTGATATGCTGTAGATATGCTGTACATGTTGTTCTCTCAGTTAAGATACTAGATCAGATTGAAGTAAATTCTGAAAATTTAACATGGTATCAGAGCTAGCCTGAAAGAAGGCATGATATGGCATGTATGACACTTGTTGCACTTACGATGCTAGGGCTTGATATAGCAAAAACCAGTCATCGTAGAACTTTCCCTATAAATCCATTTTGGCAAATGTTTCGGATCTAAAATTGTTCCAGGACAAAGCTAAGATCCCCATGTACCTTGTATCCAAAGGAAAACCTCTAATTCGTTGTACTTTGTGATTTATGATCTGTACAATATAGGGTTTCTGCCTCTTCCAGATCTGAGTCAAAATCAGGGGACCTTGGGAAAAAGGTCATAACCTGGCCTACGAAGCTCCAAATGAAATTTCGTAAAAAGTGACAGGTAGTGCACAGACTGTTTTATCTCAGGAAACGTTTTCAGAGGCCGAGGTTGAACCAGTGACACGTGGAACACCGTACAAGTTCGCTCTCATGTATTATCCCATAAACAGGTCACGTTGCGACACTTGGCATAACTCTCTCTCAGAGAGTCCAATTGAGGCCTGTCAGGATGGAAATATAACAGGGCGATATATCTCAGAAATTTTTTTCAGAGACAGAAGTTCAAACAGTGACACGTGGCACGCCGTACAAGTTCGCACTCCTGTATTATCCCAAAACAGGTCACATTGCGACATTTGGCATAACTCTCTCTTAGAGAATCCAATTGAGGTCAGACCTGTTAGGATGGAAATATAATAGGTCAGGATATCTCAGGAAATGTTTTCGGACCCTATGGATCAAAAGGTTCAGAGTTACACCAGAAACAATCAGGTACATATTTCTGTCAAAACAAAATTATTTTTGAGTACCTTCATTCATGGCTTCCGTAATTTAGGGTTTTGAATAAAGTTGGAATTTTTGTAATCGGAGACTACGGCTGAATGATACTCATCAAAATAGAAATTTAGAGACCAAGATCAGAATTTTTGGTTGGTAAAAAGGCCGGGCTTGATCAAACCCTAGTTCGGGACTTTGATTAGAAAAGTGGAAAATTAGGGCTTCAGTAAAAATGGGAATTTTTGAAATCTGTGACCACGACTGGAAGCTCCTCAAAAAAATAGAAGCTTAGAGCTTTGGATCAAACCTTTTGATGGGGAAAAAGAGTGGGCTTCATCAAACCCCAGTTCAGGGTCACGTCCAGTGAATCCGGAAGTTTCAAAGGAAAAATTGAGGAGTTAAACTTTGCAGTTTTCAAATTATGAATATACCAGTTTGATCAGCTCATCAAGGCGCATATTTCTATCCTTTCGAAATTTTGAAATTCAAAGTTTGAATTTTTGGGGTTTCTCTAACAAACCCATATCCAGCTCCAGGTCCAGTTCTTGCAAATCAAGTGGATTGGGTTAATCCTAGAAGAAGATGGATTGGTTACCTGCATAAGTGAAGAAGTTCCTGTTTCAGAGGGAGATGAGGCTAAGGCCTTACATAAGAAGATTACAAGCGATCTCGACAGGTATGACTCATCGAGGTATGTTTCGATATTTGTCCATGATTAAGTCTATGGTATGTTTGTCTTCATGTTATTACGGTTAGTACAATTTTGATTTTAGATTTGTCATATCATCTTAACAAAATTATGAATGTATGATAGAAGATATTCATTGGTTAGGGTGTTGACACTTATGATTGTACTAATGCATTATGGTGTTGTATGAGGTTTATGTTGTCTACTAACATGAAAGGTACACCAATAAAGACAAATCATGTTCTAGTCCAAGAACATATGATCATGATAACAAAGATTCATCCATTGTCATGGATCTCATAGAAGATCCATTTACGAGGTATGTATAACTTGATTTTATAATGGCTAACCTATGAGATATACAGGTTACTAGCACAAGTCATTGAAGAATAACAAGAAGACATCATGTGAGTATGTTAGACATAACTAACTAGCATGCTAATCCAGGTATGGTTTTCCTATATCAAGATAGAAAACTACCTTGTGTTAGGATCTTATACTGTTGTTGATAATGATTATTCATGAAGTCATAGGTTTGAATAGTCACAGGCTTTATGCATATTATATCTCTTATCTTGATTGATGATTCAACTAACCTAAAGAGTCATAGGTTTGAGTAATTACAGGTTTAGACACGTTATGTTTCTTATGATTTGACTAACCATAATAATCCTACATAAATCTTGAATGCTAATGCTTATTATTTTCTGTTTGAAATGATCATGACTATACATGCTTGATATTATTGTGTTTTAATAGTATGCTAATGAATGTATGATTTTATATGAGATCACAAGGCTAACACAATCATGATACTAATAAGCATGCATAGGGACCAAGGATGAATATGAGTTCAAGAACAGGTAATCCAGGAAGCAAAGATCAAGAGGGAGTACACTCCAGTAGTTTATGCAAGGATGCAGATATTCAGAGGGAGTTGACCATCTCTCTACATTCCACATCAAAAGGTGTAGAAGAAGCTACTTCAGATTAGGACTCCAGTAGCTCATGCACGGAAGCGAAGACTCAGAGGGAGTCCACCCAACGAACAAACAAAGATAAGTATTTGAATTGTCATTTCTTAAATAATACTGTTCTATAATGTATATGCTCATGTTCCTAGACTTAGGATATGTATTGTGCATAGTAGAATAGTTGCATTAATGAACAGTATACTACTAATATACATGGGTAAGTGGCCTATGGCACTGTACAACATTCCATTGCTACTTATCTAGAATGAAACCTCTTTGCTGACATGTTGGGAGTTGTGCACACTCTTAACAATGTTCTGGTAGAGATTGGAAGGCATCTAGAAAGTTAAGGGATATGGATAAATGTTGTATTGAAGCATTGGCTAAGACAATTGCATGACTGTATGACATATTTCTTTATGTGTAAGAATTTGTTCTGAAAATTGTGAGATGTTTCTAATCATGCAATTTAAACTGTTTTGTAGGAAAGACTGTATATCTTCACCTACAAAAGGACTACAACATTTGTTCCAGCAACAAAAATATCTATTAAAGATATTGAAGTTCCCAGGATCTGGGATGAAGAAATGGAATGCCATGATCCGTTGATCATGAAGAATGATGTTTGGGATGCGGTCCCAAGAGCTGAAGGGAAGTCTGTTGTGACTTCCAAATGGAACTATCAGATCAAGCATGTTGCAGATGGCAACATTGAGAAATATAAAAGTGATGAAATAGAAGATGCACCAGATGGATTTCAAGACAGCATGGTGTAGTCATATATATGTGCAGAACTTGGTATGGTAGGATAGACAGCTTTCTATCCAGTTTGGGCTTTACCAAGAGTAAAGCGGATTCCAACCTTTACTACAAGGTTGAGGAAGGAAATCCAGTGATACTACTTTTGTATGCGGATAACCTGTTCGTTACAGGTGAAAATAGATTGATTGTCGACACATAGCGGAAGCTTACTACCGAGTTCGAGATGAAGAACTTGGGGATGATGCACTATTTGTTTTTGGCATGGAGGTGTGGCAGAGTGCAGATGGAATCTTCCTTGGACAAGGGAAGTATGCAGTAGAGATCCTGAAGAGGTTCAGGATGATGGATTGCAAGGCCATGGCCACACCTATGGCATCGAATCTGAAGCTTCTATGTGATGCTTCATCTGAGCCGGTTGATGTCTCTATGTATCGTCAAATGATTGGGTCCTTGATGTACCTGACGAACACAAGACCAGATATTTGCTTTGCTGTGAACACATTGAGCCAGTTCCTGACGGATCCGAGGAGTGTTCACCTGGTTGTTGTAAAGCATGTTCTGAGGTACCTGAAGGGTACAGTGGATTATGGGATCAAGTATGAGGCGAATCAAAAGTTTAACCTGCAGGGTTATGTTGATTCAGATTGGGCTGGCAGTGCTGCAGATAGGAAGAGCACATATGGGTGCTACTTCAGTATGGGATCAGGTGTGATCTCTTGGTTCAGCAGGAAGCAGTCCTGCGTAGCACTGAGTACAGCTGAGGCAGAGTATGTTGCAGCCTTCTCAGCTAGTTGTGAGGCAGTATGGCTACGAAAGCTACTGTCTGAGTTATTTGATCTCATGTTGGATGCTACTGGTATCGTCTGTGATAACCAGAGTTGTGTGAAGCTGTCCGAGAACCCAATGTTTCATGACAGGTCGAAACACATAGAGATAAAATATCACTATATCAGGGATATGGTGCAAAGTGGAGCTGTGAAGCTCCTATATGTTGCGAAAGACGAGCAGATTGCAGATGTGCTGACGAAGCCACTAGCCAGGGTGAACTTCGAGTACTTCAGAGAGAGGCTTGGCGTTCTTCAGATCGAGGACACTTCGAGGAAGAAGTGATGGACACATTTGTTGAAGCCATTCCAAGCATGTTGGAAGGAGGATCCTTCACATGGCTGTGGATGTAAGCGCTGGATGATGAGCATCAGGATGATGTTATGGTTTCTGCTTGGATATGATTAGTTGGATCATTTTATGTATGTATGTACGCATCATGTTTGATGTTGGATATGATCAGCTGGATCATTTTATGTATGTATGTACGCATCATGTTGGATGCTGGATATGATCAGTTGGATCATTTTATGTATGTATGTACGCATCATGTTGGATTCTGGATATGATCAGTTGGATCATTTTTATGTATGTATGTACGCATCATGTGGATGCTGGATATGATCAGTTGGATAATTTTATGTATGTATGTATGCATCATGTTGGATGCTTGGACCATGTATCTGTATATGTATCAGGTGGATACATTGTATGATTAGGTGGATCATGTATGGTGATATGTATCATGTATTTTTATTTGTATCAGGTGGATACATTGATGATCAGGAGGATCATGTATGATGATATGTATCAGGTAGATACTTGGTATGCATTAGGTAGATGCATTGATGATCAGGATGATCATAGATGACGAGCTTCAGGATGTTGCTCCAGATGACATGCAGTAGGATGTTGCAGTGATGATCAGGATGATCATAAATGACGAGCTTTAGGATGTTGCTCCAGATGACATGCAGCAGGATGTTGCAGTGATGATCGGGATGATCATAGATGACAAGCTTCAGGATGTTGCTCCAGATGACATGCAGCAGGATGTTGCAGTGATGATCAGGATGATCATGGATACATCAGGATGATGTATGGTGAGTATCAGGTTGATACTCTGTGGCCGTGGATCAGGTTGTGCAGATGAGCATGTAATCCGGTGCCCTGGGAGATTTGCAGATGGTCTTTTGATGTTTTTCCTATGGCATGTAATTCGGTGCCCTGGGACATCTGGAAAATGCTCTTTCGAGGTTTTGCTCTGGGAGGACATGTAATTCGGTGCCCTGGGAGATCTGCAGATAGTCTTTCGAGGTTTTGCCTATGGCATGTAATTCGGTTCCCTGGGATATCTGGAAGATGCTCTTTCGAGGTTTTGTCCTATGGCATGTAATTTGGGCCCTGGGAGATTTCAGGTCGGAGTTGTGTACCCGTAACATCCTGATATGCTCTTTCGAGGTTTTTCCATGACCACATGTAATTTGTGCCCTGGGAGATTTCAAGTCGGAGTTGTGTACCCGTAACATCCTGACATGCTCTTGCTAGGTTTTGTGTTGACCACATGTAATTTGTGCCCTGGGAGATCCTTCAGGTTGGAGTTGTGTACCCGTAACATCCTGGGATGCTCTTTCGAGGTTTTGTGGTGGGGTCACATGTAATAACGCCCTGGGAGATCCTACAGGTTGGAGTTGTGTACCCGTAACATCCTGGGATGCTCTTTCGAGGTTTTGTGACGCATGTAATAAGTCCTGAGGATTGCACAGTATGGCCAGTGATGATGAAGACCTGTAGGTGGTGGGCCTACATCCAGCATGAAAAAGGACTAGCTGTGTAGAACTTCCTATGATGAGTAGATTCAGAGATTGATTGAGATAGCAGCAGCAGTGACGATGATGATGACTCGATGACGATTATCCAGTGACGATGATCCAGAGAAGATGACTTGTGCTAGAGGAACTGTGCTGAGAAATACTTTCCTAGTTAAGAGGGAGTGTTGATGTATATGTAACTTCGAAATGTATTTCACATATATGTATATTGTATTCCTATAGAGATGGTATTATTCCTCTATAAGGAAGTGTCATCATTTATATTGTAAGTGTCGTAACTTATACTTGATGGGTTATTAGACCACCTTGTTTGGGGTCGGCCCTGTATAAGTCATGTGGGTCAAAGGGTTATTAGACCACCCTATTGGGGGTCGGCCCACTCAGCATTATGTTATGTGGTTAAGTTCGAGCCTACATGAGTTACGTAAAAAGGCAAGTCAAGTCAAGTATAAATAGAGTGCGGGAGGCACTCTATTTGCTCACTCACTTCTCACTCATGCACTCAAGGAGGAGTGGCGCACTTATGGAGGAGGAGGATCTACTGCTAGGTTGTGTCTATCTCTTATGGTTGGTTGTATCATTGCTCTATCTATCTCTGAGGAAGTTATTGGGGTTTTTCACCTTTATGGTTTTTCCCAAGTAAATCTTTGTGTCTCTTGTGTGCTTGCATTATTGTCTCCATGATTGATATGCTGTAGATATGTTGTACATGTTGTTCTCTCAGTTAAGATCCTAGATCAAATTGAAGTAAATTCTGAAAATTTAACAAATGTTTTGCGGAAAAACACCATGGCTAGAAAAGAACGATGTGAAATGACGGGTCATACCCGTTTAAGTAGGAAACACACATCATAGTAGGGCCTGCGAAGGTACTAACCTGGAAGTGATGGCATGGTGCCGACGATTGTTGCAGGGTCTGCGAATCTGCGCCTTCAAACGATGACGGACGTGCTTCGCGATTCAAATGGAATGGAAAACACTCTGGGTGACGAAGAATAACGAAATGTTAATGGGGTTCACCCCAATATATTCAACTTGGTACGTGCGAACCATTAATATGGTGGTTGCAATGTCATTAAAACAGGACTTAAGGATGCGTACAACCGGGTCAAATCAAACCCTTTTTCAATAAATATGACCGTCAAATCGGGAAGGTTAGGTTAAGGCTTCCGCCTCAGCGGAAAGAAGAGTCGATTTTTGCCCTCCGTTGCGAGAGAACTGACCGAATGCTTCCGCGGAGGAACAGTGTGCCGCGGAAAACTTATGTGAACTCGTCTGCTTTCACGGGAAAGTTAGCAAGGTTCTTCCAAAAATGTGCCAATGTTTGTCCGTGTGGAAGAGATAGACGATCCTTTATGCGAAAACTTGTTGATGTGTTTTCGATGCTTGCGGAAGAGTTAGATGAAAGCTTCTGCCATTGCAGAGATACTTGGTGAATTTGTTTCGCCCTTTCGAAGACTTTAAGGTAACTTTTCTGCTGCAGGTTTGACTTAGTATTTTATTTCCGTGGGTTCGGAAGGATTGAACTAACTCTTCCGCCGTGGCGGTAAGATTAGCTCAAAGATTCCGCCATTGCGGCCCGAAACCCTCAGTTTTACTTAGGCAAAAAACATGACTCAAAAAGTTTAAGGAAAGTTGTGATTCTTTTAGGGGAAAGCTAAGGAAAGATTTGTGATGTCCGGATAACCTTGGGCATATTTTCCTTTTTCAAAAGCAGAGGAGGGGCCCCAATATTTTTTCAAAAAATCTAAGGGGGGGATGTTGTACCAACAACAAATGGCGATTCGTTGGCAAACAAAGATCTCTGAAACAAACTCATCTGGAAGTCAGGAAACTTTCAAAGTGCTAATTACATGCGCAACCAGATGTCTCCGCAGTTCAGTTTTGAAGAATGCATCGATCACTCTTATCGTGATGGTGATAAAGGGGAAGGAAGCTTTGACTCAGATTTCTTTAAAACTCTCTAAGGGCCGAATTGTGGGATTTTTAAAAGAAAATTGTCTTTCATAAGTTAAATAGTACAGGACTCCAAAGGATCGTGACAAAATCTCATAGGGACACACGTTTGTTCCTCATTCCCATGCTTTTACATCATTTTAGATGTTTCCTTAATTTCCGACTTTTAGCTACTTTGAGTCTTCCAGAAATGAGTTGCTCCTGCTTTCATAGTTTCGATGTAAGTTCTTCAATCCACAATGTCCTTTTGTGTGAACAGAAGATTTGATTTCATGGTTCATGGATGGAGAAGAACCTTGCTGGGATGGTTTGTTAGATAGCTTCCTTCAGCTTCCTTCAACTTCTTTTATTTTCTCCACCGTGATTTAATTGAGGCCGGAATTTCTGGAAACCATACTCTTTGATATATGCCTTTTGGCTTTACTTGCAGCATGGGATCATTTTAAATGCCATGTATCTGTGAGACCTGCTTCCTCTCCATGGGTCCTGCCATAGCCAACTTCTTGAGACAGCTACTAATGTTAGGGTGAATGGGCCCTAAGATAGTTAAAAGGAAATGTTGGATCTCATCTATTTGACAGGGGTTATTTTGACCAATAGGAAACAGGATCACTGCATTCTAGGAAACCGATCAGTGAAGGCGAAATTACAAATATGTATTCCCTTTGTTAGTGGGCTTCTTATGACCATCCTTCTAAGTTTTTTGGAGTCTCACTCCTTCAGCTACACCAAGAATTGAGTTTGGATTTATTTCAAGTACAGAAACAAATCAAAATGGAAAACGAAACAAATAAAAGAAAAAAGGTCAGACTGACTAGCAAACCAAAGGTAATCAAAGCAAACAGAAAGAAAAGACAAATCAAAAACAGAGAAACAGAGTTTTATTTATGTACAAGAAAAACTTTCAGGAATTACGCAAAGTATTGTTTTAGGGAAATTCCATTGAGAGGGAGGTTTAGTTCCTCTCCTTGTAAATCTTTCACTTCATAAATTGATGGGTCGAGTTTTTCATAAATTTGATCAGGGCCAAGCCATAGGTGCTGAAACTTTGTGTGCATTCCCTTACCGTCGTGTTGGTGGTCCCATTTGAGGACCAAGTCTCCTACTTCGAAAGTTCTCTTCCCATATTTTCTTTTATCAAACCATCGTTTGACTATGTCTTGATGATGATGAAACCGTTCCTTGGCCTTTTCTCGTGACTCTTCTAGTTTCAACAGGGTATCAATCCTGGACTGTAGGGCTTGACTGCTAGAACCTTGGGAGGATTGCGCCAACTTCAATGATGGGAGTAATATATTCGGAGGGAGAATGGCTTCTTTTCCATAGACCAGGTTAAAAGAGGAAGCTCCTAGGGCATTTTTGGGCGTTACCCTATCAGCCCATATGGCGTGAGGGAGGGCTGTGTGCCAACTTCTTTGATTTTCGATCACGGTCTTTTTCAAGATTCGGATGAGCTTTTTATTGGTCGATTAAGCTAAACCATTTCCCTAAGGGTAGTAATTGGTTGAGTAATGTAACTTAATTCCTCTTTCATATGTGAATTCATTAATCTTTGTTGATGAAAAATAAGGTGCATTATAAAAAACTAGAGAAATTGGAACCCCAAACCTGGTTATGATCTCTTCCAAAAAGTTGATGACCATATCTTTGTTATCTTTCCGAAGGGGAATAGATTCGGCCCATCTTGTGAAATAATCTGTAGCGGTCAGAATGTACCAATGTTGCAGCGAAGAGTTAGGGTTTATTTCTCCTATTATATCTATACCCCATTGCTCAAAAGGTTCAGTGATGATAAATGGTTGCAAGGGACCTGTTGCTTTAGGTGGCTTTATAGTGCTTCTTTGGCATACATCACAATTTCTGACATAGGCATGGGCATCCCTTAAGAGAGTAGGCCAATAATAACCTACTCTTAGGATTTTGTGGGCTGTAGTGTCCCCAGAATAATGTCCTCCAGCAGGTCCGTCGTGTAGTTCTTTGACCACGTTAATAGCATCTTCCTTTTCTAAACACCTGATATAGATGCCATCATAATTTTTATTGAAGAGTACTCCTTCAATGATTTGATAAGCCATTGATTTAAGATGGAGGGCTCTCCTTTGCTTTGAACTCCAATGTTCTGGTAAGTAACCCGACTGCAAGTAATGTACTAGGTCTCTGTACCAAGACTCTGGGGCCGTAAAAATTGGACATACGTCTATCACATTCAGTTCGGCTTCATTCCTCCAATCTAGCTCCTCGTCAAGCTAGCTTGAATTCTAAGTCATACTCCTAGAGAGCAGTGACCCAATTCCCTCTCCTTTCTCCCAATTCCTTTTGGACGAAAAGAGACCTGACAGCGGGATGAGGGACTATGAATTTAGTCCTATTGTTTAGAATATACGGCCTGAACTACTCTACTGCTTTGAAAACTGCATATGCTTGTTTATCTACCATGGGATAGTTTAGTTCAGCGCCTTGCAGACTAGTGCTCATAAAATAAATTGGGTATTCATCTCCTGATTTCATCTTTTGAGTAAGCACAGCTGCAAGAGAGTCATCAGAAGCGAATGTATACATTACAAAATCTTTATCAAAATCTGTACTTCTTAAATAGGGTGCCTTGGCTATAGCAGCTTTGATTTCTTTGAATGCGACCTTCTCCAAGTCTATCCACTTAAATTGTACATTCTGCTTAACCATTTGTTGTAAAGGTTTAACGATCTGGGCAAAGTCTGGTACGAATCTTCAGACAAATTTTATGGTGCCCATGAATGATTGCATAGACTTCTTGCTATGGGGCATGAAAATCTTATTGATAACCTGAATCCTTTCTTGATCTATTGAGATTCCTTCCTTGGAAATGATATGACCGAGAAGCTTTCCCTCGAGAACAACAAAAATGCTTTTCTTAGGATTTAGAGAGATGTCGTACTTCCTACAACGATCAAAGATTTGCTTTAGGTGAGAAACGTGGTCTTCTCTCTTCTTTGAAAATACTGTTACATCATTTAAGTATACTACTACACATTGACTTCCCAGTCCTCGGAAATCAATGTCCATGGCTCGCTGAAAAGTAGCTCTTGCATTAATTAAGCCAAAAGGCATTCTTCGGTACGCGAAGGTCCCCCACTTTGTTTGAAAAGTGGTTTTGAGTCTGTCTTCCTCCGTTACTAGCACTTGGTTGTAACCAGAAAAATCATCTAATAGGGAAAAGAGTTCTGATCTTGATACCATCTACAATATTTGTTCCATTGGGGGCACCGGATAGTTGTCTTTATCGGAAGCTCTGTTCAAGTTCCGGAAATCTACACACAGCCTGATTTATCCCGATTTCTTCCGCACGGGGACTAGATTAGCCACCCATTCAAAATGTTGTACTTTAAAAATAATCTTGGCCTCCAACAATTTTTTTAATTCCTTTTGTATTAGAGGCTCCAGTGTCGGGTGCATCTTCCTTAGCTGTTGCTGAAAGGTTTGACACCTTCCTTCATAGGTATTACATGTTGAATGATGTAGGTGTCATATGTCTTCAGATCATCATAGGTCCAAGCGAACACATCTTTATATTGCTAGAAAAGTTTAATGAATCTACTTCTTTCTTCTGGCAAACAACATTTTTCAATATTGACATACTTTGGTTCTGCTTCTATGCCCAAGTTTATTAATTTGTATTGCATGGCTGAGCTGTGGGTTTTGGCATTCACAGGTTTTTTTAATTTGCTTTGTAAATCGAAAAGCACCTCTAGAGTTCTTACTCCCTTGGGCATGAAGTTCCCTTTCACTGCATCTTTATCTTGTAGATTTGAGTCATGCTCTTCTTCCTCTATGATGTCTTTTTGAAAGGCATCTTCATTGGTTAAGAAACTAATAATCTGATCATCATCATCAAATACTCTGAAATTTGTAATGTTGTCGGGAATAGAAGGCCTGAAAATTAATTCAATGGAACATCTATTATTAGTGGGTACTAATCTGGAAGCGGAAGTAGCTAACAGATCAGCTGCAACGTTTTGCAATCTTGGGACAGAATTGATATTAAAAGCATCAAAACATGAAATTAAATTCCAAATTTCTACTTGATAACCTTTTAGATGCGGTGAAATACAATGGATTGTATTTCTTATCTCCCTAACAACAATTTCAGAATCACCAAAGACTTTGAAAAACTTAACATTAAGACCAATCGCTTTCTTAGTACATTCAAATTCTAACCTACATGATAAAAAATGTTTGTTTCTATCAGGATCAATTAAAATGCAACCGGCTCTGGATCCTTCCTGAGTTTTGGAGCCATCAAAATAGAGATTCCAAAAGATATTTTCTTCTCTAACTAAGTTAGTTTGATTTCTGTCTAAATTAGTGACTAACTCCACTATATTACAATCAATATCATCATCCCGTGAAAACTGAAGGAGATCGGGCTGTCTGTTTGAAATATGGCTAACTTCTTCTGATTTGTAGTTACCAGGTTCAATTTCCAAGAAGTAATTTCCTAAAACAGAAGATGAGAAAGCCACTGCTTCATTTTTTCCATCTAGCTGAGTAACATTTTGTTTCATATGTGGCTCCCTTAATATCTTGATTTGATTCTGACGATTTTGATAGGTCAACCACAGATGAGACCAATCTGTTGCGAAATAGCCATTAAGTTTCGCAGACCAGTCCCTACTCAAAATTAGACCATATGCCTCAGGGATATCGACCACCATTATATCAATGAATTGACACACTCTAGGATCGGATGACAACCTAATAAGTACATCTTTCAGTTCACCAATAACCTTGACAGCAGTCCTATCTAATTGAATAATTTGAGATGGGGACAGGATCGGCTGTCCATTGATCTTTTTGCAAATTGACAATGACATGACATTTGAACTAGCACTCGAGTCTACCAAACAGTTGTGCACATTTTGATTAAAAATCTCAAAGGTTAAGAGAAAAGGAAGAGTTTGAGATTTCAATTTTTCACCAATACTTGCTTCATTAATTTTTGGGTTTTCATCAGTGTTTTCTACTAGGACAGTTGTTTGCGGATCTAAGGCTTCCATCAATTTCTTCCTCTGCTGCGGTAAGCTACACATATCGAAAATGGAAATATTAGCTTTTTTTTTTATATCCTCGATTATATCATAGCTCATGTCACATCCCTTCAGAGTCTTCGATTGATTTTATGCTTTGTTCAAAGGAGCATGTGGCTGTTTAATTCTTTTTGAGTTTGGTTCTTTAGTCACCATAGGAGCAACCACTGGGCTCGTCTTGGGTTGGGGACGAATAACATTTATGTGCTGCCTCGGTACTTGGTTAGACCTTGCTTTAGGTGATTCTATTGCTAGTTCAATTACTGGGTCTTTACTCCTGGTAGTGATGTTAACAGATGTTGTTTGTACTTCGTCTGCAAACTCTTCACAAGACAGTTATTGGGCAGGGGTCCAATCCCACAGGATCATCGTAGTGTCGGGGGATGGTTCTTCACTGTCAAGAATTTGTTCTTGTTGGGGGCTCATTTGCTTGGGCATTTGTGCATCTAACATTTGGTTCATTACTAAGCTCATCGAGTTGATCCACTGTGGGCAACTCTTTTCTGAGTGTTGTTCTTGGTGAAAAGTGTAGAAGTGGTCCATCGCTATTTCATTCAGATTTAGTACGGCATAATTATTTACTGGTGGGGTTGGTTTTCCGTTGTCTTCTTTCTTTTTATAGAAAGGTTTGAAAGGAGGTCTCGAATAATTTGTTGCTTTATCCTTTTCTAGATCCACAACCTTATTGGACAGTTTTTGCATCATTTTTATGACATTTTCTAAATCTGGTGCAGGTTCTTCCTTATCCCTGGTTAACAAAAAGGTTTCTTAATAGCTACCGATTTACCCTCTATATCTAAAGCATGTTTTACGATGCTGTCATGTTCTTCTTCTACCTTCTTGGCTTCTTCAAAATTTTCTGTCAGGGTAGGTTTTTTTGTTCTCTTGACGAACATTGCAAGCGGGGATTTAAGAGCTGTTGTATAATATTCTACTAAGCATTCCTCAATGGCCTTTTTTGCATCACTGAAATTATTTAACAACGTTGTGAATCTTTGGTTAAACTCTTGAACTTTCTCATTCTTTTCCATTCTCATAGACAATAATTCTTTCATGAGAGTAGCTACAGTTTTCTGATTGCCATATTTTTTAAGAAAACATTTCTCAAAATCTTCCCAACTTGTTATTGAACCGGTTTGCAAACTAACATACCAGGAAGATACTTTGGGCTCGAAAGTATAAGGAAAGAGACGACAAACCACATCTTCGTGTTCTACATTTAAAATATTTAGGGCTAAATAAAAACTTTTGAGGTGGTCTTCGGCAGAAATTCCTTTGCTAGGGTCATACTTAGGCAAAACCTTTTCTGGGTTCTTGGGCAAATCATGAAATGGTCTGGCAACATTTAATGCCCCCCTGGCTCTCCATGCGGGTACGGACATGACTCTCGGGGGAGAGTGTGGTGGCGAATGCAGTGGTGAGTTAAGAGGATTATCCCTTGGAGGGTGCTGCTCTGGGTCTGTAGGGGTCTCTGGTCTAATTTCGTCAAAAGGTTCGGTGATCCCTTCTAGGGATAAATCTAATAATTCTTCTAGACTTTGAACAAGAACGAAATCCCTCGTACACTGAGGATTTTTTTTAGGAGCTCTAGATCTAGGTAACAGAGGAGATTTGGTTAGTCCTCCAAGACTTCTCACGTATGAGCGAGTATGTCTCCTGAATTGATTTACTTCTTCAAAAGGGACAACATACACTATTTCCGACTGTTCTGTTTCAAGGTAAGGATCTTCTTGATTTCTTGATTCCAGATATGGAAATTCTAGGATGACTGTTTCAGATGGGTTTTTAGTGGAATCTTTACCAACAAAAGAATCTCTTCTGCTAGCCATGCACTGGTGGCCCTCCTTCTAGCGCCAAAAAATTTTGATGCCTCGAATATCGTTGCATCAATCAGCAAGGGATTCTCCCCAGTAAGCAATCCCAACTAGATCGCCCACCGTTTGGTGTGGGGAATCCGTCCGGTTAACAGTTTCGGCTACTGTAGCTTTTAAATATTTGTTTGTTTTACCGGTTGCAGCCCAATCCACCGGTTATGTATTTTGTATTTATTATGATATGCATGTGCCCTAAATTAAATGCATGTGGTAAGAAAATCTATGCTAATCTAATTGAAATCTAAATTATCCTATCCTTATAAGGAGCAAATTTAAGGAATGGGTAATAAACTGAAAACACACCGAATAATTCCACAGATAGCTATTAAATTGGAAGGAGCATTTACAACAGAAATAAAGATTATCCAAGATAGCCCAGATAAATACCAGCATTCAATCACCCATTTAACATAGAAATTTTGCAGAGAAAGTGAAACCATTCATAGTAAAGAATTAATTCATAAGAGCCAGGAAAGATCTCACAGAAAATGTATGAAAACGCAAAAATAGGTTATCAATTATCCAACAAGACTCCAAGCAAAGTGTTGTTCCGGCTTCCACAGGCCAAAATGAATTTTCTTATTCATGTAGCAGAAATAGTTAATTTACAAGACATAAAACCTTTCACCTGCCAAAAGTCCCTACTACCTTCCTCTAATCAGCTTTATATAGCTTTACAAAATGTGCCAAGAGTTGCCACCTATACCCTAACCATTTCTATTCCTCTAATTTGTCTTGTAGTGTTGACATTACAAAAATAGGAATACCCCACATAACTTTACAAACAATGGGAGCACGAGTCATTTTAATATTACAAAGGTATATGCATAAGCTATCAACCCAAGAGACACGTTAACGAAGGCAAGCTGTCCCTGAGCTAGCGCTTTGGGAGACTTAGGCATTTCTAGGACTGCTGGGGCTTCTTCCATCACTACTGCAACAGCTGGACCACTTTCTGATGTGGGAAATTGACTGGCTGCCAGTGCCCTATCTACTTCTGCGATATAATTTCCCCACTGATTTTTTTCTTTTACTATATTCATTCCAACTAGGGGAATCATAAATCTGAGGGACACTCTCTGCTTGGCGAGTTCTTCTGCTAAAACAGTTATTTCTGCCATTGTGGCCCTGAGACTTTCTTCTAAGCGGTGCTTATGAATAGCTACTTCGCGATTCTTTCCAATGTAATTCTCTCTTCTTCTTCTTGCCTCCTTGTCTCAGCTTCAGCTGCTTGGATTTTCAAGTTCTCTTCTTCTATGCATTTATCTTCTTCAATTTTCTTTGCTTTCTCTAGGAGCCTTTGTTCTTCTTTCGAGAAAGCCTTGGAAGTCTCTATGGTATCCTTTTCTCTTTGTGAACCTATTTTCCCTACAACATTAGAGCTCGAGCTGGACCCTCCTTTTCCCATTTGGAAAATCTGTAGCTCATTCATATTGCTAATCCCCCTATGTACTTCCTCCCGTGGATCATAAAAGTTGGCATACTCACAGGGAGTGGAGAGTTCTTTGCAATGTTGTGAAATTTTGCCCTGTCGATCATTCCTGTGAAAAATCCTTTCTCCAAAATGAAACCTCCTCAACTCTGCCACAAACTCTTTCAGGGTTGCAATTCTTGAAAACTTGTAGGCCCCAACATAGAAGGGTAAGGGTGAAAAAGTATCTTTCTTGGCTTTATACAGAGTATTACCCATTCCACCAATGAATACCTACCTTACCATCTCCTTGTGGACTATATAATCCATAACGTATCTTCGTAGAATATACGGGGCTTTGGAACCTCCGTACATCCTTATGTAGGTACCTTCTAGAGAAAAATAGAAATCACCATATTTATCCAAAGCTTCCATGGCGTTCTCAGACAGGAAGTTGGGTTCTTCATTAAATATTAATTGATAAAGAGGCATGATGAACTCCTCGCAAATGAGCTTGTAATCCCTCTTGTAATTTTGATCCCATAAGATTTTGTAGGCAATGAACACCGAGCCCTCTGCCAAGTTCCACATGCATCCCAACTTGGGAAAGAGACATTTTGCCATGACACAATCTATGAGGTAGGAAGCCAGAAAAAATTATGCCTTCCTCTCCACTAACCCTTCTTGTGCCATTGTTATAGCTGATGACAGACTGTCTGAGATGATATCAACCCAGTTAAAGATTGTCCCTTTGAAGGCTACATATTGGATGATGGGGACCCATTGTAGCGTAAATCGTCCCATCGGGTCTCCCGAAGATTCTGCTTAACATGAGAGTGATCAGTATGAAAGGAGGCATCAGATTCTGAACCTCATACTCCTCACTATCTTTTCTTTTGATTTGCTTTCCTGCAATTAACAACCTTCTTGCCATGTCTAGATTATCCATCTAGATCCCTTCCAACCATGCATCATTAAGCCGCTGCTTTGCTTTGGATAATTTGTAGGCTGTTGAGATATAGGATGGGTGAAACAAAGCAAAGGCCTTTCCAGTGCTATCTACTATGACTCTTGTCTCGGTGTTCGCATGTTGAAACACCCATCCAATTACTTATGAGCACGGGAAGATTTATGGACGTGTGGCCGCCTTGGATATACAGGAGTTCCGGATGTTCTGATATAAACATTCCTCCTCAAGAAGAGCCTCAGGGAAGTCCTGATCTCTTATCATGCGATAGACATCTCCCCAGTTTACTTCTGGAGGCATGTCTGTAGTGCACTTGGTATCCTGGAACGTTGTTTCTATTCTTGTGCTTTTGTCGACTACCTTTGATTTTCTCTTGCCACCTTTAGCCATTTTGAAAATCCTGTTCAACAATTTAAGCATGAATAAGCATGTATGACATGATGTTGACAACCCAAACTAGTGTCTTTTTGATAATATCTCCATTTGAACCAAAACTCCTAAAAAATGTTTCCTTCAAATACCAGTTTATAATCTTGTGAAAGCATAAATTTAGTTACCTTTTCGGTTGCTATTGTGATTAGGAATCATGACAGCAAATGGACAAGGTTTGGTCCAGGTGCCTTAGTCCTTAAGAGACAAAACACCGACCGGCGTGCAAGCGCGAAAGGCGTAAATTCTATAGCTGCGGAAACGCCTACGATTATGTGCGAGAAAGGGCAGAAAAGGTCTAACAGGTGATGGGTAGAGGTAACATTCTTCTAATTATTTAAATTATGAGAGCCTTGAGGCCTTTTACATCAATTCTTAGGGTTGCTAACAAAACATTTCTTAGGTTGGGAGCAATACGTTGTCCGAGACTATGAAGAACAAGCTCCAATGCTATTAATGATAGAAAGAGACCCACCGCAATAACGGAACGAACTTGAATAATCAAAATGGCTATAGACTTCCCTGTGACTATGAAACTAAGAAGAATTGACTAGGAAGGATGATATTCTGAGTTAGGTGCACAACGGGTCGACGATACGCGTAAATGTTATGCGGAAAAATGCCATGGCTAGAAAAGAATGAAATGAAATGACGGGTCATACCCTTTTAAGTAGGAAACACACATCATAGTAGGGCCTACGAAGGTACTAACCTAGAAGTGATGCTGTGGTGCCGACGGTTGTTGCAAGGTCTGCAAATCTGCGCCTTCAAACGATGATGTACGTGCTTCATGGTTCAAACGGAATGGAAAACACTTTGGGTAATGAAGAATAACGAAATGTTAACGGGGTTCACCCCAATATATTCAACTTGGTACGTGCGAACCATTAATATGGTGGTTGCAATGTCATTAAAACGGGACTTAAGGCTGCGTACGGTCGGGTCAAATCAAACCCTTTTTCAATAAATATGACCGTCAAATCAGGAAGGTTAGGTTAATTCTTCCACCTCAGCAGAAAGAAGAGTTGAGTTTTTCCCACTGTTGCGGGAGAACTGACCGAATGCTTCCGCTAAGGAATAGTGTGCCGCAACAAACTTATGTGACCTTGTCTGCTTTCATAGGAAAGTTAGCCAAGTTCTTCCAAAAATGTGCCAACGTTTGTTGGTGCGGAAGAGATAGACAAGCCTTTCCGCGAAACCTTGTTGATTGGTTTCTGATGCTTGTGGACGAGTTATATGAAAGCTTCCGCCGTTGCGGAGAGACTTGATGAATTCGTTCCGCCGCGGGCCTGCTTGATCAGAAGTTTCTCCCTTTTGGAGACTTTAAGGTAACGTTTCCGCCGTGGATTTGACTTAGCCTTTTATTTCCGCGATTTCGGAAGGCTTGAACTAACTCTTCTACCGTGGCGGTAAGATTAGCTCAAAACTTCCGTCGTTGCGGCACGAAACCCTGAGTTTTACTTAGGCAAAAAACATGACTCAAAAATTTTAAGGAAAGTTGAAATTGTTTTAGGGGAATGCTAAGGAAAGATTTATGATGTCCGGATAACCTTGGGTAGATTTTCCTTTTTCAAAAGCAGAGGAGGGGCCCCAATATTTTTTCAAAAAATCTAAGGGGGGGATGTTGTACCAACAACAAGAGGGTGATGATGATGATGATGACGATGATGATGATGATGATGATGATGATGAGGATGAGTATGATGATTATGATTATGATGATGATGATGATGAATATGATGATCATGATCATGATCATGATGAATACCATGATCTTCATTTTCGTCGTCATCACCATCATATTCATGGTATTCATCATCATCACAATCATCATCATCATCATCATAATCATCATCATCGTCATTTGAATCATCATATTTGTCTTCATCATCATCATCATCATCATCATCCATCATCTTCATTATCATCATCATCATCATCATCTTCATCATCATCATCATCATCACCATCTTCCTCATCATCATCTTCATCATCGTCATCTTCCTCATCACCCTCTTCCTCCTCCTCCTCCTCCTCCTCCTCCTCATCATCATCATCAACATCATCATCATCATATTCTTCATCATCATTGTCATCATCATCATCATGACCATCATCATCATCATCATCAACATCTTCATCATCATCACCATCATCATCATCATCGTCATCATCATCGTCGTCGTCGTCGTCATCATCATCATCATCATCATATCACACTAGTAATGATTCAACAAAATTAGAGAAGAGCTCCTTATATCCAAAATTAGAGAAGCTTTTTATGATTATGAAGACGATGAAGATGATGATGATGAAGATGATGATGATGATGAAGATGATGATGATGATGATGCTGATGTTAATGATGAAGATCATGTGATGAAGATGATGATGATGATGATGATGATGATGTTAATGATGAAGATCATGTGATGAAGATGATGATGCTGATGATGATGATGAGGAGGAGGAGGAGGAGGAGGAGGAGGGTGATGATGATGATGATGATGATGATGATGATGATGACGAATATGAGGATGATGATGATTATGATGATGATGAAGATGATTGTGATGTTGATGATGAATATGATGAAGATGATGATGAAGAATATGATGATGATGATGAGTATGATGATGATGATGATGAAGACCATGATCATCATTTTTCATTGTCATCACCATAATATTAATCATCATCATAACCATCATCATAACCATCATCATCATCATCATCATCATCATCATCATCATCATCATCATCATCATCATCATATTCTTCATCGTCATCATCATCATCGCCGTCGTCATCGTCATCATCATCATCATCATCCTCATCTTCATCATCATTTTCATCTCCCTCTTCCTCATCAACATATCCATCATCATCATCTTCTTCATCATCATGATAATCATATTCATCATCTTCTTCATCATCATGATAATCATATTCATCATCTTAATCATCATCATTGTCGTCATCATCACCATCATATTCATCATATCCATCATCGTCATCGTCATCATCATCATCATCATGGGCATCATCTTCATCTTCATCATCGTCATCATCATCATCATCACCATCTTACCATCATCCAACATCTTCATTATCATCATCATCATAATCATCATCATCATCATCATCATCATCTTCATCATCATCATCTTCATTATCATCATCTTCCTCATCACCCTCTTCCTCATCATCATCTTCTTCCTCGTCATCATCATCATCATCATCATCTTCGTCATCATCTTCGTCATCATCATCATCATCATAATCATCATCATCATCCTCTTCATCATCATCATCGCCGTCGTCATCATCATTATCATCATCATCAACATCATCATCATCATCATCATCATCATCATCATCTGACACTAGTAATGATTCAACAAAATTAGAGAAGCTCCTTATGATGATGAATATTGGTAGTTTTTTAATTTTATATAACATTTAACTCCATAACTTGCCTACAATCCCTATAACCTTTAACTCCTAACCTGCAATACCAGAACAACTTCATCTTTGATTTTTTTTTTAAGCACTGTATTGTTATTTTTCATCTCTTCCTTCAAGTTTTTTTGGGTAGCGACAAGGGATTTGATGTCCTTCTCCAGTTTTTCGATTTGCTCTTTTAGTTCTGCCGTGGTATTGGACCTTGTAGGAGGAGTTGTGTATTTCGATGCTATTTTGGCTTCTGAGAGGTAGAAAAATATTTTTTACTAAGGATGGTGAGATTTCAAGGATAATAATTAATTATTATATAATAAAATATTTGTTTTAATATAATAAAACAAATTTGAAGTATTAATATATTATATTATAATATATATTTTTTTTGTTATTTTGCAAGTCGTGCAGGTGGGAACGACGGCTCGTGGAAGCAGTGCGGATCGAAGGGTGGTGCTGTGGCGGAGGTGATGCAGTGTATAATGTCCCCTCCCATCATACCAGCATGATAGAGAGGACGCGACACTAAATTCGGGCATCTAGCCCCATATCCATTAAGTAAGGCTCATTGATAAAAAGATGTATACATGTGCATGTTATGGAAACACAATGGAAATAATAAAAAAAATCATGTTTACTATCTAACATACATCCAACATTTCTGAGACATCCATTAAATAAAGACATTGCAGAATTTATAAAAGAGAATACTTATCTTAAAAAAGTAGTCCCAAGCAACCAGATATGCATCTGCAACGTTCCACCCAACCATAGGCCAGTTGCGCTTATCAACCTCTTGATACAACTGCCACCCCCGAGTTGGGCATGATTACTACAAGGAACCAGGGAACAACAGACTCACACATAGCCAAGCATATACAAAGATGAGCCAAGCCAATCTACAATTGGGTTTATCAGGCTGCTAGTAAATGGAAAGGAAGAATTGCTAAGCTAGTGAGCTCAAGCACAGAGCCAAGGGTACCTCCATAAGATCTATCTAGCTTGGCACCCACAATGCCTACACACCCCATTCAAGGAAGTATTCCCTTCACCAATGCACAGTCCCTCAGGCCATACCTTCCAATATAGAGTGTCTAAGGTGTGCATAGAAGAGTAACCAACCCTCTTGATCTTCTTGAGAGGTTATTTCCCCTCACTAGGTTTGTCAAGCCAATTTTGTCCACTACCACTCCAAATATCTTGCTCACAGATTCAAACCAAAACAAGGATGCACATAACAGCAAAAGTATAAGTGTTGGGCATGAAGAAATGTTTTTACAGTGAGATGCCGAAAGATGGGGTTTCTACCAGCCCAGAAAAACGTGGGAAGACCCAAAAATGAAATGGCAATTGGGGATTCAACCTTGGAGAGCAAAAACCGTTTTCAGAAAAAACGCCCATGGACATTCTGGGGAAAAAACGACCTCTATAAACCCCCAAAACGTGACTCCCTTTTTCCTAGCTGCTGTGCAACAAAAAACGATCTCCTAGCTTATGGAAAATGCAGGAAATTGGTGAAAAACGTGATGAAGGAAAGACCCAGTAGTTCAGACTGCGTGAGAGAGGAAAGACTATGCGTTCAGAATGGCTTTTGGGCACCATTTCATGGGTGTTTTCTTGCCCAAGGAGACAAAATACGATTTCCTAGGTTGATGGCTTGCCCATACATGAAATTGGCTGCCATACCTCTTCATTCCCAAGGCATTAACTACCTCAACCAATTCTTGGAAGAATTAAATGATTGGGTGCATAACCCAAAATGGGTAGTTGGTGGTTTATGGGTTTTCTCATTGACACATGGATTAACACCATTGGCTCAAGGGTTTGAATAATTTCCCTCCCTATTCCTTGTAGAATCATGCCCCATCTCTTTCTTGCATTGCATAGCTAGTTGTGGGTATTTTCATTAAAATTCGTATTTACATGATGTCTTATTTACATTGTGCCTATCTAGCACAAGAACCATAGGCATCTATTTCTTTAATTGCCGATACATAAAACACTAAATCAATGGTGGGGCCTTGGCCTTGAGCTCCTCACCATGATTAAATAACAATATTTACATCATTTACGATTTAATGCAAAGGGGGTCAAAATGGGGACATTACATTCCCCTCCCCTTACATTAGCATTGTCCTCAGTGCTCATCAAAATTGAACAAAAATGGATATGCCACCCTCATGGCATCCTCCAGCTCCCATGTAGCCTCATCAGGACCGTAGCTCTTCCATTGCACCTTTACCTATCCGATGGCTCAGTTCCAGAGCAATGTTACATTCTTGTCTAGGATGCACAATGGATCGGTTTGGAACTCTCCCTTGCGTTCCACCTGGATCACATCCCAATTAATCACATGGTTAGGATCACGTACATATTTCTTAAGTAAAGAGACATGAAAAACATTATGAGCTTTAGTGCTAGTAGGCAATGCAAGTCTATATGCAACTGGCCCTATTCTTTCAAGCACTTCAAATGGCCCACAATATCTAGGTGATAGCTTAGCACAACTCCCAAGCTTCAAGGAACTCTTCTTTGATCTCACTCTAAGATACAGATGATCCCCAACATTGAATTCCCTATGCACTCTATGTTTATGTGCATAGCTTTTCTATCTATCCTGGGCTGTTTTTAAATTTTGTCTGATCTTGGCAACTTCTTGCTCCATTTCCTTAAGCAATTCTGGCCCAAGTACAATTCTGTTCATTGGATTGTCCCAAGTCACTGGTGTCCTACACCTTTTGCCGTACAAAGCCTCATAAGGACTCATTCCCAACGATGTTTGTTTCCCATTGTTATATGCAAATTCTACCAAGTGTAGATAATCCTCCCACTTGGATGGTTTGTCCATTACATACATGCGGAACATGTCTTCAAGCACCCGATTTACTCTTTTTGTTTTCCCATCTGTTTGAGGATGGTATGCGGTACTAAAGCTTAGCTGTGTACCCAAATCTGGAAAGAGACCTTTCCAAAATTTGGAAGTGAACTTGTTATCCCTGTCAGAAATTATTGCCTTAGGAAACCCATGTAATCTGAAAATTTCCTTCATGAAAATATTTGCAATGGCATCGGCTTTATGTGTAGACTTAACCGGTATAAAATGTGTTGCCTTTGTTAACTTGTCCACCACAACCAAGATGGAATCATGTTGTCTCACAATCATTGGCAATCCTGTAATAAAGTCCATGGATATTACTTCCCATTTCCATTCTGGAATTGGTACTGGGAGCAATAAACCTGCTGGATGTTGGTGTTCACTCTTCACCTGCTGACATTCCATGCACTTAGAAATTTATTTAGCGATGTCCTTCTTCATGCCTGGCCAGAAATAATATTTCCTTGCTGTAGCAATTGTTTTCTGATATCCTGGGTGACCAGATTATGGAGCTTTATGGATTTCATCCATAACAATCCTCCTCAAATATGCCGCATTTGGAATATAGACTCTATTCTTAAAAGTAAGAAGTCCTCCTTCTTCCAAATGATAGCCTTCATACTTCTTGCCAAGGTCTTGCTACTGCAATTTGTCCTTTATCTGCACGTACACTTCATCCTCAACAATATGGTTAACAATCTGTTGCTTCAAATCTGGTTGGAAAGTACTAAGTGCTGCCACATACATTTCATGTACCTTCTTGCTGAGTGCATCAACCACCTTGTTTTCTTTCCCTTTTATGTATTTGATTTCAAAATCAAATTCACACAAAAATTCCAACCATCTAGCTTGCCTAGCATTTAAAGTTGGCTGATCAAACAAGTATTTCAGATCACAATGGTCTGTCCTTAACTCAAATTTTCTTCCCATTAAGTAATGCCTCCACATCTTTAAATCATGTACTATGGCTGCAAGTTCTATATCATGAGTAGCATAGTTCTTCTCATGCTCCTTCAACTTTCTTGACTCATAGCATATCACGTGGTTGTCTTGCATAAGAACTCCTCCAAGTCCTTGATTGCATGCATCGGTACATACCAGAAAGTCTTTTTCTGGGTCTGCAATTTTCAAAATTGGTGCACTTGTAAGAAGATTCTTCAACCGTTGAAAAATTTCATCACATCTTGGTGACCATTCAAACTTTATCCCCTTCTTTTGCAAAGAAGTGATCGGGTTTGCAACCCTGGAGAATCCTTCGATAAACCTCCTGTAGTAACCAGCAAGGTCCATAAAAGATCTCACATCGGTCACATTCCTTGGAGTTGGCCAATTCATAATGGCTTCAATCTTCTCAGGGTCTACAGATATTCCTTCGTCGGAGATGATGTGACCCAAATAATGAATTCTATCTTTATAAAGGTCACATTTTCTCAACTTTGCATACAGCTTATGCTCCCTTAGTAATTGCATTGTCATTCTCAAATGTTCTTCATGCTCTTCTTCATTCTTAGAATAGATGAGAATGTCGTCTAGGAATACAATAACAAACTTATCTAAATGCTTGCTAAAAACATTATTCATGAGACACATGAATGTAGCTGGTGCATTTGTGCGACCGAATGGTACCACTACAAACTCATAGTATCCATACCTTGTTCTAAAGGTGGTCTCATGAACATCTTCTTCTTTGATTCTTACCTAATGGTAACCAGACCTCAAGTCAATATTTGAAAATACCTTTGCTCCTCTCATTTGGTCAAAAAGGTCATCAATTTGGGGCAATGGGTATTTGTTCTTCACAGTGACTTTGTTCAACTACCTGTAGCCAATACATAACCTGAGTGTTCCATCTTTCTTTTTCACAAATAGAACAGGTGCTCCCCACGGGGACACACTTGGCCTAATATATTTCTTTTCCAGCAACTCTTGTAATTGCACTTTCAATTCTAGCAATTCCGGTGTACTCATCCTGTAGGGTGTCTTAGACACTGGTGCCACTCCTGGCACAAGTTCAATTGTAAAGTCAATGTCTCTCTTTGGAGGGAGTCCTGGAATCTCATCAGGAAAAACATCCCTGAATTCTTGCAATACCTGATAGTCCTCCAATTTAAGAGTTTCATTCTCTGCTGCCTCTAAAATGTGGGCTGCATACAATGGACATCCCTTCCTACAGAACCTCTTCAGCTGCATGGTTGAAACCTGTCTAACAAAAGTCACCTTTGGAATGCCTTTTACAACCCTCAGGTTTCCTTCTTCGTCCATGCATTCAAATGTCTTATTGTAGCAGTCAAGTTTAACCCTATGTGCTTCTAACCAATCCATTCCAATGAGAATATCATAGGAACCCAGTGGTAAAGTATTCAGATTTGCGTAAGTGAATTGCCCATCCATCTCTAATGGACATTTCTCTACTATTTCACTAACTTTTCTCTTGGTTCCAGTGGCTAGTTGAACTAACCATGACTTACTATGCTTTAATTTCTTGAAAGCACAAATCTCAACAATTCTAGGAGTGACATAACTGTGAGTAGATCCAGGATCAATCAAAATAGAAACAGATTGCCTAGCAATCTTACCTTCAACTTCAACCACAGTTGACTGATGATCTGCCTAGCGGTTGTCTAGTGCTGCATAGATTCTGGGATTGTCCTCGCCACTTGACCCACAGTTTCAGCTCCCTGGATGTTGTCGACTTGATTTGCATTCTCATTCCGATGTGGACAGTTCCTAAGCATGTGGTCTCCTCCACAACCCCAGCATGGAAGTGGTTCTCTTGGTTCCTTTGGATCTCTTGGCTTGTGTCCCATCATCCTAGTTGGCTTAGTCACAACCTGTGATGGCTGCCTTTGCTGATTCCGGAATTGAGGAGGCTTGAACCCCTTCTTCCTTTGATCAAACTTTTTATTTTTCTTATCCTTCCATGCCTTATGGAATTCTGGTTTTCTTTTGTTTTGATCAAAGCAATACTTTGCCTTTCTTATGGCCTCCTCTAGAGTTCGAGGTTCATCAAACTCAATTCTATCTTTATATGACTGGGGCAGTCCACTCAGGAAACGCTGAATTTTCACCTTATCATCTCGAATATACCTGACATGCCTCAGCAGCTCCAAGAACTTGTTTTCATATTCTTCCATGGTCAATTATCCCAATCTCATCTCATGGAACTCTTTGATCTTATCATCATAGTACCTATCAGAGAGGTACTTCTGCTTGAAGTATTTCTTGAACTGCTTCCACACAATCTTCCTTTCATTGATCTTCTTCACTTGCCTAATGTGTTCCCACCATATAGATGCTCTTCCATTCAAGTTGAAGATGGCTACCCTTGCCTTGATATTCCCAGAGTAGTCTTGGACTTGAAAATATTTTCTCATCCCAAGAAGCCAAGCTTCAACTTCTTGACCAGACTTTACCTCTCCATCAAATGTAGGAGGTTTCTCCTTCTTAAATTCCCCATGTGAATTGTTCTTGTAGTGCTTCTTCCTCTTACTTCTGCTAGATGAAGAGCTTGAACCCTCAATGGATTATTCAGAGTTAGATGATTCATTAGAAGAGATTTCTGGAGTATAAGTTTAGTCTGTAGAAACTCTTCTTGAGCTACTAGCCCTCTTACGGGAATTCCTTCTATAGCTACTCCCACCCCTTTCTGGATTTGATGTCTGATGCCCAGAGTTTATTTTCCTTTGTATGTATGTTAAACTCTGCAGCATGGCTGCATTCAGCTGATTTTGTTCTTCCTGAGCTTTAATCATCCTTTCATTATCTTCTCTGCAACTTTGCAACCCCACCCTTAGGCTTCTCATGGTGGCTGCAATACCTGGAGGAGTCTCTTGATTTCTTCTCCCATTAGATTCTGTTTCAGCATTCTCAACATGTATGTTCTCCCCCATGGCATCTGTCTCAGTCTCATAGGGATCCCGTACTGACAAAGTGTCCTCAGACACATAATTTTATTAATGAAGAAGGAAAATAATTACATCACAGAGATGTGAGGGCTAAATCCTGAATGATTACGTCACATGGAAAACTCGATGGATTTAAATATCCAAAGAGTAACAACTAATTTACCGTTACCAAAACTAACTAAGGGACACCTCACATAATCACGTGAGTGTGTAGATGCCCTTTTACATTTATTTAAACTAAACTTCTATTTATTACATTTTGGATCATAATTCCTAACAATCCCCCCTTTGATCCAAAAATTCTTTTGAACAAATACCAAGTTCATTTCTAAACTTATCAAATTTGACCCTTCCAAGAGATTTTGTAAAAATATCTGCAGTTTGATCTTCTGATTGACAATACTTTGGCTTGATGATTTGTTTGACGACGAGAGCCCGAATGTAATGATACTTAGTATCCACATGCTTAGTTTTTGAATGAAAAACATGATTTTTGGCTAACTTGATTGCTGACTGATTATCAATAAATAATGAAGTTGCTTCTTTCTGATCAACTTTGAGGTCTTGCAAAATCCTTCTTAACCAAACTATCTCACAAGCAGCTTCCCAAGCTGAAATATATTCTGCTTCTGCTGTAGAATTTGCAATTGTATCCTGCTTTTTACAACTCCATGCCACTACAGCTGATCCCATATTCATTAAGTAACCTGAAGTAGATGCCCTGTCATCAACATCTCTAGCAAAATCCGCATCTGAATAGCCAACAAGCTTGAAATTTTTGTTTCTTTTAAACTCAAGTCCAAAATCCTTTGTTCCTTGAAGATACCTTAACACTCTTTTTGCTGCATTCCAATGACTTTCTCTAGGTTCCTGCATATATCTAGAAACTATGCTAACTGCATAAGATAGAGTAGGACGAGTATTCATCAAGTAAATGAAACATCCAATTAACTGTCTATATCCAGTACAATTTACAAGTTCCCCCCCTTCAAACTTAGAAAGTTTTAAATTTTGCTCCATGGGAGTAATCGCTGGTTTACATTCCTCCATTCCAAAATTCTTCAATAATCCAGATATGTACTTAGCTTGAGAAATAAATATACTTCCTTCCTACTGCTTTACTTCAATTCCAAGATAGCAATGAAGTAAACCCAAGTCTGTCATTTCAAAACCTATTTGAAGTTCTTTCTTAACCTGAAATATATGATCATTATTGTTACCTGTTATGAGCAAATAATCAACATACATAACCAAGATGACTAAGTTGTTTTCCTGGATTCGAACATACAAAGTATCATCTGACTCACTACGAAGAAAACCAACTTTTTGTAGGTAGGCATCCATTTTTGCATACCAAGCTCTGGGAGCCTGTTTCAATCCATACAATGCCTTAACTAGTTTACAAACTTGATTTTCTTTCCCTGGAACCTCAAAACCAGGAGGTTGAGTCATATAAACATCCTCTTGTAGATCACCATTTAGAAATGCACTTTTTACATCCATTTGATGCACTTTCCATCCATTTTGTGCAGCTAAAGCTAGCACAATCCTGATAGTATTCCATTTCGCTGTTGGAGCAAAAGTTTCTTCATAATCAATCCCTTCTTTTTGAGCAAAACCTTTTGCCACCAATCTTACCTTATATTTATCAATATCTCCATTTGCTTTGTACTTAATTCTGTAAACCCACTTACAACCAATGGGTTTAACATCATGTGGACAATCAACCATTTTCCAAGTCTGATTCTTCATTACTGCATCATACTCACTTTGCATGGCCATTTTCCATTCATCATACACAACTGCTTCATTAAAAGTAGTTGGTTCAACAACTGAAAGAGCAAAATTTTCTGAACCCGTATTAGAACTCCTTGTACCTGTTTTGCCTTTTTCATCAGACTTAACATCCTGAAGTAACTTAGTTGCCCATTTTGGTTTCTTCTTTTCAATGTTAACTTGATTTGAATCATCCAAGTTAACTTGTGAAGAATTCAAAGTATCTTCAACCTGTTCCAAGGTGTCTTCAACCTATTCATCATCCTGTACTTCTGAAGTGAGATCAAACCATTGTTCATTCCTTGTCTTATTTAAGTGTTGCATCCTTAATTGTTCCTTAGTTACTTTTTCCTCTAAGTGACTAAGTTGTTTTTCAACCTCTTCTACACTTAAACTTTCAGTTTCATCAAAAATCACATCCCTGCTGACAATAAACTTTCCATCTGACAGAAGCCTATACCCCTTTTTCTCATTAGAATAACCAATCAACATGCACTTAACACTTCTAGACTCTAACTTCTTTCGTTTTTCTTTTGGGACAAGTGCATAACAAACTGAACCAAAAACTCTCAAATGTTTGATCATAGGTTTGAATCCATACCAAGCCTCAAAAGGAGTTATTCCATCAAGTGATGATGAAGGAGATCTATTCCTCAAATAAACTCCTGTATGAACTGCTTCTGCCCAATAACATGATTTCAACCCTTTGAAAAATAACATTGCTCTAGCCATGCCCAATAAAGTCTGATTCATCCTTTCTGATACTCCATTTTGCTGTGGAGTATAAAAATTGGTCAACTGTCTTTTAATCCCTTTTTCCTGACAAAAAGTCAAAAAATGATTTGATGTAAACTCACCACCATTATCAGTTCTCAAAGTAGCAATCTTTTCCTTTGTTACTGTTTCAACCAAATTTTGAAATGACTGAAACTTTTCAAACACTTCTGATTTTTCCTTCAAAAAATACACCCAAACCATTATGCTAAAATCATCAATAAACAACAAAAAATATTTACAACCACCAAGTGAAGTTTCCAAAGGACCACAAACATCACTATGAACAAGTTGTAATCTCCTTGTTGCTCTCCAAGTACTTTTTGAAAAAGCTATCCTTCTCTGTTTGCCATAAATGCAAGCTTCACACTTTGCATTTTCCTTCCGAAAAGTAGGCAACCCCTTTACCATTCCTTGTTTTTGAAGTTGTACAAGACTATCAACATTCAAGTGCCCAAAACGAATGTGCCACAATCGGATAGGTGAAACATCAGTTTCAACTAAACCTGCAAATTCCTTCAAACGTTCCTTTGATCTAGGAATGACTGTTCCCTTCATCCTAAGAAGCTTTCCGTCTTCATAACCTGTCATAACTGTTTTGTATGCATCCTTTGTTGAATTAACAAAAAGGATACCATCTTCCATTACAATTTGATGTCCTAATTGGCGAATGACAACTAAAGACAACAAATTTTTCTTAAATGTAGGCACATACCAAACATTAGAAATCAATCTTTCTCCAATTCCATTCAAATCAACCTTAACTGTTCCTTTTCTTTGTGGTAAATGAATAGAATCATCTGCAAGAAAAATTGACTTAAAATGAAAATCTTCATAACTCCAAAAGAAATCTTTCCTATATGTCATATGCTGAGTAGCCCCTGTATCCATAATCCAAGCATCTTCAAAATCATTTTTGAAACAATAAGAAGACTGAACAAAATTCACTGATTCCAACTGATGAACTTGAACAAAATCAATTGATTTTGATTGTCCAAGTGCTGTAAAGACATATTCACAATTTTCACTATCATCTGCATGAGCATAATGTGCCACTGATGAAGATTCTTTAGATTCTCTTTCTTTTAGAATTTTTTCAAATGAAACTCTACAGTCTGAAGCATAATGTCCAACTCTATTACAACGAAAACATGTGACCTGTTTATTAGCTCTTCCTCTTCCAGAGGCCTGTTGGTTTCCTAAACCTCTTCCTCTTCCAGAAAACTGTGACTGTGTACTTTCAGATTCTTTAGAACCTCTTCCTTGATTTCTTCCTCTTCCTCTTCCGCGGCCTCTTCCTCTTCCAAAAACCTGACCACGACCTCTATTTGAATTTTGAAAATCTTTCTGATCATTGCCTTTTTGATGATTACCTGGAGACTGTTTGCTAGTACTTGCAACCAAAACATCTTCTCCTGCTTGCTTTGTTTGACCAAAATTTTTTTCATGTGTGGCAAGTAATTCACTTAGTTCATCAAAAGAAATTTTATCCAATTTATTTGTAATTTGTAAAGTTTCCAAAAAATGCTTATATGTCTCAGGCAATCCTGCGATCAAAATGGTCACTATCATGATGTCCTCAATTTTATCAAAACCAGCTCTTGAGATTTCTTGTTTGATATTTTTTAATCTAGAAATGTACTCCATGACATCACCTCCTGAAGACAATTTTTGTTGAAACAACTTCAATTGAAGATCAATTTTCTTAGCTTCACTCTGAGAATCAAATAAATCTTTCAATGTCTTCCAAGCTGACCACGCATTAGAACTATTTTCAATATGCACATAAATATCATCAGAAACAGTACTGTGAATCAATGCTAAGGCCTTTTCATCTTTTAGTTCCCACTTTGCAAGCTGATCAAGATTAGTCGGTTTGGTAGGCTTAGCATTACAAACACCCTTCCACAATTCATTGTAAATAAGAGTGCTTTGAATATGACAACTCCAAACTTTATAATTTTTCGATCCTTCCAACTTGTCAGATTCATTAAAAAGACTTATAACTTTAGACATTGTAAAAAATAATAAACACCTTGTAACTCCAGAAGATGTGTATTATGCAAATATTATAGCTCCAAGAATTAAAAAAAGAAAGCACCTTATGTCACCAGAATAAGTAAACAATCACCTTATATCACCAATGGAAGATTTTATGCAAAAATATCACCACCAACATGAAAAGAAAATTACTCATCAACAAGAGTCACCATGAAAGAAATGCTGCAAGAAACACCACACACCATGCAAAAGAAAGCTATAGGGGCTTGGCCTTAACCCACTTATAGCCTCAAGAAAAGAATTTGATAGATCTTCACTTTGCTCTAATCAAACCTTGAGTGAAAATACAAGTACTCCTTATGACACCAACAATGCTCCTTATTACTCCAATGCCCAAAAAATTACACCTTATCACTCCAAAAAATAACAAATCTTTATAGGTGAATTGGAGAGATACAATATTGTTGAGTGGGAGGTCACAAGATCCAGTCCCATCAACTTCAAAAATAACTTCTTCTTTTTTTAAAATTTATTTCTCCAAAAATAAAAATGAATAATAAAATACCTTATCTCTCCAAAACAACTTATAACACATATTTCATTAAATTTGGAATTAAACAATGGATCTAGAACCAGAAAATAACTAAAAAAGTCAATTTTTCTACTGTCCTTGGAATAAAATGTTTCCAATTTTATTGAAATATGTGTTTTATTCACTTTTCAAAATATTACATAAATATTGAACAATCTCTGGACCGGTGTAGTTTCCGAATTCGTCATACAGATTGTCGTCCATGTCGAACTTAGAAAAAGGCGGGCGCTTGGTCGCTCGCACCCACGGTCCCCTCGACCACCACCATGATCAGGGTTTTTTACAGGAATAGGAGCACTCTGCGCATGCTTAAACAAGAAATCGAATTGATTATGCTTTCTTTCATGCAGGGGCTGCAAACCGGCCTCAATTCTGCTCTCTTTCACGCACTCTGCTCTCTTTCACGCAGGCTGCTCTCCTCCACGAGTGGCTGCTCTCCTTGCTGCCTCTTCCACCACCACGGTCGGGTCTGAACTCGCAGGGCGGCCTCGATTCTGCTCTCTTTCACGCACTCTGCTCTCTTTCATGCAGGCTTCTCTCCTCCACGAGCGACTGCTCTCCTTGCTGCCTCTTCCACCACCACAGTCGGGTCTGAACTCGCAGGGACTTCTTTCATAGGACCACGGGCTCCCACAAGCTTACAGGGCTGGCACTTCCTTCAAAACAATGAAAGCCTTTCAATTGCTTTCTCTGACTCCTCCACAGTAACCGAATGGCTCTGCTATGCGTTCTGCGGCTCCCTCTTGAGCTCGGTGGCTCCCACACATATTCATGGCTCTCTCACAAAGAACGGACTCCACCACCTCTCCTCCCTGGCTGCTTCACACAGAACGCATAACGCAGAAGAACAGGCGGTCTCTTGGAGGGGGCTTATCGCCTTCTGATGAGAAGGAACTCTGTCTACGTGACCTTCATTGTTGCCGGCGCATTCTTCGGAGAACGGATGGTTAAGTATGGAATAAACAAAATATGGGAACACAACAATGTTGGGAAAAGATACCAGGATATTTCAGTCTTGGGGACAAGGACTTCTGAGAAATAAGTCCATGTTTTTCTTCCCTCAATGCTAGTCTTGCAGATAGGCTACTTCAAATAATCAACTTTTTTTAATAAGTTTGGTGCTATTACAGTTCTATTATTCATTTGAACTTATACGTCTCTTCCTTTTTGTAAAAATTCTCTTCCACAAAATTTTTTAAATAACCTTGCCTTAAAAAAATAATAATATTTTACTCTCTCCAAGTAAAAAAAACTGAGTCTATAAAAAAAATTTCTGCAGAGATTCTTTTTAGCCCAAAAGAATAGGAAGCAATAACTTACGGTTAAAATTTCTCTATTCCAAAACCTTCAAAGTCACCTTCTTCAAACAACCTTTAGCACCTTCTAACCAGGTTCCAACCAGACCAAGCTTCAACCGCGTGCTCTGATACCACTTTAACAAAGTGTCCTCAGACACATAATTTTATTAATGAAGAAGGAAAATAATTACATCACAGAGATGTGAGGGCTAAATCCCGAAAGATTACCTCACATGGAAAACTCGATGGATTTAAATATCCAAAGAGTAACAACTAATTTACCGTTACCAAAACTAACTAAGGGACACCTTGTTCGGATATCCACATCATCTTTTTCAGGATCTTGCATGCAATTAGGGTTTGCATGCAGAATCTAGGGTTTGCATGCACCGGCATGCACTGGCATGCATCCCAGTCACCAGTTTGATGCCTCCAGCACCTTATCCACTTCATTCTAGCACCCGGGAGCCACCTACCACAGAGTTTTAGCCCTCCTAAGCTGAAAGGCGCCCACTTCTCACCTACTGCCAGAGAAGGGCGCACTTGTTCACCTACCACTGCAGTTCCACTTCAGTTACATTCAGTTAGCTCCGATTCTCCCTGATTTGAGGCTAGTTTCACTCCCGACTGACTGTATCACTTCCGTTGGACCTCCAGTTTGATTAGGTGACTTGTTCTGACTTCAGTTAGCCTCCCATGCGCCCCCACTGAGCCTCCAGATCCTAAATCAGTGCTACACACTTCAGTTACACTTATTACACTCAGTTAGACTCAGATTGACACCTGGATGACTGGTTGTTGTGCATTGATGAGCACCACCGATTGATTGATGAGGACTCCTAGTTAGAGTCAAGCAACTCTATTCAGTGATTCGAATGACCTCCTTAGGCAATTCGAATTGCTCATTCATTGTGACAGTTTGTATTGTAATTCATTCACCCTTTCTGGGATAGAGAGCACTGCTGCATGTTTTGCACAGTTTTGCACCATATTTTCTATGTTCATCTGTTGTGATTAATTTACTTGTTCATTAGATCTGCTGTGACTAATTTTACATGGTATCAGAGCCATTGCAGGGACAAGATCTCTTTTCTACAGGTGTTTATACAAGAAGATTTGACTGAATTGCTAAAAATTGCAAAAAGTTTGGCATGAAATATCTCAAGGGCATTCGCTCCTGTGCATGCAAAGCTTGAAAAATATTCCAATACCACTCCAGAAGCTTGAGTTACCACATAATTCCTGGATCTGATACATTGGACCTATTCAACATTGCTTGAAATCCAATCCCAGGTGTGATGCAACTCTCAAAGGGTGGATTGTTCGACCTTATTGTGGTTGTTTTTATGTGACTTGCAGGTTTACTGTCTCCTTCAATTGCACTCGCTATCTTTTGCATGCAAGCTTCCCTACAGCAATTGCATTCGCTATAGTCTTCATGCAAGCTTCCTCTTCATCAGTTGACTCAATCCTTGCAATGGAATACTCTTCTTCAAAGCCTATCCTCACCCCATTCAATTATTTTGATTGGAAAGATGATATGGAGATCATATTACGTTCAAAAGGTTACTACCGAGTCACTCTTGGTCTTGAATTGGAGCCAAACAATGTGTCAGATCGAACCAAACACTACAACAAGCTTGATGAAGCTTATGGTCTTCTTTGTCTCTCCATCTCCAAGGATCTTCACTTCCATCTCAGCGGATTGAAGACTCCAAAAGCCATATGGGAGCAACTTGAAACACTATTCGGCAAGCAGGATGAGCTTAGGGCTTTTCAATTAGAGAATGAATTGATTGGCCTTAATCCTGAGAATTTCGAGACCATCAATGAATTCTTCACAAAATTCAAGAACTTGAACTTGCAATTGAAGAACAGTGGTGTTATCAAAGAGGATAAACAGTTGATCCTCTCCATTCTAAGCAAGCTTGGGAAAGATTATTCGGTATTTGTCTCTACTTTCAATTCCGGTCGGCTAACTACCCCGAATTGGAAGATGCCTACCTTGAATGCCTTCATTGAGTCCGTTACAAAAGAGCATGACAAGTTGATTCAAATGGGGTCCATAAGCTCCAAAGATTCAGCCCTATTTGTTCAAGGACCCAAGATCTCGAATGGTAAAGGAAAGCTAAAGAAGGAGAAGCCCAAATTCGAGCCTCACAAGCAAAAAGACAAAGGCATGCAAACGGATGCACCATCCAGTTCGAAATCCAAGCAAAAGGGCAAAGAAGGTAACCAAAAATCTAAATGTACTTATTGTAACCGTGGCTTTCATCCCGAAAGTTCATGTATGAAGAAGACTATAGATCAAATGGCCCTCCTTTTGGAAAAGAACAACATAACCCTTCCTGACGATGCAAGGAAGAAGGATCGGAATGACGATCATGAAAGAGGACAAGCACTCATGGCAACGGTTTCGAAGCCCACTACTCTCTTGATAGATTCGGGTGCATCAAATCATATGGCTGCAAATATTGATTCTTTTTCCTCATTCGATCCAAACAGCTCCATCCCCATCCATTTGGGAGATGACTCAAAAATTTCTTCAAAGGGCAAAGGTACGATTCATGTAGAACATGGATGCTTTCAGAATGTTCTCTATGTGCCTTCCTTAGCTTCGAATCTCCTTTCTGTGTATCAAATGACACATACTGGTGAACCAAAGCAAGTCACATTCAGCCCTAATACAGTTGAAATTTCTGATATCAAAAGTGGAAAACTAGTTGCGGTTGGAAAGGCAAACCACACTGCAAAATGCTATGAGTTTTCGCACTTTATTCCGCTTGCAAATCCCACTGCTCTTCGCACACATGGTAATGAGGTTAGTAGGATTTGGCATGAAATATTTGGACATCTAAATTATAAGTATTTGCTGCTGCTATCAAATAAATCCACGGTAGATGGGCTTCCACAACTCCGTTCCTCGAAGGGAATATGCACCGGTTGCATTATTGGGAAGCACCCCGAGCACAGATTCGACCGCGGCAAGGCTAGCAGAGCCTCTACTATTTTGGGATTGATCCATTCTGATATCAGTGGTCCGCTGCCCCATATGTCATTAAATGGTTCAAGGTATGTTTTGACATTTATTGACGATTTTTCCCGCTTTACATGGGTATTCTTTCTCAAAAACAAGTCAGAAGTGCTTGGAAAATTCAAGGATTTTAAGGCTTCTGTTGAGACCACCACTGAGAGCAATATCAAAGCTCTTAGATCTGATAATGGTGGGGAATATATCAAGTCCGAGTTGCTGCAACTTTGTGCCCAAAGCAGAATCAAGATCCAACATACAGTTCCCTACACACCCCAGCAGAACGGTGTAGCGGAAAGGAAAAACCGGTCACTGAAAGAGATGGCTACATGCATGATTGAATCAAAAGGTTTGGATGCAAATATTTGGGCTGAAGCAATCAATGTTGCTGCATATATACAGAACCGTGTTCCACATTCATCCGTGAAAGGTATGACTCCTTTCGAAGCATTCTTTGGTCACAAACCGGATGTGTCAAATTTGAGAGTTTTTGGCTCTACTGCATGGGCTAGAATCCCTTCTGAGAAGAGACGAGCTTTGGATCCACAAAGTATCGAGTGCATATTGATAGGATATGGGGAAGAATCAAAAGCATATAAACTCATGGATATCATATCTAAAAAGATATTCATAGAGCGCAGTGTGCAGTTTGAAGAACCGCTTCAAGAATTGCAACTAGTCGAGGAAAAGACTGTCGATTCACCGCCTTCACCAGAAGAAGATCCGAGCAGCGATAATGAAGGTATGAGTTCTGATATTTCTGATATTGTAGCAGCATATGATGATCATGACATATCAGGTTCAGAATCCGATCATTATGATCCTCCTCAGTTACCAAAGTGGTCCCAAAACACTCTACAATCTGTTGGTTCTAGTCTTGGAAATCCTGCTGATCCGAGACGAACAAGAGGAGAATTTCAAAGAGCAGGTATGGCTCTTTCTATTGCTGATCCATTTCTTCCTGAGATTTGTTATTTGATGGCTGGTTCAGATCCTACATCATACTATTCATCCCATCGAGATCCGAGATGGAAAAGTGCCATGGACGAAGAGTATAGTTCTCTTCAAAAGAACAATACATGGGAGCTAGTTTCTCTTCCACCTGGAAGAAAATTAGTGAAATGTAAATGGGTCTACCGTACTAAAGTTGCTGCTGATGGAACTATCAACAAATATAAAGCAAGGTTGGTGGCAAAAGGTTTTTCCCAAGTCCAAGGAGTGGACTACACAGAGACCTTTGCACCGGTTGCAAAGATGGATTCCATCCGCCTTGTTTTAGCTATTGCCACATCCAAGCACTGGGAAGTGCACCATATGGATGTGAAGAGTGCATTTTTACATGGAGACCTTGCTGAAGAGGTCTATATGCAGCAGCCAGAGGGTTATACATCAGATCCATCATTGGTTTGTAGATTGAAGAAATCTTTGTACGGGTTAAAACAGGCCCCAAGAGCTTGGTACGCAAAGATGGACTCCTTCCTTCTTTCTCAGAATTTCCAAAGATGCAAATCTGATCTGAATGTGTATCTTCAGCGAGTTAAAGGTAATTTGTTGGTTATTGTACTTTATGTTGATGATATGCTTATTACTGGTAGCACACTTACTTCAATAAACAAGCTAAAATCTGCCTTAAATCTAGCTTTTGACATGAGCGATTTGGGCTTGCTGAGTCACTTTTTGGGATTGGAGATAGCTCAAAATTTTGATGGGATCACTATATCTCAGCAAAAATATGCTTCCGACCTGTTATTGAAGTTTAATATGGCTGAATGTAAGGCAGCCCCATTCCCATTCCTCTCAGGAATCAGTCTTGAGGAGGGAGATTCCACACCGCTTGCAGATTGCAGTATGTATCGACAGTTGATTGGTTCACTACTTTATTTGACACACTCACGGCCTGATATCTCATATGCCGTGAGTGCCGTGTCAAGATATATGCAGCAGCCACATGAGCTTCATTGGCGAGCAGCCAAGTGGATCTTGCAGTATGTGCAAGGTACGAGACAGTTTGGCATACATTATGCTGCAGATTCTGAGCTAGATTTCATTGGTTTTACTGATTCAGATTGGGCAGGTGATAGCATTGATCGGAAGTCCATTTCCGGTTATGTTTTCATGATTGGTCATGGTGCTATTTGCTGGTCCAGCAAAAAGCAAGCAGCCATTGCACTTTCTTCAGCAGAGGCAGAGTATCGAGGGGCAGTCAATGCCTGCATTCAGGCAGTTTGGTTGCAGGGTATTCTTTTCGAGTTCGGTTTTGGTGGCACTACTTCGACTGTCCTATTTTGTGACAATCAAAGTGCTATCAAGATCTCCACAGATCCAGTTCAGCGGCAGAGGACCAAACACATTGAGATTCATATGCATTACATTCGACAGTTGGTGCATGACCGCACCATCATTCTGCAATATTGCCCTACTGATGAGCAAATTGTAGACATCTTCACCAAGAGCTTCACTGAGAAGAAGTTCTCTTACCTCCGTTCACTGTTGGGGGTGAGTCCCATCATGGTGGAGACAGATTGATTCATTATTATGCTTTAGCTTGAGGGGGGGCTTTCTTCCCACTGGGTTTTCCCTCTTTCCTCACTTAGTTATTTTTCAGCATTTTTTGGATTATTGTATTGGGGTGACCTTTGGTCTTAGTTACCAGGGCCCCACATTATTTTTGTTGGCACATCATAGTCTAGCTTGAGGGGGGGTGTTCGGATATCCACATCATCTTTTTCAGGATCTTGCATGCAATTAGGGTTTGCATGCAGAATCTAGGGTTTGCATGCACCGGCATGCACTGGCATGCATCCCAGTCACCAGTTTGATGCCTCCAGCACCTTATCCACTTCATTCTAGCACCCGGGAGCCACCTACCACAGAGTTTTAGCCCTCCTAAGCTGAAAGGCACCCACTTCTCACCTACTGCCAGAGAAGGGCGCACTTGTTCACCTACCACTGCAGTTCCACTTCAGTTACATTCAGTTAGCTCCGATTCTCCCTGATTTGAGGCTAGTTTCACTCCCGACTGACTGTATCACTTCCGTTGGACCTCCAGTTCGATTAGGTGACTTGTTCTGACTTCAGTTAGCCTCCCATGCGCCCCCACTGAGCCTCCAGATCCTAAATCAGTGCTACACACTTCAGTTACACTTATTACACTCAGTTAGACTCAGATTGACACCTGGATGACTGGTTGTTGTGCATTGATGAGCACCACCGATTGATTGATGAGGACTCCTAGTTAGAGTCAAGCAACTCTATTCAGTGATTCGAATGACCTCCTTAGGCAATTCGAATTGCTCAGTCATTGTGACAGTTTGTATTGTAATTCATTCACCCTTTCTGGGATAGAGAGCACTGCTGCATGTTTTGCACAGTTTTGCACCATATTTTCTATGTTCATCTGTTGTGATTGATTTACTTGTTCATTAGATCTGTTGTGACTAATTTTACACACCTCACATAATCACGTGAGTGTGTAGATGCCCTTTTACATTTATTTAAACTAAACTTCTATTTATTACATTTTGGATCATAATTCCTAACATGTGCATCATCTATGATGTTGATTTTCTTGGCCCAACCAAGATCCAAAACTTTCCAATTGTACTATCTAGAGTGTTGCCCTAATATAACTATGATTCTGCAAAATGTGTTCATCCACACAATTGTTAGTTGCATTATATTCTCATAAATTCATAAATTACTTCATGCACGTGGGAAAATATTATATTGACAATTCGTCAAATCATATAATTTTCTCACAATCAATCACATATGAGGGGGACGACGGGGGTCAAGGGGGCTTACCCCCTTGTTTTTTTTTTTTTGTTGTAAATCTTTCCATTTTGCGTAATCTAGCGCATAAGTTCCATGGCAATTTTTCCATTTTCGGCACCTAAAAATCTCCCTGAAAAATGGCTGAAATTCCTTGTTTCGGAGCAACTTGTGGAGTTCTCCCGCAATTTCGGAAGAGAATTTGAAAATTCCTTCCGCAGTTTCGGGGTGGTTTTCCGAATCCTTCCGCAATTGCGGGGCGATTTGTCGAATCCTTCCATAGTTGCGGGACGATTTTCCAAGTCCTTCCGCAGTTGCGGGACGATTTGCCGAACTCTTCCGCATTGTGGAACAACTCGCGGAATCCTTCCGCAGTTTCAGGGCGACTTGCCGAACTCTTCTGCGTTTCGGAACAATTCACGGAATCCTTCCGCAGTTGCGGGCCAACTTGCCAAACTCTTCTGCGTTGCGGAACAATTCGCGGAATCCTTCCACAGTTTCGGGCCAACTTGCCGAACTCTTCCGCATTGCGGAACAACTTGCGGAATCCTTCCGCAGTTTCAGGCCAACTTGCCGAACTCTTCCGCAATTTCGGAAGAGATTCGGGAATTCCTTCCGCAAATTCGAGAATTCCTTCTGCAAATTCGGAAATTCCTTCCGCAATTTCGGAAGAGATTCGAGAATTCCTTCCGCAAATTCGGAAATTCCTTCCACAATCTCAGAAGAGATTCATAGACACTTAGAAAATTTTTGAAAATTTTGAAAATTTTCTTAACTATTAGTGTTGAGCAAGAAGCATACTTACCTCTGCAACTATGATAGGTAGCCCATAAAGGCCCAATGCTGTAACCAGCAGCTCTGATACCAAAATGTAATGTCCCCTCCCATCATACCAACATGATAGAGAGGACGTGACACTAAATCCGGGCATCTAGCCCCATATCCATTAAGTAAGGCTCATTGATAAAAAGACGTATACATGTGCATGTTATGGAAACACAACAGAAATAATAATAAAAAATCATGTTTACTATCTAACATACATCCAACATTTCTGAGACAGCCATTAAATAAAGACATTGCAGAATTTATAAAAGAGAATACTTATCTTAACAAAGTAGTACCAAGCAACCAGATATGCATCTGCAACGTTCCACCCAACCATAGGCCAGTTGCGCTTATCAACCTCTTGATACAACTGCCACCCCCGAGCTGGGCATGATTACTACAAGGAACCAGGGAACAACAGACTCACACATAGCCAAGCATACACCAAGATGAGCCAAGCCAATCTACAATTGGGTTTATCAGGCTGCTAGGAAATGGAAAGGAAGAATTGCTAAGCTAGTGAGCTCAAGCACAGAGCCAGGGGTACCTCCACAAGATCTATCTAGCCTGGCACCCACAATGCCTACACACCCCACTCAAGGAAGTATTCCCTTCACCAATGCACAGTCCCTCAGGCCATACCTTCCAATCTAGAGTGTCTAAGGTGTGCATAGAAGAGTAGCCAGCCCTCTTGATCTTCTTGAGAGGTTATTTTCCCTCGCTAGGTTTGTCAAGCCAATTCTGTCCACTACCACTCCAAATGTCTTGCTCACATATTCAAACCAAAACAAGGATGCACATAACAGCAAAAGTATAAGTGTTGGGCATGAAGAAACGTTTTTACAGTGAGATGCCCAAAGATGGGGTTTCTACCAGCCCAGAAAAACGTGGGAAGACCCAAAAATGAAATGGCAATTGGGGATTCAACCCTGGAGAGCAAAAACCATTTTCAGAAAAAATCCCATGGACATTCTGGGGCAAAAACGACCTCTATAAACCCCCAAAACGTGACTTCCTTTCTCCTAGCTGCTGTGCAACACAAAAACGAGATCCTAGCTTATGGAAAATGCAGGAAATTGGTGAAAAATGTGATGAAGGAAAGACCCAGTAGTTCAGACTACATGAGAGAGGAAAGACTATGGGTTCAGAATGGCTTTTGGGCACCATTTCGTGGGTGTTTTCTTTCCCAAGGAGACAAAATACGATTTCCTAGGTTGATGGCTTGCCCATACACGAAATTGGCTGCCATACCTCTTCATTCCCAAGGAATTAACTACCTCAACCAATTCTTGGAAGAATTAAAAGATTGGGTGCATAACCCAAAATGGGTAGTTGGTGGTTTATGGGTTTTCTCATTGACACATGGATTAACACCATTGGCTCAAGGGTTTGAATAATTTCCCTCCCTATTCCTTGTAGAATCATGCCCCATCTCTTTGTTGCATTGCATAGCTAGTTGTGGGTATTTTCATTAAAATTCATATTTACATGATGTCTTATTTACATTGTGCCTATCTAGCACAAGAACCATAGGCATCTATTTCTTTAATTGTCGATACATAAAACGCTAAATCAATGGTGGGGCCTTGGCCTTGAGCTCCTCACCATTATTAAATAACAATATTTACATCATTTACGATTTAATGCAAAGGGGGTCAAAAAGGGGACATTACACGGTGCTGTGGCGGAGGAGAGTAGGTGGGGGTGGACTCTGGAGTGTGTAGCATGCAAGGACGGGGTGTGGAGTTGTGGAATGGTGCGGTGGTAGATGGGTGGAGTGTGGGAAGTGAGGAGATGAGCAGCCGATGGAAGGCTAAGTGATGGCGGAGATGACACTAAGTGGAGGTAATGGATGCGGGGGTGATGGGAGATGGAGGGCGGAGGTGATCGACGTGTGCAGGCACGGAGAAGGAAGCGTGGGAGTGGGGGTGGTGTGCAAGAGAGGGAGGGGGGATGTGATCGAGGTGGGAAAGGCATGTGCAGGCACAAAGAAGGGGGGCGTGAATGGAGGTAACGAAAAGCATGAGGGAATAGGAGGAAATGGGGAGCTGCAGAATGAGCATGGAGGGTGGTGGCAGCGAAGGCACAGTACAAGAACAGGGATTTAGTGAGATAGGCGTGAAGGGGAGTTAGTAGTGGAAGGTGAGAAGGGTGGTGGAAGAGATGAATCCAAGCTCAGGCCAAAGGAGCGAATCCGCAACAACCATATCCGGTTGGACTTTAAGGGAGAGCCGAAACCGAGCTTTGATACCAAATGCAGCAATCGTATCCGGTTGGACAACCGTATCCGGTTGGATAACCGTATCCGGTTGGACAACCGTATCCGATTGGACTTTTAATAGTCGAATCCGACTTTCATATTGAATGATAAATAGGAATAATATATTAGATGATGATGATAAATTTACAATAAGCTCGCCTTTATAGGGCTTGAGCAAGCATAATGAAGGGTTACGCCCTTTCACTATTAACCTGATAATCTATTAATTTATAAATAATAATATTAATTAAATATTCACAACAATATCCTAATGAAGTATGTATCAACACTTGGAAGCCAAAGAACCCTAAGACATGTCCTATTTGTTTTTTTGAAAGCTCCTTTCTTGCTCTTGTTCAAAACCTCCGAATAGTATCCATATCCTCACCAATAAGATAAATATTCACAGTCATATCTAGGCCTTCAACACCAACACTTTGTGTTCATAACCTCCTAATCATATTTGAATATGCTCATATGGAGGCCAAATACCCCTCGATCCTAGATGTGTTGTGATTTGACACATCATTCTTGTTTCTAAATGCACAGAAGGCTTGTTTAGGGAATAAGGAATATCTTTCCTCCATTTGAACATGTTCATTTTCCCAAGACCCATACCTAATGTCCACCACCTACTTATTGCATTGAGGTCAACAATCAAAGGAAAATGATACCCTTCAGAGATCAACTATTATTCTTTAAGGCATTATACATGGCTCAAGACACTTGATAGAGACACTTTCAACCAGCTCAAAGATACCCCTTGTCTACCTTCAATCTACTTAGCCTACCTTTCCATATGCCATATTAAAATGGGGACATCCAGTTGGTACCAGTGTTATGGCATATCCTCTCTAATTGACTTATGGTAAAACACTTTCTTATGTGTTTACATAACATTAGGAGGTCAAAGGTGTTACTCTATAATCGCCCACATATTCTCAATATTGTCTCAATAGCCTAGGGAGCACCACGATGTGGTTATAAGTGTATGACCTCTTGTGTGAGGTGTGCCCTTAGGGATTTGAGCAAGCACAACCCTCATTTAATCTCATTATCAACATTTAGCTAGCCATTTTTAATACATATGACACTTGGGATCCATACAACCCTAAAAAATGTCTTATATAGTAGTTTGAAATATCATTTATGCACGTGTGGGAGCTGACGGAACCCAAGTCCGATCGTCGATTAGGGTTCTGTTTTCCTGGAGCAATTCCTCAAAGTGTCCCTGAATGTCCCTGAGGTGTTGGACCAAAATTCCCGTAACAATAAAACCGCGACTCCTATCGCAAATCTTTCGAGTATGATGGATCCGGGACACCGGGTTTTAGCTAGGGGACCCCCCACACCATTCCTCGAAGTCTCGAAAATGGTGCTATTGTGCCATCTCCGGAGCTAGGGTTTTGCTCAATGAAGGCCATTCCAATATTCCTCAAGGGGGTCATTTACGATCTGAAGGCTCCCAGGCATGCATTGATATCGTGAAAACATCCACAATGGCCACGTGCACGTGTGGTAGCTGACGAAACCCAATTCCTCCCACCGGTTTGGGTTCCGTGCACATGGATCAATTCCTCAAAGTGTCCCTGAATGGCCCCGAGGTGCCAGATAAAAATTTCCGCAGCAGCAAACCCATGACTCCAATCATGAATCCGTTGATTCCGATGGATTCAGGACACCGGGTTTTAGCTAGGGGATCCCCCACACCTTGCCTCAAAGTCTCAGAAACAATTCTATTATTCCATCTCAGTAGATAGGGCTTTGCTTATTGAAGGCCATTCCAATATTTCTCAACGGGGTCATTTACGATCTGAAGGCTCCCGGGCATGTGTGGCCATCGTGAACACATCCACAATGGCCACGTTCACATGTCGGAGCTAACGGAACCCAAGTCCACCCGTCGGTTTGGGTTTTGTGCCCCTGTAGCAATTCCTCAAAGTGTCCTTGAATGGCCCCAGGTTGCTAGACCAAAATTCCCCCAGCAGCAAAACCGTTACTCCAATCATGAATTTGTCAATTCCGATGGATCCGAGACACCATTTTTCAGCTAGGGGACCCCCACACCTTTTCTCGAATTCTCGGAAATAGTGTTATTGTGCCATCTCCAGAGCTAGGGTTTTGCTTAGTGAAGTACATTCCAATATTGCGCAAGGGGGTCATTTACAATCCGAAGGCTCTTGGGTGTGTGTGGCCATCATTAACACATCCAAAATATCCATGTGCATGTGGAGGATCTGATGAAACCCAATTCCACCCGCCGATTTGGGTTCCGTGCCCCCAGAGCAATTCCTCAAAGTGTCCTTGAATGACCTCAGGGTGCCAGACCAAAATGCCCGCAGTAGCAAAACTGTGACTCTGATCGCAAATCTGTCAATTCTGATGGATCTGGGACACCAGTTTTCAGCTAAGGTACCCCCCACACCTTTCCTCGAAGTTTCAAAAATGGTGATATTGTGCCATCTTTGGAGCTAGGGTTTTTCTCAGTGAAGGCCATTCCAATATTTCTCAAGGGGGTCATTTATGATCTGAAGGCTCCCGGGCGTGCTTGGCCATCATGAACACATCCACAATGGCCACGTGCATGTGCGGGAGCTGACGAAAACCAATTCTGCTCGCCAGTTTGGGTTTCGTGCACACCCAACAATTCCTCAAAGTTTCCTTGAATGGCCCCGGGGTGCCAGAACAAAATTCCCATAGCATCAAAACCGTTACTCCGATCAGAAATCTGTCGATTCTGATGGATCTTGGGAGTCGATTTCCATCTAGGCCCCCCCCCCCACACCATGCCTCGAAGACTCAGAAACTGTGCTATTGTGCCATCTCCAGAGCTAGGGTTTTGCTCAATGAAGGCCATTCCAAAATTGCTCAAGTGGTTCATTTACGATCCGAAGGCTCCTGGGCGTGCACGGCCGTTGTGAACACACCCACAATGGACACGTTCATGTGTGGGAGCTGACAGAACCCAAGTCCTCTTGTCAGTTTTGGTTCTGTGGCCCCAGAACAATTCCTCAAAGTGTCCCCGAATGGCTCCGAGGTGCCATACCTAAATGCTTACAGAAGAAAACCTGTGACTCCGATCATGAATATGTGATTCCGATAAGTCCAGGACACCAAGTTTCAGCTAGGGGACCCCCACACCTTGCCTCAAAATCTCAGAAATGGTGTTATTGTGCCATCTCTGGAGCTAGGGTTTTGCTTTGTGAAGGCCATTCCAATATTGCTCAAGGGGGTCATTTACGATCCGAAAGCTCCTGGGCGTGCGTGGCCATCGTGAAAATGTACACAATGGCCATGTGCATGTGCAGAAGCTGATGGAACCCAATTTTTCCTGCCTATTTGGGTTCCGTGCCCCCCGAGCAATTCCTCAAAGTGTCCCTGAATGGCCCTGGGGTGCCAGAACGAAATGCCCGCAACAACAAAACCGTGACTACTGTTAACACCCAAAAAGTGCTCATTAGCTCATTTCCTTATTCACATGACCCATTTGTCCACTTTTCCATCATTTGAGCCTCTAAAGCCACCAAAAGGTCACCAAAAGACCTTAATACACCCATTTTTCCATTCAAAATGAATATTTTTCCTCAAAAAGCATAAAAAACCCTCAAAAAGGGTCCATAATTCCCAAAAATATTAAAAAGGAAATAAAAATATTCAAAATATTCAAAAAAGGAAAAAGGAGGGAAAAGGTACCTAAATCATGTTGGTCAATACCATTGGTTTCCTCAAAACCATAATGGTATTCCCCACCACCAAAAACTATAAAAAGGTGGTAGGGGATCCTCACTTTCCATCCATCCATCATCCTATCCTCATGCTGCCAAAATCACTTTTGAGCATTGCCCACCTTTTTGAGCCTTGCACAAACCAGAAAGCATTGGAGAAGAAGGGACCTTTGGAGCTTGGAGCTTCTCACCCTTGGAGCTACTCAACAATCTTCATCACTTGGAGGTATTACCATTGCAAGCACTTGCCTGCCCCTATTCTTAATACAAAATCATTTCTTTTACATATTGTCAATTGTTTTTTCTTTCTATAATATTTCCATTATTTGCTTATTTACTTCACATAGATCCATGATTAATATAGTTTAGATTAGTTTGTTGTTTATTTCTATTGAAACTGTTGCTACTAGTTAGCAGGTGCCCATTGCACTAAGCTTGGTTGCAAAACCAAGCCAACAATTTTTAGCGACTCCGCTGCTCTCGAATTCTTAGATCTCACTTTTTAGCTTTAGATCTTAGTTTTTGGTAGTTTTCATCAGTTTAATTTATAGATCTGCCATCCTAGACAGCAGATCCATTGCTGTTCTAGATTTTGGCCCATTATATTGCCATTAACAGCCCGAAATTGCCATTTTCAGGTTCATTTTTCGACGTCTGCTTACGGCTTTCGCCTCGCGGCTTTTTGCCCAACAGTCACGCGGCTCATCACGACTGCGTGGCTCTTTTCTGCGTTGCTCACCGTGACTTCGCGGCCAATTTGCGCGCTGCACATTGCGGCTTCGTGGCCATTTGCCGCGCTGCACATCGTGACTATGTGACGAAATCTTGCGCTGCACATCGCGGCTTAGCGACTTAAAACCGCGCTACCCATTGCGACCGTGTGACAGAAACCTGCGCGGTCCATCGCGACTGTTCTGCCAAATCTCGCGATGCAACTTTTTTCAATTCAGCCAATCCGTTAAAAAATTATTTTTTTACTGTATTTTCTGCCCACTTAGCTATTTTACAGTATTAAAATACCTGCATTTTTTACAGCCATAGAAATCTTTTACTATTTAGAATGCTCCTTTAAAAAGTCTTTTTAAAAATTTTCAGAAATTGAAAGAAGGATTTATTTGCATTTTATCTAGATAAAAATTTTACTGTTTACTTCCTTGATACTTTGCCCATAGCAAATTTTAAAAAGAAATCCATTTATTTCTTAAAGTATTCATATTATTTGCTTTCCTATTTCAAAGATCTTTTGTTTTTTGAATAGTTTTGTGCAAAGCATTTAAATTTTCAATTTCAGTTTAAAATACCACACGTGCACCCACTCAAACACATAATTTAAACTGAGCCTTAAAATTTACCCTAACTTCAACCAACTTTTAACCCCACTTGGGGAGCACTTAAAAGAACTTTGTAGCTAGGTAGAATTGAGGGGATAGGTGTTCCAATAACACCCCTCAGTTATTACATTTGAGACATAGCTATTGTCCATTAGGGAACCAAAATCTCCTAGTATTTTTTGGCATGGTCACAACCAGTTTATCAGAGGGCCTCTCCCCTAGGAGGGTTGAAGTCGCGAGGATGGTTCCGGAAGCCTGAGTGGAATACCGAAATCCATTCAGTAACCGAAGTCTACCATTCGCAGCTCTCGGGATATCCCTGTATAGGGGTATTGCGGTAAAAGGACCAAACGGCAGATTCACCTTTTCTGAACGTGTCATGAATGGAGTATCCTAGTTGCCATTCTTTAGGATTGATTACCCGTTGTCCCTCCTGGTAGGGGGATATCTAGCCGTTGTTTCAACACTCAATATTGTCTGACTTGGATTTCATCACCTTGCAGAGAATATCGTTTGTTGAATCACAATACTTCTAGTTAGGTGTTTGCATGATACAATCCACCTTTGGTCTAGTAGCACCTCTTTTTTCTAGGAGTTGTTTGACTGTTGGTATTCTGACCATTTTTGTTGCATCCCTCCACTTATTATAGCACAGCTTCTATAATAAGTGCTTTTTGAGGTTGATTTTTTGGCCCAAGAGCCTTTATTTTCACTCCCCTTTTTGCACCCTTGGTCGCATTAGGGTTTTGAGTTTTTTATACATTACCATCTCACACTGAAAATTTTTACACAAAAAACATATTTCTCACCATTGAGAATTTTAGACAATCTCGTCGTCTTCAGGGTGAACCCCCAGAGTTCAGTCTACTTGGCTCTCCACGTCACCGACGTCGAGCCTTATCCCTTGACTCGACATGTCATCGTCCAAACATATAGTCATCCGATTCTGACACGCCTCGCTTCACATCTGATTCTGAGGCTGAATACGAAAACCCTTCTCAAATATTACCAACCAACCTCATGGCTGGAACACCATTCGACCCACTTTTTACCAGTACCATTGGAGATACATCCACAAACCCTTCCACTACTGTGCCATCTATGGTAACAACAACCCCTCTAGGCATGCCTAATATGGGGGACACCACACCTTTAGGAATACCCAACACAAGACTACCTCCTATTACGGGTATGCCAAACATAGGGGTCACACCCCCTCTCATTACCACAACCCAGATACCAGGAATTCCTGGTACTATTCCTAACCCTAGTGTAACCCATGTTGCACTTGGAAACACTAGCCCATACCAGACCACAGCAGTTGGAGGACACATACCTTCAATACCTAACATACCCTTAGGGGCTACTGGACCACTACATCATGCCACCATGAATAGTCATGTCCCAATCACTACACCACATCCATCGGCTAGCTTACCTTACATGGCGAGTCTGAACTTACCAGACTTAGAGAGGATAACTAATGATCCTATCAGACACGACCCTGTGTGGCCTCACATGCCCACCAAACTCCCCTCCGACATCCCTAAGTTTGAGGGGAAGACAGGTGAGGACCCCCAGAACCATATTATGTCCTTCCATCTATGGTGTTCCTCCAACTCCATAGTGGACAACTCTATCCGCTTCTATTTTTTATAGTGTACCTTCACTGGCTCTGTAGCTAAGTGGTACATCGAGTAGCCCCATGGGACCCATGCCACCTTTACCTCCCTTGCCTCGACCTTCCTATAGTTCTTCCAGTTACCTGTCTGCTACGATGCGGGAGTCGAGATCCTACTGTCTTGTAGACAAAACACGGCCACCCACATCACTGACCACATTCATGAGTGGCGTCGACGCCGAAGCCTCTGCAAAATCAAGTTAGATGACCGTATCTTCTTAGATTGGTTTCTAAAATCCCTCCTCCCTCTCATTACTAAGGATGTGGCATCCGAACGACCCCAGTCTGAAGAAGAGGCCATCCTCAAATCCCAACAATTTGACCTCATTTACGCCCAGTCGGGTTATCTGTATACCATTATACTGGATGCCCCTCAGGGCGATTCATCCCAACACGATGCGCCGGGGGCATCCCATGCCGCAGATGGCATCATTGGTTGTATTGCATCACATCCCAAACCCTTTTCCATTGCACGTCCTAGCCATGACCCCGACCTTTCGCGGGATACATCTCAATCTAGAGCAACCAATTCATATGCTGCCATGGCACATCACCACCATACCCACGGACCCTCATGTCCACCTCAGTGCTTTGGTCATACACCACCCGCGTATGCCCCCCCAGCCGCACCTCAGCCATATTACCACCCACAGGCTGCACCAGCTCCTGTATCTTCTCAAGCACAACTTGCTTACTACCCACCACAGGCAGCGCCTGCAGCAAACCTACAACCCTCTTTGCAGACATATCAGCAACCCCCACACGTTTCAGCACCTGCGCAGCCTCCCCCTACTTATTATCCACCACAACCTGCTCCCGCACCTGCGGCAAACAAAAATCCTCCCACTGCTCAAGGGCAAGTGTACACACAACACAATCAGCCCCAACATCAAAACAACCAGCGCAACTAGGGTGGGAAACAAAACCGTGGAAGAGGACGTAACCGCAGCAACAACCAACAACATCAGCAAGGTCCACCACCTCCCAATCCTCCACATAATAACAACGCTGCTCCCCCCAACTGGAATCTGGATCGTCATCCCAAGCAGGCTAAAAACAATAACCTCAGAATAAACCACCCTTGTTCTATATGCGGGGTCTATGGCCACTACACACATGCTTGCCCACATTTGGAGCGAGCTCGACAACTCTTGACTGATGATGCCCATCGCCAAGGAAACGCGGCTGCTTAGGCGCCACCCAACCCCCCACCCCCTCAGCAGCAACCCATGGTCTTACAAAACCCCTTACCAACCCAAGGCGTAGTGAACACTCAGCCGCTGGCTCCCCCTCAAGGCAACGCGCCCCCACAACAACAGATCACTTATGCCGCTCCTGATCAACCCATGTTCGACTCAAGTACTCACCACTTGTTAATGATTTCATCCGCTGATGTCAACCTCCAAACACGTCGGAACCAATATGGATCCACCCCCGAAGACCCTCCCGCCGATAAAAACATGAATGCTCATCCCACTAATCAGACGTTGCGTATACCCCTGGTTACACTCGATGGTGCCTCTAAAGCACCTCGCTTCCCACTCTGTTGCATCAAGAATAACCCCAATGCTCGTGCTGCGTCAAATTACAGCATTGTAGATGACTTAGCCCAGTCTCCAGCAACCATGTCTGCTTTAGAAGTCTTAAAACACTGTCCTTCACAGCGCAAGACTTTTCTCTCTACCATTGGTGCTATTGACCCCAACGATTCACAACTGATGGCATTCGACTCGGACCAGTCTGAACCACGCCTGCCTTCCACTTTAGCATTCCAAGTTTCTGTTTCTATTCAGAATCTGGTCATACATCGGTGCATTATCGATGAAGGTGCCTCTACATGCGTTATGTCCACATTTGTTTGGCAGAAGTTGGGATCCCCTACTCTCCAGCAATCCACCACCGCGGTGCGAGCCTATGACAACCATTCAGATCAACCCCAAAGTCTATTAACTAATGTCCCCATCTAGCTGGCGGGTAAAACCGTGGTCATTGACATAGAGGTCATCAACGCCCAACTAGATTATAACCTCTTACTTGGTCGCAGCTACATGTATGCCATGCGGGCGGTTGCCTCATCCATTTTTTGTACCATGATGTTCCCCCATGATGGACGCGTGGTCACAGTTGACCAACTCACCTATTACGATCCTAAGGCCCCCACTACACCAGAAAATGTTCTCCCCATGGTTGAACAACCTGTTTGTGGTGCCACTACCTCGTTCGTATCCTTCGTGGGACCCGGACTTTATACAAAGTCACCTATGACTTCCACTTTTCCATCAATCTCACCACCTTTACTGATGAAAAAAACATCGGATTTGTGCACCCTGTCGCACACCACACAATAGCCTTCATCAGTATCACAAGCCCCTACAGTGCCTACTCATATTGGCACAATGCCAATTCACACCATCCTGTTCTTGTTCCCATTCTCCGGAGTTGTTAGTTCGCCAGTAATGGCTGCACTCAACCTTCCTGGCTTAACATTAGGGATACCTATATGGTACTTACCTACTCCGATCCCCCCGCCGACTCAGACTGTTATTTTACAGCCGGTACAACCCATCCCTACTACCAGCCACCCACCCCCTCCGGTCACTCATCTGCAAAACAGACCACCCCCAATAGTGACTATGGCATCAACATCTAGAAACGCTCCACCTTCGTTACGGAACACAGGGGGTAGAGGCCCACCAACTTATAACACTGGAATCATAACTCGCAACCCCCCAGCAACCCCTAAGGTAGCTAAAAACCCCCCAGCTATTCGTATTCCCCCTAAGTGCTCGTTGTGTGACGATGTAGGCCATGCCACTCATCAGTGTCCACAATTGCCTACACTCCAGGAACACATGAATATGTTGGATGACGACACCAGAATTCCAGTAGTAAGACTCGAGCCACCTCCTCAGCCCTGTGACAAAACACTTCGCACTAACCACCCTTGTGTGATATGTGGCATTTATGGCCATTATTCACACCACTTTCCTGATCTCCCAGATTACAGAGCAGCGTTGTACGAGTTGAATAACGTCGACTTAGAGATATCTCCTCCCCTCATCGAAGAGATCTACCCTCCGAAATCATCTTCTTCGGAAGAAGTCAATACCATCTACATGATCTCGACAACATACAAACCAGAACCCGTCAATTTATGGTCTGATTACTTCCATACTAATGAGAAAATTTTAGAAACACTCACTGCACCGGGCTACCCTTGGGATGATATGCATCATCGCTCATACTTCCTTCCTGAGACGTCTACATCCACCGCAGCAAACTAGCTATTAGTCGAGTCAAAATATTTCCTACCAACTAAGGTTGATTGGTTCAAGGACCCCATCGCAGCACCAGATGCCTTCGAAGAAGGGAACATGTCCAACATCTCCCCTATTATACAAATTGATATTTCCACCACACCTGGAAAACCTGAGCTCATCTCGCTAGTTGCATCTTGCACTCAAGCGGAAACTCAAGCATATAAGAAACTCTTCCAAGATTTTTGTGATGTCTTCGCCTGGTCTTACACCGAGATGCCTGGCCTCGATCCCAAAATTGTGGAACATCACATCGACACTTGGCCCAATGTGACCCCTGTCCGACAAAAATAGAGACCCATTCACCCATCCAAACTCCCAGTTGTTAAAGCTGAGATTGAAAAACTCCAAAAAGCAGGATTCATATATCCTATTGCCTACACCACCTGGGTTTCAAACCCAGTACCAGTAAACAAAAAAGTGGGCACTATACGTGTTTGTACTGATTTCCGAGACCTCAATCTCGCTTGTCCCAAAGACAACCTTCCCACACCTTTCATTGACCAACTAATTGATGAATGCATAGGACATGAGGTCCTTTCTTTTATGGATGGTTTCTCCGGATACAACCAAATAAAAATCCGTAAAGAAGATCAATATAAGACCGCTTTCACCACCCCATGGGGAACCTTCGCCTATTGCGTCGTTCCTTTTGGCCTCAAGAATGCTGGATCCACCTTTCAACGTGCCATGACTTATTGCTTCCACGATCTCCACAAGATCATCAAATTTTACCTGGACAACCTCACAGCTCGATCCAAACAGCGATCTGACCATTTACACGACCTTCGACAAGTTTTCATACGTTGTCGGAAATACAACATCCACTTGAACCCCCTTAAGTGTGTTTTTTGCGTTACATCAATTCGCCTACTAGGGTTTGTTATCTCAGAAAAAGGCATCACTGTAGACCCCTTAAAAGTCCAAGCCATTCTAGAGTTACTATCACCCCGCACATTAAGACAACTACGAAGCCTACAAGGGAGGTCCAACTTCCTCTGTCGCTTTGTCCCTGACTATGCCACAATGGTATACGGTTTCCTACGACTATTACGTCTGCATACCCATTTCATATGGGACCAACAAGCAGAGGTAGCTTTCACCGACTTAAAGAAAGCACTCACAAACACCCTGTTGATTTCTCCTCCAGATTTCACCAAAGATTTCATCCTCTATGTTTCGGCATCCGAACATGCTGTATCTGGAGTCCTTGTACAAGAAGATGTTGCTCGCCAAGAGCATGTCATCTACTATGTGAGCCAGACCTTGTCCGGCCCACCCCTCCGATACCCACATGAAGAAAAGATGGCCCTCGCCGTCATTTTTTCAGTACAAAAGCTGAGACATTATATTCTCCTAAGCCACACCATAGTTGTAGCTAATTCCAATCCTATGGTGTACCTCTTGACGCGTCGCCTTCTTCAAGGCCGCGTAGCTAAATGGGTAATTATCCTATAAGAGTACGACCTTACTTTCAAGAGCCCAAAGAGCACCAAGGCCCTAGCACTAGCTCAACTCATCACAGATCTCCCATCCTCTTTGTCATCACCCGCTATCAAAACGGAGCTCACTGACGACCACATTTTCATTATCTCGTCTGATGACCCATGGTACGGTGATATTTTGTTATACCTTCGCACACAGAAGTTCAGAACCCACATCGATCATGACGGACGCCGTCATATACGACACCACGCCCCCCGATACCTCTTGTTAGGGGATGTACTTTATCGACGCGGCGTTGATACCATCTTACGACGCTGCCTATCTCATAGAGAGGTAGAACAAGTCCTTAATGATTGCCATAGTGGTGCTTGCGGAGGCCATTTCTTCGACATGGCTACCGGCCAAAAGATCATCAGCGCAGGTTACTTTTGGCCTTCATTGTTTACTGATTGCATCACCGCAGTCAAACATTGTCAAAACTGCCAACTTTTTTCCCCAAAAGCAAGAACCCCACCCGCCCCCCTTCATCTAGTCGTCACTGCTGGACCATTCTACAAATGGGCCATCGATTTCCTCGATTGCAATCCCACGTCAGCCGACGGTCACAAACACATCATTGTGGCCGTAGATTATTTCACCAAGTGGGTGGAGGCCATGCCAACTTACAATTGCAAGGCCGACACCGCAGCACGGTTTTTTCTCAACCATGTTATCGCTCATTTTGGAGTGCCAAAGCAACTCGTCTCAGACCACGGCTCTCACTTCGAAGACGCCATCTGGAGAGAACTATCAGCCTTACTGAAATTTGAACACCATTTCTCCTCCGCTTACTACCCCCAAGGAAACGGCCAAGTCGAGGAAATCAACAAAATTTTGAAAACCATCCTCCAGCACACTATATACAAACACAAGTCAAATTGGCACCACATGCTGTTCCCGGCACTATGGGCATACCGCACGTCAACCAAAACCGCCATCGGTTTTACACCTTTCCACTTTGTTCACGGTGTCGAATCCGTCCTCCCCATTAAGTGCCAGATCCCAACCCTACAAATGGCCGTTGAATCCTACCAGACACTTCCCCAATCGAGCAACGCTTACTACTCCTGGAGCAGGCCGATGAAGATCGACGCACAGCCCTTCAAACCATGGAAGCAGCCAAGAACCGATCCAAATTGAATTATGATAAACATGTCCACTCAAGAACTTTTACTGAAGGGGACCTTTTCCTCGCCTACGATCAGGCTCATGACAAAACCGGGAAAGGAAAGTTTGTATCCATGTGGCAAGGCCCATATATTATCCACGCTTGCCTCGGACAGGGGGCATACATTCTGACAGATTCAGAAGGAAACCCCCTCCGCAACCCACGCAACGGGTTGTACCTCAAGCGATTTTACCCATAGTAAATCTGATGGACACCACCGTCCATTATTGTACAGTATTATTGTTTTTTTTCCACAAAAAATTCAAAAAACCTAAATATTTGTTTTCTCTGCATAACCACAGATGGATCCCGTTCCACTCTGCTATGTAAGTTTTGCTGATGGTGCAAGCCGTTGGTCCTCCAATCTGGCCTCCGCAGCTTGGGTATTATATTCCCCTTCACATGAGTTGATCCACATCGACGGAGTGTGTTTAGGTGCTGCCACCAACAACGAAGCTGAATACGATGTCGTGACCGGTCTCTTGGCCGCAGCTCTCCAATTGGGCATACGTCACCTCAACGTTTTCCTGGACTCACAACTCCTTGTTTCCCAGCTCAACAATGATTACTAGGTATGCGATCCCTGTCTTTTAAGAAAAATTTTGTGCACTAAACAAATGGTTTGACAGTTTGAATCCATTTCATTTACACATGTCCCAAGAAACCTTAATAGTGTAGCAGACCATATGACCAACAACATTTTAGACTGGCACACTAATCACATCATATCATAAACAAATAATGCATCCACGTGCATAACATGTTCCTCCACAGGCATATATAAACATAAACAAAAAGCATCCGCATGCATAACACGTGCCTCCACGGGCATATATAAAAAATCAAAATGTTGCATCCACGTGCATAACATGTGCCTCCACGGGCATACAGAAAACCAAACATGCCTCCATGGGCAAACAAAAAGACAATGAATGCATCCATGTGCATACACAACTATATACCAACATCATATATATATATATCAAAACATGTCATAGGCGCCCTCAGCACCCAATATACAAAATACATCAGCCGTACAAAAAATAGCTTCCCCATATGCTCATCAGCATTTGGGGGCAAATACATATCATCTAATCATCACGGCCTCTAGGCTCCTCTCGCGCCTCCTCCGCCGGCCCCGCCGGGTCATGCCGAGCCCGGACTCGCCTCTCCGCCGGCCCCGCTGGATCATCCCGTAAACGGATCCTACCCTCCGTCGGCCCTGCCTGATCCCGCCGATCCCCATCCCTCCACTCGGCCGCCATCAATGCCGCTCTGAACAAGATCGAGCGCCACTCATGAGGTTCCTCGAAACATCGCTCAACGATGTCCCGATCCAGATCCCTCCACCCATCCTCTGGGAAAACTGCTAGAATCATATCAAGTGTGTCTCGGACACCCTCCACAGCATCATCTCGAGGGCCAGCCCCTCGACCATGAGCCCCAAATCCTCAACCATGTGGAGGCGGTACCGCTACAGGAGGTGGAGCAACCACCATCACCCGTCCCCTGCGAGCCACATAGTCAGCCGGAGGAACATGACCAACATCTGCACAATGCAAACAAACCATCATACACATATCTAACTATAATCATAACCAATATATCTAAAAACACATGATATCGTAGAGAACAAAATCCAAAACATACCATCTAAACCCCAGGCCTGTCCGTGGGCTCGAGGCATCTTCGAATCTCCTCGGTAATCCATACAAGCATATGGATAGTCCTCAATCAGCAGGGGGATCTACTCCCACTGCTCGTACATCTCCTGCGAGAAGAACCCGTAGATACCGCCACCACCACGAGGCATCATCTGCCCCCACCGCACCATCCACGGCTCACTCACCAAACCATCACGAATGGGAACCCGTGGTCACAAAGTCGGTACCCGCTCAAAGAAAAAAGAACACAAAAAGGAGGCATAGCAGAACTCTCCCCCCTCCCGACTAACCTTGTCCAGATCTCTCCGGACACCAGCTAAAAACATTTGACCCCATGCATAATAGGTCCCCCTCAGCATAGAGTCCACCATCATCGTTTGTTCCCCTGACAAACGATGTGGCGCCACGGCACCCAACACCCACAGAACACAAGCCCCGACAGCCCGCATGTCCCACTCTCACAGTGATCTCAGACTCAGCGCGTTGTTCTGCATAACCGTCCCAGCGATACAGATTGTCTCCAGGAGATCCTCCATGTCAACACCTACCGGGATCCTTGGCAGAAGATCCCCCACCTCCACTAAGTGAGGTAACCCATTAAGAAAATAAACATCTGTGAGGGTGATCTCCAACCTCTCACCCCCAACAACAAAGGCACCCTCTACAGGTACCCACCAACTCACCAACTTGTTCAGTAGGGGTCCTATTGAACGCATTGGTGGAATCTGAGCGAACTTTAGCAGTCCACCCACTGCCAAAGCCTGCTGGACCACTGATCTGTACGAATCTAGACCATCAAATCGTCCTCCATCTCTCGCTCTCGCCACGACGTCAATGGTCTGCTCAGCATCCTGCCAAAAAACAAAGAAACTTTTAGCACCATAGAAATTTTTTTCAAAAAACACCATCGCGGCTTTTCCATCAAAAGCCGCGATGATCATCGCGGCTTCCATAGAAGAACCCGCGATGAACATCGCGGTTATTGGCCAGACAGTCGTGATGAACATCGCGACTGTTTCCTCTGTACTCGCGATGAACATCGTGACTTTCAGCCTGACAGTCGCAATGAACATCGTGACTGTCAGCCTCAAACCCGCGATGTCCATCGCGGCAAAAGGGGCGAAACCCGCGATATTCCACGTTGGAAGGCCAACATGGAATTTCGCGGCCTTCGGGGGCCCGCCCCTAACCAAAAAAGACATAATTGAAAAGGCTAAGGTGAATAGGGTTACCTGAAACTCACGGAATCGAAAACCAACGGTGAAATCTCCCAGAAATCAAGAAAGAGCTCTGACTGCTCTGCCAAACTCACACGTAACAATGACACATCATATGGGCCCCACGCCCTATTTATAGAAATTCCACCATTTTTCAAACAACCATTCCGGTATCATACGGCGTCCGTTCCTCAAACCATTGGTATCATTGGAATCAACACAGCTAGAACTTCATTACAGTTCTTTCCTTTTCCTGTTTTCATCAGGTCCATTTTTTGACCATTTTTTGGACGCCCTCGTCGCCTCGGTTTTCGTGCCACATCGGCCGTCGCCCATTTTTTACGAGTCTTATATCACCGAATTCAATTTTCCGTGCTCATGATGATGCTTGAGATCATTTCTCGCTCTCACGCCCAGATTTTTCGGGCATTTTTCCCATGCCCCCTCGTCGCCTCGGTTTGCATGCCACATCGACCATCGTCCATTTTTTACATGTCTTATATTTCCAGATTCAGTTTTTCGTGCCCGTGATGATGCTTGAGATCATTTCTCGCTCTCACACCCAGATTTTTCGGGCATTTTTCCCATGCCCCCTCGTCACCTCGGTTTGCGTGCCACATCGACCGTCGTCCATTTTTGACATGTCTTATATCGTCGGATTCAATTTTTCGTGCTTGTGATGATGCTTGAGATCATTTCTCACTCTCATGCCCAGAGTTTTCGGGCATTTTTCCCATGCCACCTCATCGCCTCGGTTTGCGTGCCACACTGGCCGTCGCCTGTTTTTTACGAGTCTTATATCGTCGGATTCAGTTTTCCGCACTCATGATGATGCTTGAGACCTTTTCTCGCTCTCATTAATCCCTTTTTGTTCGGTATAATTTTATCCCTTTTTCGGGCCGAGCAATCCCTTTTACAAAAAAGGAAATATGGAGTTTCTGTTAAGCCCTTTTCTGACTCCTAAAACAATGAAAAGATCGCCGAGCAACCTTGCTTCCTTTCATGCTCGATAAACGTATCTGAAAGGGCATCTACCTGGTATAAGTTTACCCATTTTCCAGACCTTGTAGACTAATTACGAAAAAGGAATACTCTAGTCACATCGGCTAGAAGAGTTCTCCATTTGCATCATTTCATGCTTTTTCGGGCCTTGGAGACTAACTTACGAAAAAGAACACCAATGGAGTCCACTTACCACTTTCAGACTCTCTAAACATGAAAGCAACCACGAGCAATCACCATCCTGGGCTCATAAAAACCAACAGGACAGTACTCACAACCACTGCAGAGTCTTCTTATCGTTTTCAGACTCCTTAAAAATGAAAGCACCGATGAGCACAAACAGTCCTGGGCTCACAAAATCCACAGGATAGTACCATTTTAGAGCACACTTTTATCCCTTCTTCGAGCTCATTAAAACTACGAAAAATGACCCAAGGGTGCTTCTCAGCGCCAAAACAGATCACGTCTACTCATATAGCAGCTTCCCCATTTTGGTTTCCTTTGTTTAGAGTATTCTGCAGTACGTCACCCTGAGAATCCCTCGACAGCACCCATCAACTTGACCCCCCCCAGAGTCAATACATACCCTTCAGTCCTTAAAAGCTATGATCCCCACACCTACAAGTCAGTTCCCTAAGCTGCTAGGTCAACCATGTCATCATGCTATGAACAAAGGAAGTTTGAGTCTACCCACTATATGACCCCAGTTACTTCCCATCCCCACAAGTATGTCAGTCCTACCATCAGTACTACCACACTTTAGTTCTACACCTTGTGCTCCTATCAAGGAAACATCATTGCCTTGTTAGTTACTAGTATCCCTCTGTCGACGACAACCAAATTTATTCCAGAGGATAGACCTAGAGGTCCCTGTGTCTTGGACTCATCACCATTTATGATGAGTGCCTACGAACCATTTCGATAAGAGTCCTCAGTGCCTCTCCAAATGGTTGTTTCTCACATGCTCGACTTCAACACCTTGATCACATCGTTGAGACTCGCATAGGGTATTGGTCTGTTCAGTTATTTGTTCAAGACCCCGGATACCACCTGATTCTCCCCCATTTGAGAGTCTATTTATGGAAACAACCAGTTACATTTTTTCTATAGATATCTGGGTTGTGCATGGCGACAGTATTTAGATATACCCCAGTTTTATACTCCCTCGAGTATACAGTTACATGTACTTCTCGGAGATGACTCATAGTCATTGAGTCCCTATAGATGTTGGACACCTTCAGTTTCAGCAGGTCATCAGTTATTCCAGTGTATCAGTTATTGAGATCAATCATGTATGATCATGAGTACATCCCAACACAATGTTCCCTCTAGACCATTATGATGTACCAGCAGATTTTTTATGTATTTTTCAGGTCCCCCTTCTTGGGACTACTTGTTATTTATATGTCTTGATACGAGCATGGGTATGCCCGCCTCGTCTATTATCAAAGATTATTCCTCATTCATATTGAGGCCATGTAATATTGTTTATTTTGCAGCTTCCAAGGGATGTGGATCCAGTCTCCAATCGGTCTCTTCTCTTCCCCAAACCCTAGAAAAAATGACAAAAGAACTATGATGTCTATCGGCCATACGATGAGCTCCTGCCCTCACACATCAAGGGGCAATCTGTTAACACCCAAAAAGTGCTCACTAGCTCATTTCCTTATTCACATGACCCATTTGTCCACTTTTCCATCATTTGAGCCTCTAAATCCACCAAAAGGTCACCAAAAGACCTTAATACACCCCTTTTTCCTTTCAAAATGAATATTTTTCCTCAAAAAGCATAAAAAACCCTCAAAAAGGGTCCATAATTCCCAAAAATATTAAAAAGGGAATAAAAATATTCAAAATATTCAAAAAAGGAAAAAGGAGGGAAAAGGTACCTAAACCATGTTGGTCAATACCATTGGTTTCCTCAAAACCATAATGGTATTCCCCACCACCAAAAACTATAAAAAGGTGGTAGGGGCTCCTCACTTTCCATCCATCCATCATCCTCTCCTCATGCTGCCAAAATCACTTTTGAGCATTGCCCACCTTTTTGAACCTTGCACAAACCAGAAAGCATTGGAGAAGAAGGGACCTTTGGAGCTTGGAGCTACTCACCCTTGGAGCTACTCAACAATCTTCATCACTTGGAGGTATTACCATTGCAAGCACTTGCTTGCCCCTATTCTTAATACAAAATCATTTCTTTTACATATTGTCAATTGTTTTTGCTTTCTATAATATTTCCATTATTTGCTTATTTACTTCACATAGATCCATGATTAATATAGTTTAGATTAGTTTGTTGTTTATTTCTATTGAAACTGCTGCTACTAGTTAGCAGGTACCCATTGCACTAAGCTTGGTTGCAAAACCAAGCCAACAACTACGATCGTGAATCCATCAATTCCGATGGATTTGGGACACCGAGCGTCATCTAGGGGACCCCCCACACCTTCCCTTGAAGTTTTGGAAATGGTTCTATTATGCCATCTCCGAAGCTAGCATTTTTCTCATTGAAGGCCATTCCAATATTGCTCGAGGGGGTCATTTATGATCCAAAGGCTCTCGGGCATGTGTGGCCATTGTGAACACATCCGCAATGGCCACGTGCATGTGTGGGATTTGACGGAACCCAATTACTCTCGTCGGTTTGGGTTTCGTTCCCTCGGAGGAATTCCTTAAAGTGTCCCTGAATGGCCCTGGGGTGATAGACCAAAATTCCCATACCATAAAAACCATTACTTCGGTCGTGAATCCGACGATTTCAATAGATCTGGGACGTCGGTTTTCAGCTAGGGGTCCCCCTACAGTGTGCCTTGAAGTCTCAGAAACAGTGCTATTGTGCCATCTCCGGAGCTAGGGTTTTGCTCAGTGAAGGGCATTCCAAAATTGTTCAAGGGGGTCATTTACGATCTGAAGGATCTCGGGCATGTGTGACCATCATGAACAAGCCCACAATGGACACATGCACATGTGGGAGCTGAAGGAACCCAAGTGCACTTGCCAGTTTTGGTTCCGTGGCTCATAGCAATTCCTCAAAGTGTCCCTGAATGGCCCCAGGGTGCCGAACAAAAATGGCCACAGAAGAAAAACCATGACTCCGATCGCAAATACATCAATTCTGATAGATCTCGAACACGGGGTTTCATCTAGCCCCCCCCCCCCTCCACACCTTTCCTTGAAGTCTCGGAAACGGTGCTATTGTGCCATCTTCAGAGCTAGGGTTTTGCTCAGTGAAGGCCATTCCAATATTGCTCAAGGGGTCATTTACGATCTGAAGGCTCCCGGGCATGCGTGGCCATCATGAAAACATCCACAATGGCCACATCTACGTGCATAAGCTGACGGAACCCAATTCCTCCCCTTGGTTTGGGTTCCGTACCCCTAGAGCAAATCCTCAAAGTGTCCCTGAATGGCCCCGAGGTGCCGGACCAAGCCTTCACTGAGCAAAAGCCTAGCTCTAGAGATGGCACAATAACACCATTTTCAATACTTTGAGGCATGGTGTGAGGGGACCCCTAGCTGCAACCTGGTGTCCTAGATCCATCGTAATTGACAGATTCATGACCAGAGACACGGTTTTGCTGTTGCGGCCATTTTGGTCCTACACCCCGAGGCAATTCACTAACACTTTGAGGAATTGCTCCGGTGGCATGGAACCCAAACCAATGAGCAGAATTGGGTTCCGTCAGCTCCCGCATGTGCCCGTGGCCACTGTGGACGTGTTCATGATGGTTTTGCACGCCCGGGAGCCTTCGGATGAGAAATGACCCCCTTGAGCAATATTGGCATGGCCTTCACTGAGAAAAACCCTAGCTCTGGAGATGGCACAATAGCACCGTTTCCGAGACTTAGAGGGAAGGTGTGGGGTATCTTCTATCTGAAACCCGACATCTTGAATCCATAATAATTGGCATATTCACGATCGGAGTCACGGTTTTTCTGTTGTGGGCATTTTGGTCTGGCACCCCGGGGCCATTCAAGGACACTTTGGGGAATTGCTCCGGGGGCACGAAACACAAACCGGTGAGTGAACTTGGGTTCCCTCAGCTCCTGCATGTGCACATGGCCATTGTAGGCATGTTCACAATGGCCATGCACGCCCAGGAGCCTTCGGATCGTAAATGACCCCCTTAAGCACTTTTGGAATGGCCTTCACTGAGCAAAAACCTAGCTCCGGAGATGGCACAATAGCACCGTTTTCGAGAATTCGAGGCATGGTATGGGGGGTCCCCTAGCTGAAAACTAACATATTGGGTCGATCATAATCCATGGATTCGTGATCAGAGTAACGGTTTTGCTGCTACGGGCATTTTGGTCCGCCACCGCGAGGCCATTCAGGGACACTTTGAGGAATTGCTCCGGGGTCATGGAACCCAAACCGGTGAGTGGACTTGAGTTCCCTCAGCTCCCACACATGCATGTGGACATTATGGACGTATTCACAATGGCCAAACATGCCCAAGAGCCTTTGGATGAGAAATGACCCCCTTGAGCAATATTGGCATGGCCTTCACTGAGAAAAACCATAGCTCCAGAGATGGCATAATAGCACCATTTTCGAGACTTCGAGGAAAGGTGTGGGGGGGGATCCTATATGAAACCTATTGTTCCAGATCCATTGGAATTAATGGATTCACAATCAGAGTAACTTTTTTTATGTTGTGGGAATTTTGGTCGGTGACCCCAGGGACATTTAGGGACACTTTGAGGAATTGCTGTAGGGGCGCAGAATCCAAACCGACGAGCGGACTTGGGTTCCCTCAGCTCCCACACGTGCACGTGGCCATTGTGTATGTGTTCACAATAGCCACGCATGACCAGGAGCCTTCGGATCGTAAATGACCCCCTTGAGCAATTTTGGAATGGCATTCACTAAGAAAAACCCTAGCTACGGAGATGACACAATAACACCATTTTCGAGACTTCTAGGCACGATTTTGGGGGGGGCTTAGCTGAAAAATGGCATCGCAAATCCATCGGAATTGATGGAATCACGATCAAAGTGATGGTTTTTCTGATGCGGGCATTTTGGTCCATCATCCCAAGGCCATTCAGGGACACTTTGAGGAATCGCTCCAAGGGCACGGAACCCAAACTGACGAGCAGACTTGGGTTCCGTCAGCTCCCACACATGAATGTGGCCATTGTGGACATGTTCACGATGGCCATGCATGCCTGGGAACCTTTGGATCATAAATGAACCCCTTGACTAATACTGGAATGGCCTTCACTGAGGAAAATACTAGCTCCGGAGATGACCCAATAGCACCATTTTCGAGACTTCACGGCAAGATGTGGGGGGTCCCCTAGCTGAAACCCAGTGTTCCATATCCATCGGAATCGATGGATTTCCGGTCAGATTCATGGTTTTGCTGCTATGGGCATTTTGATTTGTCACTGTGGGGCCATTCATGGACACTTTGAGGAATTGCTTTGGGGGCACGGAACCCAAACCAGCAGGTGGAATTGGGTTCCCTTAGCTCGTGCACATGAGCCTAGCCATTGTGGATGTGTTCACGATCGCCATGCATGCCCGGGAGCCTTCAGATTGTAAATGAACCCCTTGAGCAATTTTAGAATGGCCTTCACTGAGCAAAACCCTAGCTCCGAAGATGGCACAATAGAACTATTTCTGAGAATTCGAGGCACTGTGTGGGGGGTCACCTAGATGAAAAATGGCATCTTGTATACATCAAAATTGAAGGATTCGCGATCGGGGTAACATTTTTGCTGCTGCGGGAATTTTGGTTCGGCACCCTGGGGCCATTCAGGGACACTTTGAGGAATTGCTCCGGGGGCACGAAACCAAAACTGGCGAGCGGACTTGGGTTCGGTCAGCTCTAGCATGTGAACATGGCCATTGTGGATGTGTTCATGATGGCCATGCATGCCTAGGAGTCTTTGGATTGTAAATGACCCCCTTGAGCAATATTGAAATGGCCTTCAGTGAGCAAAACCCGAGCTCCGGAGATGGCACAATAATGTTGGAATATTCTCACCATCATTTTTCATATTTGCATGCCTGCATGCATTTTGCATGCATCCCATCATCATGCATGCATTTGCATGCAAATGCATGCATCCAGTCATCATTTTGGTTGTCTCCCCAACATTTAGAGCCTAATTTCAGCTCCCTAGAGCCTGTCTTCAGCCCCTAGTAGCCCTCCTACCTACCTGATGCACCTTGTTTTACTCACCTGCATGACATGTGTGCCTTTTCTCACCTACCAGGAGTTAACAGTCATTTAGAGCATTGTTTGACCATTTCTTCCATTGATTGCTCATCCTAACTGCTTGTATCTCCCAGTTAGCTAGTTCTAGAGTGCCACTTGACCTTTTGACATCCTGATGCACCCTCCTTGGAGTCTCCATCCCCTGATTTGTTCCTAGATGGTTTTGATAGACTCAGTTAGACTTATTTGACTGACTGTTGACCATTTATGACTAATACTACTGATTGGATGATGTCTCCAATGTTATCCAAGCTAGACACTGAGGATGATTTGAACAACCTCTTGGTTAATTCGAATTCTATTGACAATTATTGTATTGTATTCAGTTTTCACAGTGCCAACTCACAACTGATGTATGATTATACTGCTATTCACCATTTTCTGTGTTCATGATTGATTATTGACTACATTCTTCTCTTCTTCTATGCACTTCTTGAGTGAGTTTTGTGTGAGGCTTGTTATAGCTGTGAGATCTTCTTACATATTATCACATGGTATCAGAGCTGACAACAACTATTCTAACTGCAGTAGTTCCAGCAGTTCATTGAGAAACTGTCTTTCATTGAGCACCAGAAGCCTTTGAGTTTTTGTTGATGTATATGTAACTTCGGAATGTATTTCATATATGTTGTATGTACTCCTATAGAGATGGTATTATTCCTCTATACGGAAGTGTCGTCATTTATATTGTAAGTGTCGTAACTTATACTTGATGGGTTATTAGACCACCTTGTTGGGGTCGGCCCTGTATAAGTCATGTGGGTCGAAGGGTTATTAGACCACCCTATTGGGGGTCGGCCATGTGGGTCAAAGGGTTATTAGACCACCCTATTGGGGGTCGGCCCAGTCAGCATTATGTTATGTGGTTAAGTTCGAGCCTACATGAGTTAGGTAAAAAGGCAAGTCAAGTCAAGTATAAATAGAGTGCGGGAGGCACTCTATTTACTCACTCACTTCTCACACATGCACTCAAAGAGGAGTGGCGCACTTATGGAGGAGGAGGATCTACTGCTAGGTTATGGCTATCTCTCTTGGTTGGTTGTATCATTGCTCTATCTATCTCTGAGGAAGTTATTGGGGTTTTTCACCTTTATGGTTTTCCCCAAGTAAATCTTTGTGTCTCTTGTGTGCTTGCATTATTGTCTCCATGATTGATATGCTGTAGATATGTTGTACATGTTGTTCTCTCAGTTAAGATCCTAGTTCAGATTGAAGTAAATTCTGAAAATTTAACATGGTATCAGAGCTAGCCTGAAAGAAGGCATGATATGGCATGTATGACACTTGTTGCACTTACGATGCTAGGGCTTGATATAGCAAAAACTAGTCATCGTAGCACTTTCACTATAAATCAGTTTTGGCAAATTTTTCGGATCTAAAATTGTTACAGGACGAATATTAAATCTTTAGGTACCTTGTTTCCAAAGGAAAACCTCTAATTCGTTGCACTTTGTGATTTATGATCTGTACAATATAGGGTTTCTGCCTCTTCCAGATCTGAGTCAAAATCAGGTGACCATGGGAAAAAGGTCATAACCTGGGATAGGAAGCTCCAAATGAAATTTCGTAAAAAGTGACAGGTAGTAAACAGTCTGTACTATCTCAGAAAAATTTTTCAGAGGCCGAAGTTGAACCAGTGACACGTGGCACGCCGTACAAGTTCGCTCTCCTGTATTATCCCATAAACAGGTCATGTTGCGACAGTTGGCATAACTCTCTCTCAGAGAGTCCAATTGAGGTCATACCTGTCAGGATGGAAAGCTAACAGGATGAGCTATCTCAGAAACGTTTTTCAGAAGCCGAAGTTCAAACAGTGACACGTGGCACACCGTACAAGTTCACTCTTCTGTTTTATCCCAAAACAGGTCACGTTGCGACATTTGACATAACTCTCTCTCAGAGAATCCAATTGAGGTCAGACCTGTCAGGATGGAAAGATAACAGGTCGGGCTATCTCAAAAAACTTTTTTAGACCCTGTGGATCAAAAAATTCGGAGGTACACCAGAAACAATCAGGTACATATTTCTGTCAAAACAGAATTATTTTTGAGTACCTTCATTCATGGCTTCCAGAATTTAGGGCTTCGTAGAAAGTTGGAATTTTTGTAATCGGAGACCACGGCTGGATGCTACTAATCAAAATAGAAATTTAGAGACCAAGATCAGTATTTTTGGTTGGGCAGAAGGTCGGGCTTGATCAAACCCTAGTTCGGGACTTTGATCAGAAAAGTGAAAAATTAGGGCTTCTGTAAAAATGGGAAGTTTTGAAATCTGTGACCACGGCTGGAAGCCCCTCAGAAAAATAGAAGCTTAGAGATTTGGATCAAACCTTTTGATTGGGAAGAAGAGTGGGATTCATCAAACCCCAGTTCAGGGTCATGTCCAGTGAATCCAGAAGTCTCAAAGGAAAAATTGAGGAGTGAAACTTTGCAGTTTTCAAATTCTGAATATACCAGCTTGATCAGCTCATCAAGGCGCATATTTCTATCCTTTCAGAAGTTTGAAATTCAAAGTTTGAATTTTTGGGGTTTCTCTGACAAACCCATATCCAGCTCCAGGTCCAGTTCTTGCAAATCAAGTGGATTGGGTTAATCCTAGAAGAAGATGGATTGGTCACCTGCATAAGTGAAGAAGTTCCTGTTTCAGAGGGAGATGAGGCTAAGGCCTTACATAAGAAGATTACAAGCGATCTCGACAGGTATGAATCATCGAGGTATGTTTCGATATTTGTCCATGATTAAGTTTATGGTATGTTTGTCTTCATGTTATTATGGTTAGTACAATTTTTAGATTTGTCGTATCACCTTAACAAAATTATGAATGCATGATAGAAGATATTCATTGGTTAGGGTGTTGACACTTATGATTGTACTAATGCATTATGGTGTTGTATGAGGTTTATGTTGTCTATTAACATGAAAGGTACACCAAGAAAGACAAATCATGTTCTGGTCCAAGAACATATGATCATGATAACATGAGGACAAAGATTCATCCATTGTCATGGATCTCATCGAAGATCCATTTACGAGGTATGTATAACTTGGTTTTGTAATAGTTAACCTATGAGATATACAGGTTACTAGCACAAGTCATTGAAGAAGAACAAGAAGACATCATGTGAGTATATTAGACATAAATATCTAGCATGCTAATCCAAGTATGTTTTTCTTATATCAAGATAGAATCCTACCTTGTGTTAGGATCTTATACTGTTGTTGATAATGATTATTCATGAAGTCATAGGTTTGAATAATCATGATTGTATGCATATTATGTTTCTTACCATAATTGATGATATGACTAACCAGAAGAATCATGATGATATAGGTTTGAATAATCACAGGTTTTATGCATTTTATATCTCTTATCTTGATTGATGATTCAACTAACCTGAAGAGTCATAGGTTTGAGTAATTACAGGTTTAGACATGTTATGTTTCTTATGATTTAACTAACCATAAGAATCCTACATAAACCTTGAATGCTAATGCTTATTATTCCTGTTTGAAATGATCATGACTATACATGCTTGAGTATGCTAATGAATGTATGATTTTATATGAGATCACAAGGCTAACACAATCATGATACTAATAAGCATGCATAGGGACCAAGGATGAACATGAGTTCAAGAACAGGTAATCAAGGAAGCAAAGATCAAGAGGGAGTTGACCATCTTTCCACAACAGAAAGGTGTAGAATAAGCTACTTCAGATTAGGACTCAAGCAGCTCCTGTAAGGAAGCAAAGACTCAGAGGGAGTCCACCCAACGAACAAACAAAGATAAGTATTTTAATTTCTTGCATATTTGTTTGTTTAAATAAAATTGTTCAATGATGTATATGCTCATGTTCCTAGACTTAGGATATGTATTGTGCATATTAGAATAGTTGCATTGTTGAACAATATATTACTAATATACATGGGTAAGTGGCCTATGGCACTCTACAACATTCCATTGCTACTTATCTAGAATGAAACCTCTTTGCTGACATGTTGGGAGTTGTGCACACTCTGAACAATGTTCTGGTAGAGATTGGAAGGCATCTAGAAAGTTACGGAATATGGATAAATGTTGTATTGAAGCATTGGCTAAGATAATTGCATGATTGTATGACATATTTCTTTATGTGTAAGAATTTTTTCTAAAAATTATGAGATGTTTCTAATCATGCAATTTAACCTGTTTTGTAGGAAAGACCGTATATCTTCACCTACAAAAGGACTACAACATTTGTTCCAGCAACAAAGATATCTATTGAAGATATTGAAGTTCCCAGGATCTGGGATGAATAAATGGAATTCCATGATCCGTCGATCATGAAGAATGATGTTTGGGTTGCAGTCCCAAGACGTGAAGGGAAGTTTGTTATGACTTCCAAATGGAACTATCAGATCAAGCATGTTGCAGATGGCAGCATTGAGAAATATAAAAGTGATGAAATAGAAGATGCACCAGATGGATCTCAAGACAGCATGGTGTAGTCATATATGTGTGCAGAACTTGGTATGGTAGGATAGACAGCTTTCTATCCAGTTTGGGCGTTACCAAGAGTAAAGCAGATTCCAACCTTTCCTACAAGGTTGAAGAAGGCAATCCAGTGATACTACTTTTGTATGCAGATAACCTGTTTGTTACAGGTAAAGATAGATTGATTGCCGACACACAGCGGAAGCTTTCTGCCAAGTTTGAGATGAAGAACTTGGGGATGATGCACTATTTTTTTTGGCATGGAGGTGTGGCAGAGTGCATATGGAATCTTCCTTGGACAAGGGAAGTATGTAGTAGAGATCCTGAAGAGGTTCGGGATGATGGACTGCAAGGATATGGCCACACCTATGGCATCGAATCTGAAGCTTCTATGTGATGCTTCATCTGAGCCGATTGATGTCTCTTTGTATCGTCAGATGATTGGGTCCTTGATGTACCTGACGAACATGAGACCAGAAATTTTCTTTGCTGTGAACACATTGATCCAGTTCCTGACGGATCCGAGGAGTGTTCACCTGGTTGCTGTAAAGCATGTTCTGAGGTACCTGAAGGGTACAGTGGATTATGGGCTCAGGTATGAGGAGAATCAAAAGTTTAACCTGCAGGGTTATGTTGATTCAGATTGGGCTGGCAGTGCTACAGACAGGAAGAGAACATCTGGGTGTTGCTTCAGTATGGGATCAGGTGTGATCTCTTGGTTTAGCAGGAAGAAGTCCTGTGTAGCACTGAGTACAGCTGGGGCAGAGTATGTTGCAGCCTGTTCAGCTATTTGTGAGATAGTATGGCTACGGAAGCTACTGTCTGGATTATTTGATCTCCCATTGGAGGCTACTGGTATCTTCTGTGATAACCAGAGTTGTGTGAAGCTGTCCGAGAACCCAGTGTTTCATGACAGGTCGAAACACATAGAGATCAAATATCACTATATCAGGGATATGGTGCAGAGAGGAGCTGTGAAGCTCCTATATGTTGCGACAGACGAGCAGATTGCAGACGTGCTGACGAAGCCGCTAGCCAGAGTGAAGTTTGAGTACTTCAGAGAGAGGCTTGGCATTCTTCAGATCGAGGACACTTCGAGGAAGAAGTGATGGACACATTTGCTGAATCCATTCCAAGCATGTTGGAAGGAGGATCCTTCACATGGCTGTGGATGTAAGCGTTGGATAATGGGAATCAGGATGATGTTCTGGTTTCTGCTTGGATATGATCAGTTGGATCATTTATGTATGTACGCATCATGTTGGATGCGGGATACAATCAGTTGGATCATTTATGTATGTACGCATCATGTTGGATGCTGGATATGATCAGTTGGATCATTTATGTATGTATGCATCATGTTGGATGCTGGATATGATCAGTTGGATCATTTATGTATGTATGCATCATGTTGGATGCTGGATATGATCAGTTGGATCATGTGTATGTATTTTGTAAATGCATCATGTTGGATGCTTGGACCATGTATCTGTATATATGTATCAGGTGGATACATTGTATGATCAGGTGGATCATGTACGGTGATATGTATCATGTATCAGGTGGATACATTGTATGATCAGGAGGATCATGTATGATGATATGTATCAAGTAGATACTTGGTATGCATCAGGTGGATGCATTGATGATCAGGTGGATCATGCAGCAGGATGTTGCAGTGATGATCAGGATGATCATGGATGATGAGCTTTAGGATGTTGCTCCAGATGACATGCAGTAGGACGTTGCAGTGATGATGATCAGGACGATCATGAGTACATCAGGACGATGTATGGTGAGTATCAGGTTGATACTCTGTGGCCGTGGATCAGGTTGTGCAGATGAGCATGTCTGGGAGATCCTATAGGTCGGAGTTGTGTACCCGTAACAGCCTGGGATGCTCTTTCGAGACATTGCTCTGGGAGGACATGTAATTTGTGCCCTGGGAGATTTCACGTCGGAGTTGTGTACCCGTAACATCCTGAGATGCTCTTGCAAGGTTTTGTCCTATGGCATGTAATTTGGGCCCTGGGAGATTTCAGGTCGGAGTTGTGTACCCGTAACATCCTGTGATGCTCTTTCGAGGTTTTTCCATGACCACATGTAATTTGTTCCCTGGGAGATTTCAGGTCGGAGTTGTGTACCCATAACATCCTGAGATGCTCTTGCTAGGTTTTGTGGTGGACCACATGTAATTTGTGCCCTGGGAGATTTCAGATCGGAGTTGTGTACCCGTAACATCCTGAGATGCTCTTTCGAGGTTTTATGGTGGGGTCACATGTAATAGCACCCTGGGAGATCCTACAGGTTGGAGTTGTGTACCCGTAACATCCTGGGATGCTCTTTCGAGGTTTTGTGACGCACGTAATAAGTCCTGAGGATTCCACAGTATGGCCAGTGATGATGAAGACCTGCAGGTGGTGGGCCTACATCCAGTATGAAAAAGGACTGGCTCTGTAGAACTTCCTATGATGAGTAGATTCAAAGATTGATTGAGATAGCAGCAGCAGTGATGATGATGATGACTCGATGACGATTATCCAGTGACGATGATCCAGAGAAGATGACTTGTGCTAGAAGAACTGTGCTGAGAAATACCTTCCTAGTTAAGAGGGAGTGTTGATGTATATGTAACTTTGGAATGTATTTCATATATGTTGTATGTACTCCTATAGAGATGGTATTATTCCTCTATACGAAAGTGTCGTCATTTATATTGTAAGTGTCGTAACTTATACTTGATGGGTTATTAGACCACCTTGTTGGGGTCGGCCTTGTATAAGTCATGTGGGTTGAAGGGTTATTAGACCACCCTATTGGGGGTCGGCCCAGTCAGCATTATGTTATGTGGTTAAGTTCGAGCCTACATGAGTTAGGTAAAAAGGCAAGTCAAGTCAAGTATAAATAGAGTGCGGGAGGCACTCTATTTACTCACTCACTTCTCACACATGCACTCAAAGAGGAGTGGCGCACTTATGGAGGAGGAGGATCTGCTGCTAGGTTATGGCTATCTCTCTTGGTTGGTTGTATCATTGCTCTATCTATCTCTGAGGAAGTTATTGGGGTTTTTCACCTTTATGGTTTTCCCCAAGTAAATCTTTGTGTCTCTTGTGTGCTTGCATTATTGTCTCCATGATTGATATGCTGTACATGTTGTTCTCTCAGTTAAGATCCTAGTTCAGATTGAAGTAAATTCTGAAAATTTAACAGTTTCCATAGCAAATCATGGTGCTATTACCTTCAATTCAATGGAGCAATCCAGTGAGGTATATCTAGGTGTGAAGGACTTAGTCATACGTGCTTAGTGTCCTAAGTTAGTGTTCATTCGAATTGTAGCAAATCTCCATCAAAAACATTCTTGTTTTGCAGGTTTATTTATCCATTCGAATTCCTCTTCAATTCGATCTCCACTGCTCCAGATGGATCTAAAAATAAATTCCTCCAACTATGTTGAATGGAAGGCCAAGATGGAAATCTTCATGAATTCCAAGATCCTCTCTAGAATATTGAATGGAACTTTGGTCGAACCTCTCAGTGCAGTAGAGAAATCCAAGCGCTTGGATAGGCTTAATGAAGCAGTAGGCTTACTTCTTCTCTCAATTTCTAAATATCTTCACTTCCATATCATTGATCTAACATCTCCAAAATAGGTTTGGGACAAGCTCAAATCCCTCTTTGGACAAAAAGATGATTTGAAAGGTCATAAATTGGAGAATGAACTCATCTCATTGAGTCCTAAAAGCTTTGAATCCATCAATGCCTTCTTAACCATGTTCAAAAGCTTGATTTCACAGTTGAAGAGATATGAGATAATGAAAGAAGACAAACAACTCATACTTTCCATTCTATCAAAATTGGGGTCAAAATTTCTCTGTTTTTGTCTCCACATTTCAGTCAGCTAAGTTGTCCATTCCAAAATGGAAGTTTCCTACACTTGATGACTTCATCCAATCTCTCACACAAGAGGAGGAGAAGTTAATCTCCATGGGAATGATAAAACCAAAGTTGGATTCGGCCCTTCCAGCTGCTGAGGCCAAAAGAGTGAATGCAAAAGGCAAGCAAAAATTTCCTGAAAATAGAGCGAATGATACAAAGCCAAAAGATGTTCCATATTAGTCAGATGGGGTTTCGAATTCAAAGAAGACTTGTTAGTTTTTCAGAAATTTAATATGATCTAGGATCTTAACTGTGAGAATAACATGTACAGCATATCAATCATGGACACAATAATGCAAGCACACAAGAGACATAGAGTTTCACCAGGGAAAACCAAGAAGGTGAAAAACCCCACAAATTCCTCAAAGATAAATAGAGCAATGATACAAAACAAGTACAAGAGATATTCCTCCTAGCAGCAGCTTCTCCTCCTCCACTAGTGTGCCACTCTCCAATGAGTGTGTAAGTGAGAAAGTGAATGATCAAATAGAGTGCCTCCCGCACTCTATTTATACTTGACATGACTTTCCTAATAACCTTTAATAGGTTGGCCTTAACTTAACCACATAACATAATGCTGACAGGGTTGACCCCCAATAGGGTGGTCTAATAACCCTTTTACCCACATGAATCATACAGGGCTGACCCCATCAAGGTGGTCTAATAACCCATCAAGTATAAGTTATGACACTTACAGTATAGATGACGACACTTCCGTATAGAGAAATAATAACATCTCTATAGGAATACAATATACATATATGAAATACATTCCAGAGTTACAAATACATCAACACTCCCTCTTAACTAGGAAGGTATTTATATATGCTAGAACAAGTCTTCTTCTCTGGATCATTGTTACTGGATCATCGTCATCGAATCATCGTCATCGTCACTGCTGCTGCTATCTCAGTCAATCTCTGATCTACTTGTCATAGGAAGTTCTACAGAGCCAACCCTTTTTCATGATGGATGTAAGCATACCACATATAGGTCTTCATCATCACTGGCCATATTGTGGAATCCTCAGGACTTATTACGTGTGTCACAATGCCTTGTAAAAGTATCCCACGATCCTTTATGTGCCAAAGCACGACCGGCAATATCTCCCAGGTCCACTTACATGTGACTGTCACAAAACCTTAAAAGAGTGTCTTGACTAGCAAGAACTCTAAAGAGCATCTGAGGCCTTTTATGTGACTAGCACAACCTGTCCGGATCTCAAGGACGTATTACATGTGACCCCCACCACAAAACCTTAAAAGAGTGTCTTGACTAGAAAGAACTCTAAAGAGCATCCGAGGCCTTTTATGTGACTAGCACAACCTGTCTGGATCTCCAGGACATATTACATTTGGTCATGGAAATGCCTCGAAAGAGAATCCCAGGACTTATTATGGGCACACAGCCCAACCTATCGGATTTCCCAGGTCTACTTATATGCCATAGGACAATGCCTCAGAAGAGCATCCCAAGAGTTATTACGGGCACACATCCCAACCTATCGGATCTCCCAAGTCTACTTATATGCCCTCCCAAAGCAATGCCTTGAAAGAGAATCTTAGGACTGATTACAAGCCCGCAGCCCAACCTATCAGATCTCTTAGGTCTACTTATATGCTCATCTACACAACCTGTCCACGGGCACAGAGTATCAACCTGATACCCACCATACATCATCCTGATATACATCATCACATGATCAACCTGATCATCATCATAGCATCATCCTAATGCATATCATCTGGAGAAACATCCTGAGGCTCGTCATCACACATGATCATCCTGATCATCGTCACTACATCGTCCTGATGCATATCATCTAGAGCATCGTCCTAATACTCATCATCAATGATCAACCTGATCATACCATGTATCCACTTGATACATATCATCATGCATGATCCACGTGATGATACAATGTATCCACCTGATACATATCATCATACATGATCCACTTGATCATACAATGTATCCACATGATACATATCATCATACATGATCCACCTGATCATAAAATGTATCCACCTGATACATATCATCATACATGATCCACCTGATCATACAATGTATCCACCTGATACATCTCAAGAATCCAACATGATGCATATACATATACATGATCTAACTGATCATAACAAGCATCCAACATGATGCATATACAAATACATGATCCAACTGATCATACAAAGCATCCAATTGATGCATATACAGAGCAGTAACTGGAGCATCGTCCTGATGCTCATCACACAACGCTTATATCCACAGCCATGGGAAGGATCCTCCTCTCACCATGCTTGGAATGGATCCTGCAAATGTGCCCATCACTTCTTCCTCGAAGTGTCGTCAATCTGAAGAACACCAAGCCTCTCTCTGAAGTATTCAAACTTCACTATGGCTAGTGTTTTCGTCAACACATCTACAACCTGCTCATCCGTCGCAACATACAGGAGCTTCACTGCTCCTCTCTGCACCATATCCCTGATATAGTGGTATTTGATCTCAATCTGTTTCGACCTGTCATGGAACACCGGGTTCTCAGACAACTTCACACAACTTTGGTTGTCACAAAAGATACCAGTAGCATCCAATGGAAGATCAAATAACTTAGACAGTAGCTTCCTCAGCCAAACTGCCTCACAACTAGTTGAACAAGATGCAACATACTCTACTTTGGCTATTGTCAGTGCTACACAGGACTGCTTCCTGCTAAACCAAGACATCACACCTGATCCCATACTGAAGCAGCACCCAGAAATGCTCTTCCTATCTGCAGCACTGCCTACCCAATCTGAATCAACATAACCCTCCAAGTTAATCTTTTGATTCACATCATACTTGAGACCATAATCAATTGTACCCTTCAAGTACCTCAGAATATGCTTTACAACAACCAGGTGAACACCTCTCGGATCCGTCAGAAACTGGATCAATGTGTTCACCGCAAAGCAAATATTTGGTCTCGTGTTCATCAAGTACATCAAGGACCCAATCATCTGATGATACACAATGACATCAACCGGATTAGATGAAGCATCGCACAGAAGCTTCAGGTTCGATGCCATAGGTGTGGCCATGGCTTTGCAGTCCATCATCCCGAACCTCTTCAAGATCTCTACTGCATACTTCCCTTGTCCAAGGAAGATTCCATCTATACTCTGCCACACCTCCATAACTATAAAGTAGTGCATCATACCCAAGTCCTTCATCTCGAACTCGACAACAAGCTTCCTCTTTGTATCGGCAATCAACCCATCCTCACCTGTTACAAACAAGCCATCCACATACAATAGTAGTATCACTGGATTGCCTTCCTCAACCTTGTAGTAAAGGTTGGAGTCTTCTTTACTCTTGGTAAAGCACAAACTGGATAGAAATCTATATATCCTACCATACCAAGTCCTAGGAGCTGGCTTCAAGCCATACAAGGATTTCTTCAACTTGCACACATATGACTCCTTGTCATATGTCTCAAAACTGAGTGACTACTCCACATACACTTCCTCTTCGACTACTGTAAAATTAGTCACAGCAGATCTAATGAACAAGTAAATCAATCACAACAGATGAATATAGAAAATATGGTGTAAAACTGTGCAAAACATGCATCAGTGCTCAATATCCCAATAAGGGTGAATAATTACAATACAATCTGACAATGTGAGTGAGCAATTCGAATTGACTAAGTAGGCCATTCGAATCACTGAATGGAGTAGCTTGACTCCAACTAGGAGTCCTCATCATCAATCGGTGGTGCTCATCAATGCATAAGAACCAGTCATCCAGGTGTCAATCTGAGTCTAACTGAGTGTAACAAGTGTAACTGAAGTGTGTAGCACTAATTAAGGGAAGGAGGCTCAGTGGGGGGCTCATGGGAGGCTAACTGAAGTCAAAACAAGTCATCTAGTCAATCTGGAGGTCCAACGGAAGTGAAACAATCAGTCGGGAGTGAAACTAGCCTCAAATCAGGGAGAATCGGAGCTAACTGAATGTAACTGAAATGGAACTGCAGTGGTAGGTGAAGAAGTGCGCCCTTCTCTTGTAGTAGGTGAGAAGTGGGCGCCTTTTAGACTAGGAGGGCTAAAACTCTGAAGTAAGTGGCTCCCGGGTGCTAGAATAAGGTGGCTAAGGTGCTGGAGGCATCAACCTGGTGACTGGGATGCATGCAAAATGCATGCAAACCCTAGAATTTGCATGCAAACCCTAATTGCATGCAAGGTCCTGAAAAAGATGATGTGGATATCCGAACACCCCCCCTCAAGCTAGACTATGATGTGCAAAAAATAATGTGGGGCCCTGGTAACTAAGACCAAAGGTCACCCCAATACAATAATCCAAAAAATGTTGAAAATAAACTAAGTGAGGAAAGAGGGAAAACCCATTGGGAAGAAAGCCCCCCCTCAAGCTAAAGCATAATAATGGATCAATCTGTCTCCACCATGATGGAACTCACCCCCAACAGTGAATGGAGGTAAGAGAACTTCTTCTCAGTGAAGCTCTTGGTGAAGATGTCTGCAATTTGCTCATCAGCACGGCAATATTGCAGAATGATGGTGCGGTCATGCACCAACTGTCGAATGTAATGCATATGAATCTCAATGTGTTTGGTCCTCTACCACTGAACTGGATCTGTGGAGATCTTGATAACACTTTGATTGTCACAAAATAGGACAGTCGAAGTAGTGCCACCAAAACCAAACTCGGAAAGAATACCCTGCAACCAAACTGCCTGAATGCAGGCATTGACTGCCCCTCGATACTCTGCCTCTGCTGAAGAAAGTGCAATGGCTGCTTGATTTTTGCTAGACCAGCAAATAGCAGCATGACCAATCATGAAAACATAACCGGAAGTGGACTTCCGATCAATGCTATCACCTGCCCAATCTGAATCAGTAAAACCAATGAAATCAAGCTAAAAATCTGCAGCATAATGTATGCCAAACTGTCTCGTACCTTGCACATACTGCAAGATCCGCTTGGCTTCTCTCCAATGAAGATCATGTGGCTGCTGCATATATCTTGACACGACACTCACGACATATGAAATATCAGGCCTAGAGTGTGTCAAATAAAGTAGTGAACCAATCAACTGTCGATACATGTTGCAATCTGCAAGCGGTGTAGAATCTCCCTCCTCAAGACTGATTCCTGAGAGGAATGGGAATGGGGCTGCCTTAAATTCAGCCATATTAAACTTCAATAATAGGTCAAAAGCATATTTTTGCTGATATATAGTGATCCCATCAAAATTTTGAGCTATCTCCAAGCCCAAAAAATGACTCAGCAAGCCCAAATCGCTCATGTCAAAAGCTAGATTTAAGGCAGTTTTTAGCTTGTTTATTGAAGTAAGAGTGCTACCAGTAATGAGAAGATCATCAACATAAAGTACAATAACCAACAAATTACCTTTAACTCGCTGAAGATACACATTCGGATCAGATTTGCATCTCTGGAAATTCTGAGAAAGAAGGAAGGAGTCCATCTTTGCGTACCAAGCTCTTGGGGCCTGTTTTAACCTGTACAAAGATTTCTTCAATATGCAAACTAATGAGGGATCTGATGTGTATCCCTCTAGCTGCTGCATATTTTCCTCTTCAGCAAGGTCTCCATGTAGAAATGCACTCTTCACATCCATGTGGTCCACTTCCCAGTGCTTGGATGCGGAAATAGCCAAAACAAGGCGGATGGAATCCATCTTTGCAACCGGTGCAAAAGTCTCAGTGTAGTCCACTCCTTGGACTTGGGAGAAACATTTTGCCACAAAACTTGCTTTGTATTTGCTGATAGAGCCATCAGCAGCAAATTTCGTGCGGTAGACCCATTTACACTTCACTAATTTTCTTCCAGGTGGAAGAGAAACTAGCTCCCATGTGTTGTTCTTTTGAAGAGAACTGTACTCTTCATCCATGGCACTTTGCCATCTCGGATCTCGGTGGGAAGAATCGTATGATGTGGGATCTGAACCAGCCATCAAATAAAAAATCTCAGGAATTAATGGATCAGCAATAGAGAGTGCCATACTTGCTCTTTGAAAGTCTGCTCTTGTTCGTCTCGGATCAGCAGGATTTCCAAGGTTCGAACCAGCAGATTGGAGAGTGTTTTGGGCCCACTTTGGTAACTGAGGAGGATCATAATGGTCGGATTCTGAACCTGATATGTCATGATCATCATATGCTTCTGAAATATCATAAATATCAGAACTCATACCTTCATTATCGCTGCACGGATCTTCTTCTGGTGAAGGCGGTGAATCGGCAGTCTCTTCCTCGACTAGTTGCAATTCTTGAAGCGGTTCTTCAAATTGCACACTGCGCTCTATGAATATATTTTTAGATATGATATCCATGATTTTATATGCTTTTTATTCTTCCCCATATCCTATCAGTATGCACTCGATGCTTTGTGGATCCAAAGGTCATCTCTTCTTGGAAGGAATTCTAGCCCATGCAGTAGAGCCAAAAACTCTCAAATTTGACTCATCCGGTTTGTGACCAAAGAATGCTTCGAAAGGAGTCATACCTTTCACGGATGAATGTGGAACACGGTTCTGTATGTATGCATCAACATTGATTTCTTCAGCCCAAATATTTGCAGCCAAACCTTTTGATTCAATCATACATGTAGCCATCTCTTTCAGTGACCGGTTTTTCCTTTCCGCTACACCGTTCTGCTGGGGTGTGTAGGGAACTGTATGTTCGATCTGAATTCTGCTTTGGGCACAAAGTTGCAGCAACTCGGACTTAATATATTCTCCACCATTATCATATCTAAGAGATTTGATCTTGCTCTCAGTGGCGGTCTCAACAGAAGTCTTAAAATCCTTGAATTTTCCAAGCACTTCTGACTTGTTTTTGAGAAAGAATACCCATGTAAAGCGGGAAAATTCATCAATAAACGTCAAAACATACCTTGAACCATTTAATGACATATGGGGCAGCGGACCACTGATATCAGAATGGATCAACCCCAAAATAGTAGAAGCTCTGCTAGCTTTGCCGCGGTCGAATCTGTGCTCGGGGTGCTTCCCAATGATGCAACCAGTGCATATTCCCTTCGAGGAACGGAATTGTGGAAGACCATCTACCATGGATTTGTTTTATAGCAGCAGCAAATAATTATAATTAAGATGTCCAAATATTTCAGCCAAATCCTACTAACCTCATTACCATGTGTGCGAAGAGCAGTGAGCTTTGCAAGCGGAATAAAGTGTGAAAACTCATAGCATTTTGCAGTGTGGTTTTCCGTTCCGACTGCAACAAGTCTTCCACTTTTGATATCAGAAATTTCAACTGTATTAGGGCTGAATGTAACTTGCTTTGGTTCACTAGTGTGTGTCATTTCATACACAGAAAGAAGATTTGAAGCCAAGGAAGGCACATAGAGAACATTCTGAAAGCTTCCATGATCTACATGAATCGTACCTTTGCCATTTGAAGAAATTTTTGAGTCATCTCCCAAATGGATGGGGATGGAGTTGTTTGGATCGAATGAAGAAAAAGAATCAATATTTGCAGCCATATGATTCGATGCACCCAAATCTATCAAGAGAGTAGTGGGCTTCGAAACAGTTTCCATGAGTGCTTGTCCTCTTTCATGATCATCATTCCTATCCTTCTTCCTTGCACCGTCAGGAAGGGTTATGTTGTTCTTTTCCAAAAGGAGGGCCATTTGATCTATAGTCTTCTTCATACATGAACTTTTGGGATGAAAGCCATGGTTACAATAAGTACATTTATATTTTTGGTTACCTTCTTTTCCCTTTTGCTTGAACTTCGAACTGGATGGTGCATCCGTTTGTTTGCCTTTCTCTCTTTGCTTGTGAGGCTCGAATTTGGGCTTCTCCTTCTTTTGCTTTCCTTTACCATTCGGGATCTTGGGTCCTTGAACATATAGGGATGAATCTTTGGAGCTTATGGACCCCATTTGAATCAACTTGTCATGCTCTTTTGTGACGGACTCAATGAAGGCATTCAAGGTAGGCATCTTCTAATTCGGGGTAGTTAGCCGACCGGAATTGAAAGTAGAGACAAATACCGAATAATATTTACCAAGCTTGCTTAGAATGGAGAGGATCAATTGTTTTTCCTCTTTGATAACTCCACTGTTCTTCAAATGCAAGTTCAAGTTCTTGAATTTTGTGAAGAATTCATTGATGGTCTCGAAATTCTCAAGACTAAGGGAAATCAATTCATTCTCTAATTGAAAATCCCTAAGCTCATCCTGCTTGCCAAATAGTGTTTCAAGTTGCTCCCATATAGATTTTGGAGTCTTCAATCCGCTGAGATGGAAGTGAAGATCTTTGGAGATGGAGAGACAAAGAAGACCATAAGCTTCATCAAGCTTGTTGTAGTGTTTGGTTCTATCTGACAGATTGTTTGGCTCCAATTCAAGACCAAGAGTGACTCGGTAGTAACCTTTTGAACGTAATATGATCTCCATATCATCTTTCCAATCAAAATAATTGAATGGGGTGAGGATAGGCTTTGAAGAAGAGTATTCGATTGCTAGGAGCGAGTGCACACTGATGTAGAGGAGCTTGCATGCACATTGTAGTGAATGCAATTGATGGAGACAATAAACCTACAAATCACAATAAACCAAGAACAATGAGGTCGAACAATCCACCCTTTTAGAGTTGCATCACACCTGGGATTGGAGATAAAACAATGTTGAATGGGTCCAATGTATCAGATCCAGGAATTATGTGGAAACTCAAGCTTCTGGAGTGGTATTGGAAGTATTTTCAAGCTTTGCATGCACAAGAGCGAATGCCCTCGAGATATTTCATGCCAAAACTTTTTGCAATTTTTGAGCAATTCACTCAAATCTTCTTGTAGAACCACCTGTAGAAAAGAGATCTTGTCCCTGCAATGGCTCTGATACCATGTAAAATTAGTCACAGCAGATCTAATGAACAAGTAAATCAATCACAACAGATGAATATAGAAAATATGGTGTAAAACTGTGCAAAACATGCATCAGTGCTCAATATCCCAATAAGGGTGAATAATTACAATACAGTCTGACAATGTGAGTGAGCAATTCGAATTGACTAAGTAGGCCATTCGAATCACTAAATGGAGTAGCTTGACTCCAACTAGGAGTCCTCATCATCAATCGGTGGTGCTCATCAATGCATAAGAACCAGTCATCCAGGTGTCAATCTGAGTCTAACTGAGTGTAACAAGTGTAACTAAAGTGTGTAGCACTGATTAAGGGAAGGAGGCTCAGTGGGGGGCGCATGGGAGGCTAACTGAAGTCAGAACAAGTCATCTAGTCAATCTGGAGGTCCAACGGAAGTGAAACAGTCAGTCGGGAGTGAAACTAGCCTCAAATCAGGGAGAATCGGAGCTAACTGAATGTAACTGAAGTGGAACTGCAGTGGTAGGTGAAGAAGTGCGCCCTTCTCTGGCAGTAGGTGAGAAGTGGGCTCCTTCTAGACTAGGAGGGATAAAACTCTGAAGTAAGTGGCTCTCGGGTGCTAGAATAAGGTGGCTAAGGTGCTGGAGGCATCAACCTGGTGATTGGGATGCATGCAAAATGCATGCAAACCCTAGAATTTGCATGCAAACCCTAATTGCATGCAAGGTCCTGAAAAAGATGATGTGAATATTCAAACAACTACACCATTCAAGAAAGCTATCTTGACATCCATCTGGTGTATCTTCCATTTCATCACTGCAGCCAGACCAAGTACTGATCTGATGGAAGTGTATCTGGCTACAGGAGAAAAAGTCTCTTCATAGTCTATTCCCTCTTTTTGAGAGAAGCCACGAGCTACAAACCTTGCTTTGTATTTTTCTGTGCTTCCATCTACAGCATGCTTGATCTTATAGATCCACTTGGAAGTCACAACAGACTTCCCTTCAGGTCTTGGGACTGCATCCCAAACATCATTCTTCATGATGGACTGGTACTCCTCGATCATGGTATTCTTCCTGAATCCTGGGAACTTCAATATCTTCAATATCTTCAATAGATAACTTTATTGTTGAACAAATGTTGTAGTCCTTCTTTTGTAGGTGATGGTATACGATCTTTCTTACAAAACAAGTTAAATTGCATGATTAGAAAACATCTCGTAGTTTTCAGAACAAATTCTTACACATAAATAAATATGTCATACAGTCATGCAATTATCTTAGCCAATGCTTCAATACAACATTTATCCATATCTCGTAACTTTCTAGATGCCTTCCAATCTCTACCAGAACATTGTTAAGAGTGTGCACAACTCCCAACATGTCAGCAAAGAGGTTTCATTCTAGATAAGTAGCAATGGAATGTTCTACAGTGCCATAGGCCACTTACCCATCACATGCATATTAGTAGTATATTGTTCATTAATTCAATTATTCTAATATGCATAATACACACCCTAAGTCTAGGAACATAAGCATATACATCATTGGACAATATTATTTAAAAAAACAAATATGCAAGAAATGACAATTCAAATACTTATCTTTGTTTGGTTTGTAGTGTCGACTCCCTCTCAATATTTGCTTCCTTGCAGGTACTACTGGAGTGTGCTCTCTCTTGATATTTGCTTCCTTGATTAGCTGTACTTGAACTTATATCCATCCTCGATCACTTATGCATACTTACTAGTATCATCATTGTGTTATCCTCTTGATCTCATACATAATCATACATTCATTAGTATAATCTCAATACTATCAAAACACAATAATATTAAACATGTATAGTCATGATCATTTCAAACATAGATAATAAACATTAGTATTCAAGGGTTTAGGGAATACTTCTTTTACTCATGCATATTCTTATTTGACCAAAGCACTTTTATGGTTAGTCATATCATCAATCAAGATAAGAGACATAATATGCATAAACCCTTGATTACTTACATTTCTAACTTCATGAATAATTATTATCAACCATACAACAGTATAGGATCCTAACACAAGGTAGGATTCTAACTTGATATAGGAAAAACATACCTGGTTATCATATTTGCTAGTTATGTCTAGAAATGTCTTCTTGTTCTCTTCAATGACTTGTGCTAGTAACCTACATATCTCATAGGTTAATCATTATAGAACCAAGTTATACATACCTCGTAAGTAGATCTTCTATGTGATCCATGACAATGGGTGAATCTTTGTCTCCATGTCAACATGGTCATATGTTCTTGAACTATAACATGATTTGTCTTTCTTGATGTATCTTTCATGTTAGCAGACAACATCAACCTCATACAACACCACAATGCATTAATACAATCATAAGTGTCAAAACCATAACCAATGAATATCTGCATTCATAATTTTATTAAGATGATACGACAAGTCTAAAGTTAATCAAGATTGTACTAACCTTAATGAAGACAAACATACCATAAACTTAATCATGAACAGATCTTGAAACATACCTCGATAAGTCATACATGTCGAGATTGCTTGTAATCTTCTTATGTAAGGCCTTAGCCTCATCTCCCTCTGAAAATGGAACTTCTTCACTTATGCAGGTGACCAATCCATTATCTTCTAGGATTAACCCAATCCACTTGATTTGCATAAACTTGATCTGGAGCTAGATTAGGGTTTGTCAAGGAAACCCTAAAAATTAAAACTTTGAATTTCAAACTTCTGAAAGGATAGAAAGATGCGCCTTGATGAGATGATCAACCTGGTATACTCAGAATTTGAAAACTGCAAAGTTTCACCCCTCAAATTTGCTTTTAAATCTTTCGGATTCACTAGGGAGGACCCTGAATTAGGGTTTGAGTTTCCCGGAGATTCACCCAACCAAATAGTTTGATCCAAAACTCTAAAATTTGATTTTTTTCAAGGAGCTTCTAGATATGGTCACAGATTTCAAGAATTCCCATTTTTGCAGAAGCCCTAATGTTTCACCTTTCCGATTAAAGTCTCGAACTAGGGTTTGATCAATCCCTGCCTTCTGACCAACCAAAAAATTCATTCTTGGTCTCTAAATTTCTATTTTCATGAGGAGCATCCAGCCGTGGTCTCCGATACAAAAATTCCAACATTCTCCGAAACCCTAAATTCCCGGAGCCATGAATGAAGGTGCTCAAAATCCAATTTTGTTTTGACATAAATATGCACCTGATTTTTTCTAGTGTAACTCCGAAATTTTAGATCTACAGGGTCTACAAATATGACCTATGGTATCCTGACCTATTATCTTTCCAAAACCATAGGTATGACCTCAAATGGATTCTCTGAGAGAGAGTTATTCCAAGTGTCGCAACGTGACCTGTTTATGGGATAAAACAAGAGAGCGAACTTGTACGGAGTGACACCTATCACTGGTTAAATTTTGGCCTTTGAAAATTGTACCTGTGAAAGTACATTCCGTTCTCTACCTGCCAATTTTTACGAAATTTCATTTCGAGCTTCCTAGCCCAAGTTGTGACCTTTTTTCCTAGGTTACCTGTTTATGACTGAGATCTAGAAGAGGGAGAAACCCTATATTGTAGAGATCATAAATCTGAAAGTACAACCAATTAGAGGCTCTCCTTCTGACACATCGTACATCGGGATCTTATCTTCGACCTGTAATATTTTCAGATCCTGAAACTTTGCCAAAATGAATTTATAGCGAAAGTGATACGATGATTGGTTTTTTCTATATCAATCCCTAGCTTCGCAAGTGCAACAAGTGTCATAAATGCCATACCATGCCTTCTTTTAGGATAGCTCTGATACCATGTTAGCTTTTCAGAAATTTATATCTGATCTAGGATCTTAATTGAGAGAATAACATGTACAACATATCTATATCATATCAATCATGGACACAATAATGCAAGCACACAAGAGACACAGAGTTTCACCGAGGAAAACCAAGAAGGTGAAAAACCCCGCAAATTCCTCAGAGATAGATAGAGCAATGATACAACCCAAGTACAAGAGATATTCCTCCTAGTAGCATCTTCTCCTCCTCCACTAGTGTGCCACTCTCCAATGAGTGTGTGAGTGAGAAAGTGAATGATCAAATAGAGTGCCTCCCGCACTCTGTTTATACTTGACTTGACTTTCCTAATAACCTTTACTAGGTTGGCCTTAACTTAACCACATAACATAATGCTGACAGGGACGACCCCCAATAGGGTGGTCTAATAACGCTTTTACCCACATGACTCATACAGGGCCGACCCCATCAAGGTGGTCTAATAACCCAGCAAGTATAAGTTACGACACTTAAAGTATAGATGATGACACTTCCGTAAGGAGAAATAATAACATCTCTATAGGAATACAAACACTTATGTATAGAGGAATGATAACATCTCTATAGGAATACAATATACATATATGAAATACATTTCGAAGTTATAAATACATCAACAAGACCAAGCAATCTCATAAGGAGAGATCCAAGTGCACATATTGTCATCAAGGATTCCAGCCTGAGAGTTCTTGTATTAAGAAGACTATAGACTTGATGGCTCAGTTACTTGAGAAGAACAATCTCCCTGTACCTGCATGTGCAAGGAAGAAAGATACCGAACCTTCTAGATCTGAGGACAAAGAGAGATGTCATTCCCTCATGGAAAGTGCATCAAAATAATCCTCCTTCATCATAGATTCAGGAGCATCAAGACATATGTATTCCTCCAAAGATCTCTTCTCCAACTTCAAATGCTCAGTTGTCCCTTCCATCATTTTGGGTAATGATTCTGAAGTCTCCTCTGAGGGGATTGGAAGGATCAATATTGACCATGACTACTTCTCAGATGTGATTTATGTTCCTTCTCTCACATCAACTCTACTTTCAGTGTATCAAATGACTCATATTGGAGAGCCCAAGAAAGTGATCTTCTCTCCAAATGAAGTCGAAATACAAAACATGGTTTCAAGTGAAATCATTGCAAAATGAGTTGCAAATCACAACTCTAAACTATATGAGTTCTCATACTTCTTACCTCTCTCAAAGCAATCTTCTCTCCATACTCATTCCAATGAATAAATCAGACTGTGGCATGAAAGATTTGGGCATATTAACTATCAATACTTGCATGACATGCATACAAAGGGGATGGTTGATGGGCTTCCCAAGATCAAGTTTGCCAAGGGAAACTGTCATGGTTGTTTGATGGGAAAGAATTCTAAAAAGAAATTTGAGAAGGGGAAGGAAAGAAAAGCCTCTCATCCTCTAGATCTCATCCATAGTGATGTTGTTGGGCCATTTACAGATCTATCTCTAAGAAAAGAAAGGTATATACTCACTTTTATTGATGATTATTCCAGATTTACATGGGTATATTTCCTTAGATTGAAATCATAAGTATTTGGATTATTCAATTTTTTCAAGTCTTATGCAGAGAAATTTTCAGATAGGAAGATAAAATCCATTCACACTGACAATGGAGGTGAGTACATTAAGGGTGATTTTCAAACATTTTGTGCTGAAGAGGGTATTGAGATGCAACATACTGTTCCCTATACACCACATCATAATGGTGTAGTTGAAAGGAAGAAAAAAACGTTGAAAGAAATGGACACCTGCATGATAACGTCGAAAGGGTTGCACCCTGGTCTTTTGGTAGAAGCCATGAATTGTGCCTCCTATCTTCAGAACAGAGTTCCTCATAAAGGAATCAATGACATTACTCCTTTCGAAGCATGGATGGGATACAAACGTAATTTATCTCATATTAGAGTGTTTGGATCCAGAGCATGGGAAAGGATTCCAACTACCAAAAGGAGAGCACTAGATACACAAAGTAGAGAGTGCATTATGGTGGGCTATGCATTGGATGCAAAGGCCTACAAGATTCTTGATCCTACTACCATGACCACATTCTTGGAAAGGAGTGTACAGTTTGAGGAATTCCCTCTCCATGATACTCCTTATGTTGAGCAAGATAGATTTCCTACCACTCCTCCTTTGATTGATGATCAAGAGACTGAAGCATCATCACATGATATTTCAGATTCAGAATCTGAAGATGGAGATGATGAAGAGAGAATGCTAGATCCAGATCGACAAGAACTCGAAGATCTAGCAATTGATGATGAAGATGAGCGAATGGAAGATCCAGTTCCACAAGAACCTGATGATATTTCACATGATGATCCTCCTCTTCCTCGATGGGAAGCCATTACTCTTAGATCTTCTATTGATTTAGTTGGGGATCCAACTGATCGACTGAGAACCGGATCAGATTTTCAGAATGGAAGGTTTCATCCTTCTCACATTACTAATCCATTTTAGATCGATCGATTCTTCTTTGAAAAAGAAGAACACTTGCCTCCTTTCATGGTGAGTGATGACATGCTACATTAGCATCCTTCAGTCTATTTTGAGGGAGGGATTTCTTCCCACTGGGTTTTCCCTCTTTCGTCATTTATTATTTAGATTGTTGTATGGGGTGACCTTTGGTCTCAGTCACCAGGGCCCTATTTTTTAGTTTTCTGTTATTACCTCATAGTATAGCTTGAAGGGGTATGTTGGAATATTCTCACCATCATTTTTCATATTTGCATGCGTGCATCCAGTCATCATTTTGGTGGTCTCCCCAACACCTAGAGCCTAATTTCAGCTCCCTAGAGCCTGTCTTCAGCCCCCAGTAGCCCTCCTACCTACCTGATGCACCTTGTTTTACTCACCTGCATGACAAGTGCACATTTTATCACCTACCAGGAGTTAACAGTCAGTTAGAGCATTGATTGACCAGTTCTTCCATTGATTTCTCATCCTAACTACCCGTAGCTCCCAGTTAGCTAGTTCTGGAGTGCCACTTGACCTTCTGACAGCCTCATGCGCCCTCCTTGGAGTCTCCATCCCCTAATTTGTTCCTAGATGGTTCCGTTAGACTCATTTGACTAACTATTGACCATTTATGACTGATACTATAGATTGGATGATGTCTCCAATGTTATCCAAGCTAGACACTGAGGATGATTCAAATGACCTCTTGGTTAACTCGAATTATATTGAAATTTATTGCATAGCTGATGTATGATTATACTGCTATTCTCCATTTTCTGTGTTCATGAGTGATTATTGACTACATTCTTCTCTTCTTCTCTGTACTTCTTGAGTGATTTTTGTGTGAGGTTTGTTATAGCTATGAGATATTCCTGCAGATTATCACAAATAGCACCGTTTTCGATAATTTGAGGCAAGGTGTGTGGGTCGTCCCCTAGCTAAAACCTGGTGTTGCAGATCCATCGGAATCGATAGATCTGTGATCAGAGTCATGGTTTTACTGTTGCAGGCATTTTGGTCTGGCACCCCCAGGCCATTCACAGACACTTTGAGGAATTGCTCCGGGGGCACGAAACCCAAACCGGTGGGCGTACTTGGGTTCCATCATCTCCCACATGTGAAAATGTTATCCAAATATCCAAGTGCCTATTCTCTTTGATTCTGCAAGAAAGACATAAATAAATCACTGTCCTTGCAAAAAATGCCTCTTTAAAAAATTCTCAGTATAGAAACATTAGAACAAGAAACATGAACAATATTTCCAAAATTCTATGGTAAGTGTCCATCATTATTTTCATATTGTTAACATTGGCATATACAATTTGAGCTTGAAGTGGCATTAGGCTTAAAATCAACTTCCTAGAAAACAATTTGAATAAGAATAGATTTGAGTTTAATATTTATGAAATAAGATAAAATACTAAAGTTGTTGACAAACTAATACTTGGGCATCCATTCTTTATCATTGTGATTTCATTGATCTAGGAATAATTCATGCTTTCTACTATGCATGAATTGTAATATATAATAGATTATTTTCATCCTTGAAACATAGATTCAATTGAAATAAGAAAGCATGGTAACAATAATCGACACAACAATTAAATTTGCAATAGAAGAATGACTGAAACACACCTTTAAAAATTCGCCACCCGCAAGTGCCATTGCATGATGAAGCCTCTCATTTTCTTTTTTCAAAGACCGATCTTCATCAATCTAGTCTATATTTATATTTCAAACTTGAGATGATAGTTGTGTATTATTAATGTACTTGGGTGGATGATCTGTATCATACATATTAATACCATTATCTATTAATAAATATATTGTAAGAGAGGTGTTGAAGGAGTTTCACACTCAAAACTACAGGTGTTGCAAACACCAAAATACATAGGTAGGAGTGTGTAGTTGCATGCATCATCATGTGCCCTGCAAGCCTTGAATAGGATCAAAGTTGCCAACCCACAATTGTCTTTCCATTATCAATTTTTCTACGCACTATATATAATTTGTGTATGTTTGGTTTTACTATTTGATTGATTGTTTTTGTTTGATGTTGTCCGTTAGAAAGAAGTAATTAAACCATAGAGCACAAGCATATTAGTTTCATTATTTTGTTGACTTATATCCTTAGTGTAGATACATCAGGAAGTTTTACCCTACCCACTTGAATACAAATCAAATTCACAAGCAGTAGTGAGGGATAATACTCGATGTCCATTGGGATACTTCTAGGGGTGCCTCTCTCCTTCGGTCCAATGGCCCAAGTGTCATCTTGTAGGTCCATTTTGGAAACTAGGGTTTTGCTCAGTAAGGGAGTGTGCAATTTTTTCACATGGGGGTCAACTTTGCAAAATCATCGATTGAGGACTTATGGCTAGCGTTCCAAGCTGGAACCTTCCTAGACACACTTGCAAGACTCCCCGGAACTCAGTTTTGTTGCACAATTGGAATTCTATGGTCCCCGTAGGTATCCAACAGGTGTCCCTGAAGGCCTTTTGGATGCGATATGGAACGAGCCATATAATGAAGACCATGACTCAGATCTACAAACCATCAACTCCATTGGATTCAGGACATTGGGATAGTGCTAGGGGTTCCCCTCTCCTCCGGTCCCATGTCCCTGGTGTCATCTTGGAGGTCCATTTTGGAAACTAGGGTTTTTATCAGTAAGGGAGTGTGCAAGTTTTGCACATGGGGGTCAAATTTGCAAACTCATTGACCGGGGAATTATGGCTAGCATTCCGAGTTGGAACCTTCCTAGACACACTTGTAGGACTTCCCAGAACCCGGTTTTGTTGCACGGTTGAAATTCTATGGCCCCAGTAGGTATCCAATAGGTGTCCTTGAAGTCCTTTTAGATGCGAGATGGAACGATCCATAGAATGACGACCGTGGACCAGATCGACAAACTGTCGACTCCATTGGATTCAGGACATTGGGATAGTGCTAGGGGTGCACCTTGCCTCCAGTCCCATGGCCCAGGTGTCAACTTTTAGGTCAATTTTGTAAACTAGGGTTTTGCTCAGTCAGGGAGTGTGCATTTTTGCACATGGGGGTCAACTTTGAAATTTTTTTATTTTGATTCTAGAACTAGAGATTCAAAGAGTGGCAATCAAAACTACCACAATTCACCCTTGGTATATTCCTATGTCCTTGGGGTGCCATGTCATTTAACAAGTCCTTAGTGTTCAACTATATTTGGATTTTGAGTAATTAATGTCATTTTTAAGAATTCAAAGTTCCAAATAAAAAATGGAGGCAATGTTTCATCGATGATATCCCTCTGATCCTCGAATTTTCTAACAGCTTGAAGACCCTGGGGAGTCATATTTTACCCAGGTTGCGATGGAGATTTTTTTTAGTCATATCACACCGATCCACATTTGTATTGGTCGTGGATATGTTACCATTTCATCATGTATCTACGCTTGTGTCTAGTATCCATGATTGTATTCAGTCGGTCATTACTACCATGGATCTGCAATGTATTGGTCGGCATCCATGTTGTATGTCATTTGAGACTATGTACTCAAAGTCAGTTGTACTGCAATAGTGTTCTTTGTCTGATGAGCCATTGCCATTCCTTCTGACAAAGCATTTCACTTGTCCAATTTAAACAACTTCATGCTTTGGGGGGCATTCTGTTACACCTAAATCTTACAATCATGAGACTCAGTGTAAACATCCCTAAAGTTTCCTTGATGAAGTCATTAACTTGGAAGAGAGGCAAATCCATTTATACTAGCGTTTAAGAGTTCATTGTAGGTTTTCCTCATGAAACATGGGACATCGCAGGTTGTCCTCTTACAGACTATGACGATGTCAGTTAATGGACTAAAATAGCTTCTTCAAGCCCATTCTCGAAGCCTACTGATGTGTATCCCTATCCCTAGCCTTTGGGGAAGCTGGAATTCGGTTCCTATCCTCTTGGAAGGATCCCCTATCTCTCTCCTACCACATCTCAACCTATCCTATCCACTTAGTCCTATATAAATGAATCTCTCTCCCATCCTAAGAGGAGGAAGTCTATGGTATCTAATTGCTGGTGAAATTAGCTTAGGAGAGATCTCTACTCATCCCTTGAGAGATCCAGCATCCCTTTGGAGGCTTTGGCATTGGCTTGATTAGAGAAGGACTACTACGTTAAGTCATTGGTTGTAATCTCTTCATCCTGTGTATTTCCCTTTTAATACAGTAATATAAGTGCTTTCCAACAATCTCATTGTGTTAATGATATATTGTGTAGTTTTCCTACTTAACTGCTTACTTAGATCTATTATTTTGTAGATGCTATTTTACATCTTGTGTTTTTGCATTGTCTTGGCAAGTTTTGCAGCCTGGATCTAGATACCATCAAGCTTGGAGCGACATCTAAGGAGAAAAGGATCAGCGATATGAAACGGTAAGAGAATCTAGTTCCTTGATCTCTAATTGAATCTAGGAGAGTCATTTGTATTATGTCTCTATTTCTTCTAGACTCGCGTTGAGCTAGGGATATCATGCCTTGAGTCCGCTCTCGGTAGATTGTCCGTCAAAAAGGGTTCTGAGTTAGACATGTGGCAATATGGGAAACCAATTCCAAACCCCCTCACCTCTCCCTAGTGGATACACATGGCCCTTTCTCATTCGTTTCCTCCTTAGTCAGCTTCTTGGTTATTTTATTCATTCACTAGTAATTACATCATTTACATTTCTCCATGGCTTAGCAGCCCATGAATAATCAACTATCCAAATACTTGCCTAAGAAATAAACTTAAACATCCACTAGTGGGGCCTTGGACTTGAGATCCACTCTAGGGAAAATAAACATTCCGTGTATACACAGTATTTACATCAAATCCAAATACACATCAAGGGAAAAATGGGTTATTACATGAACGCACTCAAGCACTTCATTTGTTAAATTCATCCTCACTTTCCCTATATGTTTTGTTACACTCTGTAAAAATTTTCTACAAATTATCTTTACATCTGCAAAAAAAATGTTCCTTCTCCTTTTTTACTATAAGAACATCAAGAATCAAAATCAAACCACATTTTATCTCAAATATAGCTATAATATATTTAAAATTTGATCTCCTATCTGTTAGGATAAACAATACTCCATCCTTGTCCTACTTAGAATTATTTTATTTTTCCTAGTAGTTGATGATGTCATTTCCCCCCTAGTGGTGTGCATATGTCATCTAGGACCCAGTAGCCACCTAATGCACCCTGCATGCATGATTTTAGGCCCACCATAGTCAATTCCCTACATTTTAGGATCCCACTTAGTAATCCAGTTCAGTCTGACTGAGTTACACTTGAGTACCTGACTCTAATCGGGGGTTTGAGCTCCGATCACCACTGGTTGTGATCTAATGTGTCCTTTTCTGATTGATTTGCATGGAGAAATCACAATTGCACCCTCCTTGGTCAATTAACTAACAGTATCTTAAGTTAACTAAGTTTTGGGTTGATTGAGTTGAGTTTGGGTCTTCCGGAGCACTCCAGTGGCGACAATTCCTATGCTAGATAGACTGAGACTCAAATTCTCCTCGGATATTCGAATTATCTCTATTGTAGCATATTTTTGGACTATATTGATTAATGGATAATGTTACACATTTCTGCTTCCATCTGAGTTCCAATGTCTGATTAATTTTACTGCTCTTTTCAGTGTAATTCACCTTCTCTGCTTATTCTTTTACTGTGAGGTATTATCAACTCTATGATATGTTGTGACTTAGAATTTCACATGGTATTAGAGCTCAGGGAGTGTAGGTCACGTGTAGGTTGAGTATATGCTTTTAGTAGTGCACCATAAGCCTTTGGATTTCCACAACAAATCCTGGTGCCATTGCATTGAATTCATTGGAGAAATCCTTTGAGGTCTAGCCATGTGTGAAGGATCCAAAAAAATGTTCCTATTGTCCTAAAGCAGTGATCAATAATAGTTTATCTCCAAAATTAAGAGTTTTTTGCAGGATATTGAAGGTTTTCAATGCAGCAGTAGCAACAGTTTTCAGTTTGTATTTGCTCTAGTAGTTTCAATGGAGAATTTGAATGTTCCTATGCCTCCTAGGATCCTAAAACCCTTCAATTATATTGATTGGAGGGTTCATATGAAGATGGTATTGCGAAAAAATATTATGTACAGGGTCACTATGGGAAAGGAGGTCAAACCTCAGGTAACTATTGAGAAGGACAAATATCTAAATAGATTAGATGAAGCATTTGGTTTCATGTCTATTCATATTTCCAGATATTTTCTCTTCCACCTTGATGGATTGAAGACTCCAAGAGAGTTTTGGTTGAATCTTAAGACCCTCTTCGAAAAGTAAGGTGAGCTGAGGGGCCATATTCCAGAGAATGAGTTAATTGATCTTCAACCCAACAGTTTCGAAATCATACAATAATTCTTCTCTAAATTCAAATCATTGGTCATGCAATGCAAAACGTGTGGCATTGAGAAGAAGGATGAGCAGTTGGTGTTATCCATTCTAAGAAATATTGCGATGGAATTTTCTATATTTGTTTATAACTTCCATTCAGGGACATTTCCAATCCCCAACTGGAAAATTCCTTCTTTAGATGCATTCACAGAATCCCTCATCCAAGAAAAAGACAAACTGATTCATATGGGTGCCTTGCAAGCCTCCAAAAATCAATCTCTTATGGAAGGGATTCAAAAAGTGCAAATTCTAAAGGGAAGCAGAAAGGAAGGGACAAGAAGCAAGTTGAATCCAAACCATATGAGAAGCCTAATCCATCAGAAGGATCCTCTAGCTCCAAGAAGGATAAGAAAAAGGGTTTGAGAAGACCAAGTATTACCATTGAAAGAAAGGAAACCATCCAGAGAGATCTTGCATGAAGAAGAAGATAGATCAAATGGCCAAACTTCTTGACCATCACAACATTTCCCTCCTAGAAGGTGCAAGGGAGACTGATTCTGGAAGTGAGATAGATTATCATGAGATATGCCATGCACTGAAGGATGGATTCACATAATCGGAAGCCTTCCTCAAAGATTCTACAGCCTCCAATCACATGGTTCCCTCCAAAGAATCATTTTCTTCTCTAGATGTCAATGATGGTCCTAGTATTCACATGGGAGATAATTCAAATATCTCTGTTAAAGGGAAGGGAACAATACAACGGGAGCATGGAAAGTTAAAAAATGTTCTGTATGTGCCTTCTCTGACGACAAATTTGTTATATGTTTATCAGATGACACACATAGGTTCACCAAAGAAAGTTATTTTTGGATGTGACACGGTTGATATTGTAGAGATCCCATCTAGGAAGTTAATAGCGAAAGGGTTTGTAAACCATGCCTCTAAGTCATATGAATTCTCTCATTTTTTTCCATATGCTCTTCCTACTCCATTTGCATCTGATGAAGATTAGAATGATGTCTCTTCTGATGATCTAGTTTCAGATTTCAAAGATGAGGACCAAGATTTTGATGTTGAGTATGAAGTTCAAGCAGATCCAGATCCAGATCCAGAACATGCTCCCAATCCATATCTAAGGTCAATATGGGCTCACAAAGTCCTTGAAGTTAATGGGAACATATTTGGGTATCCATCTGAGCATAAAAGAACCAAAACTTAGTATGGGGATGCAAACATTGCACTATGTAATACAGATCCACTTCTCTTAGACAGGTGCTACATGATGGTGGGGTCTGATCCACATTTTTTCAAAGAGACTTTCCATGGTGGATCTACAACCATGTTCAAAGCTTATTTGGTTGACAAAGGGTACTCAAAATTTCATGATTTGGACTACAATGAGCCATTCGCTCCAGTAGAAAACATGGTTTCTGAAAGACTTGTTTTGGCAAATACAAATTCAAAATAGTGGGAGTTACATCAGAGGAGTATATCCATATCCATATCCGAATCCAACACCTGCACTACTATCCTACATAGGATAAGATTGCCAACATTTTTACAAAGTCTTTCACCCACAAATTTTTTGCACATGTGAAGGCTGCTTGAGTTTCCTACTGTTCATTTTTTAGGGGGGGTATTTTTCCCATGAGGTTTTTCCCCATTTTCCTTACTTTTATGAATAGTTATTTTTTATCATTTATTTTAATGTATGGGTGACCTTTGGTCTCAGTAACCAGGGCCCAGGATGTCCAAGTTTGCATTAAGGGGGGGTGTTAGGATAATTAATACTCCATCCTTGTCCTACTTAGCATTATTTTCTTTTTCCTAATAGTTGATGATGTCGTGTCCCCCTGGTGGTGTGAAAAATTTATCTAGGACCCAATAGCCACTTAATGCACCATCCATGCATGGTTTTAGGCACACCAGAGTCAGTTTCCTACATTTTAGGAACCCACTCAGTGATCTAGTTCAGTCTGACTGAGTTACGCTTGAGTTACTGACTCTAATAGGCGGTTTGAGCTTCAATCACCACTCATTATGATCTAATGCACCCTTTTCTAATTGATTTGCATGGAAAAATCACAATTGCGCCCTCCTTGGTCAGTTAGCTAACAATAGCTTCAGTTAAGTGATTTTTGGTTCAGTTGAGTTGAGTTTGGGTCTTCCGAAGCACTTCGGTGGTGAGAATTCCTATGCTAGACAGACTGAGACTTGAATTCTCCTAGGATATTCGAATTCTCTCCATTGTAACATATTTGTGGACTATACTGATTAATGGATAATGTTACCCATTTCTACTTCCATCCGAGTTCCAATGTCTGATTAATTTTACTTCTCTTTTCACTGCAATTTTCACTGTAATTCACCTTCTCTGCTTATTCTTTCACTGTGAGGTATTATCATCTCTATGATCTTCCGTGACTTAGAATTTCACATTATCATGCCTTGGTGCATGTTATTTCAATAGGTAGTCTAACTTTGGGACTAACACACTTATCATGTGGACTGCCAATATTATTATGATACTTGAAGGCCTGCTTTTGGCAGACATAATGGTGAGAATTGGAAAGATTGACTCAAGTGAGAAAAACAACAGTACTCTATTCAACTTTATACAATGAGATTTGGTCTCTACCGTGGAATTCATGATGATAATTATCCTCGTCAAGTCCTATCGGGGTTTAGATTAGATGAAGAAACAGTTAATCATTATGCTCAACAAACGAGTGTGTTTTCATATGCTTCTTACTCGATGGCATCCACTCCCTCTGTTGTTCATTCTCAAGCTTGGATGAGCTTCATTCACACCCTCCTTTCCTCTTCCTTTTCTCTCAGGTGGATTCTTTCTCCTTTGCTTCCATCTTCATCATGGTTTGCTGCAAGAAAACTGGGTGGTGAATCACTGCTGAGGCTCACCTCTCACACATGCCTCACATTCTTAGGGAGAAAGAGTGATCCAAAGCCTACTATAACAATCTCATGCCTCCTGCTATTCGAAGGCATATCCATGTCATGGATACATGTCTTGAGGAACACTGTAGAAAACCTAAGCTAGCAAAGCTTGTGGAAGTATTAGAGACAATGATGGAAGACTCTAGAGCCTTGTGATCCAAAGAAACTTGTTATACAAAATATTTGGGTATCCTGTGGCATACCAAATTCTTGTTGCAGCAAATAAACTCAGACTATGAAGAGGGACATTCCTAGGAAGACTGTCGGGGCCTTAATCTGCATGCCTGCACGAATAGTTTAGAAAACTAGATACATCGTCTCACTCAAGCTCATGTGGATTCAGACAATAGAGTTAACTCCAATCTCAATGCCCTTGGTCATGAATTGACTCGTGGGATTCTTCGTGGAATTATGGGTAAGTTCATCCCAAGTCCAAGTGTGGTGCGACATTAGGTGCCAAACAAGGTTGTCTAGGTGCTAAGAAATTTGCTCCCCCTCTAATTTTCATTTCAGATGATGGATATAATGATTTGTTGTAGGGAAAAGTAGTCAATTTTTGTTTATGTTGTCTAGTTAATTAGTTTTTTGTTTGATATGGTGGCCATAACCCCCAATCTATAGGGGATTATGAAAATCTGTAGGCATTTCTAGTTCTGGTTGTTGGTCTGGTTGATTAAAATATGTCACCATGTGATCAAATGGTAGATCTTAGTAGTCCTAGCAGACATGTGGACTCCTTTTTGGCTCCCATTGACTTCCTAACTTTTCTTGTACATTTTCTTAATTTTAATAGAATTTCAAATTTATAAAATATATATATATATATATTAAAAATAGACATACCAATAAAAAGACTTAGAAATTATTAAAATAATGTTTTAGGATGGAATTGTGAGATAAAGAAAGGCAATCTATTATAATGAAAATATGAGGTAATCAATTTAACACATACATATAAAATATTATAAAGAATTGAAAGGAGTGAAGAGGTTAGTATTAAAAATATGCATATGAATGAAAATATTTAGAAATGATTAAAATAATGTTTTAGGATGGAATTGTGATATCAATTAAAATATTTAGAAATTATTAAAATAATGTTTTAGGATGGAATTGTGAGATAAAGAAATAGATCATGTTTTTTAAGAGATTAAGATTATATTTGAAAAAAAAAAACTATGAAATAAAATATAAAAAATGTAAGTAGAGAAATATAAATAATGTGATGAGAGGAAATAGATAAAAAATATATAGATAAAGATAAATAGATAAATAGAATAAGTAAGATTGGAATTTCAAATACATTCTTAAACCATTTTATAAGAAGTTTTCAACATTTTTAGGAAGAAATGTGATAGTTAATTTTGAATTTTGATTATAATAAATATTGAAAAATAAAAAAGTTTGAATAATATTAATAATAAATAAAAAATATAATTAAAAATATATAAATAATATGATGAATCGATATGGATTACTTTTAAGATTCAATTTTTGAAAGTGTATTTTTTATTAAATTTTTTTATTATTATTTTTTTTTTAATTAATTTTTATTTAATTTTATATATACATATAATTACGTTACCAAAATCTATTTGCAATTGAAAATCTCCTACTGATTTACCGACCATACCTCAAAATAATATATAAATTATTTAAATTAAATTAATATAAACTTAATTTAAATAAATATATATGAGCTCATATGCTGTAAGACAATACATCCTAACTTGACCATTAAAATGATATGACTGGGGGCATAAAACGATTATATGTGGAAGTACGCGTACGATAAAAGACAACTAAAATGCCTCACTTTTTCGGAAAGTTTGATTAAAATTGGTCAAATTTGTTTCTCACATTTTCGGAAAGTTTGATTAAAATTGGTCAAATTTGTTTCTTGAAATTGTTATGTTAATTTAATTAATCTTAATTGCTTCTTGTAGATTAAATTAAATACCCTATTTTAAAATTAACCAAATTGCTAAAATTACCATTTAAATACTTCGAATTACCATTTCAACTATTATTGCTCTGCGAGATTCCTACCCATGGAGGACGTTTTACTTAGCCGTTATACTACTCCGTGGAAGTAGGGCTGAAATGCCCAATGAAAAGTGGTCTTAAATGCTTTTCTACGGCCAAACTGATTTGGCAAGCCAATTCCAAACGTCCAAAGTATGAAAATAGTGGGTCTGTAACACATATATCGATGCATAGTTCAAGTGGCTGGAGCTCCGGAAGGTAGTTATGTTGGTAAGAGACTAGGAATGCAAAGCTTTTAAGCAGTAATGGGTGTACTGAGCTCGATTTTCTCGGTCTATTCGAGTTAAGCTCTAGGTATGAACCCTTTCAGGTGACCCTGCTTGGACCTATTACATTAATATATAATATATATATATGAGTCTTACAGGATGTAACCCCGTAACCCCTTCGCTTGGACCTGCTTGGAACAATTACGGGTATATATATAAAACATATATCGATGCATGGGATACGACGCTTTTTATATACGGTACGGTCACATCACCAAATATTTGCTCTACAAGGTTCTGGAGATAATTAGTCTATAGAGGAACTGATCATCACCACCGCTTTTGCTGTAAACTCAGAGTGTACTTTCTAGGGTTTGTTTCCATTCTTTTTTTCTCCGCATCTCAGATCTTGCTCTCGGAGGACTGATACCCAGCGGGATCTTTTGTCTTGTCGGAGGACTGATACCCAGCGGTATCTTTTGTCTTGTCGGAGGGCTGATACCCAGCGGGATCATCTTTTGGGAAGAACAATAGGGAGACCAAACACTCGGTAGTAAACATGGAGCACTCTGAGGCCGCCGGCTCAACTATGCTTAACGCCAAAATGAACGGGATGAAAAGAAAGGCAATGGAGATTGGAGGCGTGAAGACTACTACCAGGAGAAACGGAAGACTTGGGGAGAACGGTGTGATCAGTGGTTCACCCTGTGGAGCCTGTAAGTTAAAGAAAAAGAAGTGTACTACCAGCTGTATATATGCTCCCTATTTCAGTTCAGACGATGGTTCTGCCAATTTCGCAGCCGTGAATAAGCTCTTCGGTGCCAGTAATCTCGCGAAGCTGTTGTCCGATATTCCTCAAAACAGACGAAAAGAGGCCGTCGACACCATATGTTCTCAGGCTCAGGCGAGGCTTGTGGATCCTGTTTTCGGTTGCGTTGAGAACGTACGTGCAACGGAGCAAGAGCTGCAGCAACAGGTGAGTTGCCCTAACTTTTGGATTGTCCACCTGGGAGGTTGTTTTTTGTTTGGGTTTCAGTTAGCTTATTGCAATCGATTACCCGCTTCATTTGCATGATTTTGTATTCAAAATTCTAGTCTCTATGAAATTAGAAGACTATGTTCTATGAAAGTGGAAGACTATGTTCGTCTGTTAATAAGGCCAGACGCACCTGTTAAAAAACAAAAACACGTTCTTTAGTAGTTTCTTGAGGAACCAAAAACAAAAACAAAATGGGTTTTTATTTATACATGTGATGGTATTTTTATCAGGCGTGACCGGTTCAATTTTAATTTGATAAGAGGTCAAAGTTCATTCCGTCGAGTATGGTTTAGTATATAGCTATGTTTAAAACTGGATACCTAAAATAGTTTTCCAGCCGAAGTGAGAAATATATACGGACTCCATCCAAAATAAAAAAACAGATACCATTTAAATAAAGCTCAACAAAACCTGAAAACCCTAGGATATGTATAGAGGGATTACAATGTGGAATTATAAAAAGTTAAAAGATTGAGAAATTGACATATTGAGTTTGTGTATCCTCACTTTTCCTTCGCTGAGGGGAGAGCTAACAGCGAGAATGGCATCGCGATAATATTGAGAAATAGCATCAAAATGAAATGAGCATAAACTAATAAAGTAGTTTATTCTCAGAGAAAGAGAAAATGCAGCAAATATGCTATATAGGGTTGCATGTGTTTGAAACACATTGTGAATCACAATTCACTCTTAGATAATTAACAGTTGTGCTTTGACTCTTCACATTTATCATTTTTGGTTGACATAACATATCACTGTGACTGGACATAAGAATTGTGTCTTCAACAAGTCTGTATAGCAAAACATCCATCAACATAACATTTTTCAGCATTCAGCATAGGTAAACGTTTCCAGTTAGTAGACTTCAAACAAATCTTCTTCTCCAACACCCAGCTTCGAGGCATCTTGGCTAAGAACCTATATTTTTAATAATTTTTGCATTAATACAAATATTTTGATAATCCTTTTACTTTCAATGCTGTTTACAACATATATTTTCCACACACCACTTCAAACTGCAAACTGTTTGATGCAACCATAAATTGTTTTCTTTTAACAATTCCCACATATATTGTACTAACTCTTTATCACAACAAATTATTGAAACATCAACAACATTTGCAGAATGTCATAGTAAAAATAGATTATATATTTAATAGATATACACTTCACAACACTTCTGTATTCGTAATGTGAAAACAATCTTAGAAAAACACAAAATAAATGTTTTTTTATTATAGCAACAGAAAATGAAGATGTGGAGAAGAGAGCATAAGAAGAAGAAAAGAAACGTAGAAAATAAATTTATCACTACAAAATTATATTAAGGATGCATGCAACTCGATCTCAGGTCAATGTCATATGTGTTGAAATCCAATTAACAACACAACAATACCAATATTTGTTGACAGTCCACACACTTGATTGAACTCACTGTGAGCTACGGTTAAAAGTTGTATGTCAAACGGCAATTTTCATATAATAAACAATTTTCGTATAATAAGCATTATTGGTTAGGCCAGCTAGGTGGTCTACAGCCTAGTTGTAGAAAATCTTCATACCTTAGTCGTTGAGGGCAATGAGCTCATGTAACTCTAACGAAATGAGAAATATAGCCTTCGTTTTTTCTGCTACTAATTGCCATATTGTTAAAAGAAACAATAACCAAGAGCTTAGATACAGCATGTAGAAGGATTAAAAAACACTTTGTCCTGCAGACGATGAAGGCAATATGCAACCTTAAAGAAACGAGAAATATAACAGACGTTGTTTCTATTACTAGTTACCATATTGGCATGCAACAATCATTGCTGTTGTCGATAGTTACCATATTGTCATGCAACAGTCATTGTTGTTGATAATTTGGATTATTAGTTCAATATTGGGCCATGTAATTTGTATCTGCATCGATTAGCAAGGGATTTAGGAATTAATTCAAGAACAACTAGCTGTAGATTTCTGTAAATTAACATGAACGTTAAGACGGTTCAACTATGATATGTTATGGGAAATTTGTTATTCCAGGCCGATGCATTACGAAAGAAACTAGAGACGGTTCGGGCACAAGTGATGAACGCGCGTCGGGCAAATTCTCAGCAGCAGGAACAACACGTGGGATTATTTCAGAAGGAAGACTTGTCTGCCTTTCCGAGTAATAGCAATTTAGCCGGCGGTGGCATGAACATGAGCATTAATCCTTACTGGTACTCTGGGTTGAAAGATGAAACACTACTCGACACTCTTGCTTTCCCTGGAATGCACTACGAAAATGAATCGTCATTATTAGCAGATCAGCCGTTCGAGAATCTTGAAAGGTTGATTTCCTCAATACCAGCAGATCAGCCTGACTTTCCGAGTAATAGCAATTTAGCCGGCGGTGGCACGAACATGAGAGTTCCCAGCAATTCGTTGAGCAGCAATCCTTACGGGTACTCGGGGTTGAAAGATGAAACGCTAACTGACCCCGCTGCTTCCCATGGAATGCATTACGAAAATGAATCGTCAATATTAGCACTAGATCAGCTGTTCGAGAATCTTGAAAGGATGCTTCCCTCAATACCAGCAGATCAGCCTGCCTTTCCGGGTAATAGCAATATAGCCGGCGGTGGCAAGAACATGAGAGTTTCCAGCAATTCGTTGAGCAGTAATCCTTACGGGTACTCGAGGTTGAAAGATGAAACGCTAACCGACCCCGCTGCTTCCCATGGAATGCATTACGAAAATGAATCGTCAATATTAGCACTAGATCAGCTGTTCGAGAATCTTGAAAGGATGCTTCCCTCAATACCAGCAGATCAACCTGCCTTTCCGAGTAATAGCAATTTAGCTGGCGGTGGCAAGAACATGAGAGTTTCCAGCAATTCGTTGAGCAGTAATCCTTACGGGTACTCGGGGTTGACAGATGAAATGCTAATCGACCCTATGCTTCCGATGGAATGCATTACGAAAATGAATCGTCAATATTAGCAGATCAGCTCGAACATCTTGAAAGGATGATTCCCTCAATACCAGAAGATCAGCCTTTCGAGCATCTAATTGAAAGGATCTTTCCCTCATTTAACGCCCAATCTCATGGTTAGGTCGAGCTGCAGGGCTCCACTTCCTTCTATTATTATATTCCTCAAAGATAAAGGAATGAGTCTTCGATTGTGGATACAGTACATGGATACGAGTTATACTGTCTGTCTCTCTGTACATAGACACAATAAGTCTTCGATTATCCCTTTTTGGGTTTTCCAGGATTGTGATAGCATGCATGAACATTAAAAACCTGGTTTTTTAATCTTTTATCTTTTAATGACAATGAATGGTGCACTTACAATAAGAAGTTTGCATGTTTTTTTCTTAGTGTGGATTGTATCTTTTGCATCTTAAGATTTTTAAGAAATTTGAGTCTATTAGTATAAAAAACATGGCATTTTTTACTTAGTATGCTTTGCTTATTCCTTTGTATGTTTTGCTTATTGAGATTCTTAAGGTCGATGCATTGACTATGAATAGATTTGAAGGAAATTTTATATTTTTCATCTTCAAAATCAAATTGCAAAGATCTGAAAGTGCTTTTTAGAGCTTGAAAATGTACACCCAAAACATGTGGGTTGCTGAGGGTTTTCAAACAAGGTATCACCAAAATGCAATGCAAACTCTTCATTATCCTCATACATGGGAAATATGTATTTAGTAACTCCAAGTTTTATTTGATCACCAAGCGAGGGGTTGCGTTTAGATAATGAAGTCCTCAAGAGAGGTATTCTAGACATGACAGAAGGAATTTAAAAGGCTATCATCAAGCTTATTTCAACTAGATATTGACATATTTGCAAGTGATATATGACTATGATATTGTAGATTACAAGATCCTTCTCATGTCTCTTTTAAAAGAGCATAACTTCGTCTAGTTTTTCAAGTAATAAGCTGTTTTTATCTCAAGTTACTTAGCTTTTATTATTAGGAGGCATGAGATCAGAGTGTTCTCTAAACATAAGAAAGATAAAACATTGTGTTTCGTCACCTTAACAAGGTATGATGGACCTTATTGTACCTATAGTAGCTAGGTGCTCTATAACCTAGTATGGAGGAGATGCTGTAATATGTAAAATTATGTAGCATGTTCTCATTAATAAATAAATAAAAATGTAAATGATGTCTCCTTAAATAAATAAAATTTACTTATATTGATTTCATCTTAAACCTAGATATTTCAAGTAATAAGAGGGATCCAATATCTAAAAAAATTTACACCCCAAGAAATTATATCTCTTTCGGTATTTTTCAGATTGTCATTTAAGATGGATCTATGATGGTTGATCATATATGCATCAATGAAGTTCTCATGCATACATCAAATAGATGGATTCTTTAGATTGCAAGAAAACTCACCCACATTGCTTAATGATTTTTTGTAAGTACAAGATTTCAAAGAAATAAAATTAAAACTTATGTTCTATCCCTTCTTTGGGCCATTGAACCATAATTTTTTGTTTAAAAAAAATCTTGGAAAACATTTTGATCAAACTTACCCCTTTTATGTGGATGCTTAATTGAGCCAATTGTCTTGAGTTTCATTTCAAGGTAAAAATATCCTTTTCCAAGTCCAATTTTTTCATAGATAAATTGCCAAAATTACCGTTTTCCATTTCCTTAAATTTTTCTTAAACATTTTCTCCCTTATATACTTAAACCTTCACTCCACCACTCGCTTATCCCATTTTCCAACTAATATGATCAAACCTCATTTTCTAACTCCTAAAAGAAATTTTTAAAGACACGCTCCGTCATAAGATGTCCACACTAATAAACCAATAGTGATCATATAAAGCTCGACCTACAATATCAATAAAAGATCATGCTTCAAAACCCTTATCCAACCAACCTTCACAATTAGTAGTATGTCCAACCTTTCCATGATAAAAGATTTCCTTTTCCTTTTGTTACCCCAAATGAAATTTCTGTTTTTGGGTTTTCTATATAAAAAGTTTCTTAATAAAATTACTTAAAGATGCCAATTTTAGATACCCATCGTTTTCATGGGTTCTTACTATGAGATTCATATCACCCCATTTAAATTTCTGTTTTTGGGTTTTCTATAAGAAAAAGTTTCTTAATAAAATTACTTAAAGATGCCAATTTTAGATACCCATCGTTTTCATGGGTTCCTACTATGAGATTCATATCACCCCATTTTGGTTATTGGGTAGATTCCAACATATAGGTTTGAGAAGTGTTAAGTATGGCCATCAATATCGCCTCCTTTTGGTCATTGGGAAAATTTCAACATATAGGTTTGAGAAGTGTTAAGTATGGCCATCCATTCTTCGACACATAGAAGAAAATAATATAAATATTCCAAAACATCTTTTGATTAACATTTCTAATTTCCATTGTAAGTGGGGATGATTGATTTTTCTGTCTCCATTGAGTTACCTATAAAACACTTCTATATTTCATCTACCCTTTTCCAAACATAGATCTTCAATCTATCCATTTTCTCTTCTAGTAATTTGGTTTCTTGAATATAAATAAAATCTGTTTTCCTTTTTCCAAACATAGATCTTCAATCTATCCATTTTCTCTTCCCATTTTCTCTTCTAGTAATTTGGTTTCTTGAATATAAATAAAATCTGTTTTTTAAGCTCAAAATGTATTATTAAAAGCCTTAATTCTGAGCATAGTTGTTTATTACAAATATTTAAACTTCAAAGATGGTACATGAATCCTCTCATCAACTATTTCTCTCTTTGGCATACAAATCTCTTTCTATTGGCCATTTCATCTTCTTCTATGATAGCTTTGCAATAAATAACACATGCATGTCTATGAATTTGTTTTTCTTACTACATCTATGATAGAATTGAATATATCTATTTGAATTTTTCTAATGTTTCACCAAATCATAATATTCCCAATGAAACATCAATCTTTCCCATCAATATCAATGAAATATAACTCATCTATTTCATTCATCAAAATCAATGAAACTAAATTCATCCATATTAGAGTTTGATATGGAATTCAAAATGCTTCATATTAGAGTTTCGATCATATGTAAATTTTTGTTTCATTTTTAAATTTTTAGATAAATTCAAATTCAAACAATCTTGTCAAGTTTTTCAGGAAATTTAGATTATAAACTTATCAAAAGTTTAAGCAATTTGAATGACTTTAACCGCATCATCAAAATACTCAATTAAAAATGGATAACTTGGAGTATACTTAACAAAAACATCTTACAAAGAATCCAATAAAACCATCATGATATAAAACGGGGTTTTGGTATGGAATTTTCCTTCACTATCCCCGTTAGTTGGTTTTAACAACTTCCATGGGTGGTGTTGACAAAGATATGTTGACACTAGTTCACTTCGCACAATTGTCAACAAAACTCAATGCAATCTCCCATAGACATTGGCATGGAAAGGGTTTAGCCTTTCCAGCAACACTCGCAAAGCGAGTGAAGTCTCACCCAAGATATCTAAGGGGGCTACAGGAACCACGTTTCTGTAGATATGAGAGAACATGCATCATCCACACTTAATCGAATGTAACCGAGAGATCGACATAAACATCATTCGCATCAGAACATACTAATCAGATCTATGCAATAATATATTATAGAAACATATCTAACTAATCTCATATACATAACAGTACTACGACATAAATCCACATATTCAATCATACTACGATAGAAAAAAGACAATGACATAGACTAAACAATCCTTTTGATTACTTATCAATCTGTCTTGCATCAGAGAATCAGGGATATACATCCACAGAACCAATACAAATTCAGATCCGCAGATCAACATCAAGAAAAAGGAAAAATTTTCTGAAGGTCAGATCAGATCAAATCAAAAGATACAATACTATCGATCAAAAGGATGCCAAAAAGATTCGACCTAAAGATTGTTGATGTATATGTAACTTCGGAATGTATTTCACCCATGTATTTCATATATGTATTTTATATTCCTATAGAGCTGTTATTATTCCTCTATACAGAAGTGTCGTCATTTATATTGTAAGTGCCGTAACTTATACTTGATGGGTTATTAGACCACCTTGTTGGGGTCGGCCCTGTATAAGTCATGTGGGTCAAAGGGTTATTAGACCACCCTATTGGGGGTTGGCCATGTGGGTCAAAGGGTTATTAGACCACCCTAGTGGGGGTCGGCCCAGTTAACATTATGTTAAGTTGTTAAGTTGAGGCCGACCTAGTTGAGTAAAGGTTAATTCAAGATAGTGTATAAATAGAGAGTGTGTCTCTCTTATTTTACACATTCTATTCTCTCACTCACACTTTGGAGAGTGGCACACTTGTGGAGGAGGAGGTTCTACTGCTAGGAGAAGAATATCTCTTGTATTCTGGTTGTATCATTGCTCTATCTATCTCTGAGGAATTTATTGGGGTTTTTCACCTTTATGGTTTTCCCCAAGTAAACTCTGTGTCTCTTGTGTGCTTGCATTATTGTGTCCATGATTGATATGCTTTAGATTTGTTGCACATGTTCTCTCAGTTAAGATCCTAGATCAGATTGAAGTAAATTATGAAAATTTAACAAAGATGATTCCCTTAGGCTTACAATTCCACTCCTATTTATAGGCTGACTTGGCCGTTACATTTGGTCCACTTTGCAGAGTGACTCATTAGCTAACTAAATAATCAACCAATTTCTCCGCACTATCTTCTTAACTTCCTCTATATTCACTCCGCAACTGGTACTTTACCCTTGCCGTTGTCCCTTCCACTGCTGAGTGTATGAAAAATTGTGTGCCTCAACCCCATGCCAACAGGCCTTCAACACAAATTTGTGGCTCTCCCTTGAGCCACCTCAACCAAATATTGTTGGTGCGTTCACTTGCATCTTGAACTCATTGCAGGCTTCCTTGATTTGGTCGACAAATTCCTTGGCCATTGCTTTGAGCGTTGCGTAGTCTTCCACTTCATGCTCTATCGGGTGCTTGCCTCCTGTCTATTGAAATTTCTCGATATTTTATTTTAGTTGTGTGATTATCGACATTGCATATGAACCGCCAGTTGCTCTGCTTTCGTCTGCAACTCATCCAGTTGCGTCTTTCTTCTTTTCTTCCTCGTTCACACCTTGTTGATGCGATGTTGCAACACCTTCAACTCTATTTCCTTCGTCATATGTGCCAGTAGGGGCATCGCCTTATTAAGAGATCCCCTTACTGCCTCTAATTGTGCCTCTACCTCGCCTAGTTGCACATTGAGCTGATGCAACTGCTCGTCTTGCGCGATACTTCCCCAAAATTGTGACCCTTCCTCCACGATGCTCTGTGGCACTTTATCCATTTCCGTAGTCTATGTTGCGTCCTCCTCAATAGTGCTCTTCTTTTCTTCAACTTTCTCTAGTGGTGTGTTCTACATCACCCTTGTCTGCAAGTCCTCATTCTCTTTCCGGATATCTGTGATGACTTTGCCCAACCTCAATGCTTTTGCTTCAACAAGCATGTATTTTCCTATTTCTAGCACATCTTCACATGCCATGGAGATGGCATGTTCCAATATCTTTTTGTCCTTCACTGCTTTAATTATTTCCATCATTACCGCCTCCTTTTCTTCGTAGAATGTAGTGTCCCTTCTTAGGAATTTTATCAAAATGGCAATTTTTCACTTTTTTCCCTAATTAGACCTTTGACTAGTTTTGATCTCTAGGTCCCAAATTTGCCCCAAATGATCCCAAATATTCTGAGAAGGTATATGAATGATATTAGAACATAAATATGTGTTTCAGGGATTCCTTTGGACCTTTAAAATAATTCTGCAAATCCTCTTTCAATTCTGGTCAATATAGGCAACTTTACTAGTGATTTCCCTTTGACTAGTATTGGTCTCTAGGTCTCAAATTGACTCCAAATCCCTTCAAATCTTCAAGGAAGGTGTATGAATGATATTAGTACTTGAATATGATGTTTAGGGATGACATATGGCCACCAAAATACCTCTACAAACTCTCTTAAGATTCTGGACCAAGTATGCAATTTTACTAGTAATTTGGGGTTCAAATCCCCCTGAGGTAAGTACTGAAAATGGCTTCCCAAATGCCTCCAAACCCACTCAAATTTATGAACAGAGGTATGTAATGTGTTAATTATGTTATTAAGGTCTCATATGCACCATTAATGGTTTATTACAACTGTTCTCACCCTCTCCCATTCAACTGCAAAAATCCCCAATTCGACCCTGGGGGAAATGGCACTATTTCACCTCCCAATACAACTAAACTGAGTAAAAATGCTTCAAATGCTCAAGTAAAGTACATGAAATTTGTATAAGACATCCATGGCAGTATATTGATCACAAAGATATCAGAGAATCATCCATTCATTCGAAATAATCAGCATTACATTGATTCACAACAAGGTAGTGGGGAAATGACACTGTTCTTTCATTAAAATTGAGATTTATACATTTCTACTTGGAATTTCGACCTAAAACTTTTTGGAGATGAAGAACAGAGTATTTACTTCATATTACAAAAGAAATGGGGCATTAGAAGCTCCCCAAAAGAGTACAATAGCTCACCAAAAATGCCCTCCCTCAAGGATCAAGAATATGCTATCAAAAACGGAAATGGTTGAAGGAGTGAGCTGCAATAGAAGAAACCATGAGCTTCCCTGTAGCTTACACCTGCAAATAAAGACTCCATTAAATCTCCAAATGAAAGGTCTGAATGGCCTTTCCAATTACCAACTTGGATGGGAATCTTTCACCCTCGAAATTGGCTAAGGCAAGAAACTAGTCATCCACTAGCTCTCCCTCTTCACAAATGCAATTGCAAATTCTACAAATTATCAAAAGCTATTCTCATACTTCATTTCTACATTTTATAACCAACATTTTCCTTCTAAGGGTCGAAATCCTCTCAATAGATTCAATAGATTTCCATTTAGGAAATATTCCACATTTGCCACTTGTCCCCTAGTTCCAACCTTCCATCTTCTCCCAAATTCGATTTTGAGTCTCTTTGGCTTCTCCAACTCCCAAATTCGCCTTCTTTGAGCCTATTTTTGGGGCTGACATGTCATAGTGGTCAGATGTCAGAGGCCAGGTTTGCAATTTGTCATAGTTGTCATAGATGCTCCATCATTGGTGTCATAGGGGCTAGGGAATCTAGCCCAAGTGTCCACAAACTTCCACTTTGACTCTTTATCTTCCATGGAGGTTACCAATCCTTCCCAATTCGACCTAAGATGCTCAATGACATTTTTTATGACTTACCAACTCACCCAAAAGTGTTCACATTCCCATTAATTCGAATTTGCAAAAGAGAGATACCATGTATTATGAAAAATCAAGCTAGTGTGGGTCCCACATCCTCCATATGTCTCCAAAACCATTTGTCACCTAGGATTTCTCTTGAATTTATTTATTCACTCTATTTATTAAATACTTGAACCCTTCTAATGTCTAAACATCATTTATTATCCCCCTTATTCCAAATCCCAAAGCTTCCACCCCAAACCTAGGAAACTAGTAATTTTCCTCCTTGGCAATTATTTGACCCTTAACATCAATTTTACAAACTCTAATGAATATGACTAATGTGATTAGGCCATTGTGACACAATTCCAATTTTGGGACATGACAAATCCTCCCTTCCCAATATTGCTTGTCCTCAAGCAATTTCAAACATGGGTGTTGAAGAACCTGCTTTCTGTATAATTCTTTGAAGTTGCCATTGAATTGCCAAACCTTGAGTCTTTGAGTTTCCCATGAAGATTTTAGAGAGGAACCACCATGCTTGCTGCTGCACTACTCTGATAAAAATCACTTTATTAAGTGGGAAATCCATCTCCCATACTTCTTGTTTCCCCCAAAAAATTGAAACCAATGAGATAAAAATTATTCCAGGGTCCCATTGCTTGTATTGCACCCCAACAATGAAGAGTGATCTCCAACCCATACCATCAGATAAGATGATTCCTGGATCCCATTTTCTTGTATGCATTCTTCCAAACATCATGAGTACAAAATATATATCATCAAAGTACATAACTACATAAGGACAATGTACATCAAGGAGGTGCTTCATCAAAGAATCATGAAAGTGCTTGTACCTCCAAGCAAGTAGACCACGATTTTCTAAGTGCATACAATCTTCAAGTGACCAATCAAATCTGCCCCAATGACATAGGTGAGGATCCCATGTCCTATAATGCTGCTCCAAAAGGATGTGATATGCATCAAAATATTCAACCATGTATTCTTTCATCCAAGAAGTGAATGAAGAATCTCCACTAAAATCTAAACCAAATAGTGAGCAGAAAAAACAAGGAGACTTCAAATGACTCAAAGAAGTCTCACCCATACATCCATGAATGTGAGAATCATAAAGATGTAACAAAGTATGTGGCTTCCAACAAAAATGTTCTCCCATCATAAATATATTCACCCAAGTGTTGGATGAAGTTCCTCTAACATCGAATGAACCCAGTGTTGAGCAAGAAAAACCATGAGTCTTCAAGTGACTCAAATCCATATCATAGGTGCATCCATGTAGATGTGAATCATCATAAAGTGACAAATTATGCTGTTGCAAATGTGAATAAGAATGTGCTCCAACCATGTCATCATGAAAGTTAAATCTAGGAGTTCCATACTCCTCATGTGGCACCATTAAAAAGAACCCTTTCACCCATACTTCATTGAGACTAATGTTGCAAAACATGGAATTGCAGGATGTAGGAGAATGAACTAAATCACCCAAATGATCAAAAAGTGCAGAAGTTTCATCATGGGAAGGATCCATGTGGGTAGTATCATGTAGCTCCTTCAAAAGTGGGAAACCTTTGTCATAGATTGGTTCCAATGTAGAGGAATCATGCTCTTCTTTAAAAATTGCATAACCTTCATCAAGAGACAATTCAAGTTCCTCTTCCACCACATCAAGTGTTTGGATCTCTTCAAGTTCATCTTCAAACACATTAAGCACATTCAAATTCCCACATTTCTCATGATCCACCATGTCATGAGAATCCTCCAAACAATCTACCATTTGACAATCTGAAACATAGGAGGAAAAACAAGTATCTTGCAACTTTTCAAGAAGTTGCTCATTTTGAATTGTGAGCTTATGAAAATCCTCATTATTCTTCAAGTATGCATCATGTAACAATTCATTAAGCTCAAACAAATGGTTTCTATCAAAATGCAAAGACATGAAATTACCTTTGATGTGGCACATTGCTCTTTGAATCTTCTCCATGTCTTCAAGGAAGGACGTTTCCTCCAATGAAGTAGCTCTCCAACAAGAATTTGACACCAATGCTTGAGTGTCATGGAGAATGATGAGGGACTCTTGGATCTTATTTTGATTCATCTTTAAGGACCCTTCAAGAAAATGAGGCTTTTGCAAATGGACCTCCTCATCTTCTTCAATTTTGCTTGGACCAACTTCATGAAGCTCAAGTGGTGATGGAGAAGTTGATCTTGGTTCTTCTTCAACTGCTACAAGGTCTTCATTATCATGCTTAATGGAACTTGGGCTTGCAGCAACACTTTCAAAAGTGATCTCTATGTCACCAACATAGAGGTGTGAGCACCCATCAGTAGGGACTCCTTCATAGTTTAAGCATCCATCAGTAGATGCTCTTTGGTTCATGTCTAAGATAGAAGGTGTCTCAAAATGATCTTCCATATTTTCAAGAGAATCTTCTTCATGCTCTTGTGATGTCTCTTCATTTTTATCCTTCAAGCAAGATGATGCATTTTTCCCCTTGTTTTCCTTATGATCAATATCTTTGGAATCTCTTTTTGAAGAATTCCCAAAAGCTCTCCTCAAGTGGGACATAATTTCATGCACACATGTATGATACTCACTCCAAGGTTCTTTACAAGAAGGACATAAACCTTTCTTTACAAACTCCACATCTTCATGTTTGGGCCTATTTTCAAAAACATGTTCAGCAAAGTACTCAAAAGACATGGCATTTTGTGTATTTTTGCTAAAAGCAAGATATTCTTGATATTTTTTATATTGTTGGGGCAAGGTTTTATATTTTGCTCTCCATCTTTGGAACTCACTCATAGAATTATCCTTGGTTGGTGTGACACACTCATATTCATCAGATTTAAAGTCATAAGAATAATCTTCATTTCTCTTGAAATTGTAAGAAGTGTTGCATGATGGCATCTCTTCCTCGTACCATTCACATTGTGCTTCATATTGCTCATAAGCGTCTGCATATTCCTCATAAGAATTGTACCCATAGGATTCATCATAATAGTAAGACATGGCTGCCTATTATTCTTGAATGTATGTACCTAATCCACAGGTGCAAGGACCATGCTCTGATACCATTGTAATGTCCCTTCTTAGGAATTTTATCAAAATGGCAATTTTTCACTTTTTTCCCTAGTTAGACCTTTGACTAGTTTTGATCTCTAGGTCCCAAATTTGCCCCAAATGATCCTAAATCTTCTGAGAAGGTATATGAATGATATTAGAACATAAATATGTGTTTCAGGGATGCCTTTGGACCTTTAAAATACTTCTACAAATCCTTTTTCAATTCTGGTCAATGTAGGCAACTTTACTAGTGATTTCTCTTTGACTAGTATTGGTCTCTAGGTCTCAAATTGACTCCAAATCCCTTCAAATATTCAAGGAAGGTGTATGAATGATATTAGTACTTGAATATGATGTTTAGGGATGAAATATGGCCACCAAAATACCTCTGCAAACTCTCTTAAGATTCTGGACCAAGTATGCAATTTTACTAGTAATTTGGGGTTCAAATCCCCCTGAGGTAAGTACTGAAAATGGCTTCCCAAATGCCTCCAAACCCACTCAAATTTATGAACAGAGGTATGTAATTTGTTAATTATGTTATTAAGGTCTTATATGCACCATTAATGGTTTATTACAACTGTTCTCACCCTCTCCCATTCAACTGCAAAAATCCCCAATTCGACCCTTGGGGAAATGGCATTATTTCACCTCCCAATACAACTAAACTGAGTAAAAATGCTTCAAATGCTCAAGTACAGTACATGAAACTTGTAGAAGACATCCATGGCAGTATATTAATCACAAAGATATCATAGAATCATCCATTCATTCGAAATAATTAGCATTACATTGATTCACAACAAGGTAGTGGGGAAATGACACTGTTCTTTCATTAAAATTGAGATTTATACATTTCTACTTGGAATTTCGACCTGAAACTTTCTGGAGATGAAGAACAGAGTATTTAATTCATATTACAAAAGAAATGGGGCATTATAATCTCCCCCAAAGAGTACAATAGCTCACCAAAAACGCCCTCCCTCAAGGATCAAGAATATGCTATCAAAAACGAAAATGGTTGAAGGAGTGAGATGCAATAGAAGAAACCATGAGCTTCCCTATAGCTTACACCTGCAAATAAAGACTCCATTAAAGCTCCAAATGAAAGGTCTGAATGGCCTTTCCAATTACCAACTTGGATGGGAATCTTTCACCCTCGAAATTGGCTAAGGCAAGAAACTAGTCATCCACTAGCTCTCCCTCTTCACAAATGCAATTGCAAATTCTACAAATGATCAAAATCTATTCTCATACTTCATTTATACATTTTATAACCAACATTAGCCTTCTAAGGGTTGAAATCCTCGCAATAGATTCAATAGATTTTCATTTAGGAAATATTCCACATTTGCCACTTGTCTCCTAGTTCCAACCTTCCATCTTCTCCCAAATTCGATTTTGAGTCTCTTTGGCTTCTCCAACTCCCAAATTCACCTTCTTTGAGCCTATTTTTGGCGATGACATGTCATAGTGGTCAGATGTCAGAGGTTAGGTCTGCAATTTGTCATAGTTGTCATAGATGCTCCATCATTGGTGTCATAAGGGCTAGGGAATCTAGCCCAAGTGTCCACAAACTTCCACTTTGACTCTTTATCTTCCATGGAGGTTACCAATCCTTCCCAATTCAACCTAAGATGCTCAATGAAATTTTTTATGACTTACCAACTCACCCAAAAGTGTTCACATTCCCATTAATTCGAATTTGCAAAAGAGAGATACCATGTATTATGAAAAATCAAGCTAGTGTGGGTCCCACATCCTCCATATGTCTCCAAAACCATTTGTCACCTAGGATTTCTCTTGAATTTATTTATTCACTCTATTTATTAAATACTTGAACCCTTCTAATGTCTAAACATCATTTATTATCCCCCTTATTCCAAATTCCAAAGCTTCCACCCCAAACCTAGGAAACTAGTAATTTTCCTCCTTGGCAATTATTTGACCCTTAACATCAATTTTACAAACTCTAATGAATATGGATAATGTGATTAGGCCATTGTGACCCAATTCCAATTTTGGGACATGACATAGAATCACTCAACCTCTCCTTCCATGCTTCGTACCTTCCTCTTATAATTGACAAGTTGACCATGCGCTAATGTTTCATGGTCGTTAATATCTTCTCTCACTATTGTGTGAGTGTGATGCATCATAAACATCGGCATCATGTTTACATCTAAATTGACGGTGTCTAGTCCTCACAATGCCGCATCCAAGTCCTCATTTCCTATCTTGATCGCACTAGGTAACACCTGTACGATCCACTGCTGGGTACCAATATCCATCTCGACCCTGTGCACTTTTGATGTGCTTGGATCTACTCTTGGATGCAACCTGGTTTCAATGATTGCAGTGCTCAACATCTGCAATAGCTACGAAACTTGGTGAAAATATTCTGTTGCATGCTGTGTGACCTTTGCGCGGTTCTCCTTCGCCACAGTCGTTATTTTCTTCATCATCTGATTCATGTGTTCATCAAGGAGACCGACAGTGGTACTCCCCTCAGCAATATCCATTCGATGCTTCGTTCTGGATTCATGTCATGGAGCCTCTAGCTCTGAATCCGTCTGGGTATCTGTCGATTCTCCATCATGGCTTATGGTATGCAATTGATCATCCACACCTTCATCCTCCTCATTTGATTCGTTCGCTTCTGCTTTCATTTTTGGCACATCTGTTGGATACCCATCCTTAGGGTCCAACAATTGATCTTTAAAAACTGGAACCTTCCACTCATCCTGCCATTCCTCTAGTATGCAATCTATTTCTGCTTCGCTCAGCTTGTATTGTGTCGTGACCCATTGGTTTTCTAGATTTGCGTGAGGCTACATAAATATCGCTTGAGGCCCCACAAAAATCCTCATGATCCTCCTATATTTCTTCACTGCAGCCTCCATTAGTCGAGGAATCTTCACCGATTCTATGCGCAATTCTTCTAAATAAATGAAGAATTGAATTTTGTTAGCCTTTTGCCTCTTCTGTTCATTTAGTGCCCATAAATTTTGGTATCGTGCTCCTGGGCACACCTTTTCTATCTCTGTCTCCATACCCTGGTATTGCGGTGGCTCCATCCATGCGACTAGTGCAATCAACAGTAAAACCCATGAGCATGTGAAGGGCTTACCCTTCTCTTGCATGGCCACCACACCCTCCATCAACTTATTGAGTAAAAATAATGAAAATTTCATTTGAACTCCAGCTATGCACTGTTCCGCCGATGCGATCAGTCCTGATGTGCATTGATTGGGGTGATTCTTCCTTATGATCTTTATTGACAGTAACTTCGCCGAGAGCATTATAGTTTGATCATTTATTTTGTCTATCAAGTATCCCTAGGTTTAGTTCTCGACCCCGTACTTTGCCTTCATCTTTGCAGCTAACTTTTTGTAGTTATCCTTCGCTTGGAAGTACTATGACGGGTCTACCCCTGACTTAGGTAACCCAGTGATCTTCATGATCAAGTCTATGGTGATCGGGATCTTCGTGTCTAGCCATAAATATCCTCCATGAAATCATACCAACAACTGCTTTATACATGTGTTTACTTCCATCGATCTACCAAAATGCGGCATGTGGATTATGGATAACATCCCTGAATGTTGCAACCCCAACTCCCATCGCGTTGGTTCTCTAGTGATGGGGCATCCATATTCATGCACTTTGTTGACGACTGTGTTATGAGTGCACTCGATATATGCCAAAATATTGTGGTCGCTATATTGCAGTTTTTGAAGTCACTGCAATACGTCTCCTATGGTGCAGACACCCTTCAGTGTCGCTGGCTCATATAGAGTGTACTTGGCATTATTGCCAAGTCTTATTGTCAGAGCCCCCTCTTTTCACGATGGCTCTTACCCTGGTATGTCCTCTATTGTTGGGACTTGTTTCCCTCCTCTTGGTGTCCTTTCTTCCTCTACGGAACCTGATGTGCCCACTTCTCCTATTGCAGCTACAGCCCATGCTGAGATGCGAGTATCCCGCTTCATATTCCAATCAGTATCCACCGACCGGATGGCGCTTCTCTTATTTATGAACATCCACACTTAGGAAATTTCTGCTTTCTCATGGATAATTGTCGTTGGCTTGGGTCGTTCCTGTGTACTCATGCTGAAAATTATGTGTGCCATCGCAAATATCTGAACTCATTCTTCACTTGGCTATATTCTGCAATTTCTTCACCAATTCGTACAATGCACAATGAGTCGATGTAACACACCCATCTAACTCACTTAGTAATTAAGGTGAAGATAAATGAAAAGTAAATGCTCTCTTAACATTATTGATCTCTACAAGAAGATTTATTTGTGTTAAAGATCAAAAGTCTGCCATCATTCCATTGATAAAGTGACGATTAGTTAAAAAGAAAATCAACATGCCTAAAACTTTATTTTCTTCTTCACTACAATCAATACTCTTGTAAACTTGCTTATTGATGTAAAGGTCTTAGTCCATATTTCCAACTCAAATGTGCTTGACAAAACTTAAAAAAATACATCTATGTCATCATTACCTGACCAACATCTTTAACCTTGAATTATCTCTTATCAAAATCACTTGACAAAACATACATTCATACATGAACAACAAAACATCAAAATCATACAAAAAAGGCGAGAGACACATATACATGGTTCACCCAATCTATGGGCTACGTCCACAAGAACTTTTTATATCATATATTATTTACCAAAGGAGGGGTTACAACCTGCAATAATCTTGTTGCTCTTCACTTCTCAAGCCTCTCTTCCAAACATGCGAAGATCTACAAAATTTATTCATAGTTGTGGTGGAAGATCGGATCTACCAATGTCTTAGCCAACGACCTGTTCTATATAAAAAAAAATTACTACACTTTAACTGTCGTAGCATAGATCTGTCAACATTTATCCATAGATCAGCTCGGTGTATACTTTACCTAGTTTTTATTTTATCTTTTGATTTTCTATAGAACAGATCTATCAATTATTTTAACCCAAGATTTTCCCAAGGCTGCATACATATCTGTAGCAACGCTTTTGCAGAGAGGAGGTAGGAATATGCACCTAGGAGACCAAACATAAACAATGCTAAACTCACCAAGAGTTTGTCTTGTACTTAGTAATGTAGAATAATTAATATGATTCTTGCAATTGTAAAAATATATACATTTAAGTTAAAGGATAGTCATTTTTCGCCAAAGGAATACCCTGCGCCCTCGTAAGACCATTTACATGTACATAAACATGGGTATTAAGATACACAAGTATCCATCATACATAACTGTACTTGGCTCGATTCTCCATAATTAAATTCCTGAGTATTAACCCTAGCATGGGTACTGCACTAAATTAAAGTATGGAAAGGTCGATTTCTTAATAAAAGTCGCCCAGCTCCCGTAGCAACCAGATAATATCTTAAGGCAATATACTAATAAGCATAGGTTACCACACTCTATCGCTGAATGGAATAATAAAGCAGGGGTCATTACAAAATCGTAATCCGTCAATCGTATACACGAACTGAGTTATAACGAATTCGGTAATAAGCATTGAGTTATACAGAGTTCGGTAATAAGCAAAGATCGAATACATTAACGCTGTCAATACACAGCACTAATATGTAGGTTTATAAATATTGTAACCTTGTTATGAAATTCCAGATCTCTGTCAAAACATTGTTCTATCCACCAGGAGTCATATATACTAAAAAAAGAAACACATACCCGAGTTTTAGTTCTATCGAGAGCTCATGCGGAGATCTCTTAATGCGTCTCTCTCATTCAAGGGATTTATCAACAATCATGCAGAGATCGCTTAATGCATCTCTCTCATTCAAGGGATTTATCAACACTCATGCAGAGATCGCTTAATGCGTCTCTCTCATTCAAGGGCTTTATCAACACTCATGCAGAGATCGCTTAATGCGTCTCTCTCATTCAAGGGCTTTATCAACACTCATGCAGAGATCGCTTAATGCGTCTCTCTCATTCAAGGGCTTTATCAACACTCATGCAGAGATCGCTTAATGCATCTCTCTCATTCAAAGGCTTTATCAAAACTCATGCAGAGATCGCTTAATGCGTCTCTCATTCAAGGGCTTTATCAAAAATCAGGCAGAGATCGCTTAATGCGTCTCTCTCATTCAAGGGCTTTATCAACACTCAAGCAGAGATCACTTAATGCGTCTCTCTCATAGACGCCCCAAAATCAACCCAACAATGTTAGTGTTGCAATCACCTGGCAGATCAGAGATAATTAGGAATTCTGAGTAGTCTGTACGGAACTACTTCAATCTGCAGACAACACTTAAATAATGAACAAAACCCATGACGTAGAGTATTTACAATAGTAAAATAATACAGAGATCACACATCTCGGCTAACGATTTATAAAGGCTGCAGATTAATATCTCAAACAGAGAATGCACCTCTTAGGCTAGCAAAATATAAATAAAGCGGGGTAATGAAACAGAGGTTGCACCTCTCGGGCTAGCGATTATAAGGTCTGTAGAAGAATACCTCAACAATGATAAAATAATAACGTTTTAAAACCGAGTTCCTTGCTAACTCTAAACCTAGGGTTTACATACCTTTGACACGAAAGTCAATCCTTAGTGCAGAGCCCCTACTTCTCTTCATGCAGGTTCGTACCTCATCCTCTGATGATTTTCCTGGTTAAGCTCTTCCTATCACCCAAATCCCCAATCACCCCCCTCTATTTACAGCCCCTAGGCAGATAAATAATAGAGATCTCCTTCCTTCTACCCAGCTCAGACCTCGCTTTGGTTTACCCACCCGTCTCAGGAAGTTCCACCTAGCGGAAACCGACTCTTGACAAAGGAAAAAAAGATACACACGGCGACAATTAGTTTTGGTGCTCCATTGCGGGGACAAGTGGCAAGTTGTCGAGCTGGGCACTCCACCTAATAGTCCATACAAATGATCTTTCTAAGAAGTTCTTCTTCTAAAGAAAATCGAAATTTCATTGTTTTACTAGGAGTATAAAGTAAGCGTATATAAATTATGAGTGGACCACATGATTTCTCCTATAAGTAGCATATAGTGTTACTTCCCTGTAAGTATGAACAACATTTCGATTTGATGTTCCTACGAAGGCTTTAGGCATATATTTTTCTATAAAAAGGGTGTTGATTCTTACATTTTTAACTATAGGGATTTATTATCCCTTCAACATCCTTTTTACTTCTAGGACAATAGGGATTTGCATCGCTTAGTCATCGCATTGACATAATTGGCAATATTAATATATACATAAACTAAAATCTATTAAAGATAACCTCCATGAGATATCTTTCTCTCAACTTCTATGACGGTGAAATAACATATAGTCCTTTAAAAATGGTAAAGCTTAGTTTCCCATTTGGAGGTTTTGGTAATAATCGTTTTGGCACAAGATGTCGTACTTAATATTTTAGAATAATTTTATTTATCCTTTTTAAGTTTATAAGGGTGTTGGTTTAGAGTTTTACATTATCGGGTTCCCAATCGATACTTACCTTGTCTTAGGATAATTAAGTGTGAGACATAATTTTGGCCTTGGTTGGCATTTAAATATTGTCTTGCCAAGATGGCAGTTCATTACTCTCTCGCAGATGAACTAGAATCATCTCGTTACTTGTTTATACTTGACTCTACTTAGGTGGGAATTTGTTTAGGTTTTGGGTTTTCATAAGTGAGCGTCATTAGTTCACTTTAGTTCAAGTACCTATGAGTATCACGGTGACATAGGTGATTGATATCCTATATATATATATATTTTGCGGCTTCATAGTGAGTCGACCTCTCTCCCCGTATTGAATTCTTCCCCGTGTTGTTTTTAAGTTGCGTCACAACCTTCTGTCGCCTAGGTTTAAGTCAGCCATTACAACTTAGGAAGTAAATAGAAAAGCTTACATGGTTTATTGGTGGGGCCTTGGCCTTGAGCTCCTCACCAGAAACAAACACAGTATGTTACATTTTCATTTATAACAAAATAAGATAAAAGAGGGATGTTACATCCTTTCCCCCTTAAGAATAACACCGTCCTCGGTGTTATTTTACTCAAGACTTATCCTCGAATCTCTTGATTTCTCTGTATGTCCTTCCGATACCTTCTCTTCATTATCTCCTTTTTTGATACTCTTGATCATCTTCAAACTTCCACGATTCCCGTAAGTCACTATTGCTCGTCTTTCTTTCATATTAACCTATACTTTTACGCAGCCAAAACACACTCTCCAAAAGTTTTTAGTAACAACATATCATTATTTTCCATTCAAATCAGAATGTAATCAATAAGTCCTAATTGCAATACAACATTGTTTCTATTCATGGAATATCTTTTACTCTTTTGTTAATGATCCTTATACTCTTATCACCATAATGAGGCATAGTACATGATTATTTTTCAACATAACACGAATCTACTTATCTTTTGAGAGAACATCTTTTACCCCATTATTCGGACTCTATAACTAGTCCTCAACTTTAGGTAACGTCTCTTTCATTCACAGGTTAGTATCTCATAAACTCAAGCAGTAAACTGTAATTCATCATTCATCCTCGTCCTTGAGGAAACTTTTTCCTATCATATCATTCACATGTTAAGGTATTCAATAGTCTTATTTATTCGGAAAATCATTAGTAGATGTTTTATTGTTATCTCATGAATATGAAAAGCTTTCAACAATACTTTTGTTGATCACCAAACTCTCGCTTGAGTTCTTGAAACTTCAGCAGCTATATTGATGAACACGGATCTCGAGATCTTTCACCAGTTTACGTGTGGAATTATGGGCTATACTTTGAGGTTACTCTCTCTTTTGATTGATAGTCAAAAATTTTCTCCTCAAAAAAATCAAACAGTTTCCTGTCTTCCATATGTCAAACTTTGTGCCTAGGTCTTGCCATTGGTATCACAGACTCTTTCATCATTCCCCTCAAGCCTCCTCACTTGAGTCAAGGAATTCCTTTTCCACCGAGCCTCTTGCTTGAGTCAAGGAAAAGTTTTCTTTAGCAAAGTAGAGTTGGATCATCAATTTTTGCCACTTCATTTGCCTAACACCAATGTTCTCACACAACAATAATTTTCCTAACACCATTGTGCTCCCACGACAATCATTTGCCTAACACCAATGTGTTCACACAACAATCATTTGCCTAACACCATTGTGCTTATGCAACAATCCCTCCATTTCTATGAATTACTTTGTGCATAATATGTGTAATGCTCTTGGCCCCATAGATATTAATGATCTACCGAACCCATTATTATATTAATCATTTATTTGTGTCCACATTTACTGTTATTACAACATTTGTCTACTTGTGACACACATACTTGGTACTTATTGTGACTTTACTATCATTGCCAAGTTCATTTACAACTTCACGATTAGTTGTAATATAATCATCATAAATTGATAAAGAATAATTCCACTCATTTATTCATCAACATTTCATAAGTTTTAATGATTTGTACCTCTACCATCTTTCATGGTTCATCCAATCCTATAATCCATCCTAAAATAAATCATTACCTCATTTTTGAGCGATTTAGCTCAACTTATTACACAACTGGAATTATAATCAATGTTCCACATTGACGATGACACAGTCGTAGTCATGGTGATACCCTGCGATGTCAGTACAAAAATAACATATTCCACAGTAATCCATGTTTCACAAAATCTCACATTCCAATGAATATAATAAGATGTGAAAAGTAAATCGTCACTCATTCTTGAGTGGTTTCACTCAACTGTTTAAACCAGTGGATTTGCAACTATCCTACCATTTGGATTGGTACTTTTCATGGTATACTTCCTGCAATGTTAGTACATAACCACTATACGAAATCCATTTATTATATTAAAAAATATTCATAACACTTAATCATATTTTACTCCTCTATCTTCGGGTAGTTACCTGTGAAGGAAAACATTTCATCTTTACATAATGCTTCATGAGTAGCAAGTTAGATATGTATAAACTCAAACTGCTATGTACTTCTATTCGACTATTAGTGTCATTAGAGGAAACAATATTCTTATCAATGCAACAATTTATAGTTTGAGCTGGAAAATCTTTTAACAAGGTGACGCATGTTATGGATATACATGTGTTAAAAACTTTATATGAATCAAATAATGACTAGTGTTCATCAAAGATAACTGACGATTTAATGTACTATTCCTTTCTAATTTAAACCCACTTCTTTCGTATGAAATTTCTAACATTGGTACAATACACAAGTAACACCCAAAACGCTCAAATAATCAATCACGTTTAGCATTAATTATCATGATGGACTATATTACGACTCAATACATAAGAATACATAATATCCCAAGGTTTTAATTATTCACTCTCTAACATTGATATACATGACCATAATCATAAAGAACACATATTGACAACTTTACATAATTTGTCCAATCTCCAGATTTCAGTGTTAGATACTACACTTGTTTTATTATGTATTACATGGAATGCACTAATTCCTTAACGAGTATCATTATCCTAGGTTATTAATTCTACTTCCAATAGTACCCGTTTAACATTTGGATTTTAAACAATACTCAAACAACTAACAATTAGTCTGAACAAAGTTACGATAATCCTAACACTTTCTTGGATACAACATTCTTTATATATGAATTGTATCTTCAAATTTTCCTTAAGCGGTAATAATTTCTTCATTACTCCACACTTTAGGGTTTTGGGTCTCTTTGTAATATTTTACAACATAAAATATTCTTCCTAAGGTATAGTAAACACATGAATTCCATTATTTCCTAATAACAATTATTACCATTTATGCCTTCATCTAGCTTTTTTAACATTATTGCTAGCACCCCTATGCATCTTCTCTCTTAAGGAACACCATAGTTCATTACCCTTCTATTTGGTGCCCTATGTTAAAAAGGTCTCCGTTAGTATGAGTCTAACATTTCCATATATCTATTTAACACTAGAGGCAATTCTAAGAAATGATTATAGTTCTTACTAATGTGTCAAGAGTAAAATTTATAGTTCAACCTCCCCTTTTGACTATGTAACCATAAACATAACTCTTAGAATGAAATGGAAGCATTATTTACATACCTTTGGTTAATCTCACGATATAACATACCTTTGTCATGTTATTTCATGACTTTATCCTCTTAGTTACCGCTTGCAATCTTTGAAGGCTAACTCGGGTAATCTTATTTCCCTCATCCATCATTGTCATGCATCAAAAAAAATAAAATTTGATTGGCTATATTTAACCATCCTCATGCTTACTTACTTCATGTTGAGCCCAAATAGGCCCGAGTGTTGTTACTCCATCTCTGATACCATATATAACACATCCATCTAACTCAATTAGTAACTAAGGTGAAGATAAATGAAAAGTAAAAGCTCTCATAACATTACTGATATGTACAATAAGATTTATTTGTGTTAAAGATCAAAATTCCGCCATCATTCCATTGATAAAGTGACGATTAGTTAAAAAGAAAATCAACATGCCTAAAACTTTATTTTCGTCTTCACTACAATAAATACTCTTGTAAACTTGCTTATTAATGTAAAGGTCGTAGTCCATATTTCCAACTCAAATGTGCTTGACAAAACTTAAAAAAATACATCTATGTGATCATTACTTGAACAACATGTTTAACCTTGAATTATCTCTTATCAAACTCACTTGACAAAACATACATTCATACATTAACAACAAAACATCAAATCATACAATAAAGGTAAGAGACACATATACGTGCTTCACCCAATCAATGGGCTACGTCCATAATAATTTTTTATATCATATATTATTTACCAAAGGAGGGGTTACAACCTGCAACAATCGTGTTTCTCTTCACTTCTCAAGCCTCTCTTCTAAACATGCGAAGATATACAAAATTTTCTCATAGTTGTGGTGGAAGATCGGATCTACCAACATCTTAGCCAACGACCAGTTCTATATAAACAAGAATTACTACACTTTAATTGTCGTAGCATAGATCTGTCAATGTTTAGCCATAGATCAGTTCGGAGTATACTTTACCTAGTTTTTATTTTATCTTTTTATTTTCTATAGAACAGATCTATCAATTATTTTAACCCGGTATTTCCCCAAGGATGCATACATATATGTAGCAACGCTTTTGCAGAGAGGAGGTAGGAATATGTACCTAGGAGACCGAACATAAACAATTCTAAACTCACCAAGAGTTTGTCTTGTACTTATTTATGTAGAATAGCTAATATGATTCTTGCAATAATAAAAATATATACATTTAAGCTAAAGGATAGTCATTTTTCGCCAAAGGCATACCTTGCGCCCTTGTAAGACCATTTACATGTACATCAACGCACGGGTATTAAGATACACAAGTATCCATCATAAAAAACCGTACTTGGCTCGATTCTCCATAATTAAATTCCTGAGAATTAACCTTAGCATGAGTACTGCACTAAATTAAAGTATGGAAAGTTTGATTTCTTAATAAAAGTCGCCTAGCTCCCATAACAACCAGATAAAATCTTAAGTAAATGTACTAATAAGCATAGGTTATCACACTCTATCACGGAATGGAATAATAACGCAGGGGTCATTACAAAATCGTATTCCGTCAATCAGTATACAGGAAGTGAGTTATAACGAATTCGGTAATAAGCACTGAATTATACAGAGTTTGGTAATAAGCAGAGATCGAATACATTAACGGTGTCAATACACATATCACTAATATGTAGGGTTATAAATACTGTAACCTTGTTATGAAATTCCAGATCTCTATCAAAACATTGTTCTATCCACCAAGAGTCATATATACTAAGAAAAAGAAACAAATACCTGAATTTTAGCTCTATCGATAGCTCATGCAGAGATCGTTTAATGCGTCTCTCTCATTCAGGGGATTTATCAACACTCATGCAGAGATCGCTTAATACGTCTCTCTCATTCAAAGGATTTATCAACACTCATGCAGAGATCGCTTAATGCGTCTCTCTCATTCAAAGGATTTATCAACACTCATGCAGAGATCGCTTAATGCGTCTCTCTCATTCAAGGGCTTTATCAACTCTCATGCAGAGATTGCTTAATGCATCTCTCTCATTCAAGGTCTTTATCAACACTCATGCATAGATCGCTTAATGCGTCTCTCTCATTCAAGGGATTTATCAACACTCATGCAGAGGCCACTTAATGCATCGCTCTCATTCAAGGGCTTTATCAACACTCATGCAGAGATCGATTAATCCGTCTCTGTCATAGATGCCCAAAAATCAACCCAACAATGTTAGTGTTGCAATCACCTGGTAGATCTGAGTTAATTAGGAACTTTGAGTAGTATGTAGGGAACTACTTCAATCTGCAGACAACACTTAAATAATGAACAAAACCCATGACGTGGTGTATTTACAACAGTAAAAAAATACAGATATCACACATCTCGGCTAGCGATTTGTAAACAGAGAACGCACCTCTCAGGCTAGCAAAATATAAATAAAGCAGGGTAATGAAACATAGATTATAAGGTATGTAGAATAATACCTCAACAATGATAATAAAATAACGTTTTAAAACTGAGTTCCTTGCTAACTCTAAACCCAGGGTTTACATACCTTTGACATGAAATTAAGTCAATCCCTAGCGCAAAGCCCCTACTGCTCTTCATCCAGGTTCGTACCTCATCCTCTGATGATTCGCCTGGCTAATCTCTTCCTATCACCCAGATCCCCAATCGCCCCCCTCTATATCCAGCCCCTAGGCTAATAAATAACAAGGATATCCTTCCTTCTGCCCAACTCATACCTCGCTTTGCTTTACCCGCCCATCTCAGGAATTTCCACCTGGTGGAAACCGAGTCTTGACAAAGGAAAAAAAGATACACACGGCGACCATTAGTTTTGGTGCTCCATTACGGGGACAGGTGGCAAGTCTTCGAGCTAGGCACTCCACCGAATAGTCCATACAAACGATCTTTCCAGGAGGTTCTTCCTCTAAAGAAAATCAAAATGTCATTGTTTTACTAGTAGTATAAAGTAAGCATATATAATTTATGAGTGGACCACACGATTTCTCCTATAAGTAGCATATAGTGTTACTTCCGTGTAAGTATGAACATCATTTAGATTTGATGTTCCTACAAAGGCTTTAGGCATATATTTTTCTATAAAAAGGGTGTTGATTCTTACATTTTTAACTATAGGGATTTATTATCCCTTCAACATCCTTTTTACTTCTAGGAAAGTAGGCATGTGCATCGCTTAGTCATTGCATTAACATAATTGGCAATATTAATATATACATAAACTAAAATCTATTAAAGATAACCTCCATGAGATATCTTTCTCTCAACTTCTATGATGGTAAAATAACATAGAGTCCTTATGTTGATGTATATGTAACTTCGGAATGTATTTTGTATTCCTATAGAGATGGTATTATTCCTCTATACAGAAGTGTTTGTATTCCTATAGAGATGTTATTATTCCTCTATACGGAAGTGTCATCATTTATATTGTAAGTGTCGTAACTTATACTTGATGGGTTATTAGACCACCTTGTTGGGGTCGGGCGTGTATAAGTCATGTGGGTCAAAGGGTTATTAGACCACCCTATTGGGGGTTGGCCATGTGGGTCAAAGGGTTATTAGACCACTCTATTGGGTGTCGGCCTAGTCAGCATTGTGTTATGTGGTTAAGTTGAGGCCGACCTAGTAAAGGTTATTAGGCAAGTCAAGTCAAGTATAAATAGAGTGCAGGGGGCACTCTATTTCATCATTCTATTCTCACACACATTCTTTGGAGAGTGGCACACTTGTGGAGGAGGAGAAGCTGCTACTAGGATATGTCTATCTCTTATGCTTGGGTTGTATCATTGCTCTATCTATCTCTGAGGAAGTTATTGGGGTTTTTCACCTTTTTGGTTTTCCCCAAGTAAACTCTGTGTCTCTTGTGTGTTTGCATTATTGTGTCCATGATTGATATGATGTACATGCTTTTATCTCAGTTAAGATCCTAGATCAGATTGAAGTAAATTCTGAAAAACTAACATGGTATCAGAGCTAGCTTGAAAGAAGGCATGGTATGGCATGTATGACACTTGTTTCACTAGCGATGCTAGGGCTTGATATAGCAAAAACCGGTCATCGTAGCACTTTCGCTATAAATCCATTTTTGCAACGTTTTCAGATCTGAAACTTTTACAAGTTGAATATCAGATCCCCATGTACCTTATTTCCAAAGAAAAACTTCTAATTCGTTTTACTTTGTGTTTTATGATCTGTACAATCTAGGGTTTCTGCTTCTTCTAGATTTGAGTCATAAACAGGTGACCTAAGAAAAAAGGTCATAACTTGGGAGAGGAAGATCCAAATAAAATTTCGTAAAAAGGGATAGGTAGTGCACAGATTGTACTTTCTTAGGTAACGTTTTCAGAGGCCGAAAATGAACCAGTGACATGTGGAACGCCGTACAAATTCGCTCTCCTGTTTTATCCCATAAACAGGTCACATTATGACACTTGGCATAACTCTCTCTCTCAGAGAATCCATTTGAGGTCAGACCTGTGGGGTTGGAAATATGACGAGTCAAGATACCATAGGAAAAATGTTCAAACCCTATGGATTATTTCTATCAAAACAAAATTATTTTTTGAGCACCTTCATTCATGGCTCTGAGAATTAGGGTTTCGGAGAAAGTTGGTATTTTTGTAATTGGAGACCATGGTTGAATGTTACTCATCAAAATCGAAATTTAGAGACCAAGATCAAATTTTTTGGTTGGGTAGAAGGCCGGGCTTGATCAAACCCTAGTTCGGGACTTTGATCGAAAAATTGAAAAATTAGGGCTTCTGCAAAAGTTGGAATTTTTTGAAGTCCGTGGCCATGGCTGGAAGCTCCTCAGAAAAATCAAAGTTTAGAGCTTTGGATCGAACCTTTTGGTTGGGCAGAAGGGTGGGATTTATTAAAACCTAGTTCGGGATCCTGTCTAGAAGATCCGAAAGTTTCAAAGGAAATTTTGGGGGGTGAAACTTTGTAGTTTTCAAATTCTGAGTATACTAGCTTGATCAGCTCATCAAGGCGCATCTTTCTATCCTTTCAGAAGTTTGAATTTTGAGGGTTTCTCCGACAAACCCCAATCCAGCTCCAGATCTAGTCCCTGCAAATCAAGTGGATTGGGTTAATCCTAGAAGAGAATGGATTGGTCACTTGCATAAGTGAAGAAGTTCCTGTTTCAGAGGGAGATGAGGCTAAGGCCTTACATAACAATATTACAAGCAATCTCGTCAGGTATGACTTATCCAGGTATGTTTCGAGATTTGTTCATGATTAAGTTTATGGTATGTTTGTCTTCATATTACTACGGTTAGTACAATCTTGATTAAATTTAGACTTGTCGTATCACCTTAATAAAATTATGAATGCATGATAGAAGATATTCAGTGATTAGGGTGTCGACACTTATGATTGTACTAATGCATTATGGTGTTGTATGAGGTTTCTGTTGTCCTCTAATATAAAAGGTATACCAAGAAAGACAAATCATGTTCTAGTTCAAGAACATATGATCATGGTGACATGAAGACAAAGATTCATCCATTTTCATGGATCACTTAGAAGATCTATTTACGAGGTATGTATAACTTGGTTCTATAATGGTTAACCTATGAGATATGCAGGTTAGTAGCACAAGTCATTGAAGAGAACAAGAAGACATCATGTGGGTATGTTAGACATAACTAGCTAACATACTAATCCATGTATGTTTTTCCTATATCAAGTTAGAATTCTACCTTGTGATAAGATCTCTTATATAAGTATACATGGCATGATTGATAATGATTATTCATAGGCTTGAATAAACATGGGTGTATGCATATTATGTTTCTTACCTTAATTGATGATATGACTAACTAGAAGAGTCATGAAAGTATAGGTTCGAGTAATCACGAGTTTAGGCATCTTATGTTTCTTACTTTAATTTATGATATGACTAACCATAAGAGTTCTTGAATACTAATGCTTATTATTTCTGTTTGAAATAAACATAAATATACATACTTAAGATTATTGTGTTTTGATAGTATTGAGAATATACTAATAAATGTATGATTATGTATGAGATCTTGAGGATATCACAATAATGATACTTGTAACCATGCATAGTGATCGATGATGGATATAAGTTCAAGGACAAGTAATCTAGGAAGCAAAGATCAAGAGGGAGCACACTCCAATAGTTTTTGCAAGGATGTAGATATTCAGAGGGAGTCGACCACATCTCACAATCTACATCAGAATGGAGTTGTAGAAAGGAAGCAAAGACTAAGAGGGAGTTCACCCTACAACCAAACAAAGATAAGTATTTGAATTGTCATTTCTTGCATATTTTTTTGTTTAAATAATATTGTTGAAATGATGTATATGCTTATGTTCCTAGACATAGGGTGTGTATTATGCATATTAGAATAATTGCATTAATGAACAGTATACTACTAATATGCATGTCATGGGTAAGTGGCCTATGGCACTGTACAACATTCCATTGCTACTTATCTAGAATGAAACCTCTTTGCTGATATGGATGAATGTTGTATTGAAGCATTGGCTAAAATAATTGCATGACTGTATGACATATTTCTTTATGTGTAAGAATTTGTTCTGAAAACTATGAGATGTTTCTAATCATGCAATTTAACTTGTTTTGTAGGAAATATCGTATACGAGCACCTACAAAAGAAGGACTACAATATTTGTTTTAGCAACAAAGCTATCTATTGAAGATATTAAATATATTAAAGTTCTCAGGATTCGAGAAGAATGCCATGATCAAGGAGTACTAGTTGATCATGAAGAATGATGTTTGGGATGCAGTCCCAAGACCTGAAGGGAAGTTTGTTGTGACTTCCAAATGGATCTATAAGATCAAGCATGTTGCAGATGGTAGCATGGAGAAATACAAAGTGAGGTTTATAGCTCATGGCTTCTCCCAGAAGGAGGAATTAAGTATGAAGAGACTTCTACACCTATAGCCAGGCACACTTCCATCAGATCAGTACTTTCTCTGGCTGTAGTAATGAAATGGAAGATACACCAGATGGATGTCAAGACAACTTTCTTGAATGTTGTAGTCGAAGATGAAGTGTATGTGGAGAAACCATTTGGTTTTGAGACACATGACGGGAAGTCATATATGTGAAGAACTTGGTATGATAGAATAGACAGCTTTCTATCCAGTTTGGCATTTACCAAGAGTAAAGCGGATTCCAACCTTTACTACAAGGTTGAGGAAGGCAATCCAGTGATACTACTTTTGTATATGGATGACCTGTTTATTACAAGTGAAGATAGATTGATTGCCGACACGAAGCAGAAGCTTGTTTCCAAGTTCGAGATGAAGAACTTGTGGATGATGTACTACTTTCTAGGCATGGAGGTGTGACAGAGTGCAGATGGAATCTTCCTTGGACAAGGGAAGTATGCAGTAGAGATTTTGAAGAGGTTCTGGATGATGGACTTCAAGGCCATGGCCACACCTATGGCATCGAACCTGAAGCTTCTGTGTGATGCTTCATCTGATCGAGTTGATGTCACTGTGTATCGTCAGAGGATTGGGTCCTTGATGTACTTGATGAACACGAGACCAGATGTTTACTTTGCGGTGAACACATTGAGCCAGTACTTGATAGATCCAAGACATGTTCACCTGGTTGCTGTAAAGAATATTCTGAGGTACCTGAAGGGTACAATTGATTATGGGCTCAAGTATGATGTGAATCAAAAGTTTAACCTGTAGGGCTATGTTGATTCAGATTGGGAAGGCAATGCTGCAGATAAAAAGAGCACTTCTGGGTGCTGCTTCAGTATGGGATCAGGTGTGATCTCTTGGTTTAGCAGGAAGCAGTCCTGTGTAACACTGAGTACAGTTGAAGCAGAGTATGTTGTAGCTTGTTCAGCTAATTGTGAGGAAGTATGGCTCTAGAAGCTACTGTCTAAGTTATTTGATCTCCCGTTGGAGGCTACTGGTATATTTTCTGACAACCAGAGTTGTGTGAAGCTGTCTAAGAATCGGGTGTTCCACGACAGGTCGAAACACATTAAGATCAAATATCACTATATCAGGGATATGGTGCAGAGAGGAGCAGTAAAGCTCCTATACGTTGCGACGGATGAGCAGATTGCAGATGTACTGACAAAACCACTAGCCAGAGTGAAGTTTGAGTACTTCAAAGAGAGGCTTGGTGTTCTTCAGATCGATGACACTTCGAGGAAGAAGTGATGGACACATATGCTAGAGCCATTCCAAGCATGGTGAGAGGAGGATCCTTCCCATGGCCATGGATGTAAGCGCTAGATGATGAGCATCAGGACGATGCTCCAGTTACTACTTTGTATGCATCAGTTGGATGCTCTGATCAATTTGATCATGTATTTGTATATGCATCATGTTGGATGGTCTAATCAGTTTGATCATTTATTTGTATATGCATCATGTTGCATGCTTGTTCTGATCATTTGGATCATGTATATGTATATGCATCATGTTGGATGCGGGATATGATCAGGTAGATCATGTATTTGTATATGTATCAGGTGGATACTTGTATGATCAGGTAGATCATGTATTTGTATATGTATCAGGTGGATACTTGTATGATCAGGTGGTTCATGTATTTGTATATGGATCAGGTGGATACTTGTATGATCAGGTAGATCATGTACTTATGTATGTATAAGGTGGATGCATTATGTATATCAGATGGATGCATTCGTGTGATCAGGTAGATCATGTATGATGATATGTCTCAGGTAGATACTTTGTATGCATCAGATGGATATACTATTTGATCAGGATGATCACAGATGATGATCTTTAGGATGTTGCTCCAGATGATATGCATCAGTTTGATGCTATGATGATGATAAGGATGATCACAGATGACGAGCTTCAGGATGTTGCTCCAGATGATATGCATCAGGAGGATGCTATGATGATGATCAGGTTGATTATGTGATGATGTACATCAGGATGATGTATGGTGAGTATTGGCTTGATACTCTGTGGCCATGGATAGGTTGTGTAGGTAGCATAGAAAAGATCCTTTAAAATCCGGATAGGTAGAGTAGTGTGCTCGTAACAGCCGGGGATGCTCTATCGAGATCCAGACAGGTAGAGCGGTTTGCTCGTAACATCCTGGGATGCTCTGAGTAGGTTTTGATACAGGTTCGCATAGAAAAGATCCTTTAAAATCTGGACAGGTAGAGCGTTGTGCTCGTAACATCCTGGGATGCTCTATCGAGATCTAGACAGGTAGAGCGGTTTTCTCATAACATCCTGGGATGCATTGAGTAGGTTTTGCGAAAGTTAACATAGAAAAGATCCTTTAAAATCCGGATAGGTAGAGTGGTGTGCTCGTAACACCCTGGGATGCTCTATCGAGATCCATACAAGTAGAGGGGTTTGCTCGTAACATCCTGGGATGCTTTGAGTAGGTTTTGTGAAGGTCAACATGTAAAAGATCCGATAGGTTGAGCAGTGTGCTCGTAATTAGTCTTGGGATGCTCTTTCAAGGTCTTGTTGAGGCATGTAATCAGTCCTGAGTATTCCACAGTATGGTCAGTGATGATGAAGACCTGCAGGTGGTGGGCCTACATCCAGTATGAAAAAGGATTGGCTATGTAGAAATTCCTATGACGAGTAAATTTAGAGATTGATTGAGATAGCAGCAGTGATGATGACAATGACTTGATGACGATTATCCAGTTACGATGATCCAAAGACGAAGACTTGTGCTAGAAGACCTATGTCGAGAAATACCTTCCTAGTTAAGAGGGAGTGTTGATGTATATGTAACTTCGGAATGTATTTTGTACTCCTATAGAGGTGGTATTATTCATCTATATGTAAGTGTTTGTATTCCTATAGAGATGTTATTATTCCTCTATATGGAAGTATCATCATTTATATTGTAAGTGTCATAACTTATACTTGATGGGTTATTAGACCACCTTGTTGGGGTCGGCCCTGTATAAGTCATGTGGGTCAAAGGGTTATTAGACCACCCTGCTAGGTGTCGGGCCAGTCAGCATTGTGTTATGTTGTTAATGTTAAATTTTCAGAATTTACTTCAATCTGATCTAGGATCTTAACTGAGAGAACAACATGTACAACAAATCTATAGCATATCAATCATGGACACAATAATACAAGCACACAAGAGACACAGAGTTTACTTGGGGAAAACCATAAAGGTGAAAAACCCCAATAACTTCCTCAGAGATAGATAGAGCAATGATACAACCAGAATACAAGAGATAATCTTCTCTGAGCAGCAGAGCCTCCTCCTCATAAGTGCGCCACTTTCCAAATGAGAGAAGTGTGTGAATGAATGATCAAATAGAGATCTCATGATCTCTATTTATACTTGTTCTGTCCTGCCTAATAAACTAATGGGGACTACATGTCTAGCTTAACCCATGGTTAACTTAATTCGAGTTGACCCCACACTTGGTGGTCTAATAACCCTTTGACTGTCATGTCCCAAATTTTGAATTGGGTCACAAGGGCCTAATCACATTAGCCATATTCATTAGAGTTTGTAAAATTGAAGTTAAGGGTCAAATAATTGCCAAGGAGGAAAATTACTGGTTTCCTAGGTTTGGGGTGGAAGCTTTGGGATTTGGAATAAGGGGGATAATAAATGATGTTTAGACATTAGAAGAGTTCAATTATTTAATAAATAGAGTGAATAAAGAAATTCAAGAGAAATCCTAAGTGAAAAATGGTTTTGGAGACATATGGAGGATGTGGGACCCACACTAACTTGATTTTTCATAATACATGGTATCTCTCTTTTGCAAATTCGAATTAATGGGAATGTGAACACTCATGGGTGAGTTGGTAAGTCATAACACATGTCATTGAGCATCTTAAGTCGAATTGGGAAGGATTGGTAACCTCCATGGAAGATAAAGAGTCAAAGTAGAAGTTTGTGGACACTTGGGCTAGATTCCCTAGCCCCTATGACACCAATGATGGAGCATCTATGACAACTATGACAAATTGCAGACCTGAACTCTGACATCTGACCACTATGACATGTCAGCCCCAAAAATAGGCTCAAAGAAGGCGAATTTGGGAGTTGGAGAAGCCAAAGAGACTAAAAATCAAATTTGGGAGAAGATGGAAGGTTGGAGCTAGGAGACAAGTGGCAAATGTGGAATATTTCCTAAATGAAAATCTATTGAATCTATTGAGAGGATTTCGACCCTTAGAAGGATAATGTTGGTTATAAAATGTAGAAATGAAGTATGAGAATGGATTTTGATCATTTGTAGAATTTGCAATTGCAATTGTGAAGAGGGAGAGCTAGTGGATGACTAGTTTCTTGCCTTAGCCAATTTCGAGGGTGAAAGATTCCCATCCAAGTTGGAAATTGGAAAGGCCATTCAGACCTTTCATTTGGAGCTTTAATGGAGTCATTATTTGCAGGTGTAAGCTACAGGGCAGCTCATGGTTTCTTCTATTGCAGCTCGCTCCTTCAACCATTTTCAGTTTTGATGGCATATTCTTGATCCTTGAGGGAGGGCATTTTTTGTGAGCTATTGTACTCTTTGGGGGAGCTTCTAATGCCCAATTTATTTTGTAATATGAATTAAATACTCTGTTCTTCATCTCCAAAAAATTTCAGGTCGAAATTCCAATTAGAAATGTATAAATCTCATTTTTAATGGAAGAACAATGCCATTTCCCACTACCTTGTTGTGAGCCAATGTATTGATGATGATTTCGAATGAATGGATAATTCTCTGATATATTTGTGATAAATATACTGCCATGGATGTCTTATACAAGTTTCATGTACTGTACTTGAGCATTTGAAGCATTTTTACTCAGTTTAATTGCATTGGGAGAAGAAATAGTGCCATTTCCCCAAGGGTCGAATTGAGGATTTTTGCAGTTGAATGGGAGAGGGTGAGAACAGTTGTAATAAACCATTAATGGTGCATATGAGACCTTAATTACATACTTAACACATTACTTACCTCTGTTCATAAATTTGAGTGGGTTTGGAGGCATTTGGGAAGCCATTTTCAGTACTTACCTTAGGGGGATTTGAACCCCAAATTACTCGTAAAATTGCATACTTGGTCCAGAATCTTAAGAGAGTTTTCAGAGGTATTTTGGTGGCCATATGTTATCCCTGACATCATATTCAATTCCTAATATCATTCATAAACCTTCCTTGAAGATTTGAAGGCATTTGGAGTCAATTTGAGACCTAAAGACCAATACTAGTCAAAGGGAAATCACTAGTAAAGTTACCTACATTGACCAAAATTGAAAGAGTATTTGCAGTGTTTTAAAGGTACAAAGGCATCCCTAAAACACATATTTATGTTCTAATATGATTCATATACCTTCTCAAAATATTTGGGATCATTTGGGGCAAATTTGGGACCTAGAGATCGAAACTAGTCAAAGGTCGAACCAAGGAAAAAAGTGGAAAATTGAAATTTTAATAAAATTCCTAATAAGGGACATTACAGTGGTATCAGAGCATGGTCCTTGCACCTGTGTATTAGGCACATACATTCAAGAATAATTGGCAGCCATGTCTCACGATTATGATGAATCCTATGAGTACAATTCTTATGAGGAATATGCAGATGCTTATGAGCAATATGAAGCAGAATGTGAATGGTATGAGGAAGAGGTGCCATCATGCAACACTTCTTACAATTTCAAGAGAAATGAAGATTATTCTTATGACTTTAAATTTGATGAATATGAGTGTGTCACACAAACCAAGGATAATTCTATGAGTGAGTTCCAAAGATGGAGAGCAAAATATAAAACCTTGCCCCAACAATATCAAAAATATCAAGAATATATTGCTTTTAGCAAAAATACACAAAATGCCATGTCTTTTGAGTACTATTCTGAACATGTTTTTGAAAATAGGCCCAAAAATGAAGATGTGGAGTTAGTGAAGAAAGTTTTATGCCCTTCTTGTAAAAACCCTTGGAGCGAGTATCATATATGTGTGCATGAAATGATGTCCTCCTTGAGGAGAGCTTTTGAGATTTATTCAAGAAGAGATTCCAAATATATTGATCCTAAGGAAAACAAAGGGAAAAATGCATCAGCTTGCTTTAAGGAGCAAAAGCAAGAGACATCACAAGAGCATGAAGAAGATTCTATTGAAAATATGGAAGATCATTTCGAGACACCTTCTAGCTTAGACATGAACCAAAGAGCATCTATTGATGGATGCTTAAACTATGAAGGAGTACCTACTGATGGGTGCTCACACCTCTATGTTGGTGACATAGAGATCACTTTTGAAAGTGTTTCTACAAGTACAAGTTTCATTAAGCATGATAATGAAGACCTTGTAGCAGTTGAAGAAGAACCAAGATCAACTTCCCCATCACCACTTGAGCTTCATGAAGTTGGTCCAAGCAAAATTGAAGAAGATGAGGAGGTTCATTTGCAAGAGCCTCATTTTCTTGAAGGGTCCTTAAAGATGAATGAAAATAAGATCCAAGACTCCCTCAGCATTCTCTATGACACTCAAGCATTGGTGTCAAATTCTTGTTGGAGAGCTACTTCATTAGAGGAAACATCCTTCCTTGAAGACATGGAGAAGATTCAAAGAGCAATGTGCCACATCAAAGGTAATTTCATGTCTTTGATTTTTGATAGAAACCATTTGTTTGAGCTTAATGAATTGTTACATAATGCATACTTGAAGAATAATGAGGATATTTATAAGCTCACAATTTAAAATGAGCAACTTCTTGAAAAGTTGCAAGATACTTGTTTTTCCTCCTATGTTTCAGATAGTCAAATGGTAGATTGTTTGGAGGATTCTCATGACATGGTGTATCATGAGAAATGTGGGAATTTGAATGTGCTTAATGTGTTTGAAGATGAACTTGAAGAGATCCAAACACTTGATGTGATGGAAGAAGAACTTGAATTGTCTCTTGATGAAGCTTAAGCAATTTTTAAAGAAGAGCATGATTCCTCTACATTGGAACCAATCTATGACAAAGGTTTCCCACTTTTGAAGGAGCTGCATGATACTACCCACATGGATCCTTCCCATGATGAAACTCCTGAAATTTTGGATCATTTGGGTGAGTTAGTACATTCTCCTACATCCTACAATTCCATGTTTTGCAGTATTAGTCTCAATGAAGTATGGGTGAAAGGGTTCTTTTTGATGGTGCCACATGAGGAGTATGGAATTCCTAGATTTAACTTTTATGATGACATGGTTGGAGCACATTCTTATTCACATTTGCAGCAGCATAATTTGTCACTTTATGATGATTCACATCTACATGGATGCACCTATGATATGGATTTGAGTCACTTGAAGACTCATGGTTTTTCTTGCTCAACACTGGGTTCATTTGATGTTAGAGGAACTTCATCCAAAACTTGGATGAATAGATTTATGATGGGAGAACATTTTTGTTGGCAGCCACATACTTTGTTACATCTTTATGATTCTCAAATTCATGGATGTATGGGTGAGACTTCTTTGAGTCATTTGAAGTCTCCTTGTTTTTTCTGCTCATTATTTGGTTCAGATTTTAGTGGAGATTCTTCATTCACTTCTTGGATGAAAGAATACATGGTTGAATATTTTGATGCATATCACATCCTTTTGGAGCAGCATTATAGGACATGGGATCCTCACCTATGTCATTGGAGCAGATTTGATTGGTCACTGGAAGCTTGTATGCACTTGGAAAATCATGGTCTACTTGCTTGGAGGTACAAGCACTTTCATGATTCTTTGATGAAGCACCTCCTTGATGTACATTTTCATTATGTAGTTATGTACTTTGATGATATATATTTTGTACTCATGATTTTTGGAAGAATGCATACAATAAAATGGGATCCAGGAATCATCTTATCTGATGGTATGTGTTGGAGAGCACTCTTCATTGTTGGGGTGCAATATAAGCAATGGGACCCTGGAATAATTTTTATCTCATTGGTTTCAATTTTTTGGGGGAAACAAGAAGTATGGGAGATGGATTTTCCACTTAATAAATTGATTTTTATCAGAGTAGTGCAGCAACAAGCATGGTGGTTCCTCTCTAAAATCTTCATGGAAACTCAAAGACTCAAGGTTTGGCAATTCAATGGGAACTTCAAAGAATTATACAGAAAGCAGGTTCTTCAACACCCATGTTTGAAATTGCTTGAGGACAAGCAATATTGGGAAGGGAGGATTTGTCATGTCCCAAATTTGGAATTGGGTCACAAGGGCCTAATCACATTAGCCATATTCATTAGAGTTTGTAAAATTGAAGTTAAGGGTCAAATAATTGCCAAGGAGGAAAATTACTAGTTTCCTAGGTTTGGGGTGGAAGCTTTGGGATTTGGAATAAGGGGGATAATAAATGATGTTTAGACATTAGAAGAGTTCAAGTATTTAATAAATAGAGTGAATAAAGAAATTCAAGACAAATCCTAAGTGACAAATGGTTTTGGAGACATATGGAGGATGTGGGACCCACACTAGCTTGATTTTTCATAATACATGGTATCTCTCTTTTGCAAATTGGAATTAATGGGAATGTGAACACTATTGGGTGAGTTGGTAAGTAATAACACATGTCATTGAGCATCGTAGGTCGAATTGGGAAGGATTGGTAACCTCCATGGAAGATAAAGAGTCAAAGTGGAAGTTTGTGGACACTTGGGCTAGATTCCCTAGCCCCTATGACACCAATGATGGAGCATCTATGACAACTATGACAAATTGCAGACCTGACCTCTGACATCTGACCACTATGACATGTCAGCCCCAAAAATAGGCTCAAAGAAGGTGAATTTGGGAGTTGGAGAAGCCAAAGAGACTAAAAATCGAATTTGGGAGAAGATGGAAGGTTGGAACTAGGAGACAAGTGGCATATGTGGAATATTTCCTAAATGAAAATCTATTGAATCTATTGAGAGGATTTCGACCCTTAGAAGGCTAATTTTGGTTATAAAATGTAGAAATGAAATATGAGAATGGATTTTGATCATTTGTAGAATTTGCAATTGCAATTGTAAAGAGGGAGAGCTAGTGGATGACTAGTTTCTTGCCTTAGCCAATTTCGAGGGTGAAAGATTTCCATCCAAGTTGGAAATTGGAAAGGCCATTCAGACCTTTCATTTGGAGCTTTAATGGAGTCTTTATTTGCAGGTGTAAGCTACAGGGCAGCTCATGGTTTCTTCTATTGCAGCTCACTCCTTCAACCATTTCCAGTTTTGATGGCATATTCTTGATCCTTGAGGGAGGGCGTTTTTGGTGAGCTATTGTACTCTTTGGGGGAGATTCTAATGCCCCATTTATTTTTCAATATGAATTAAATACTATGTTCTTCATCTCCAAAAAGTTTCAGGTCGAAATTCCAAGTAGAAATGTATAAATCTCATTTTTAATGGAAGAACAATGTCATTTCCCCACTACCTTGTTGTGAGCCAATGTATTGATGATGATTTCGAATGAATGGATGATTATTTGATATATTTGTGATAAATATATTTCCATGGATGTCTTATACAAGTTTCATGTACTGTACTTGAGCATTTGAAGCATTTTTACTCAGTTTAATTGCATTGGGAGAAGAAATAGTGCCATTTCTCCAAGGGTCGAATTGGGGATTTTTGCAGTTGAATGGGAGAGGGTGAGAACAGTTGTAATAAACCATCAATGGTGCATATGAGACCTCACTGACATACTTAACACATTACTTACCTCTTTTCATAAATTTGAGTTGGTTTGGAGGCATTTGGGAAGCAATTTTCAGTACTTACCTTAGGGGGATTTGAACCCCAAATTACTCGTAAAATTGCATACTTGGTCCAGAATCTTAAGAGAGTTTTCAGAGGTCTTTTGGTGGCCATATTTTATCCCTGAACATCATATTCAATTCCTAATATCATTCATAAACCTTCCTTGAATATTTGAAGGCATTTGGAGTCAATTTGAGACCTAGAGACCAATACTAGTCAAAGGGAAATCACTAGTAAAGTTACCTACATTGACCAGAATTGAAAGAGTATTTGCAGAAGTGTTTTAAAGGTACAAAGGCATCCCTGAAACACATATTTATGTTCTAATATGATTCATATACCTTCTCAGAAGATTTGGGATCATTTGGGGCAAATTTGGGACCTAGAGATCGAAACTAGTCAAAGGTCGAACCAAGGAAAAAAGTGGAAAATTGCAATTTTAATAAAATTCCTAATAAGGGACATTACATTGACCCACATGGCTGACCCCCAATAGGGTGGTCTAATAACCCTTCGACCCACATGACTTATAGAGGGCCGACCCCAACAAGGTGGTCTAACAACCCATCAAGTATAAATTACGACACTTACAATATAAATGACGACACTTCCGTATAGAGGAATAATAACATCTTTATAGGAATACAAACACTTTCGTATAGAGGAATAATTCCATCTCTATAGGAGTACAAAATACATATATGAAATACATGGGTGAAATACATTCCGAAGTTACATATACATCAACAATCCCTCTTAACTAGGAAGGTATTTCTCAACACAGGTCTGCTATCACAAGTCTTCTTCTCTGGATCATCATCAGTGAATCATCATCCTTGAATCATCGTCATCATCACTGCTGCTGCTATCTCAATAAATCTATGAATCTATTCGTCATAGGAAGTTCTACAGAGCCGGCCCTTTTTCATACTGGATTTAGGCCCACCACCTGCAGGTCTTCGTCATCACTGGCCATACTGTGGAATCCTTAGGACTTATTACATGCATCACAAAACCTTTAAAGGGTCTCTTGCCTAGCAAGAACCCTAAAGAGCATCTGAGGCCTTTTTCATCCTATCCAGATCTCCAGGAATTATTACATGTGACCCCACCACAAAACCTAGCAAGAGAATCTCAGGATGTTACGGGTACACAACTCCAACCTGAAATCTCCCCAAGGCACAAATTACATGTGGTCACCACAAAAACTAGCAAGAGCATCTCAAGATGTTACGGGTACACAAATCTGACCTGAAATCTCCCCAAGGCACAAATTACATGTGGTCATGGCAAAAACTCGAAAGAGCATCTCAGGATGTTACGGGTACATAAATCTGACCTGAAATCTCCCAGGGCACAAATTGCATGCCATAGGGCAAAACCTCACAAGAGCATCTCAGGATGTTGCCGGTACACAACTCTGACCTGAAATTTCCCAGGGCACAAATTACATGTCCTCCCAGAGCAATGTCTCGAAAGAGCATCCCAGGCTGTTACGGGTACACAACTCCGACCTATAGGATCTCCTAGACATACTCATTTGCACAACCTGATCCACGACCACAAAGTATCATCCTGATACTTACCATACATCATCCTAATGTACACATGATCATCCTGATCATCATCACTGCAACATCCTGCTGCATGTCATCTGGAGAAGCTCGTCATCCATGATCATCCTGATCATACAATGCATCCACCTGATGCATACCAAGTATCTACCTGATACATATTATCATACAATGTAACCACCTAATACATACACAGATACATGATCCACACAATGTATCCACCTGATACATATCAACATACCTGATCTCATTATCCACTTGATACATATACAAATACATGGTCCAAGCATCCAACATGATGCATGTACAAAATACATACAAATGATCCAACTGATCATATCCAACATCCAACATGATGCATACATACATAAATGATTCAACTAATCATATCCAGCATCCAACATGATGCATATATACATAAATGATCCAATTTATCATAACAAGCATCCAACATGATGCATATACATATACAGAGTAGTAACTGGAGCATCGTCCTTATGCTCATCATCCATGATCCTCCTGATCATCATATCATCGTCCTCTTCAGATCATCTCATTGTCCACGAAGCATAGCCCAGAGGCACATCATCCAACACTTACACCACCGACATGGGAGAACACATCTACCAACATTCGGGGAAGGCTCAAGCCCTTACTTTTTCACCATGGGAGAACACATCTACCACCATGTGAAAAATGGCTCAGAAATTACATCATGACCAAGGGAGAACACATCAACCATGTCAGAAAATATCATGTGCATATGCATCTTCCAGACTCATCACTTCCTTTTGGAAGGAACCTCGATCTGAAGTGCACCAAGCCTCTCTCTAAAGTACTCAAACTGCACTCTGGCCAATGGCATGGTCAATACATCTGCAAACTGCTCATCCGTCGCAACATACTATACTTCGGCTGTACTCAGTGCTACGCAGGAGTGCTTCCTGCTAAACCAAGATATCACAATTGATCCCTATCTGCAGCACTGCCTGCCCAATCTGAATCAACATAACCTTGTAGGTTAAACTTTTGATTCGCATCATACTTGAGCCCATAATCAACTGTACCCTTCACGTACCTCAGAATATGCTTTACAATAACTAGGTGAACACTCCTCGGATCCATCAGGAATTGGCTCAATGTGTTCACCGCAAAGCAAATATCTGGTCTCATGTTTATCAGGTACATCAAGGACCCAATCATCTGACGATACATAGTGATATCAACCAGCTTAGATGAAGCATCACATAGAAGCTTTAGGTTCGATGCCATAGGTGTGGCCATAGCCTTGCAGTCCATCATCCCGAACCTCTTCAGGATCTCTACTGCATACTTCCCTTGTCCAAGGAAGATTCCATCTGCACTCTGCCACACCTTCATGCCAAAAACAAATAGTGCATCATCCCCAAGTTCTTCAACTCGAACTCTGCAGTAAGCTTCTGCTGCATGTTGGCAATCAATCTATCCTCACCTGTTACAAACAGGTCATCCATATACAAAAATAGTATCGCTGGATTTCCTTCCTCAACCTTGTAGTAAAGGTTGGAATCCAATTTACTCTTGGTAAAGCCCAAACTGGATAGAAAGTTGTCTATCCTACCATACCAAGTTCTGCACATATATGACTCCCTGTCATGTGTCTCAGAACCAAGTAGATACACCACATACACTTCTTCTTCAACTACACCATTCAAGAAAGTGTATCTTCCTCTTCATCAATGCAGCCAGAGCAAGTACTGATTTAATGGAAGTGTATCTGGCTACAGGAGCAAAAGTCTCTATGCTACCACCTGTAGCATGCTTGATCTTGTAGATCCTCTTGGATGTCACTACAGACTCCCCTTCAGGTCTTGGGACTGCATCCCAAACATCTTCATGATCAACTGGTACTCCTCGATCATGGCATTCTTCCCAGATCCTGGGAACTTCAATATCTTCAATATTTTCAATAGATAACTTTGTTGCTGAACAAATGCTGTAGTCCTTCTTTTGTAGGTGATGGTATACGATCTTTCCTACACAACAAGTTAAATTGCATGATTAGAAAACATCTCATATTTTTTAGAACAAGTTCTTACACATAAAGAAATATGTCATACAGTCATGCAATTATCTTAGCCAATGCTTCAATACAACATTTATCCATATTCCGTAACTTTCTAGATGCCTTCCAATCTCTACCAGAACATTGTTAAGAGTGTGCACAACTCCTAACATGTCAACAAAGAGGTTTCATTCTAGATAAGTAGAAATGGAATGTTGTATAGTGCCATAGGCCACTTACCCATGTATATTAGTAGTATACTGTTCATCAATGCAACTATTCTAATATGCATAATACACAACCTAATTCTAGGAACATAAGCATATACATCATTGAATAACATTATGTAAGAAATGACAATTCAAATACTTATCTTTGTTTGGTTGCTGGGTGGACTCCCAATGAATCTTTGCAAATCCATTCTGATGTGGATTGTGAGAAGTGGTCAACTCCCTTTGAATATCTGCATCCTTGCAGAAACTACTAAAGTGTGCTCCTTTGCTTTCTTGTAGGAACAACTGGAGTGTACTCCCTCTTGATATTTGCTTCCTGGATTACCTGTCCTTGAACTTTTATCCATCCTTAATCACTATGCATGCTTATTAGTATCATCATTGTGTTATCCTTGAGGTCTCATACATAATCACACATTTATTAGTATAAACTTAATACTATCAAAACACAATAATCTTAAACATGTATAGTCATGATCATTCACAGATAATAAACATTAGTATTCAAGGTTTCAGGGAAGTCTTCTTTTACTCATGCATATTCTTATTTGATCACAGGTCTCTTCTGATTAGTTAAATCATCAATGCATAAACCCATGATTACTCAAACATATACCTTCATGATTCTTCCAGTTAGTCATATCATCAATTATGGTAAGAAACATAATATGCATACAACCATGACTATTCAAACCTATGACTTCATGAATAATCATTATCAACAAAACAACAGTATAAGATCCTAACACAAGGTAGGATTCTAGCTTGATATAGGAAAAACATACCTGGATTAGCATGTTAGCTAGTTATGTCTAACATACCCGCATAATGTCTTATGGTTCTCTTCAGTGACTTGTGCTAGTAACCTGCATGTCTCATAAGTTAACCATTGTAGAACCAAGTTATACATACCTCGTAAGTAGATTTTCTATGTGATCCATGACAATGGATGAATCTTTGTCTTCATGTCACCACGATCATATGTTCTTGAAGTAGAACATGATTTGTCTTTCTTGGTGTACCTTTTATGTTAGCGAACAACATAAACCTCATACAACATCACAATGCATTAGTACAATCATAAGTGTCAAAACCTTAATCAATGAATATCTTCTATTAAGATAATACGACAAGTCTAGTAATTAATCAAGATTGTACTGTAATGATATGAAGACAAACATATCATAAACTTAACCATGAAAAGAATTCGAAACATACCTGTAAGCCATACCTGTAAGATTGCTTGTAATCTTCTTATGGAAGGCCTTAGCCTCATCTCCCTCTGAGACAGGAACTTCTTCACTTATGCAGGTGACCAATCCATCTTCTTCTAGGATTAACCCAATCCACTTGATTTGCAAGAACTGGACCTGGAGCTGGATTAGGGTTTGTTAGAGAAACCCCAAAAATTCAATCTTTGAATTTCAAACTTCCGAAAGGATAGAAATATTCGCCTTGATGAGCTGATCAAGCTGGTATATTCAAAATTTAAAAACTGCAAAGTTTCACTCCTCAATTTTGCCTTTGAAACTTTCAGATTCACTAGACATGACCCCTAACTAGGGTTTGATGAAGCCCACTCTTCTGCCCAATCAAAACGTTTGATCCAAATCTCTAAGCTTCTATTTTTTTGAGGAGCTTCCAGCCGTGGTCACAGATTTCAAAAATTTCCAGTTTTGCAGAAGCCCTAATTTTCCACTTTTCCAATCAAAGTCCCGAACTAGGGTCTGATCAAGCCCGGTCTTCTGCCCAACCAAAAATAATGAAATTGGTCTCCAAATTTCTATTTTGATGAGTGGCATTCATTCGTAGTCTCCGATTACAAAAATTCCAACTTTCTCTGAAACCCTAAATTCCGGAAGCCATAAATGAAGGTGCTAAAAAATAATTCTATTATGACATAAATATGTACTTGATGTTAGGATATTTAGACACTTAGGAGTTAGTTAAGATCAACTTGTGTAATATATCCGTTAGGGATAGTGTGTTTCTTTATTATGAATTAGTATGCATTTGTAAATACTTAATCTGACGATCACGATATGTTCCCGACATAGAGTGATCCGACGGCTCAACTTCTCTTAGATCAAACCTAACCTTGATCCTTGGCTTAACACTCGATTGGTCCATGATATCTATTTAAAGAGCATGTAGGGTCATTGTTTAGTTGATCGATTATGAGAATCTCATTTGTAACTTTCTTTCTTTGCATAATAAATTTTCCCGTAGAAGCTATTTAGCCGAGGCCATGGAGTGTTTCCCTCAAGAGGGTTTAAACCACGTCAAAACATCGGTGTGTTGATCTGTGATCTGTTTGTGTGAAGTGGCTTCTCTTGGTCTTCATTCCTTTGGTAGTACCCTGTGTAGCCGAACATGGTATCAGAGCTTTTATGAAGTGCCACTTCCGGTTATGATCTAGATCTTGAACTGTTGTTTCTGAAACTCGAAAGGGTTTCTAGTTCTGCTATTTTTGTACATTTTTGGGCTATGGAAGGTGTTCCATTGTGTCCGGAGCATCGTTTCCATTGGGAAATAGTTTTCATTTGATCGAAAACGGTTCCCGGTTGCTCCAGAAACGCGTATTTCATCAGATCTGAAGGTATAATGTTACAGTGACGCATTTTTTTTATTTTCTATTTTTAAAAGAAGAAAAAAATCTCATATTTTATCATTTTTTTTTACTGTTAGATTTTTTTTGGTCTCGTATTGTTGCTTTCCCGTCTGCGTATGCTCTTTGCCGTGCACCTTGAGCGATATCGACAAATCAGAAACAGAAAGGGAAAGGGTTTTTCTCGGCAGCATATGCTCTTTGCCGTGCACCTTGCGTGATCTTGGCAAATAAAAAACAAAGAGAAAACATAGACTTTCCGGGGAAGCTAACGAGATCTAACTCCACAAATGTGGAAAAGTTTTTTTGTTTTGATTTTGTGGTGTGTTTTGCAGGAAAAAGGGCAAGCACACAAACCGAGCAAGAAGAGTAAATAAAAAAAAAAAAATAGCCCCCTTCCTCATTCCCATATTTTACATACCTTTTAATCTAGCTCATTTGGTTCAAAGTTGTTTTATTCCTTAATAGGTCTTGAGTTCAAGTCTTAGGAAGTTACTTTTAAAAGAAAAAGTGCATGCAATTTCTATTTTCAAGTTACTTTATTGTAAAAGTGCATCTCACTTAAATAATAAAAAATAAAAATACAAGTGAGTCACTTAAGTTTTTTTTTATTGTTGCACTATTTAAAAGTAATATCATTGTAAAAGCGAAATCACTTATTTTACAAAAGTGGTTCACTTAAAGCAACTTTCTTGTAAAGTGATTGTCAAAAGGTTCATCTTGGGAAGATGGGGGTTCTTTTTTTTTGCTGGACATTCTCTAGCTGCCACGTCACTATTGGGGACATCTTCAACAGTTTATTTGTTCAAGCTTAACTTCATCATACAGAGTCAATTTTCATTGTCGTTTTTTTTGAAACCGCCTATTTTTTTGAGCTCTTCACATCCAGACTATTGGTTTCTGCTTTTACAGCCATTAATTTATAAATATGGCCACCCCTTGCGATATTCTACTTACCAGTTTCAACTATTTCTCATGGAAATCTCGTATGGAGGATGTTCTACGAAGTAGGGGACTTTTCAGAATTACCTCAGGGAAAGAAAAAGAACCTACTGATGATGGTAAGAAAATAAAATGGGCAAATAGATGTGATTAAGCTTGTGGATTGATTGGGATGTCAATCTCTACTGATTTGCGATTCCACATATCTGGAATTGATGAACCTAATGCTGCTTGGGACAAGTTGGAATCTGTGTTTGGTAAACACAATGAAATTCGAGGTCACCAACTCGAAAATGAGTTGATTTCTTTAAATCCAAGTGACTTTTCATGCATTTAAGATTATTTATCTAAGTACAAAACTCTTAAACTCTTATGTGCAGAATGTAAGATTGAGAGGGAAGACAAACAATGCATTTATCATATTCTTTCGAAACTTGGACCTGCATATTCTGTTTTTATATCTACATTTTACTCCATGAAAGCATCCTTGAATGTAGCTAGCTATCAAGAGCCTAGTCTTGAATCCTTTTGTGATTCATTGATTAGGGAACACGATAAACTCATTCATCTTGGAATAATCAACAATGCAGATACATCTGGGAAAACCTTATTGTCCTAACAGAAAGAAAAGTCCAATCCTCCCAAGAAACAAAATTTTTGCAATAATAAGTCAAACAAGGCTCCCAAACCCTCTCAGTCAGCTCGTTCTTTAAAAAATGACAAAGGATCCAAGCCAAAAGGCAAGAATATTGAGCGTCATTGCAACTATTGCGGGAAAGATAATCATGATGAATCTAAGTGTTTCAAGAAGATGACAGCCTTGGAAGCAGCAATGAAGAAGTACCACATCAGCCTATATTCGCCTTCAGAATCTGCCTCTCATGGACATGCACTTTGTGCTTCTGGTTATTCTTATAATGCATCTTCTTCTTTTACTTCAAATGAATGGCTCATTGATTCTAGAGCATCTTATCATATGGCTAAGGATCAAACCATCTTTTCTACTATGCATGAATGTAACACCAAACAAATATTTGTTGGTGATGATAGATCTCTAAGTGTTGTAGGAGCTGGAATAGTTCCTGTAGATAATGGTCATTTTAGTGATGTACTATGTGTTCCAAGAATTTCCTGCAATTTGTTATCAATCTATCAGATCACTCATTCTGGTGAAGGTAAAAATGTGACCTTTACACCTCACCAAGTTGTAATCAAGGATTTTAAAGATTCTCAACAGGTCCTAGCTACCGGAATTGTTGATGATATTACCAGGTTGTACAAGTTTAACAACTTTGGGTCATCACCTTTCCCTTCAGTTTTTGTTGCTCATAGTGATAACTTGAGCAAACTTTGGCATGAGCGATTTGGTCACTTAAATTATCGCTCATTGCAACAACTATGTAAAGACAATATGGTGACAGGTCTTCCGATGGTATCTTGCAGGGATGGTGTTTGTTCCGGTTGTGTACTCGAAAAACATCATCAGGACAGTTTTGACAAACGTGCCTCTTGGCACGCCTCGGTTCCCTTGGAGTTTGTGCATAGTGACTTGTGTGGTCCTCTTCCATCTGCTTCCTTTTCTGGTTTCAAATATTTCTTAACTTTCATTGATGATTACACTAGACGCACTTGGGTTTATTTCCTAAAACTTAAGCGAAGTATTTAACATGTTCTTGGCCTACAAGGCCCTTGTTGAAAAACAATCTGGTCATCAAATTATTAAGTTAAGATCTGACAATGGAGGAGAATATGTTAACAATAAGTTCACTACTTTCTGTACTGAACAAGGCATCCAACAACAGCACACCGTTCCATATATAGCACAACAAAATGGTATAGCTGAGCGGAAGAACCGCACTTTAAAAGAAATGGCTAATTGTATGATCCAATCTAAGGGACTAAGTCTTTAATTTTGGGTTGAAGCCATTAATTGTGCAAATTACATAGTTAATCACACCCCCACTAAAGCATTACAAGGTATAACACCGGAAGAAGCATGGAGTAAAACTAAACCTGATGTAAGTCACTTCTGTGTGTTTGGTAGTGAAGCATGGGCTCACATTCCAGATGAAAAATGGAAAGCATTGCAGCCTAAAAGTGAAAAGTGCATATTTGTTGGATATTCTGAAGATGTAAAAGGTTATAGACTTCTTCAACCACATTCTCATGATATAATCATTAGAAGAGATGTTGAATTTGATTAAAATATCTTGTCCTACGAGCCTAACTCGGTGATTGTGCCATCTTTGGCCTGTGAGCCTGATTCGGAGTTTGTGCCTTCTTCTTCTTCTTCCAACTTCCTTGACAGGTTTCCAACTCCAGTTTCTGATGATGACAGTGAGGATGAAAATCCACCTCCGCCTACTCATGTTCCTCCAGTTGCACCAGCACAAGTGCTTCCTCGATGGGTCCGTTCAACATGTGAAGTAGCTGGTGATCTTGCCGGTGATCCTAGAGATCAACGTCGAACACGTTCTCAAATTCAGCGAGCCTCTTCTCTTTTGGCTCAGGTTTCCGAGAATCATGATCCATAAAATTTTGCAAAAGCTTCAGGGAATCCAGATTGGGATGCAGCCATGGATGAAGAATATCGTTCCTTAATGGCAAACGATACTTGGGATCTTGTACCTCTTCCAAAAGGAAGAAAACTTGTCAGATGTAAATGGGTCTACAGAACTAAGTATGCATCAGATGGAAGTGTTGAAAGACTTAAGGCAAGGTTAGTTGCCAAAGGTTTTTCCCAAGTTGAAGGGATTGACTACAATGAAACCTTTGCTCCTATCGTAAAAATGAACTCCATCCGCCTTGTTCTTTCCCTTGTAGCCTTACACAACTGGGAAGTCCATCAAATGGATGTCAAGTCTTCCTTCTTACATGGTGATTTACAGGAGGAAATTTACATGGAACAACCTCCTGACTATGTTCATAATAACTCTAGCCTTGTCTGCCGCCTTAAGAAATCCTTATATGGCCTTAAGCAAGCTCCTAGAGCTTGGTATGCCAAAATGGATAACTTTCTCTTTGACACTGGTTTTTCTAGATGCCATTCTGACCCCAATGTCTATATCAAGAAAGTAGGAAACCATCTCATCATACTTGTTCTCTATGTTGATGACCTTATTCTTACTGGTAGTGACCCTAAGCTTATAACCCATGTGAAATCCAGTCTTAAAAAAAATTTTGAAACCTCAGACTTAGGACATTTGCATTATTTTCTTGGTCTCCAAGTCCTGCAAACCAAAGAAGGAATCTTTCTTTCTCAGTCTAAGTATGCTTGTGACCTTCTTCGTCGCTTTCACATGGAAGATTGTACACTAGCCCCTTCTCCCTTCCATTCTGGAGTCAAACTTTTTGCCACTTGTACTTCACCTGAAGTCGATGCCACCTTGTATCATCAGCTTGTTGGTAGTCTCTTATACTTGACTCATTCCCGTCCTGACCTTTCCTTTGTCGTTGGTCATGTTGCCCGTTATATGCAGACACCTCATGAAAGTCACTGGAAAGCAACTAAAAGAATACTTCGATATATTGGAGGTACATTTCAGTTTGGGATTCATTACAGTACAGGGGGGAAACCTTTGTTTGTTGGTGTCACTGATTCAGATTGGGCCGACGATCTTGATGATTGAAAGTCTACTGCAGGTTATGTTTTCAGTCTGGGATCTGGACCTATTACTTGGGCTTGTAAGAAACAACAAGCTCTTGATCTTTCCTCAGCAGAGGCAGAATATCAAGTAGCAGTTAATGCCAGTCAAGAAGCTTTATGGCTTCGACAGATCCTTTCAGAGTTTGGATTCGAGCAGCAGCAGCCTACTCCACTTTGGTGCGACAATCAAAGTGCCATAAAGCTTGCCAAAGATCAAGTTCTACATCAACACAGCAAACACATTGAGCTATATATGCACTTCATCAGAAATCTTGTTCATGATCGTGTTCTTGAAGTGCTCTTTTTCCCTACAGATGATCAAGTTGCAGACATCTTCACTAAGTCTCTTACAGAAGCGAAGTTTTCTAAACTTCGATCTATGTTAGGATTTCAGGAACTTGTCATTAAGGGAGGATAGGCTCTAATGCCTCCTTCCTTCTCCTAATAGTGTCACTTTTCTAAATCCTTCAATCCTATCCCAAGTTGTTCTTAAGGGGGGATGTTAGGATATTTAGACACTTAGGAGTTAGTTAAGATCAACTTGTGTAATATATCCGTTAGGGATAGTGTGTTTCTTTAGTATGCATTAGTATGCATTTGTAAATACTTAATCCAACGGTCACGATATGTTCCTGACATAGAGTGATCCAATGGCTCAACTTCTCTTAGATGAAACCTAACCTTGATCCATGGCTTAACACTCGATTGGTCCATGATCTCTATTTAAAGAGCATGGAGGGTCATTGTTTAGTTGATCGATTATGAGAAGCTCATTTGTAACTTTCTTTCTTTGCATAATAAATTATCCCGTAGAAGTTATTTGGACGGGGCTGTGGAGTGTTTCCCTCAAGAGGGTTTAAACCACATCAAAACATCGGTGTGTTGATCTGTGATCTCTTTGTATGAAGTGGTTGCTCTTGGTGTTCGGTCCTTTGGTAGTACCTTGTGTACCCGAACACCTGATTGTTTCTAGTGTAGCTTCAAAATTTTTGATCCATAGGGTCTGAAAACTTTTCTTGAGATAGCCCGACCTGTCATCTTTCCATGCCGACAGATCTGACCTCAATTGGATTCTCTGAGAGAGAGAGTTATTCCAAGTGTCGCAACATGACCTGTTTATGGGATAAAACAAGAGAGTGAACTTGTACGGCATGCCACGTGTCACTGGTTCAACTTTGGCCTCTGAAACATGTTTCTGAGATATTACAGTTTGTGTACTACCTGTCACTTTTTACGAAATTGCATTTGGAGCTTCCTAGCCCAAGTTATGACCTTTTTTCCAAGGTCACCTATTTATGACTAAGATCTGGAAGAGGCCGAAACCCTATATTGTACCGATCGTAAATCACAAAGTACAACGAATTAGAAGTTTTCCTTTGGAAACAAGGTACATGGGGATCTGATCTTCGACCTGTAAACGTTTCAGATCCGAAAAATTCACCAAAATGTATTTATAGCGAAAGTGCTATGATGACTGGTTTTTGCTATATAAATCCCTAGCATAGTAAGTGCAACAAGTGTCATACATGCCATATCATGCGTTCTTTCAGGCTAGCTCTGATACCATGTTAAATTTTTAGAATTTACTTCAATATGATCTAGGATCTTAACTGAGAGAACAACATGTACAACAAATCTACAGCATATCAATCATGGACACAATAATGCAAGCACACAAGAGACACAGAGTTTACTTGAGGAAAACCATAATGATGAAAAACCCCAATAACTTCCTCAGAGATAAGTAGAGAAATGATACAACCAGAATACAAGAGATAGTCTTCTCTTAGTAGCAGAGCCTCCTCCTCATAAGTGCGCCACTTTCCGAATGAGAGAAGTGTGTGAATGAATGATCAAATAGAGATCTCCCGATCTCTATTTATACTTGTTATGTCCTGCCTAATAAACTAATGGGGCCTACATATCTAGCTTAACCCATGGTTAACTTAATCCACGCTGACCCCACACTTGGTGGTCTAATAACCCTTTGACCCAAACGGCGACCCCCAATAGGGTGGTCTAATAACCCTTCGACCCACATGACTTATACAGGGCCGACCCCAACAAGGTGGTATAATAACCTATCAAGTATAAGTTACGACACTTACAATATAAATGACGACACTTCCATATAGTGGAATAATAACATCTCTATAGGAATACAAACACTTCCATATAGAGGAATAATGCCATCTCTATAGGAGTACAAAATACATATATGAAATACATGGGTGAAATACATTTCGAGGTTACATATACATCAACAGTTAAGTTGAGGCCGACCTAGTAAAGGTTATTAGGAAAGTCAAGTCAAGTATAAATAGAGTGCGGGAGGCACTCTGTTTCATCATTCTATTCTCACACACACTCTTTGGAGAGTGGCGCACTTGAGGAGGAGGAGAAGCTGCTGCTAGGAGATGTCTATCTCTTATGCTTGGGTTGTATCATTGCTCTATCTATCTCTGAGGAAGTTATTGGGGTTTTTCACCTTTATGGTTTTCCCCAAGTAAACTTTGTGTCTCTTGTGTGCTTGCATTGTTGTGTCCATGATTGATATGCTGTAGATATGATGTACATGTTGTTCTCTCAGTTAATATCCTAGATCAGATTGAAGTAAATTCTGAAAAACAAACACTTTAAAAATGGTAAAGCTTAGTTTCCCATTTGGAGGCTTTGATAATAATATTTTTGGCACAAGATGTCGTACTTAAAATTTTAGAATAATTTTATTTAACCTTTTTAAGTTTGTAAGCATATTGGTTTAGATTTTGACGTTATTGGTTTATGAAACGATACTTACCTCATCTTAGGATAATTTGTACCTATTTCATAATTTTTTTTTATTTTTTTTTCATGTCGACTTATTCTCTTTCTTAGTCGATGCGCACCGTGATATCCCGATAAGGATTTAGTCGGATCCCATTCATTAAATTTTTCAATAGTGTTCCATCTAAATTTTGTAATTGAACTACACCAACGTTAGTGATGAAATTTATAATTTATGGCCCTAACCAATGCATTTGGAGCTTACTTACGTGCTTCAAGAACTTACTGTCATATAGAAAAACCATGTCTCCGTGCTGAAAGTGATTTTCGTTTACGTGTCAATCATGCCATTCCTTCTGTCGATCCTTTTCTACCTGCTGATGAAATCCTATGATGAAGCGGTCTTCTTCAAGTTGTAGTAGCTGCATCAATATTTCTTCAATGGCTCCGTTGTGGCTCATCCCTTTCGCTGCTGCAATGTGCAGACTAAGGACAATGGACTCCATCGGCATCACCGCTTCTTGTCCATATACCAATTTAAAAGGGGTCTGGCCTATCAACCTTTTTCATGTTGTTCTGTAGGACCATAGTACCACTAGAATATTGAAGTCCCAGACGTCATGGTTTGTATTACACACCTTGGTGAGCTCATTCTCCAATATTTTGTTCAGCGCCTGAACTGCACCATTCACTTGTGGGTGATATGGGGTATTGCATTTATCCTAAATTTGGAATGCCTTAGTCATGGCTCTGATGGTTTGATTGAAAAAATGTGTGCCTTGATCACTCATCAATATATTTGGACACCCAAATTTGGTGACCACATTGTCGAAGAGAAACATTGTTGCTGTCGCAGCTGTGCAATCCTTCATTGGTGTTGCTTCGACCCATCTGGTCAAGTAGTCAATCGCAGTAATAATGTATCTCACACCTATTCTTCTTCCTGTTGGGTTAATGGGCCCCACGAAGTCTACTTCCCATTTGTCGAAGGGTTGTAATGTTAACTGAGGCACTAGTGGCATCTCATCTCTTCGCGATGATTTCCCTGTTCTTTGACATACGTTTCTAGATTTTAGCATAATATACTGCATCACCATGCATTGTTGGCCACCATAATCCCTCCCGAATTATAGTCCTAGAGGTTGCACATCCTCCATAATGTCCTTATGCGATCCCATCGTGAGCCTCCTCCAACAATCTTTCTTGTTCATGCGGAAGGATGCATCGACGAAGAACTTCATCTGGCCCTAGCTTGTATAGATGTTCTGTTGCTAGTTGGAAATCACCGACACTAATGACTAACTAATTCTTCTGACTGGTAGTGAACTCATTAGGTTCTCTTCCCGTGGCCAGGAACTGAACAACCTGTTCATAATGGTCATCGACCATTCCAATCCTAAATAGTTGCGCATCAGGAAAGCCTTCATCGATAAACCTTGGTTCTTTTCCTGATTCAATCCTTGACGGATGATCAGGTCCTACATTCAATCGTCTCGGATTCACAATTATTTCAAAATCAAATTCTTGAAATAATAGAAGCAACTGACAGATCTCCCCCCCTAACACAGGCTTATTGAGCAAGTATTTATGGCCAAGTGGTTAGTAAATATCTTGAAGTGTCCTCCAAGCAGATAGTGTCATAATTTTTGTAGCGCATGACCATCACTAGGCCTTTTCTCTCTATTGTTGTATAATTCTTCTCCGCGGTGGAAAAATTCCATCTCACAAATGCGATTGGATGGTCAATTGACCCTTCTCCTGGCCGTGCCAATATCACCCTGAACACTACTGATGAAGAATCTAAATGGACATGGAATTCTATCTTCCAATTGGGGAAGACTAATATCAGTGTTGCGACCATATTCACCTTCAGTATGTGGAGGACTTTCTGGCACTCGTCATTCCACTCGAACTTTGCATCCTTCTTCAACAACTTATCCATAGGTGAAGTAATCATTGCATAGCCCCTTATGAACTTCCTGTAATATCATGTATGTCCCAATGTCATCCTCAGCTGCTTGACTGTCGTTGGTGCCGGTAGGTTGACAATAATCACAATCTTATCTGGGTCGACAAACATGCCTTTGTTGCATACAATATGTCCCAATAGGATACGGAATGGTGCACATAAAATATACTTCTTTAGATTTTGCGAAATCCAATGTTGTTGACACCTTTGCAGCATCATCCTAAGGTTTGCAACATGGTCCTTAACCATCCCATATACTTTCTAGTCATCCATATACACTTCCAGAAACTTGTGAATGAAGTATTTGAACGTAGTGACAACTAGCCTTGAAAATATTGCAAGGGCATTCTTGAGACCAAACAACATCACTGTATACTCAAAGGAGCCCCATTTTGTCATGGAGGTGGTTTTATGTCGATCTTGATCTGGTGGTATCATGAGAATCCATCTTTAAATGAGTGTACCTCCTGGAATCCAACACCTTCAGGCACTTTATCGGTGAATGGCATAGGGAATTGATCGTGAAGGAATGCATAGTTTATCTTCCTTAGATCGATGCTAATACGAATTTCATCGGTCTTTATATCTTGGACGACCATTGGGATGATACATTCTGACTCTTCGACCAGTTCAATGATCCCTGAATCTAGCATCTTCTCTATCTCAGCCTTCACTAGATCCTTGTACCTGGGATTCAGTCTATATGGTCACTGCTTTACCTGCTTAGCATCAGGTTTGAGAGGGATCTTCATCTCATCCAGGTCCTAAAAAATGCCCTTCATTTTAGAAAATTTCGTTGGGAACAATTCTTGAAATTCATGCAGTAGATCAGTGACCTTTCCATTTGTTGAATCATCCCAATAGTCCCCAATACTAGAAAACTTGGGATTTTACATTGAGCCAATATCCACCTTCTTAATTTTCAATGGCTGATTAAATTTTTTGAATGGCATATCTGGTGCTTCGACATCGCGGATTCCTTCTGACTCCGGGACATATATGGCTCTAGTATCTTCCTTGTCATTAGTTCCTCTTAACAAATTATAACATTCCATCATCATTTACATTGTCACAGTCCATTGTAGTCCCATTGGACTTTCTATCAGAACTGTCTCGAGTACCTTTTTGCAGATCTCCTGTTGTGCACCGTGGATGAAAGGATTCTCATCAATGAAGCTGAACGTATGACTGAAACTAGTGGTCAATTCTTCCCACATAGTTGTTCCTCATCATAGTTCTGCTGCGATGTACCAGCTCTGCGATACTTCATCTAGAGTATGGATGAACGCATGAACCCATTCCTACTTTGGTGTCATTCCCCATGCACTTTGAATCTACCAGATGATCCCTTGGCTCACCCCTTCCATTATATTTCTTCTCATAGTAGCATTCATTCTCCCCAAATATGACTTCCATGAATTGTCGACATAGTTTCCAACTGGTTATCGATTACTTGTGTGCATCCCACCACCTTGTTGGAGTATCCTTCAGTGATTCTTCTAGCGCCAATAGTTTCTATGGTTCTGATACCTTGTGTTCGAAATTGGTGATGAAGATGGCCAAGTTAGGTAATCCTCTGTATGTCAGAAGATCACATACCTCCGTCATTACCCATCTCAATGACTAAGTGATTCGTGCACACTTTCTAAATGACAACTCATGCAACCGATATTTCCCATTTTCTAGCGCCTCGTCAGAGTCTGATGACGCCGAGTTGATACTTCGCCACCCCAATTCCCCATTGTCGGTGAGATTTATGTAACCCTCTTAAACATTGAAGACGTTGTCCCATCCTTCTATAAACTCATCTCTCATTGGTTCGACATATCTTTTCCTTTTGAGTGGATCAAGCAGGGCAATGACCCTCATGTCGCGGTTCTCAGAAGACATAGTCCTTTTCTTAAAATTGATGACAACATGATTCTCCATTTCCCAGTTTATTCCCAACAACACAAGATATGGGCTTTTGTTTTCGACTATCTCTATGATGTCGAAAGTCGCGTATGTCTTCAGTCCTTCTACTTCGATTGGTAGATGAGGAAGTAAACTGATTGGTGTAACTTTGCTTCGATTGGAAAATTTTGTCTGATTAGCCAATCGAATATGCATAAGGGACCATACCAACTGCAATTTCTCCATCATTTCCCACGTTTTATTAGTTAGGATGTTTACATCTGATCCTAGATCCAAAATGATGTAATCTACATTAGATGCACAAATCTGGGTGTTCATCCTCATTTCTCTTCTCATATTCTTCTTGTGCAACGAGTTTACTGTCTGCTCATGTTTCCCTTCCTCATGTCTATACAAGAGGATATCTATCTTTGCCAACACATCTTGATCCTTCGCTAATGTCAAGAAACTTTCTAGAAAATTTCTGAGTACTGACCTTCCCTGCTGACCTCTGCGAATTTATCGTATCAAAAATTGGTGGCATCTTGTAGATAGGTTCTTTTTGGACTATAGGTGGTGAGTTTCCAATTTTCTTGATTAGTGCATCTCGTGATTCCAGAAAGAATTATTTTCCTGCTTTCGAGTTGTACGTCTAACAATAGGCAATGGCCTATATTGTCCTGTAGCAGATCCTCCTCTGGTTACCACTCGGACATTTACTAGTCGACTTCTATTCTCAGCTGAGATATTCTGCACATTTGGATTAGGATTTTGGTTCTGATTTACATTTGGATTTGGTTGTGGTTGTGGTGCATTCTTAGTCTTCCACTTCACAATTAACCGAGGAAAATCTTCGACATTGTGATCGGCTGCGATGCAATAGGTACACAGCGGGGTCAGATTTGGGAAGTCTCTTTGATAATGTCCAATATGGCCACAATTATAGCATGTAACTAGTCCTCGACCTCAACCAAAGGTTCCTCTATGAACAAAACCTCTTTGATGGCCACCGCAGAATCCTCCTTTGAATCTTCCTTGCGGTTGATTGTACTGTTGTTGATTATATTGTGGCGGATTATACTGCGGTTGATTATACTACGATTGTGGTTGATTGTACTGTGATTGCGGTTGCTTAAACTATAGATACGGTTGATTATACTGTGGCTACAGTTGATTATACTGTGGCTACGGTTGTACAGGAGGTTACTCATCTCCCTTCATGAAATAAGTACCGCAGTTCTTTCTTGGATCAAATCATATGCTCTACAATCCTTCTCCTCATGAACGACCGACTGATAGAAGTTACAAAAGTTATTAGCAGGCTTCGAGACAACCTTCTGTAAGTACACACATTCCTCCGAGGGATGTCCCCTTGTTTGACATATTCGACACCAGGGCACTCCTCCTTGAATGAGTGGATTTGGTGCACCATAATGCAAATATTCACGGAATTTAGGACACTGATATTTATGATGTCCTTTAGACTTTCATCGACTGCACCATACCTCTTCGTAAACTTCCTTCCCTTTCTTGATATCCCGCAGTTGTATAGTCAAGTTCACTAGCTGAGATTGGATCTAGGTCATGCCAATCCCTGTTTCTCCAATCGACAAAGCTTCAAGCTTCATCACAATTTCCAACGCTTCCACCTAGGATACGAACTTTTGCTTCATCAACGACATACAGATGTGCGGTATCAATCCTGCAATAAACCACTCTTTATGATGTATTTCACTCATTCCAAAACTTACTTTGTCCATCATAGTTTTGTACCTCTGATCAAACTCCCACATCGACTCATTAGGGAATTGTTTTATTTCCTTCAACTCTGTGATATACTATGACTCTGATTTGGGTTTCCTAAATTCCTCAATCAATCCATCTCTGATTTCTACCTTGGTTTTCTATGGATTCCCTGTAGGTACTTGTATGAACATCATATACCAATCAAGCACACGGCCTCTAAAGGTTGTTGCCAATTGTCATTTCTTAATATCTTCATCATGGACTTGTTTCACTATCCACACTGCTTTGGATAAGAACCAGTATTTTTCAGGATCCTCGGTCCCATTACCCTAAAAAAGAGGTATATTTACGCTGTCACCCACCATCCTTGTTTTTCTATTGGTGTTTGTAGATCTTCTACTATTAGTATTGTTTTGACACGTAGGACAACCATGCGAAGAGCTTGTGCTTCTTCCTCCAAATTTTGGAGCAGTGCACGGGGTTGTGGGTATGTTGTAGCTTTGGGTTTGTCCATCCTCAGGTGTAGGGGTATCCTATTCATCCTCTTCATTACACTAGGGTCACTTAGTCCCTTGTGCTTTCGTTTTGTAGTTCTCTTTTTCGGTCGCACTAGGACTCTCTCTCTCTATCTCAGTCCTCCTCTTCTTTTCCAACCGGAACCTCACCCCAATTCTTAGGAGACCACAATATTCCACATCTTCCCTCACAATTTTTTTGTAGATCATATCCATCTACCCTACATCAATCTATTAGAACCGCATCTGCGTGGTACCCACAGCCTCCGCACACCCGAGCTTTATTCGTCGGAATTCATCTTTACTATTCCCTTTTCACAAATTAGCATTTTGATCCATAATTTTAGCGACAATAGATATTGTCCTCTAGGTCCCATGAAGAAATTCCTTTCTACATCTCTATATGATTTAACTATGTTGATAACAAACTCAGTAATGTATCCTTCCAAAATTCTATCTACCCAAACCTCAAAAATCCTTGAAGCTTTGTTGTTAACCCATCTCAACTGTTGGATCAGTTCTGGGGTCTAGTGTTTAGGCTCACCTCCTTGGAAATTATTCTTCTGAAAAGTTAGTTGTTCCAACCATTCATATAGCAGTATAGGAAACTCACACAAAAATACCTCGTGGATATCATAGTAGATGTACTTCTGTAACCACTCGGCTATCGACCATTCAGGGTTCCAATTTTCTTGCTCAGCAAATTCTCGTGTCTTCTTATGGAACCATTCCGTGATCTACAACTTTGTCAGATGCCAAAACATGTCCTCTCTCCTTTTCGCACTAGGGTCTTGGCAACATAACCATTTTTTGACACAAATTTGTCGACAGGGGTTCATTTCGCACAATTGTCAACAAAACTCAATGCAATCTCCCATAGACATCGGCCTGAAAAGGGTTTAGCCTTTCCAGCAACACCCATAGAGCGAGTGCAATCTCACTTGAGATATATAAGGGGGCTGCAAGATCCACGTTTCTGCAGATATGAGAGAACATGCATCAATCACACTCAATCACAATGTAACCCGAAGATCAACATAAACATCATTCACATGAGAACATACTAATTAGATCTACGCAATAATATATTATAGTAGCATATCTAACTAATCTGAGATACATAACACTACTGCAAAATTACAACTTCATACACCATATTTAACCATGCTGCGACACACATTCACATATTCAATCATACTATGACAAAAAAAGAGACAACGACATAGTCGAAACAATCCTTCTCATTACTTATCAATTTGTCTTACATCGCAGAATTAGGGATATACATCCGTATAACCAATACAAAGTCAGATCCACAGATCAACATCAAGAAAAAGGAAAAAGATGCCGAAGTTCAGATCATATCAAATCAAAATATACAATACTATCGATCAAAAGGATGCCAAAAATATTCGACCTAAAGATGATGCCCTTAGGCTTACAATTACACTCCTATTTATAGGCTAACTTGGTCATTACACTTGGTCCACCTTGCAGAGTGACTCATTAGCTAACTAAGTAATCAACCAATTTATCTGCACTATCCACTTAACTTCTGCTATATCCGCTTTGTGACTGGTCCTTTACCCTTGTCACTATCCCTTCCACCACTAAATGTACAAAAAATTGTGTGCCTCAACCTCGTGCCAACCGGTGGGATTTTAATATCTACACTAGGATCTTTGTTAAAACCATTTACAATTGTTAAATTTTGAGCATTAATTCACAATACTCTAGGATCTTTACTAAGAGAACAACATGTACAGTATATCAATGCATATCAATCATAACAAGCATGTCAATCATCACAAGAAGCAAAAGCATGAGAGACAATAGACACATAGAGTTTCCATGGGGAAAACCCTAAGGTGAAAAACCCCACAACTTCCTCAGAGATAGATAGAGCAATAGCTCAACCAAAGTACAACCAAAGTACAAGAGATAGACTCCTCTTAGCAGCTGATCCTCCTCCTCACAAGTGCACCACTTTCCGAGTGAAGGAAGAATGAGTTTTTGAGTAATGCAAATAGAGATCTCCCTATCTCTATTTATACTTGTTTTGTTTGCCCAATAACCTTATGGGGTCGACTTGTCTTGCTAGGTACATCAACCACATATTACATAAATCAAGGCCGACCCCACACATGGTGGTCTAATAACCCATCGGCAAGTTAAACACACTTGTGACACTTGTCAATACACATGACGACACTTCCGTATAGAGGAATGACACATCTCTATAGGAGTACAATAATATATAAATGAAATACATGGATGAAATACATTCCGAAGTTACATATACATCAATATGCCCTCTTAACTAGGAAGGTATTTCTCGACACAGATCTGCTATGAAAAGTCTTCTTCTCTGGATCATCGTCATCATCATCGTCACTGCTGCTGCTATCTCAACTAATCTCTGAATCTACTAATAATAGGAAGTTCTGCAGATCCAGTCCTTTTTCATACTGGATGTAGGCCAACTACCTGTAGGTATTCATCATATTTGCAAACGGTCTGATAGAGGTGGTATCTCGGGACTAATTTTATGTGCTGATGCAATACCTGACAAGAGCATCCCAGGAACATTTATGTGCCTACGCACGACCTACAAGATCTCCCAGGACTGATTACATGCATCCCATTCACAATACCTTTAAAGAGCATCCCAGGAACATTTATGTGCCGAAGCATGACCGACAAGATCTCTAAAGAGCATCCCAGGACTTATTACAAGCACACAGCTCAACCTATCGGATCTCCAGGACTGATTACATGTGAATAGACAATACCTTTAAAGAGCATCCCAGGAACATTTATGTGTCGCAACACGACTGGCAATATCTCTAAAGAGCATCCCAGGACTTATTACGAGCACACAGCTCAACCTATCGGATCTCCAGGATTGATTACATGTATCCGTAGTAATACCTCATCCCAAGACTGATTACGAGCACATAGCTCAGCTTATCGGATCTCTGAGGACTGATTACATACTACATAGCAATACCTCATCCCAGGACTGATTACGAGCACATAGCTCAACCTATCGGATCTCTGAGGACTGATTACATACTACATAGCAATACCTCATCCCAGGACTGATTACGAGCACATAGCTCAACCTATCAAATTTCTGAGGACTGATTACATGCTATTTGCAAAACCTGCCACATATCATCTCTGACCTCCAAGTATCAACTTGATACTCGTGATCTAAGTGATCATCATCGCATGAAGCATCATCCTGATGCTCATGATCATACTGATCATCATCATTGTACCATCCTGATACATATAATCTGGAGCAACATCCTGAATCTCATCATCATGATCATCTTGATCATACAATGCATTCACCTGATGCATACCAAGTATCTACCTGATACATATCACCATACACGATCCACTTGATCATACAATGTATCCACTTGATATATATCAACATACATGATCTACCTGATCATACACAGTATCCACCTGATACTTATAGAGATACATGGTCCAAGCATACAACATGATGCATATACAAATACATATAAATGATCCAAGTGATCATATCCAACATCCAACATGATGCATACATACATATACATATAAATGATCCAACTAATCATATCCATTATCCAACATGATGCGTACATACATATACATATAAATGATCCAACTAATCATATCCAGCATCATCCTGATGCATATACAGAGTAGTAACTGGAGCGTCACCCTGATGCTCATCATCCGGTGCTTACATCCACAGCCATGTGAAGGATCCTCCTTCCAACATGCTTGGAATGGCTTCAGCAAATGTGTCCATCGCTTCTTCCTCAAAGTGTCGTCGATCTGAAGAACAACAAGCCTCTCTCTGAAGTACTCGAACTTCACTCTGGCTAGTGGCTTCGTCAGTACATCTGCAATCTGCTCATCTGTCGCAACATACAGGAGCTTCACTACTCCTCTATGCACCATATCCCTAATATAGTGATATTTTATCTCAATGTGTTTCGACCTATCATGAACACCGGGTTCTCAGACGGCTTCACACAACTCTGGTTATCACAGAAGATACTAGTATCCTCGAACAGGAGATCAAATAACTTATACAGTAGCTTCCGGAGCCATACTGCCTCACAACTAGCCGAACATGCTGCAACATACTCTGCCTCAGCTGTACTCAGTGCTATGCAGGACTGCTTCCTGTTAAACTAATAGATCACACACGATCCCATACTGAAGCAACACCCAGATGTGCTCTTCCTATCTTTAGCACTGCCTGCCCAATCTGAATCAACATAACCCTGTAGGTTAAAATTTTGATTCGCATCGTACTTGAGCCCATAATCAACTGTACCCTTCAGGTACCTCAGAATATGCTTTACAACAACCAGGTGAACACTCCTCGGATCTGTCAGGAACTGGCTCATTGTGTTCACCGCAAAGCAAATATCTGGTCTCATGTTTGTTAGGTACATCAAGGATCCAATATTCTGATGATACATCGAGACATCAACTGGCTCAGATGAAGCATCACACAGAAGCTTCAGGTTCGATGCCATAGGTGTGGCCATGGACTTGCAATCCATCATCCCGAACCTCTTACGGATATCTACTACATACTTCCCTTGTCCAAGGAAGATCCCATCTGCACTCTGCCACACCTCCATACCTAGGAAATAATGCATTGTCCCTAAGTCCTTCATATCGAACTCAGTAGCAAGCTTCCTCTTTGTATTGGCAATCAATATGTCATCTCCTGTTACAAATAGGTCATCTACATATAGGAGCAGTATCACAGGATTTCCTTCCTCAACCTTGTAGTAAAGGTTGGAATCCGCTTTACTCTTGGTAAAGCCCAAACTAGATAGGAAATTGTCCATCCTACCATACCAAGTCCTAGGATCTTGCTTCAAGCCATACAAGGCTTTCTTCAATTTGCACACATATGACTCCCTGTCAAGTGTTTAAAAATCGACTGGCTGCTCCACATATACATCCTCTTCAACTACACCATTCAAGAGGGCAGTCTTGATGTCCATCTGGTGTATCTTCCATTTCATTGCTACAGCCAGGGAAAGTACTGTTCTGATGGAAGTGCACCTAGCTATAGGAGCAAAAGTTTCTTGATAGTCTATTCCCTCTTTCTGAGAGAAGCCACGAGCTACAAATATTGCCTTGTTTTTCTCTATGCTACCATCTGTAGCATGGTTGATCTTGTAGATCCATTTAGAAGTCACAACCGACTTCTCTTCAGGTCTTGGGATAGCATCCCAAACATTGTTCTTCATTATTTATTGGTATTCCTCGACCATGGCATCCTTCCATTCTTTTTTTTTCGTTGCTTCTTCGTAATTGGAAGGTTCTTTGTTCATGATATCACAGAGTAAAGTAACATAGCTGGTATGAGATCTAGTTCTCTTCTTTGCTCTGTGTTCTTCTTCTGGAATACCAAATCTTTCTGCATCTTGAATGAGCTCTCTAGTCCATGCAGGTTTCCTCTTGTGAGAGTTGTTCTCATGTGGTGTATCTACAGGTTGTTGTGGATCTTCAATTTCACAATCAACATCTGGAATTGCTTCAGTCATGGTAGTGTCTTGAAATCTAGTTTCCTTAGGTTCTTCATAAACTTCAATAGGTGTCTTACTTGATTTGATGAATGCTGAGTTTTCATCAAATGTTACATCCCTGCTGACATCAATCTTCTTGAACCTTGGAAAGTATATTCTGTAAGCCTTCAAGCTTTCACTGTAACCCACAAAGATACCCTTCTTTCCTGAAGGATCTAGCTTAGTCCTCTTTTCCTTTGGGACATGAGCATATACTGGACAACAAAATATTCTGAGATGGCTGACTTCAGGTTTCTTACCAGAGAAGACCTCTTCTGGTGTTTTTTTGTCCAATATCTTGTGGGGTGTTTTGTTCTGCACATATACAACTGTCCTAGATGCTTCTGCCCATAGATGCATAGGTAGATCCTGGTCGTGCAGCATTGCTTGTGCTGCTTCCATGATTGTTCTATTCTTTCTTTCTGCAACTCCATTTTGTTGTGGATTGTAAGGAGCAGTCAACTCCCTCTTTATCCCTGAATCACTGCATAGTTTCTTGAAGTCACCTAAAGTGAATTCTCCACCATTGTCGGATATGAAAGTCTTGATCTTCTTATCAGTTTGGTTCTCCATCAAGGTTTTGAATTCCTTGAACTTATCAAATACTTCATCTTTGTTCTTCAAGAAGTAAACCCAAGTCTTCCTGGAGAAGTCATCAATGAAAGAGACATAGTAAACATACCCACTCAAAGAACTGAATGACATTGGACCACATACATCAGAGTGGATAATTTCCAAGATAATTTTTGCCTTGCTTTCACTGCTTGGAAATGCCTTCTTTATGTTCTTTCCTTTTTCCATCCTTTGCAAACACCTTTATCCTTGGTCTTGATTTCAGGAAGACCTTCTACAACTTTACTTACAATTGGTAATGCTCTGTAGTGCATATGTGCAAGTCTTCTATGTCAAAGTTCACTTGGCTCCATGGAATCATACACCATGGCATGTTCAGGTTGTCCCTTCAATTTATACAATCCTCCCTCTTGCTCTCCAATCACCACTGCATCATCTATGGTCTTTCCCTTTTTCCAACTTGGCCATCCACAAATGCAACCCTCATACCTTTTGCATCCAATGCAGATATTGAGAGTAGGTTTTTCTTGAGCCTAGGTACATAGAGAACTTCTTTCATCTTCAAGGACTTTCTAGAATCTAGGTTGTAGGAGGCTTCACCACTTCCTTTGATAGGGTATTGATAGTCATCCCCAAGTTTCACTTTAAGGGGTGATTCATGTTCAAATAGATTTACAAAAGATTCTTTAAACCCAATCATGTGTTTGGAAGCACCACTGTCAATAAGCCAATCATTACAACCATGATAGATAGTACCTGCAAGAGTAGAGATTAGAACATGCTCTTCTTTGCTTGATGAGTCATCATCACTTTCTGTTCTAGCTTTCTTCCTAGGAGGTTCATCATCCTCAGCAGCATGAGCATGATACCTTCTTTTGTTGTTCTTCTTCTTCTGGTTGAAGTTGTTGGAATCTTCTTTCCTTTTCTTGGGACATTCTGAGGCAAAATGTCCTTTCTCATTGCAATTGAAACACCTCAGATCTTTCTTTTCTTTGTGATATGGATTAGAATATTTCTTCTTGTGATGGGATGGCTCCCTCTTGAACTTGCCTTTCTTGGTGTGTGTTGTGAGAGCTTGATCTTCATTCCCCATCTTTTCTTCTTGTGGCACAAGCCTTGCTTCTTCTTGAGAGTATTCCTCCCACAGTCTACTGAAGGAGATCAATTTCTTTCTTGCATATATTCCTTGGTTAAAGGAGTCGCATGACCTAGGTAGGCCAGTCAAAGTGGTCATAACAATTTCACCATTCTCCACCATTTCATCTACAGCTTCAAGTTGTTCCTTGATCTGAGAGACTTTGGAGAAATAAGATTGAATGGTCTCTCCATTCAACATCTTGAACCCTTTAAATTGATTCCGTACAGTCATCTTTTGATTTATGTTCTTCCCTTCAAATAGCTTGGTCAGGGAATCAAACATAGCCTTGGGTGTCATTAGGGATGACACATGTGGACTAAGATGGTCTTTAATAGAATCAACAATGATTCTCTTTGCCTTGACCAAGTTCTTCTTATGCAATATCTTAGCCTCTTCATCCTCTGGGATTGGGAAGTCTTCTTTTACATATGAGTCCAACTCATTCTCTTATAGGATTAACCCAATCCTATACTTCCAGGCTCGGAAGTTATCAGCCCCTTCAACCTTATCCTCAAGCTTGGTGTGGTGAGACATCTTAAAGAGTACTTCAAATGGAAATAGAAAAGATTTAGGTCTTACCAATTGATTTGTTGAAAACTAGATCTGGTCCTGGATTAGGGTTTGTTAGAGAAACCCTAGAAATTCAAAATGTGAATTTCAACTTTCTAAAAGGGTAGAAAGATGCGCCTTGATGAGCTGATCAACCTGGTGTATTCAAAATTTTAGATCTGCAAATTCACCCTTCAGAAATTCCTTTGAGTCTTTTCGGATTCACTAAGGAGGACCTTGAATTAGGGTTTGAGTTTCCCGTAGATTTATCTAGCCAAAAATCTCGATCCAAAGCTCTAAACATTGATTTTTGCAAGGTGCTTCCAGCTATGTCTTCAGATTTCAGAAATTCCTATTTTTGTGGAAACCCTAATTTTTAGGGCCAAATCTGAAAATGATCAAAATTGAATTCTGATTGGACAGATAGATTCTCCTTGATGAGTAGAGTCAATTTATTATAGTGATTTTCCAAAATCTGTGGAGAGAAACCCAATAAAAAGAAACCCTTGGTTTCCATCACTGCACAATGTCTTCTTCTCAGGTTAGCTTTGATACCATGTTAAATTTTGAGCATTAATTCACAATACTCTAGGTTCTTTACTGAGAGAACAACATGTACAGTATATCAATGCATATCAATCATAACAAGCATGTCAATCATCACAAGAAGCAAAATCATGAGAGATAATAGACACACAGAGTTTCCGTGGGGAAAACCCTAAGGTGAAAAACCCCACAACTTCCTCAGAGACAGATAGAGAAATAGCTCAACCAAATTACAAGAGATAGAATCCTTTTAGCAGCTGATCCTCCTCCTCAAAAGTGCGCCACTTTCTGAGTGAAGGAAGAATGAGTTTCTGAGTGATGCAAATAGAGATCTCTCGATCTCTATTTATACTTGTTATGTTTGCCCAATAACCTTATGGGGTCAACTTGTCTAGCTAGGTACATCAACCACATATTACATAAATCAGGGTCGACCCCACACATGGTGGTCTAATAACCCATCGACAAGTTAACACACTTGCGACACTTGTCAATACACATGACGACACTTTCATATAGAGGAATGACATATCCCTATAGGAGTACAATAATATATAAATGAAATACATGGATGAAATACATTCCGATGTTACATATACATCAACACCAATAAAACAATATCAACACATAATTAATCTTAAGTTTTTATGTTCAACGGTACTTTATTAGTAAAAAAATGAGTATGACCTGTTGGGTCTATAAGAGGGGAGGGAGATTTCATGTTGAATGGCACATAATCAATCTTAATTTTTTATGTTCAACGGTACTTTATTAGTAAAAAATTGAGTATAACCTCTTGGGCCTTGTTCATTCCCGAAAAATCCTAGCATTGACTTGAGGGATTCTCCCTAATGAATAATCCCAATTAGATCACTAACTGTTTGGTATGGGGAATCCCTCCAGTTAACGGTCCAACTACGTAGGTGTGTATGTTTAATTTATGTACCAGTTGCGGCCCGACCCTCCATTTATATTTTATGTTTAAGGGTATAATATGCAATTGCTTCTAATCTAACTAATGCATCTAACCTCTAATTGATAGGCATAAACCACACAAGTGATGCCTAGGTTCTTACCTCCCATCTTACCGCTTATACCTTATCAATTATCTAACCCTATTATACACTAAGCTAACCTATCCTTGCAAGGAGCGAGTTTAAATAAAAGTAATAATCTGAAAATGCTCATACAAATCCAACAGATAGCTATTAAGATAAAGTATGCACATTCACATCATAAAATTACCAAAGATAGCTTTGATTATAATTAAAACAATTTATTACTATGTTAACACATAGATATTTGCATAGATAAGGAAATCATTCATTAACATTGAAGTAGTTCAATAAATTTAGAAATATCTCACAGCATGAACATTAACATAAAATAAATAGTTCTGATCTATCAGTCACACGTCCCAGGCAAACATCTGTGCAAGCTTTTCCCAACAAATAGACCTTTCCACATTAGCAGAAAATTAGTTCTCTTACACAGTGTATCCAATCTCTAATTCACTAGCAAAATTAATTTTCTCTAGTATCCTTTCACCATATTTATATTACAAGAGAATTTGTCTTGAATGACTGATAATTTTGTCTCCCTCTGTGTCCTTTGGTTTTCCAAATTTGGATTTTATGTCTACCATTTCTTCTACGTGCAACATTTCAACTCCCTCCACATTATGAATGATCATTTAAACTCCCTCTGCCTCCTTTGGATTGTGCGATTTGTCATTTATGCCTACCGCCCCTTCTATTCATAGCCTTTCGGCTTCCTTTGTGTAATACCCCCATTTTGATACTTATGATATATTGGATTTTAATGTAAATATTGTATACATGTGATGTATGTTCCCTAGCGTGGAGCTCAAGGCCAAGGCCCCGCTAGTGTATGCTCGTATTTTTATTTAGAAAGGCAAGTAATTTGATATTTTACTACCCATGTGCTATTAAGCCATGGAACATTGTAAATGGATGTAAATATTTAATATTGCAATGAAATACCAAAAAACTAGATATGGAAGCAACTAATGAGAAGGGGCCATGTGTATTCCATTAGGGAATGGTGAGGGGGTTGTGGGGTTGAACCATAGGCTACCAAATGTCATCTTGAGAACCCATTTGAACTTCCTTGCTGACATTTAATTATGTGTAAGAAAGTTATTGAAGAAATCAATCCATGTCTTCAATGGAGCATGGGCAGCCCAAAAATTCATATGGAAGGTATGGGATCTATTTCCTTGACCCACAAGTCACTCTACCTCATGGGAATTCATCCTTCTTTATTCCCATTACATTTTTGAATATCTAAGCTTCAGTTTTCATCCATTTCATAGACCGAACATTGAGAAAAACCATAAATCGCAACTGTGAATTAACCCATGTTTTGAAGTGCCATAAATGCCCAGAATTTCATGCTAATAGTAAAATCCAATGAGGGATCCATAGACATGAACCTTGGGGCAAATTTGAGAGTGTTATATACCCCGAAATCCATTGGATAGCCCAGTTTTTATAGCCCAGAAATCCAATTACGGGATTGAGTCATTTGGTCACCAAATTGTGAGAATCCAAGTGTGAATGACAGAATAGAGGTTGGGATTGCCTGATAAATCCAGTGAAGGCTAGAATCTCAAGTATTTATCAGCTTGGACCTTTCTATGCCCGCCCTGAAGAGCACTAGAGGGAAGGGACACCTGAGGTACTATGCAGCAGAGAAGGCGACCTTCCTTGTGTTGGTTGTGGTAGGTATTGTGGGTGCCATGACTGTTTGAGTTTAGTTGAGATGTCTATAGTTTTGGGGATGAGCTCACTAGCTTAGCATCCTCCTCCTTTGACTCTGGCATGCTTGATAAATCCAACTGTGTTTTGGATTAGCATGACTGTTTGTGTGAAACCATGGTTGTGAGTGAGCCTATTTAGTTCCTCCTTAGTGGATACACATCCCATCTCGGGGGTAGTCTCTCAGCTGAAAGAATACATCGTGGACAGAGTCCTATGGTTGGGTGGAACATTTCTCTCACATAGCTAGTTGCTTGGATAGTTCATTTTGAAGATACGTATTCTCTGTGGTTTAAATTATATTCATTCTGTGTTCTACAATGTTTAGTTTGATGAGTGTTATGATTATATGTTGAATGCATGATGCAATTGTGTGTGGATATTGTATCATTCTGTCGTGTTTAATTGAAGTATGAATCTGCACACATAAGTTTTTATTTATTATGAATTTTGTTAGTAATGAACGTGGCTAAGTTTCCCAAATAAGCCCCCAATTGTTAGTCATGTTTCCTCCCTTGCATCGGATAGACAGGAGGGGATGTGACACTCTGCATCCTAGGGAACAACAAGACCAATGCATAAGAATAACTTTCAATCAATACATAATAAAAATTCATTGATAAATGAAGTAATAATGAACATAATCAAATTCCATAGGAATGATTTATCAATACCATTTACAGAATAGAGGATTCATCCTTCCACGATCTAGTTTCAGTGTGAAAATGACAACTAACGCAAAGGCAGAAGGTCGAAAAAATCCCTAAAAAGTTGCCAAAAATCACCTTTCCGCAATCGGAAAATCATCTTTCTGTAGTTGGAAAGACATCCTTTCGTAGTTGGAAAATACTTTAAAAAATGGCCAAAAAATCATCCTCCCGCAATCCGCAATATGCAATGCAGGCGGAAGGGATTGCGGGAGTGTGGAATTGTAGGTGCCAATTTCCAACGTTCAAAAATGCCATCCGCAATCCGAAATTTGCAATGTGGGATGCAGAGCTGTGGGATTACGGGTGTTCAGGAATGCAGGAGTGCGGGAGTGCGGAATTGTAGGTACCAATTTCAAATGTTCCAAAATGTCATCCGCAATCCATAATCCACAATGCAGGATGTGGAGCTGCAGGATTGCGGGAGTACAGGAGTGTGGGAGGAAAATTGAGAAAGTCCAAAATGCACTTTGCAATCCACAATTGGAACTTTGGAGGTGCGGAAAAGTGAGATGCAAGGATGTGGAAATGCGGACATGTGGAAATGTGGAATGCAATTCCAAAGTTGGAAATGTAGTCCACAATCTGCAATCAGAAATGTGGGAATGTTGAGGTGCGGGGATACAGAATGAAGAAAAGAAGGATGCGGGATTGTGGGCATGCAGATTGCAGAAATGCGAAATACCTTTCAACAAACCGAAAAAATCAATCTGCAATCGAAACTGCGGAAAAGAGGGATTGCGGCATTGCGAAAAGTCAGTATTGTGGAATTGCAGATACAATGTCAAACAATTGGAGATTCAATCCGTAATCTACAACCCGACATTTGAAATGCGAAAAAGGCATAATGCAGAACTTAGGAATGCAGAAGTGTGGAAATCCCTTTTCGTTTGTTATTTTTCAAGAAAAACTAAGTGTCAGGGGTAAGATGAAACAATATCTAAGTAGGATCAAAGGAGGGGCCCTACAATTTTACAAAATTTTAGGGATCAAGTTGGTGCTGCAACACCATGATCTTTGAAAAATAATTTTTTACCTTCTTGTCCATCTCGTTCTCCAGTTTGGTAGTTCTTTTTCGATTCTCCATCACATTCAATGTCATCATCGGATGATATAATTTTATTGGATGATAATTGAGTGTGCTCTTTATTTGAAGCTATAGTAGAATAGGAATTTGAAGAATTTATTGAACATAACTGACTGATAAAAGTAAAATACAATGAATTAAAACATCTGAAAATGTTAATACAAATATCTTGGTTTAGAGCTAATTCATGATAAAAACTGTTCATAAACAACTCTTATTGCATTGTCTCCACAATAGAAATAACTATTCCATCTGGCGACCTGATCAATGAACAAAGAAATCAACCTCCCGTGTACAATGTAATAACTGTACCTTGAGAAGAGACCAGTCTAGCTTTTTGATCCTAGAATGACTATGTCCATTCTTTTACAAAAGCATGGCTTCTCGAACTATCATTGTTAACCTTGGGAAAATAAAAATCAATCATTGGTAGGCCCTCATCCTTCGAATCCATATCTATTTCATAAGTAGACAAATTATGCTTATCCCTTCCAATTCCCCAACACTGTATAATAGAGAATCCTATAAATAAGTCCTTGGAGAAATCTCTATAAACTCCCTTGGTAAGATTCTGCATTACCTTCTTTTTTTCTTGCTGAAAAAATACAACTGCATGCCGCTTCATTTGATTCTAAGTAGTACAACAATGCAATCATATATTCTTCTATCTAGGGACTATCACAATTACACATATCAACAACAAAGAATTCACAGCTGATTCATGCACCAAAAAATGCAATGGATCTTAGTGTGTTGACCAAAGATGTAGGATAACAACATTGATAAGAAAACTGTGAACTATATTTGACGGAGGCAATGGAAATTCTCATCCCCTCTTTATTGATATATATGTTCAATATTTTATCATCATCATTTGGTAATTTGGTACCATTATCCTCTTTAGATTCTTTCTTTCTCTTTTTACTCAGAGATTCTGCTTGCTTTTCGGAGCATAAAATACTGCACAATTGCTGGAGATGATTTGGTGCAATTTTATAGATTTCAATGACATTATCATCAGTGACAATCTGTGATTGAAAAGTTTGAACATCATGAACTTTGAAATATTCAAAGATCGAATACCTGCTTGACCTCTCATCCTTGATTCGCTTTCACTATTGATATAAAGTCTCTGCACAAACATTTTTGTCAACTGATGTGCTCATCCAAATCGATCCATTGATTATATTGTCTACCGCAATGGTCAATTTATCTTCATCAAGATCACACAATGGTCTAAAAGAAATAGATCCATGATTCTTTATTTTATTTTGAACAAAATGAACTTGAGTGATGCTCTTGTGTAGAATGGCAAGGAACCACTTTTGTAAAGCTCGAATACAGACATCCATTTTCTCCATAGTCAATCCGATGTCAAAACAAGAGTTAGCTTGTCTTTAAGGTTTTCCTTTGTTTGAACAACAAAGATATCCATACATTCACCTTGGAAAGACTGCAAACATATAAAATTAAAGATAATATTTAATTTTCTAATTTCATAACAAAGACAACAATCTAAAGACTTTGATTGATAAGAAGAAAATTATGTACCTGCCAATCATCACTGGAAGCATTTCCCTTTCCTGGGCGGGATGGCCTATCGCAAGATATCCATTTCTCCTTTGATTTTACAACTTGAGAAATGAATGGAGTGTTTGCAAATTCCTTGTTTGATAAATTTTGTTGTTTGCATAATTCGATGCTGATACCTTTAATGGACTGATTGATATTTATCAGTTTCAACGATTTTTTTCTCTGTAGAAATAATATGCTTCCCATCCAATATATAAAAATTTACTGCAGGAAAATTTATTTCTTCTTCATTTCTAGGAAGAAATACCAATGTGGTTTCCTTATCGAAAGCCAATAGAATAACATCTCTCAATGTTGTTGTAAAAGTTGAGAGAAGAGATAAAACCATCTTTTCCACGAACTCCTTATAAATTTTCGATATTGCAAATGCGGAGGTGCAACAACAAATCTTGTTACGTCAATAGAAAAAACTTTCTCATTGAACAAAAAGTATTTGATCTGTTCTTGTTGATTTTCTTTTGAAATTTAGAAGCTCTTAGTCGCTTTCCGCATCATTGCTACATAAGGACTTAATTTGAGTGCATTGAAGGAAGATTTGGTCACATATTTTTCAATATGATTGAGAAATGTTCTTATAAGGTAGATAAAAATATTTTCATGGCCTACATTTGTGAACTTCTTTTCAATATTCATGTAATGCAATAAAGACGATTTTTTTATAGTGAGCATTCTTTGCTTCCATACCGACAAAATTCCATTCTTCAAAGCTGATGCAGTATTAATTCCAGAATGATTAAAAACATCATCCGAGGGAAAAACCCACCCTTGCTTCGCACAGGAAAATGGATCTGAATCGGGACCAGTTTTCATTAGACAAACCATAAGATCAATTTTTAGAAGGAAACACCGGTCTCTCTCGACCACTTCAACTTGAACATGCAATAAATCGTTAGAAATGAGATCGGCAGATGTCAATATTCAGCTCGAGTTGGATCTCCTTCCTCATCCAACCATAATAGATATAAATCTGGGTACAAATTATCTAGTTCATCCATCTCAACATACCATCCATGCTTGAATAAACCAAGTTTTCAATCTTTTAACAAATCAAGGAACATGATTTCCTGGTATTGAATAAGTCTCAACAACGCATACGTGTTTTATCTGCAAAACAATAAATATTGTGTAGTTAATATAAGAATTCATACAATGTTTATAATTATCAATTAGTGTTTTAATATTATATGTATACTTACAAATGTTCATGCTAATAATCGATGGAGAATGAACGACCGCTCATTTCCAAAATCAATTGATTGATTAAGAACAAAGATGCTAGCATTGTCCATGAGAGATCGAATGCACAGTTTATATAGTCATTTGAGATAGAATCGATCATAGAAGGAGCGATCATCATAGAAGGGGTAGTTGATCGTCCTTTTCGAAAGTCAGAAGTCAGGAATAAATATTGTTTATATGTTATAACTTATCCAATGTCCCAATCCCTACTATTTAATAGGGAAGTTGGGAGTCGGGAATTGTAGTCCCATCCTTCGTAGATTAAATATTTTTTACATTTTTCTCTTAAATGAAGGGTCGGCCGACCCTTCTTGTGCTCAGTATTTTTACAATGTTCACCATTCTGGATATACATGAATTGACAACCTAGCCTTCGTAGGTTGAATATTTTTACAATTCCCTCATAAATGAAGAGGTGGCTGACCCTTCTTCTGCCCAATATTATTTTCATAATAGTTATATATTGCAAGAAGGGTCAGTCGATCCTTCTTGTGTTCACCATTGGGGATACAGGTGAATTACTGGATATAGGTGTTCAAAATTATCTACTAAATGAAGGGGTGAATGATCCTTCTTTTCGGAAGTCAGAAGTCCGAAATTGGAATAAATATTGTTTATATGTTATAACTTAGCCAATGTCCCGATCCCTACTATTTACTGTGGAAGTTGCATGCTGTGAAATGTTGGCCTAGCCTTTGTAGATTAAATATTTTTACATTTCTCTCGTAAATGAAGGGTCTGACGACCCTTCTTGTAATCAATATTCTTCCAGTGCTCACCATATTGCATATACATGAATTGAAGGCCTATCCTTCGTAGGTAGAACATTTTTACAATTCCCTCATAAATGAAGGGTCGACCAACCCGTCTTGTGCCTAATATTCTATACCTAATAGTTCTAGACTACAAGAAGGGTCGGTCGATCCTACTTTTGTTCACCATTCTGGATACAGGTGAATTGTTGGATATAGGTGTTCACAATTATCTACTAAATGAAGGGGCGACCAATTCTTCTTGTCGAAATTCAAAAGTCAGAAGTCGAAATAAATATTGTTTATATGTTATAACTTAGCCAATGTCCCGATCACTACTATTTACTGCAGAATTCAAAAGTCAGTAATTGTTGTCCCAACATTCGAAGATTAAATATTTTTACATTTCTCTCGTAAATGAAGGGTCATCCGACCCTTCTTGTGATCAGTATTCTTCTAGTGTTCACCATTCTGCATATACAAAAGTTGATGATCTATCCTTTGTAGGTAGAATATGTTTACAATTCCCTCATAAATGAAGGGTCAGACGACCCTTCTTGTGCCCAGTATTCTATTCATATTAGTTCGACTGCAAGAAGGGTCGGTCGATCCTTCTTGTGTTCACCATTCTGGATATAGGTGAATTGATGGATATAGGTGTTCACAATTATCTACTAAATGGAGGGGTGATAGATCCTTCTTCTCGGAAGTTGGAAGTCAGAAGTTGGAAGTCAGAAGTTGGAATAAATATTTTTTATATGTCATAACTTAGCCAATGTCCCAATCCCTACTATTTACTGCAGAAGTCAGGAGTCAGGAATTGTCATCCAAACCTTCAAATATTACATATTTTTACATTTCTGTCGTAAATTAAAAGTCGGACGACAATTCGTGTGATCAGTATTGATCCGGAGTTCACCATTCTGCATCTATATGAATTGACGGCCTAGCCTTCATAGGTAGAATATTTTTACAATTCTCTCATAAATGAAGGGGAGGCCGACCCTTCTTGTGCCCAGTATTCTGTTCATAATAGTTCTAGAGTGCAAGAAGGGTCGATCGATCCTTCTTGTGTTTACCATTCGGGATATAGGTGAACTGTTGGATATAGTTGTTCACAATTATCTACTAAACGAAGGGGCAACCGATCCTTCTTGTCAGAATTTGAAAGTCGGAATAAATATTTTTTATATGTTATAACTTAGCCAATGTCCCGATCCCTACTATTTACTGTGAAATTTGGAAGTCGGGAATTCTCGGCCTAGTCTTTGTAGATTAAATATTTTTACATTTCTCTCATAAATGAAGGGTCGACCGACCCTTCTTTTGATTAGTATTCTTCCAGTGTTCACCATTTTGCATATACATGTATTGACATCCTATCCTTCGTAGGTAGAATATTTTACAATTCTCTCATAAATTAAGGGTTGGCCGTCCCTTCTTGTGCCCAGTATTATGTTCATAATAGTTTTAGAATAAAAGAAGGGTCGGTCGATCCTTCTTATGTTCACCATTATCGATATAGGTGAATTGCTGGATATAGTTGTTCGCAATTATCTACTAAACAAAGGGGCGGCCAATCCTTCTTGTCGGAATTCAAAATTCAGAAGTCGCTTTAAATATTGTTTATATGTTATAACTTAGCCAATATATCGATCCCTCTTATTTACTGGGGAAGTTGGGAGTCGGGAACTGTCGTCCTAGCCTTCGAAGATTAAATATTTTTACATTTCTCTCGTAAATGAAGAGTCAGCCGACCCTTCTTGTGATCAATATTATTCCAGTGTTCACCATTCTTCATATACATGAATTGACGGCCTATCCTTCGTAGGTAGAATATTTTTACAATTCTCTCATAAATGAAGAGGAGGAAAACCCTTCTTGCACCTAGTATTATGTTCATAATAGTTCTAGAGTGCAAGAATGGTCGATCAATCCTTCTTGTGTTCACAATTTGGGATATAGGTGAATTGCTGGATATAGGTCTTCACAATTATCTACTAAATGAAGGGGAGGCCGATTCTTCTTGTCGGAAGTTGGAATTCATAATAAATATTTTTTATATGTTATAACATAGACAATGTCCTGATCCCTACTATTTATAGCGGAATTTAGGAATTGTCGGCATAGCCTTCATATATTAAATATTTTTATATTTATCTTGTAAATCAAGGGTTGGCTGACTCTTCTTGTGATCAATATTCTTCCAGTGTTCACCATTCTGCATATACATGAATTGAAGACCTATCCTTCGTAAGTAGAATATTTTTACAATTCCCTCATAAATGAAGGGTCGGCCGACCCTTCTTATGCCTATTATTTTGTTCGTAATAGTTCTAGACTGTAAGAAGGTTTGATCGATCATTTTTGTGCTCACCATTATGGATACAGGTGAATTGTTGGATATAGGTGTTCACAATTATCTACTAAAATAAGTGACGATTGATCCTTATTTTCGGAAGGTGGAAGTCGGGATAAATATTTTTATATGTTTTAACTTAGATAATGTCCCTATCCCTACTATTTACTGTGGATACCAGAAGTTAGGAATTTTCATCCCAGCCTTCGTAGATTGAATATGTTTACATTTCTCTCTTAAATGAAGGGATACTCTCTTAAACAAAGAGTAGAGTCTGCACACAAGAGTTTTTGCATTATGCGAAGTTCATAAATTTGAAGATGTGTTGTGAAGTACACATAGTAGATCAAGTCACGAAGTAAAGAAAGGGGTACTGATGCGAAGTTTCATCAAGAGAAGGGAAATGAGCAATGAGCTTCACCACTCACCTAACCTTCGACAAAGCTAGAGAAAACTAGACGTTATAGTTTTTGTTTCAAAACTAGTTGTTTTACAGTACTTTCGGGAAATTAGTTTTTTTTGCTTTAAGGCATACTTGTCCGTTGAAGACACATTTAAAATGACAAAGATCTAAGCTAGATATGGACAATGAACATAACATTTAATGTTAACTAGGTCATTTTTTGGCACGTCTTAGTTTGGATTATGGCTATTAAAAGAAAAGAATAGCACAGTTACCCATTTTACCATGATTGTTAATTTTACCATGATCAAATTTTGAGTGTTTACCAATGAAGTACATAGCATTTCGACAGTAGATATCTGAGCAAGAATACCTATAAGAAATATTAAAGAAATTTCAATAGTATAGTCTAGAAGCAGTTATGAAGACTCCCGTGAAAACAAAAAATCAAGAGAAGGGTGGGACTTCTAGAGCCTCATCTCAGCATGCACCAGAATCCAAGCAGAGGGATAAGCACAAGGACAAGGAACAACAGAATCCTTAGGATGCAAAAACACCAAGAGAACCTCAGGAAGAGAGACCTCGTGAGATGTTGATTCTGTTGATACCTAACTACATTCCACCGCACAAGGATGATGCACCGGTGGTAGTGTTGAAGAAGAATCCACAGTACGACATCCCTCTACCGCCAATTTCAAGCCATGTTCAGGAGAAGGAAACATTGATGGGAAATATCCTAGAGTGTAAGTTTAAATATTACAATTTGCTGAATTCATCCAAGTATCCGCAGTTTCAACCAGACAAATACATGTGCAAAAAATTTGATGAATCCACTAAGAATACGACCATACAAGCACATGACTGGATTGCACCATTACAGTCTTCAGGACTCTTGAACCTATTAACAATTCCACACTTTGCGCAAAGTCCAGAGCTAATAGTCATCGTGTGTACGTTGCTTTCGTGCACACACCAAGGATACTTGTGGCAAGACCACAAGATAGATATAAATATCGACCTGATCTATAGGATCACACATCTAAGCAAATGAGGTAGTGACCCTACAACAGATTTTGTGGGTAAGAACAAAGATAAATAACTTGCCAAGCAGATGAAGAGCGAATTTGGGTTAATTAAAGGAACTCGCGGCTATAAAGAAGACTAGATTAAAGATGATTCCATGCAGTTCACAGTGAAATTGCTCATAGGAAAAGTATTAAGAAAATGAAGACCGACAGAAGTGTCTCCTGCTGCGATCTCCCTAGCCGCTAAAGCTAGGGACGGGATACCATTCAACTAGGCAGGCTACCTATTGAATGAATTTCTAGATGATGTAGCAGATGCACACGACAATGGCTATCAGTTTCACTTCATTTGGATGATAGTCCTCATCGCATTTGTGGACTTGAAAGATCCAAAGTACCAACAGAATGTACTGGTTTTCACTAGCGACTGCCGCAGACCTCGATACACAAATATGTGGAGCACCGGAAGGACAAAAATACAAAGGATGAACAATGTTCAACTATATACATTTTATGATCAATTATGCGAGGTGATTACGCGCACTTCGCGTATCCCAAATCATATAACAATTGAGTACATTAGGAATATGAGATTCAAGTCTAGTCTCCATTCTATCTTCATACATCCCAGAGAGCCATCAAATCTAGAATAGTATGAGGGTCAATATCAGCTGGATGTGTTGAAGATTCAACTCATTATTGAGGACTGGGCACCATAATGGAAAGTTGATACACCAGAAGAACTTCTTATGACATCATATGAGAGTGCCGATGATAGTGATGAAGGAGAGGATGATCAACAGGAAGAAGTGTAAGAACAACAACAATTTTGAGATCAACCAGTAGGAGAAAAGAGAAAGAACCCCGATACAGATGTGCCATAGGTGGCGAGAAGAAAGAAAAAAAAGCGAATAAGACTCCGCTTGATGCGAAGTTACAGGATGATGAATAGGACTGCATAGCTTCCTTATTTCATGCACATATAGAAGAAACACTCACAGAAAAAGAAAACAAGCAAGAGAAGCTTTACGCAATCATGGCAGGAAGTATTACCGAGTTGAGAAGTATGATGGGAAAGGTAGAAAAAATACAAAGAGATATAATGAAAGAATCGGACTATGAAGATAGATAAGAGGAGTCAATATGAAGAAAAAGGAAATCACCCACACTAACGATGCGACCTTGGATGGTGTGCATAGAGGAAACAAATGTCATATTCCCATCTGATGAAGTCACTGAAGGTGTGAAGCAGCTCGCTCCCTTAGACATTAATGTAGGAATTTTTCCTATGGAGGGACTACATGATCTACACTTGCAGATTGTAGATTAAATCAAAGATAGGGACATAATAACATACAACCAACAATTGAATTTTGAATAGAGATACAATGAATTGAGGAATGAATGCCAACAAAAGACGGATGAGCTAGCATATGCTTGAGAAAGGAAGAAGAATATGAATAAGGTCATCTGAGAAGTTTGTGCGAAGATACTAGACTTTGACGAAGATCCTGAAGTTGAAGCGACCATAGTCATTATTGGCACTGTAGTCAACAATCTTAAGCAAAGATGGAGGACATGGAAATTGGATACAAAGAGAAGATTGCAGACTTGGAGGATAGGCATCAACCTAGTACTCTGCTAGAAGTAAAGACAACAAGATATGAAGAGTTAAAAAATTCGATAGAAAGAATCTCCATAGAAGTTGCGAGGTGCCAAGATTTATTAGAAAAAGTGACCAAGTTATGGTCCACACTGCAAGAAAACCCAGAATTGCAGAAGATTCAGGGTGAAGTGCAAAGGAAGCAAAAGGACCTAGACCCAATGAACACGGCGATGAAGGATTTGCCCCTGAGGCAAAGAATACAAAAGTTTGCAAAAAAAAAAAAGGAACTTCAGAAAGAAACTAAGGCATTAAGGACCAAGGAAGCAGAAACTTCAGGCACGTTTCAACCAATGTAGGAAGATGCATTGGAGCTTTTTGAAGAGATTGAGGTGAAGCTGCAACAACTTTGCAAAACATAAAGCACAGTTCAACACCAGATGCAGGAACCAATATATGCGATGCTTCTCGACACAAGGAAGGAATACGAGTAGGAAACTAAGGAGGTTGTTGCAAAGCTGAGTGCACCATATCAAGATTTCACAGCAGAGATGAAGATCCCAAGCAATGCAAAGTCAACAAAACCTAGTGCAAGTGACTCAAGGATGAGTCACAAGTAAGTGTTAGGATCCTATTGGCTGCAACCCAAGAAGAGGAATTTATGAAGGCGAGTACAGTTAGGAGAGGCCTGACATTGGCAATTTTTAGGGGAAAGGAGTCTCCGCAAATCCTACACAAAGGGAATGGAGCGAATATCAATGGAGAAGAAATGACATGTTTCCTTAATAAAGACAAGGTACTAAGAACAACCAGAGGTGGTTGGCATAGTTAAGGGTCGAGTGACGACCTGACTGCTACATGAGCAGGAAGTAAATAAGCATAGTAGTGTAAAGGAAATGTTGATGTATATGTAACTTCGGAATGTATTTCATCCATGTATTTCATTTCTATATTATTGTACTCCTATAGAGATGTGTCATTCCTCTATACGGAAGTGTCATCATGTGTATTAACAAGTGCCGCAAGTGTGTTAACTTGCCGATGGGTTATTAGACCACCATGTGTGGGGTCGGCCCTGATTTATGTAATATATGGTTGATGTACCTAGCTAGACAATTCAGCCCCATAAAGTTATTGGGCAAACATGACAAGTATAAATAGAGATCGGGAGATCTCTATTTGGATCACTCAGAAACTCATTCTTCCTTCACTCGGAAAGTGTCGCACTTGTGAGGAGGAGGTTCAGATGCTAGGAGGATTCTATCTCTTGTATTTTGGTTATACTTTGGTTGAGTTATTGCTCTATCTATCTCTGAGGAAGTTGTGGGGTTTTTCACCTTAGGGTTTTCCCCACGGAAACTCTATGTCTATTGCCTCTCATGCTTTTTGCTTCTTGTGATGATTGACATGCTTGTTATGATTGATATGCATTGATATACTGTACATGTTATTCTCTCAGTAAAGATCCTAGAGTATTGCAAATTAATGCTCAAAATTTAACATGGTATCAAAGCTAACCTGAGAAGAAGACATTGTGTAGTGACGGAAACCAGGGTTTCTTGTTTATTGGGTTTCTCTCCACAGATTTTGGAAAAGAAGTATATTATATTGACTCTACTCATCAAGGAGAATCTATCTGTCCAATCAGAATTCAATTCCGAGCATTTTCAGATTTGGCCCTAAAAATTAGGGTTTCCACAAAAATAGGAATTTCTGGAATCTGAAGACATAGCTGGAAGATCCTTGCAAAAATCGAAGTTTAGAGCTTTGGATCAAGATTTTTGGCTGGGTAAATCTCCGGGAAACTCAAACCCTAATTCAGGGTCCTCCTTAGTGAATCCGAAAATACTAAAAGGCATTTCTGAAGGGTGAAGCTTTGCAGATCTCAATTCTGAATACACCAGGTTGATAAGCTCATCAAGGCACATCTTTCTACCTTTTGAGAAAGTTGAAATTCATATTTTGAATTTTTAGGGTTTCTCTTACAAACCCTAATCCGGGACGAGATCAAGTTTTCAGCAAGTCAAGTGGTAAGACCTAAATATTTTCTATTTCCATTTGAAGTACTCTTTAAGATGTCTCACCACACCAAGCTTGAGGATAAGCTTGAAGGGGCTGATAACTTCCGAGCCTGGAAGTATAGGATTGGGTTAATCCTGGAAGAGAATGAGTTGGACTCATATGTAAAAGAAGACATCCATCTCCTAGAGGATGAAGAGGCTAAGATATTGCATAAGAAGAACTTGGTCAAGGCAAAGAGAATCATTGTTGATTCTATCAAGGACCATCTCATCCCCCATGTGTCATCTCTGAAGACACCCAAAGAGATGTTTGATTCACTATCCAAGCTATTTGAAGGGAAGAACGTAAATTGAAAGATGACTCTGCGGAACCAATTGAAAGGGGTAAAACTTCAAAATGGAGAATCCATTCAATCTTATTTTTCTAGGGTCTCTCAGATCAAGGAACAACTAGAAGTAGTGGATGAAATGGTGGAGAATGGTTAAGTTGTCATGACCACTCTAAATGGCCTACCCAGGTCATGGGACTCCTTTATTCAAGGAATTTGTGCAAGAAAGAAGTTGGTATCCTTCAGTAGACTACGAGAAGAATGCTCACAAGCAGAAGCAAGGATTGTGGCACGAGAAGAAAATATGGGGAATGAAGATCAAGCTCTCACAGCTCACACCAAGAAAGGGAAGTCCAAGAGAGCCATCTCACTTCAAGAAATATTCACATCACCATAAAGAAAGGAGAATATGCTTCACCTGTAATGAAAAGGGACATATTGCCATCAATTGTCCGAAGAACAAGAAGGACAACAACAACTTCAACAAGAAGAAGAAAGGAAACAAAAGAAGGTACCATGCTCATGCTGTCGAGGATGATGAACCTCCCAAGAAGAAGGCTAGAGCAGAAAGTCATGATGATGACTCATCAAGCAAAGAAGAGTATGTCCTAATCTCTGCTCTCACAGGTACTATCTCTCATGGTTGTAATTATTGGCTTATTGACAGTGTGGATTCAAAATACATGACTGGTTTTAAAGAATCCTTTGCTAATCTATCTGAACATGAGTCACCCCACAAGTTGAAACTTGGGGATGACTACCAGTACCCTATCAAAGGAAGTGGTGAGGCCTCCTACAATCTAGACTTTGGGAAGTCTTTGAAGATGAAAGATGTTTTGTATGTACCTGGGCTCAAGAAGAACCTACTCTCCATATCCACATTGGATGCAAAAGGTATGAGGGTTGCATTTGTGGATGGCCAAGTTCTAATGTGGCCAAAGGGAAAGACCATAAATGATGGAGTAGTGATTGGAGAGCAAGAGGGAGGATTGTATAAACTAAAGGGACAACCTGAACATGCCATGGTACATGAATCCATGGAGCCAAGTGAACTTTGGCATAGAATACTTGCTCATATGCACTATAGGGAACTTCCAATTGCAAGCAAGGCTACAGAGGGTCTTCCTAAAATCAAGACCAAACATGAAGGTGTTTGCAAAGGATGTGCAAAAGGAAAGAACATAAAGAAAGCATTTCTAAGCAGTGAAAGCAAGGTAAAATATATCTTGGAAATTATCCTCTCCAATGTATGTGGTCCGATGTCATCCAGTTCTCTGAGTGGGTATGTTTACTATGTCTATTTCATTGATGACTTTTCTAGGAAGCCTTGGGTCTACTTCTTGAAGAACAAAGATGAAGTGTTTGAAAAGTTCAAGGAATTTAAAACCTTGATGGAGAACCAAACTGATAAGAAGATCAAAACATTCAGATCTAACAATGGTGGAGAATTCACTTCAGGTGACTTTAAGAAGTTATGCAGTGATTCAAGGATTAAGAGGGATTTCACTGCTCCTTACAATCCACAACAGAATGGAGTTGCAAAAAGAAAGAATCAAACAATTATGGAAGTAGCAAGGGAAATGCTGCATGACCAGGATCTACCTATGCATCTATGGGCAGAAGCAACTAGGAGAGTTGTATATGTGCAGAACATAACACCCCACAAGATATTGGACAACAAGACACCAGAAGAGGTCTTCTCTGGTAAGAAACCTGAGGTCAGCCATCTCAGAATATTTGGTTGTCCAGTATATACACATGTCCCAAAGGAAAAGATGACCAAGCTGGATCCTTTAGGAAAGAAGGGTATCCTTGTGGGTTACAGTGAAAGCTCGAAGGCTTACAGAATATACTTTCCAGGGTTCAGGGAGATTGATGTCAACATGGATGTAACATTTGATGAAAGATTAGCATTCATCAAATCAAGAAAGACACCTGTTGAAGATTATGAAGAACCCAAGGAAACTAGATTTCAAGACACTACCATGACTGAAGCAATTCCAGATGTTGATCGTGAAATTGAAGATCTGCAACAACCTGTAGATCCACCACATGAGGATAACTCTCACAAGAGGAAACCTGCATGGGCCAGAGAGCTCATTCAAGATGTAGAAAGATTTGGCATTCCAAAAGAAGAAAACAGAGCAAAGAAGAGAACTAGATCTCACACCAGCTATGTTGCTTTACTCTGTGATATCATGAACAAAGAACCTTCCAATTACGAAGAAGCAGCGGAAAAGAAAGAATGGAAGGATTCCATGGTCGAGGAATACCAATCAATAATGAAAAACGATGTTTGGGATGTTGTCCCAAGACCTAAAGAGAAGTCTGTTGTGACTTCCAGATGGATTTACAAGATCAAATGCTACAGATGGAAGCATAGAAAAATAAAAGGCAAGAGTCATAGCTCATGTCTTCTCTCAGAAAAAGGGAATAGACTATGAAGAAAATTTTGCTCTTGTAGCCAGGTACACTTCCATCAGATCAGTACTTTCCTTGGATGCAGTGATGAAATGGAAGATTCACCAGATGGATGTCAATACTACCTTCTTGAATGGTGTAGTTGAAGAGGAAGTGTATGTGGAGCAGCCACTCAGTTTTGAAACACAGGACAGGGAGTCACATGTGTGCAGATTGAAGAAAGCCTTGTATGGCTTGAAGCAAGCTCCCAGAACTTGGTATGGTAGGATGGGCAGTTTCCTATCTAGTTTGGGCTTTAGCAAGAGTAAAGCGGATTCCAACCTTTACAAAGTTGAGGAAGGAAATAATGTGATTCTACTCCTGTATGTAGATGACCTGTTTGTAACAGGAGATGACAGATTGATTTCCGACACAAAGAGGAAGCTTGCTACCAAGTTTGATATGAAGTACTTGGGGATGATGAACTATTTTCTAGGTATGGAGGTGTGGCAGAGTGTAGATGGGATCTTCCTTGGACAAGGGAAGTATACTGTAGATATCCTGAAGAGGTTCGGGATGTTGGATTGCAAGGCCATGGCCACACCTATGTCATCGAATCTGAAGCTTCTTTGTGATGCTTCATTTGAGCCGGTGGATGTTTCTATGTATCATCAGATGATTAGGTCCTTGATGTACCTGACAAATACGAGACCAAACATTTTCTTTGCGGTGAACACATTGAGCCAGTTCCTGACGGATCCGAGGAGTGTTCACCTGGTTGATGTAAAGCATATTCTGAGGTACCTGAAAGGTACAGTTGATTATGGGCTCTAGTATGATGCGAATCAAAAGTTTAACCTGCAAGGTTATGTTGATTCAGATTGGGAAGGTAATGCTATAGATAGGAAGAGCACTTCTGGGTGCTGCTTCAGTATGGGATCAGGTGTGGTCTCTTTGTTTAGCAGGAAGCAATCCTGCATAGCACTGAGTATAGCTGAAGTAGAGTATGTTGCATCTTGTTCAGCTAGTTGTGAGGCAATATGGCTGAGGAAGCTACTGTCTGAGTTATTTGATCTACCGTTGGAGGCTACTGGTATCTTCTGTGACAACCAAAGTTGTCTGAAGTTGTCTGAGAACCCAGTGTTCCATGATAGGTTGAAACACATAGATATCAAATATCACTATATCAGGGATATGGTGTAGAGAGGAGCAGTGAAGCTCCTGTATGTTGCAACAGACGAGCAGATTGCATATGTGTTGACGAAGCCACTAGCCATAGTGAAGTTTGAGTACTTCAGAGAGAGGCTTGGTGTTCTTCAGATCGACGACACTTCAAGGAAGAAGTGATGGAGACATTTGTTGTATCCATTCCTAGCATGGTGGAAGGGGGATCCTTCACATGGCTGTCAATGTAAGTGCTGGATGATGAGCATCAGGATGATGTTCTAGTTTCTACTCTGTATGATCAGTTGGATCATTTATGTATGTACGCATCATGTTGGATGCTATATATGGTCAGTTGGATCATTTATGTATGTACGCATCATGTTGGATGCTAGATATGATTAGTTGGATCATTTATGTATGTATGCATCATGTCGGATTCTTGGACCATGTATCTATATATGTATCAGGTGGATACGTTGTATGATCAAGTAGATCATGTATGTTGATATGTATCAGGTAGATACATTGTGTGGATCATGTATATATGTATGTATCAGGTGGATACACTGTGTATGGTGATATGTATCAGGTAGATACTTGGTATGCATTAGGTAGATGCATTGTATGATCAGGATGATCATGGATGACGAGCTTCTCCATATGACATGTATCGAGACAATGCAGTGATGATGATCAAGATGATCATGTGTACATCAGGATGATGTATGGAGAGTATCAGGTTGATACTTTCTGGCCATGGACAGGTTGTGCAGATGAGCATGTAAGTAGACCTAGGAGATCTGGACCCGATGCTCTTTCGAGGCATTTCTCTAGGAGGACATGTAAGTAGACCTGGGAGATTTGTACATGATGAAAAAGGCCTTAGATTCTCTTTTGAGGAATTGTCCTATGGCATGTAAGTGGACCTGGGAGATCTGGACAGGATGAAAAAGGCCTCAGATGCTCTTTCGAGGCATTGCCATGACCACATGTAATATGCTCCTAGGAGATATGGATACGATGAAAAAGGCCTTAGATGCTTTAGCTAGGTTTTGTGGTGGACCACATGTAATGTGCTCCTGGGAGATCTGACAGGTAGAGCTGTGTGCTCGTAATAGCCCAGGATGCTTCAGCCAGGTTTTGTGATGAGATCACATGTAATGTGCTCCTGGGAGATCCGACAGGTAGAGTTGTGTGCTCGTAAAAGCCTGGGATGCTTCAGCTAGGTTTTGTGATGGGTCACAGGTAATGTGCTCCTGGGATATCCGACAGGTAGAGCTGTGTGCTCATAACAGCCTAGAATGCTACCATCAGGTTTTGTGACGCACGTAATAAGTCCTGAGGATTCCACAATATGGCCAGTGATGAAGACCTGCAGGTGGTGGCCCTACATCCAGTATGAAAAAGGACTGGCTTTGTAGAACTTCCTATGATGAGTAGATTCAGAGATTGTTTGAGATAGCAGTAACAGTGACGATGACGATGATTCGAGGACGATGCATCGATGACGATGATCCAGAGAAGAAGACTTGTGCTAGCAGATATGTGTCGAGAAATACCTTCCTAGTTACGAGGGAGTGTTGATGTATATGTAACTTTGGAATGTATTTCATCCATGTATTTCATTTATATATTATTGTACTCCTATAGAGATGTGTCATTCCTCTATACGGAAGTGTCGTCATGTGTGTTGACAAGTGTCACAAATGTGTTAACTTGTCAATGGGTTATTAGACCACCATGTGTGGGGTCGGCCCTGATTTATGTAATATATGGTTGATGTACCTAGATAGACAAGTCAGCCCCATAAGGTTATTGGGAAAACATGACAAGTATAAATAGAGATCGGGAGATCTCTATTTGGATCACTAAGAAAGTCATTCTTCCTTCACTCGGAAAGTGGCGCACTTGTGAGGAGGAGGTTTAGCTGCTAGGAGGAGTCTATCTCTTGTATTTTGGTTATACTTTGGTTGAGCTATTGCTCTATCTATCTTTGAGGAAGTTGCGGGGTTTTTCACATTAGGGTTTTTTCCATGGAAACTCTGTGTCTATTGTCTCTCATGATTTTTACTTCTTGTGATGATTGACATGCTTATTATGATTGATATGCATTGATATACTGTACATGTTATTCTCTCAGTAAAGATCCTAGAGTATTGCAAATTAATGCTCAAAATTTAACAGGAAATGCTGCGATAGAATTCAGAGCTGCACTATCATAGAAAGAGTCATAGTTAGAGGAAGCGGCGTCAAAGGGACAACGAAGTTAAAGCTTAGCCTGGTCTATGGGAGAGTCACACGATTTTTGGGTTCTGGGTACTATGGGGGTTGTCCAAGAGTTATTGTAATATGTGACATTCGTGAACATCTATATATAAGAGTAATTTTGTATGAATAAGGGTTAGGTATTAGAGGGTTGTTGCGATTTTGATGGTTAGATAGAGCTTAGAAGAGAATAGTGTTAGAACATTTTTACACCTATGTCCATTAATCATTTATTAATTGATGGTTAATTAATGCCCAAGTGATTAATTATTACATCCCTAAGTTGGTTAGCTACTAAATGGTCAATTATCATGAACTAGTTAGCAAATGTGAACAAGTGCTGAGTCAAACTAGCTGTTTGGAGCGCTCCCCAGGGCAATTAATGCATTCAGCATGCCTAGAGCGCCCTCCCCAGGTTAATTAATGCATTCATCATGCTTCTCTTCTACCTAAGGCGCACTTGCTCAGATTGTGGACAATCTTGCCAACTTTGTCATATTTTTGGCCAATTTTAGCTACCAAACCTCTAACCAACCAATTTCTTCACATGTGTGAGGTCACATGGGCCTGTCCAGTCATTCCCAGCATTCACACAGTAGATTCGAACCAGTTTGGGATGGTTTGGGATATTTTGGTCAACCTAGGGGGGTTTGAGCTATTTCTAAGCTAGATCAGTGTGAACACTTCAGATGGATTCAAATTCTTCCAGATTTGTATATATGGGTGTTCTTAACCTATTTTGAGGTTGGACAGTTAATAATATTGACATTATTCACCCATCTCATGTGTATTGTTCTTCATTCATTTACAGATTTATGCTATTCTTGCAAATGTTGTGCAATCTTTCACTAGTGAGGAATCCATAGTAGCTAGGTTCTGCTGTGATTGAGATTTTACATGGTATCAGAGCTCTTGGAGCTACCATTCGAACCAGCAAGACTGTTTTAGTGGATTGCCAGAAGCAGTGGAGAAACCACATAATTCCTGAGGCCATTGCCTTGAGCTTACTGGAGAAATCTAGTGGCTCCTCTCAGGTGTGATGCTCTCCCGAATGCACCCACTATCCAAACAGGGTTCGAATCTATTAGTGTAGATCCCTCCTGAGTGATTTGAGAGTTGTTTGCAGGTATTGAACATTAGCATTGTCAGCAAGTGCGAATTGCAGCAGAGAAGAATGGAGCCATCTCATCCAAACGTGCTCACACCCTTCAACTATTTCGATTGGAAGGCAGAAATGGTGATTTTGCTGAGATCTAAGGGTCTCTACAGAATTACGATGGGCACTGAGGTGGAGCCAAACTCAGCTGTGGAGAAATCCAAGTTTTTTAACAGAATGGATGAGGCATTTGGCCTCCTTTGTCTCAGCATTTCGAGAGACCTCCTGTTTCATGTAGAAAGTCTAGAAACTCCAAATGAAGTGTGGCTCAAGCTTGAGACCCTGTTTGGAAAGACTGATGAGATGAGAGGCCACCAGCTCGAAAATGAGCTTGTCTCACTGAGCCCAGGGAATTTCGATTCCATCCAGGACTTCTTCACCAAGTTCAAGAACTTGGTCTTGCAGATCAGACAATGTGGCATAGAGAAGAAAGAAGAACAGTTGGTGTTGTCCATTCTCTCCAAATTGGGTTCTGAATACTCAGTTTTTGTGTCTTCCTTCAACTCCACAAGGCTCACAGTTAGAGGTTGGAAGATGCCATCTTTGGCTGACTTCATGGAGATGCTAACTCAAGAGCAAGACAAGCTGGTCTTGATGGGATCCATCAATCAAAAAGACCAAGTTCTTGTAGCTGGAGATTCGAAATGTGGAAGAGGCAAGCAAAAACCCAGGGGGTCGAAACCTCAAGAGAAGAAGAGGAAGGATGAGAGGCCCAAATCCTCTGAGGGGGTTTCGAATCCTGTCAAGAACAAGGGAAAGAAGGCTGAGAAGACAAAATGTAGCTACTGTCAAAGAGGTTTTCATCCAGAGAGCTCATGCATGAAGAAAACCATAGACACCATGACCCATCTCCTACAGAAAAACAATATTCCTCTTCCTGAAAGTTCCAAGAAGAAGGAGTGCGTTTCTGAAGACAAGGAGAGCTGCCATGCTTTGGTGGCTAGTTCATCTCATTCACCCTTGTTCATCATTGATTCAGGTGCCTCAAGGCACATGGCTTCCTCAAGAGATTCGTTTTCTGAACTTGCACCCTACAGTGGCCTCTCCATTCGGATGGGAGATGACTCAGAAATCCCTGCTCATGGCATTGGGAAAATCTCTATGGAGAATGGCTTCTTCTCCAATGTGCTGTATGTACCAAACCTTGCAGCAAATTTGCTCTCTGTATATCAAATGACACATACTGGAGCAGCAAAGAAGGTGGTCTTCACTCAGGACGATGTGGAGATATCAGAAGTTTCCACCGGGAAAATTGTTGCAATGGGTGTTGCAGACCATGACATGAAGATGTACAAGTTCTCCTACTTCCTCGAGTTCTCTTCACCAAGTGTGCTTCTGTCACATGGGAATGAGACCAGCAAGCTATGGCATCAAAGGTATGGTCACCTAAACTACAGATATCTTCAAGTTTTAAGCAAAGAAAAGATGGTAGAAGGGCTGCCACAAATCAGTTTTTCAAGTGGAACATGCAAGGGTTGCATGATTGGGAAGCATCCTGAAAAGAAGTATGACAAAGGGAAGGCAAGGAGGGCTGACCAGCCACTTGGGATAGTGCATTTTGATCTGATAGGGCCACTCCCCACTCCCTCCTATGGCTGCAGCAAATATGTGCTCACCTTCATCGATGACTACTCAAGGTACTGCTGGTTATTTTTCCTTAAGCAAAAATCTGAAGTCTTTGAATGTTTCAAAATTTTTAAGAGCATGGTTGAGAACTTCAGTGGGAAGGCCATGAAGGTTTTGAGGACTGATAATGGCAGAGAGTATGTCAATAACAATTTGCAGCAGCTCTGTCAAGAGCATGGCATTCAGATGCAACACTCAGTGCCCTACACACCACAACAAAATGGTGTTGCAGAGCGCAAAAATAGAGCACTGAAAGAGATGGCAACTTGCATGTTGCAAGCAAGGGATTTGTCTCCCAAATTATGGGATGAAGCTATGAATTGTGCAGAATATGTTCAGAAAAGAGCACCACACAAAGCATTGCAAGGAATCACTCCATTTGAAGCATGGATGGGCCACAAGCCCAATGTCTCACATTTCAGAATTTTTGGCTCAAGGGCTTGGGCCAGAATTCCACCGGAGAAGAGAAAGGCCTTGCAGCCCCAAAGCAAGGAGTCAATCATGGTTGGGTATGCAGAGGATTCCAAGGGCTACAAGCTCTTTGATCCATCCACTCACAAAACTTTCATCGAAAGAAGTGTCAAATTCAAAGAAGAAGAGTTTTTGCAAGCTAGTGAACAAGGTGACGGGGAATGCTCATTTCCTCGTCTTGATGATGAAGTAAGTAGTGATTCTTTCTCTGATATTTATGATTCTGATATTGCTGAAGATGATGTTGATATGGATTCTGAACATATCCCTCCCTCAAGGCCCAAGTGGGCAGAGAAAACAATTCAAAGTGCCGGAGAGCTTGTGGGAGATCCCCAAGATGCTAGGAAAACTAGATCTCAATTTCACAATTCCTTTGCATGTGATAATTCTGATCCGAGTGAGGCATGTTATTTGATGGTTGGATCTGATCCAATGTCATATTCAGAAGCATGTACAGACCCAAGATGGCAATCAGCCATGCAAGAGGAGATGAACTCACTCCATGAGAACAAAACTTGGGATTTGGTCCCTCTTCCTCCCAAGAGGAAACTAGTGCAATGCAAGTGGATTTATAGAACCAAAATTGGATTTGATTGCTTTGATCTGAAGTATAAGGCCAGGTTGGTGGCTAAGGGTTACTCTCAGGTCCAAGGAGTGGACTATACAGAGACATTTGCACCGGTGGCAAAGATGGACTCCATAAGACTAGTTTTGGCCATTGGGGCTTCCAAGCGATGGGAGATTCATCACATGGATGTAAAAAGTGCCTTTCTTCATGGGGATCTGAATGAGGAGATATATATGCAGCAGCCTGAAGGTTTTATTTCTGATCATACACTTGTTTGCAGGTTGAACAAGTCACTCTATGGGCTCAAGCAAGCTCCTAGAGCATGGTATGCAAAAATGGACAATTTTCTGCTATCTTTGGGGTTTGAGAGGTGTAAGTCTGATCCAAATGTGTATATGCAGCATGTTAGTGATCTGATATTGATTATTGTACTGTATGTTGATGATCTTTTGATCACTGGTAGCTGCACCAAAGAACTTGACTCAGTTAAGAGAGCATTGCACAGTGCATTCTCCATGACCGATCTAGGATTGCTAAAACAATTTCTGGGTTTGGAGATAGATCAAACTGTGAATGGAATTTCTGTATGTCAGTCAAGATATGCTTCAGATTTGCTGCAGAAATTTAAGATGGCTGAATGTAAGTCTGCAAAATTTCCATTTCTTTCAGGATTTAAGCTTACAGAATGGGGTTCTTCACCACTAGTTGACAGTTCACTGTATAGACAACTAGTTGGGAGTTTGTTGTATCTTACACACTCTCGACCAGATTTGTCTTATGCTGTTGGGGCTGTTGCAAGGCACATGCAAGAGCCTCATGAGATCCATTGGAAGGCAGCCAAGAGGATCCTTCATTATGTTCAGGGTACTAAGTCCTTTGGTATCCATTATGCTGCTGGTTCATCCCTTGAACTAGTAGGATTTACAGATTCTGATTGGGCCGGTGATTGTATCGATCGGAAATCAACTTCCGGTTATGTTTTTATGCTTGCACATGGACCTATATGCTGGTCAAGCAAGAAACAAAGCACTATTTCCTTATCTTCAGCTGAGGCCGAGTACAGGGGAGCAGTTAATGCAGCCACACAATGTGTTTGGTTGCAAGGTATTCTTGCAGAGTTCGGGATTGTCTTTGATTCACCCACTATTCTTTGGTGTGATAATCAAAGTACAATCAGGATTTCTACCGATCCAGTACAGAGACAGAGGACCAAGCACATAGAGATACACATGCATTACATTCGGGGTTTGGTGCATGACCAGACCATAGCATTGCAGTATTTCCCATCCAGTGAGCAAACTGCTGATATCTTCACCAAGTGTTTTACCGAGAAGACCTTCACTCACCTTAGATCTTTGCTTGGGGTGAGTGATGCATGGTGATGATTGGTGTATTCTGATATATGCCACATGTCCATTTTAGAGGGGAGGTTTTATTTCCCATGTGGTTTTCCTCCTTACCTTGGTTACATGGACAAATAAATTTTTATGATGTAAAAGGTGACTTGAGCCTAGTTGCCAAGGCCTTAATTTTTGATATTTCACTAAGTCTAGCTTAAGGGGGGGTGTTAGAACATTTTTACACCTATGTCCATTAATCATTTATTAATTGATGGTTAATTAATGCCCAAGTGATTAATTATTACATCCCTAAGTTGGTTAGCTACTAAATGGTCAATTATCATGAACTAGTTAGCAAATGTGAACAAGTGCTGAGTCAAACTAGCTGTTTGGAGCGCTCCCCAGGGAAATTAATGCATTCAGCATGCCTAGAGTGCCCTCCCCAGGTTAATTAATGCATTCATCATGCTTCTCTTCTACCTAGGGCGCACTTGCTCAGATTGTGGACAATCTTGCCAACTTTGTCATATTTTTGGCCAATTTTAGCTACCAAACCTCTAACCAACCAGTTTCTTCACATGTGTGAGGTCACATGGGCCTGTCCAGTCATTCCCAGCATTCACACAGCAGATTCGAACCAGTTTGGGATGGTTTGGGATATTTTGGTCAACCTAGGGGGGTTTGAGCTATTTCTAAGCTAGATCAGTGTGAACACTCCAGATGGATTCGAATTCTTCCAGATTTGTATATATGGGTGTTCTTAACCTATTTTGAGGTTGGACAGTTAATAATATTGACATTATTCACCCATCTCATGTGTATTGTTCTTCATTCATTTACAGATTTATGCTATTCTTGCAAATGTTGTGCAATCTTTCACTAGTGAGGAATCCATAGTAGCTAGGTTCTGCTGTGATTGAGATTTTACAAATAGTTATAAAGAGGGAATGAACTCTACAACTGTAATGTCCCCATTTTGACCCCATTGCATTCAAATGTAAATGATGTAATATTGTTATTAAATCATGGCAAGGAGATCAAGGCCAAGGCCCCGCCATTGAGTTAGTGATGCATATGGTTAGATGCTAGCTAGGCACATTGGAATTGTAAATATCATGTAAATATGCATTTTAATAAAATACCCACAACTAGTTATGCAATGCAACAAGAGATGGGGGCATGATTTTATAAGGAATTGGGAGAGAAAAGATTCAAACCCTTGGAGCCAATCAAGTCAATCCAAGTGTCAATGAGAGAACCCATAAAACCCTCAACTACCCATGTTGACTTTTGTACCCAATCATTCATTTCTCCCAAGAGTTGGTTGAGGCAGTTATTCCCTTGGGAATGGAGAGGAATGGCTGTCAAAATTCGAGTATGGGAAAGACACCCTTCATGGAAAATCATGTTTGTATTCCTTGGAAAGAAAAGAGCCACGAAATTGCTCCCCAAGCCATTCTTCACCCATCATTTTTTCTCTCTCATGGGTTTGGAGCTTCTTGAGTGATTTCCTCCATGGTTTTTTTGTTTTTTCCTTCACTCTTAGGTAGGAGAAGGGATTTTTTGTGTTATATACCAGTGGGGAAGAAGGGGAATCGAATTGGGGTTCCAGAGAGACCGTTTTGGCTATTGAATGCTTAGTTAGTTGGGGGAGAAGTTGCTTTCCTCCCTGTGATTTTTATTCCCCATCCCACAATCCATTATTGGATGGAAACAATTTGGGGAAAACCCATGTCCATCTTATTTGTAAATCCCATTGTTTAAAATGAGTATCCATGCCCAATGTTTGTGCTTGCTGTGTGAGAAAAGAGTATGTTGGGGTATGGGTTATGGGTATCTATTGATTTGGCTTGAGCTTGAGTGCAAGCATCCAGGGTTCAAATTTAGCCTAATAAAACCTGTTGTGGTCTAGCTTGGCTTAGACGAAATGATTATTTGGCTGTGTATGAGCTTGAATGCCCCCTTTCCTTGTAGAAATCATGCCCAGCTCGAGGGTGGTCTCTAAGTGCTGAAATAATACAGGCTGGGCAGAGACCTATGGTTGCGTGGAACATTGCAGCGACATAGCTAGTTGCTTGGGACAATTGCATAATGGAGATAAGTATTATCTATGTGTATCTACTTCTGCAATGTATTAATTGATGACTGTTTTTAATATGTTGAATGCATATGAAAAGTGTGTGGATGATGTTTTGATCTGCTATGCATGTTTGCTTGATTTGCATCTGCACACATTTGTTTTATTGTTGTGAATCTAATGAATGGGATGAGTTTATGTAAAGGCCCCAGAAATGGTATCATGTTCCCTTCCTCGAATTGGGTCCACGGGAGGGGACGTTACAACAATTGAGTGCATAGAGATCTGATTGTAGAGAAGAGTCTGCAGCAGAGTGCGCAGACTCAAATGGATACGCTTATGAGATAATAAAAGAACAATTCCTGTGGGCGTAGCTCCCACCTCGGGTGAAGCACGTAAATCAATGTGTTTATGTGTATCAGTTTATGACATGTTTTGTATATGATTTTATGTGCTTTTATGAATTCAATTTCATATGTATGTGAATGGTAATCACATGTTGAGTAATTGGAATACAAGTGCCAGAATGTGAAGAATAAATACTTAGTATGATGAATTCATATCTAACTGGTGAATACAATAGATATTCATCGTATTTCTGTATACAACGATAGCTGCGAAGTGCAAAGTCATCTGTTATTCTATCCCATTAGTAGATACTAAATATAACATTAAGGGAGGTTTTTAACCGCATCTGCTCATTGCCATGGTTACAGAATCTTGATTCTGTAACCCCCCATATTTGCTTCGGGTGACACTTCAACCTGTTTACATGTTATGCCAAAAGGGCTAGTGAAAGGGGTTTTTTTGTGTCTAGATTTATCTCGTAAATGAAGGGTCGGACGACCCTTCTTGTGCTCAGTATTCTTCTAGTGTTCACAATTCTGCATATACATGAATTGTAGGCCTAACCTTCGTAGGTTGAATGTTTTTTACAATTACCTCATAAATGAGGGGGTGGACGACCCTTCTTGTGCCCAGTATTATGTTCATAGTAGTTCTAGATTGCAACAATGGTCGGTCGATCCTTCTTGTGTTCACCATTCTGAATATAGGTGAATTGCTAGATATACGTGTTCACAATTCTCTACTAAATGAAGGGTCGGCCGATCCTTCTTGTTGGATGTCGGAAGTCAGCATAAATATTTTTTATATGTTATAACTTAGCTAATGTACCGACCCCCACTATTTACTATGGAAGCCGACAGTCGAGAATTGTCCACCCAACCTTCATAAAATAAATATTTTTACATTTATCTTGTAAATGAAGAGTCGGTCGACCCTTCTTGTGCTCAGTATTCTTCCAGGGTTCACCATTCTGAATATACATGAATTGACGACCTAGCCTTCGTAGGTTGAATATTTTTACAATTCCATCTTAAATGAAGGTGCAGATGACCCTTCTCTGGCCCAGTATTATTTTCATAATAGTTCTAGACTTCAAGAAGGGTTGTTTGATCCTGCTTGTGTGCATCATTTTGGATACCTGTGAATTGATGGATATTGGTGTTCAAAATTATCTACTAAATGAACAGGTGACTGATCCTTCTTGTCAGAAGTCGGAAGTAGGGATAAATATTTTTTATATGTTATAACTTATCCAATGTCCCAATACCTACTATTTACTATGGAAGACATGAGTCAGGAATAAGCGTCCCATCCTTCATGGATGAAATTTTTTTACATTTCTCTCTTAAGTGAATGTTTAGCTGAACATTCTTTTGCTCAGTAGTTTTCTAGTGTTCACCATTCTGGATATACAGGAATTGATGGCCTGGCCTTCATATGTTGAATATTTTAAAAATTTCCTCATAAATGAAGGGGCGAACGAGCCTTCTACCAATTATTCTTTTCATAATAGTTCTAGACTGCAAAAAGGGTCGGTCGATCCTTCTTATGTTCACCATTCTAGATACAGGTGAATTGTTGAATATAGGTCTTCACAATTATCTACTAAACGAAGGGGCAACCGATCCTTCTTGTCGCAAGTCAAGATAAATATTTTTTATATGTTATAACTTATCCAAAATCTCGATCCCTACTATTCACCGAGGAAGTCAAAAGTCGGTAATTGTCGTTTGAGCCTTCGTAGATTAAATAGTTTTACCTTTCTATGTTAAACGAAAGGTCAGCCGACCCTTATTGTGCTCAGTATTTTTCCAGTTTTCACCATTCTGGAAATACATGATTTGATGGCCTAGACTTCATAGGTTGAAAATTTGTAGAATTCCCTCATAAATGAAGGGGTGGCCGACCCTTCCTATGCCCAATATTATTTTCATAATGGTTTTAGACTACAAGAAGGGTTGGTCGATCCTTCTTATGTTCACCATTCTGGATACATGTGAATTGTTTGATACAGGTGTTCACAATTATCTAATAAATGAAGGGGTGGAAAATCCTTCTTGTCACATGTCGGATGTCTGAAGTCGAGAGAAATATTTGTTACATGATATAACTTAGCCAATGTCGCGGTCCCTACTATTTACTGTGGAAGTCAAAAGTCAGGAATTATCGTCATAGCCTTCATAGATTAAATATTTTTGCATTTCTCTTGTAAATGAATGGTTGTCCAACCCTTCTTGTGCTCAGTATTATTCCATTGTTCACCATTCTACATATACATGAATTGACGGCCTAGACTTCGTAGGTTGGATACAGGGGAATTGCTGAATATAGGTGTTCAGAATTCTCTGATAAACGGAGGGGCGACTAATCCTTCTTGCGCAAGTCAAGATAAATATGTTTTATATGTTATAACTTAGCGAATATCCCGATCCCTACAATTCACTGCGGAAGTGGGAAGTCAATAATCATCGTCCGAGCCTTCGTATATTCAATAGTCTTACATTTATATCTTAAACGAAGGGTTAGCCGACCCTTCTTGTGATCCATTTTTTCCAGTGTAGACCATTATGGATATACTTTAATTGATGACCTAGCCTTCGTAGGTTGAAAATTTGTACAATTCCCCCATAAATGAAGTGGCGACCAACCCTTCTTCTACCCAGTATATTTTCATAATAGTTCTAGAATGAAAGAAGGTTCGGTCGATCCTTATTGTGTTCATCATTCTGGATACAAGTGAATTGTTGGATATACGTGTTCACAATTATCTAATAAATAAAGGGGCGGCCTATCCTTCTTGTCAGAATTTGGATGTATGAAGTTGGGATAAATATTTTTTATATGTTATAACTTAGCCAATATTTCGATCCCTACCATTTACTGTGGAAGTCAGAAGTGGGGAATTGTAGTCCTAGCCTTCGTAGATTAAATAATTTTGCATTTCTCTCATAAATGAAGGGTTGGATGACCCTTCTTGTGCTCAGTAATCTTCCAGTGTTCACCATTCTACATATACATGAATTGACGGCCTAGCCTTCGTAGGTTGAATATTTTTTCAATTCCCTCATAAATGAAGGGGCGACCGACCCTTCTTGTTCCCAGTATTATGTTCATAATAGTTCTAGACTACAAGAAGGGTCATTCGATCCTTCTTGTGTTCACCATTATGGATACGGGTGATTTGCTGGATACAGGTGTTTACAATTCTCTACTAAACAAAAGGGCAACCTATCCTTCTTGTTGGAAGTCGGAAGTCGGTAGTCAGAAGTCGGGAAATCTCACTCAAGAAAAATATATTTATCCAAATACGGTGGTTAGTTGGATTCAATCGATGAAGAAGGTAAAATATCAGAGCTCGATTATCTAGATTGGATTAGTGGAAACCATGCCTTTTCTTCAGTGATGGGTTTCCTGTAAAACTGGAAATGGTTTCCATATTGTGGTTGGAAGAGATCAGATTCTAGGCACGAAACATTCAGGTATTCATATAGAACATATCCTTATTTGTATTCAAAGGATGGGGATTTACTTTTGAATATATATGTTATAAACATCTGAGCAAGATTTATAACATGCAGCCATGCGGGATATCAAAAAGTGCTCTCATTATGGAAGGAGTAAGAGATCATATCTACCTTTTTCACAAACAACAGGTGTTCGATGAAATTGACATAAATATATACTAAGCAGGGAAGGCCTTTTTGGACAATATTATTTTGATACATTACTTAAAATAGTTGTATAATACGGTAGAATATTAGCTAAATTGCATAGATAAATAGTTTTTGGTTTATTGATTGTGATATGGAATGCTAAATGCTGATGTGGATGGAAGATGAAAAACATGGTTATTATGATATAAAACCCTACGTAACATGTGGAACAGTGTCCATTTGGGAGACAAGTATGTGTAAAATTAGTCACAGCATATCTATTGAACAAGAATATCAATCACAAAGATGTAAAACAATTTGGAGTAAAAACAGTGCTCTATAATCCAGAATGGTGAAAATACAATACAATACTGTCACAATGAGTGAGAAATTTGAATTAGCCAAGGAGGTCATTTGAATATACTACATGGCATCACTTGGCTCCAACTAGGAGTCGTCATCATCAATCAGTGGTGGTCATCAATGCACAAGTAACTGTCAGACATGTGTCAAACTGAGTCTAACTGAGTGTAATAAGTGTAAATGATGGTAAGTGGCACTAATGTAGGGATGGAGGCTCAGTGGAGGGCGCATGAGGAGTTAACTACACTCATAATAGGTAGTCAAGTCTCATTGGAGGTCAATCGGAGTGGTAACAACTGTTATGGGTCAATTAGAGTGATAACTGAAGTGAACTGGATTGGTAGGTGAGAAAAGGAACCCTTCTCAAGTGGTAGGTGAGAAGAGGGTTCCTCCCTGACTAGGAGGGATAAATCTAAGTGGAAAGTAGCTCTGAGTGTTGGAAGACTAGGGACTAGGTGCTGGAGGCATCAAACTGGTAGCTAGGCAGCATGGGGGTGCATGCAATGCATGTAGAATGCATGCATGCATGCAAAGTACATAATTGAATGATGAGATATCCTAACACCCCCCATCAAGCTATACTATGATGTAAAAGATAAAATGTAGGGCCCTGGTTACTGAGACCAAAGGTCACCCCAATACAATAATCCAAAAAATGCTAAAAAAGCTAAGTGAGGAAAGAGGGAAAACCCAGTGGGAAGAAAACACCCCCTCAGGCTAAACATAAAAATGGATCTAATATGTCTCCACCATGATGGAACTCACCTCCAATAGTGAACGGAGGTAATAGAAATTCTTCTCAGTGAAGCTCTTGGTGAAGATGTCTGCAATTTTCTCATCTGTAGGGATATATTGCAGAATGATGGTGTGATCATGCACCAACTCTTGAATGTAGTGCATATGAATCTCAATGTGCTTGGTCCTCTACCACTGAACTGGATCTATGGATATCTTAATAGCACTTTGATTGTCACAAAATAGGACAGTGAGAGTAGTGCTACCAAAATCAAACTTGGAAAGAATACCCTACAAGCAAACTGCCTGAATGTAGGCATTGACTGCCCCTCGATACTCTGCCTCTGTTGAAGAAAGTGCAATGGCTGCCTGCTTTTTGCTTGACCAGAAAATAAGACCATGGCCAATCATGAAAACATAACCGGAAGTGGAATTTTTATCTATGCTATCACCCGCCCAACCTGAATCAGTAAAACCAATGAAATCTAGCTCAGAATCTACAGCATAATGTATGCCAAAATGTCTCGTACCTTGCACATACTGCAAGATCAACTTGGTTGCCCGGCAATGAAGCTCATTGGGCTGCTGAATATAAATTGATACAACACTCATGGCATATGAAAGATCAGGCCTTGAGTGTGTCCAGTAGAGTACTGAACCAATGAACTGTCGATACATAGTGCAATATGCAAGCGGTGTGGAATTTTCTTCCTCAAGATTGATTCCTGAGAGGAATGGAAATGGAGCAGCATTAAATTATTCCATATTAAACTTTAATAGCAGGTCGTTAGAATACGTTTGCTGAGATAATGTGATCCCATCAAAATTTTGATCTATCTCCAAGCCCAAAAATTGCTTAAGCAAGCCCAAATCGCTCATATCAAAAGCTACATTTAAAGTAGTTTTTAGCTTGTTGATTGTAAGGAGAGTGCTACCAGTTATGAGAAGATAATCAAAATATAAAATAAAAATAAGAAAATTACCTTTAACTTGCTTTAGGTACACATTTGGATCAAATTTGCATCTTTTGAAATTCTGAGAAAGAAGTAAGGAGTCCATCTTTGCATACTATTGATGGATCAAATTCATACAAAGATTTCTTCAGCCTGCAAACTAATGATGGATATGATATGTATCCTTCTGGTTGCTTCATATATACTTCTTCATCAAGGTCTCCATGTAAAAAATCACTCACATCCATATGGTGCACTTCCCAGTGCTTGGATGCGGAAATGGCCAAAACTAGGTGGATGGAATCCATCATTGCAACCGGTGCAAAGGTCTCAGTGTAGTCCACTCCTTGGACTTGGGAGAAACTTTTTGCTACCAGCCTAGCTTTGTATTTCCTGATAGAACCATAAGAAGCAACCTTCGTGCAGTAGATCCACTTACATTGGACCAATTTTCTTCCTGGTGGAAGAGAAACTAGCTCCCATGTATTGTTCTTTTGAAGAGAACTATACTCTTCATCCATCGCGATTTTCCATTGTGGATCTCAGTGGGAATGATAGTATGATTTAGGATATGAAATGATCATCAAATAAAATTTCTCAGATAATAATGGATAATATAATGAAAGAGCCATACCTGCTCTTTGAAAGTCTGCTCTTGTTCTCCTTGGATCAACAGGATTTCCAATGTTTGGAGCAGCAGATTGTAGAGTGTTTTGGGCCCACTTTGGTAACTGAGGAGGATCATTATGGTCAGATTCCAAAACTGATATGTCATGGCCATAAAATTATGATAAAATATCAGATATATCATATCCAATGCTTTCTTCATATTCTCTTGAATCTTCTTCTTGTGGAGGCCGCGGATCGACAGTGTTTTCCTCAACGAGTTTCAGATCTGGCAGCGATTCTTCAAACTTCACACTTCGCTCTATGAATATCTTTTTGGATCTGATATTCATGAGTTTATATGCTTTTTATTCTTCCCCATATCCTATTAGAATACATTCAATACTTTGTGGATCCAAATATTTTCTCTTATCAGAAGGAATTCGATCCCATGCAGTGGAGCCAAAAACCCTCAAATTGGACACATCTAGTTTGTGACCAGTGAATGCTTTGAAAGGAGTTTTACCTTTCAAAGATGAATGTGGAACTTGGTTCTGAATGTATGCAGCAACATTCATGGCTTCAGCCCAAATATTTGTAGCCAAAACTTTTGACTCAAGCATACAAGTAGCCATCTCTTTCAGTGACCGATTCTTCCTTTCCGCTACACCATTCTGCTGGGGTGTGTAGGGAACTGTATGTTGGATCTGAATTCCTCTTTAGGAACAAATTTGCAGCAACTCAGTCTTGATATATTCTATTCCATTATCAGATCTAAGATCTTTGATCTTGCTCTCAGTGGCGGTCTCAATAGAAGCCTTAAAATCCTTGAATTTTCCAAGAACTTCTGACTTGTTTTTGAGAAAAAATACCCAAGTAAAGCGGGAGAAGTCATCGATGAATGTCAAAACATACCTTGAACCATTCATGGAAATTTTTGGAAAAGGACCACTGATATCAGAATTTATGAGGCCCAAAATAGTAGAAGCTCTGCTAGCTTTGCCGCGGTTGAACTTGTGCTCGAGGTGCTTCCCAACAATGCAACCGGGGCAAATTCCCTTCAAGGAACGAAGTTGCAGAAGACCATCAACCATGGATTTCTATTGTAACAACAGAAAATACTTGTAATTAAGGTGTCCAAACCTTTCATTCCAAATCCTACTAACCTCGTTTCCATGAGTGAGGAGAGAAGTGGGATTTTCATGCTGCACAAAGTGAGAAAAGTCATAGTATTTTGCTGTGTGGTTTTCCTTTCCGACTGCAATAAGTCTTCCACTTTCAATATCAGAAATCTCAAGTTTGTTAGGGCTGAATGCAACTTGACTTGGTTCACTAGTGTTGTCATTTGATACACAGAAAGTAGATTTGAATCCAAGGAAGGAACATAGAGAACATTATGAAAACTTCCATGCTTTAAATGGATGGTACCTTTACCCTTTGAAGAAATTTTTGAGTCATCTCCCAAATGGATGGGGATGGAGATGTTTGGATCGAATGAAGAGAAGGAGTCAATATTTGAAACAGTATGATTCGAGGCACCGAAATCTATCAGTAGAGTAGTGGGTTTGGAAATAGTTGCCATGAGTGCTTGACCTCTTTCATGATCATCATTTATATCCTTCTTATGTGCACCGCCGAGAAGACATATGTTGTTCTTTTCCAAAAGGAGGGACATTTGATCTATTGTTTTCTTCATGCATGAACTTTCAGGATGAAAGCCACGGTTGCAATATGAACATTTAGATTTTTCCTTACCCTCTTTACCCTTTTGCTTGTTCCTTGAACCGAATGGTGCATCTAATTGCTTGCTTTTCTCTCTTTGCTTGTTAGGTTCGATTTTGGGCTTCTCTTTCTTTTGCTTTCCTTTTCCATTCGAATTCTTGGATCCTTGAACAAAGAGGGCTGAATCTTTGGAGCTTATGGACCCCATTTGAATTAGCTTATCATGCTCTTTGGTAACGGACTCAATGAAGGAATTCAAGGTAGGCATCTTCCAATTCGGGGTAGTTAGCTGACCAGAATTGAAAGTAGAGACAAATACTGAGAAATATTTACCAAGATTTGAAAGAATGGAGAGGATCAATTGCTTATCCTCTTTAAAAACTCCACTGTTCTTCAACTGCAAAGCCAAGTGCTTGAATTTTGTGAAAAACTCGATGATGGTCTCAAAATTCTTAGGACTAAGAGAAATCAATTCATTTTCCAATTGAAAGGCCCTAAGCTTGTCTTGCTTGCCAAAACGTTTGTCAAGTTTCTCCCATACCACTTTTGGAGAGTTCAATCCATTGAGATTGAAGTGAATATCCTTGGATATAGAGAGGAAAAGAAGACCATAATCTTCATCAAGCTTATTGAAGTGTTTTGTTTTCTCAAGCAATGTGTTTGGCTCCAATTCGAGGCCCATGGTGACTCTATAGAACCCTTTTGAGCGCAATATAATCGCCATGTATCCTTTCCAATCAAAATAATTGAAAGGAGTTAGCATAGGCGTTGAAGAAGAGTATTACATCACTGATGGAAAGTGCAATTGATGGAGAAGAACCTGCAAATCACAAGATAGTGAATCCACTTGATGGAGATGATAAACCTGCAAATCACAATCAAAACAAGAACTGTAAGGTCGAACAATCCAAACTTTTAGAGTTGCATTACACCTGAGATTGGAGATCAAGCAAGCTTGAAGATCTAGTGTATCATATCCAGGAATTTTGTGGAAAAATCAAGCTTTTGAAGTGGATTGGAGATTGTTTTTCATCCTTGCATGCACATGAGTCAATGCACATGAGATTTTGCATGCCAAAACTTCAGTAATTTTGAGCAAATTCACTCAAATATTCATTTAGAGCACCTGTAGGAGAGAGATCGTGTCCCTGCAATGGCTCTGATACCATGTAAAATTAGTCACAACAGATCTATTGAACAAGCATATCAATCACAAAGATGTAAAACAATTTGGAGTAAAAACTGTGCAAGAGAGATGCATCAGTGCTCTATAATCCAGAATGGTGAAAATACAATACAATACTATCACAATGAGTGAGCAATTTGAATTATCCAAGGAGGTCATTTGAATATACAGCATGGCATAGCTTGGCTCCGACTAGGAGTCCTCATCATCAATCAAGGGTGGTCATCAATGCACAAGTAACTGTTGGACATGTGTCAAACTGAGTGTAACTAAGTCTAACTGAGTGTAATTGAGTGTAATAAGTGTAACTGATGGTAAGTGGCACTAATGTAGGGATGGAGGCTCAATGAAGGGCACATGAGGAGTTAAATGCACTCAGAATAGGTAGTCAATTCTCATCGGAGGTCAATCGGAGTGGTAACAATAGTTATGGGTCAATCGGAGGTCAATCAGAGTGATAACTGAAGCGAACTGGACTGGTAGGTGAGAAAAGGATCCCTTCTCAAGCGGTAGGTGAAAAGTGGGCACCTCCCTGACTAGGAGGGCTAAATCTGAGTGGAAAGTAGCTCCCGATTGCTGGAAGACTAGGGACTAGGTGCTGAAGGCATCAAACTAGTGACTGGGTAGCATGCAGGTGCATGAAATGCATGCATGCATTCAAAGTACATAACTGAATGATGAGATATCCTAGCAGTATGTTTCACATGTATCAATTGATTATCGTGATCATTGACTTTTATGGACAATAATATGTGTAATTTCTTTGATTCATAATATGAATAGCAAGAGGCTCCTTTTCTTCTCAGGAAAAAAATAGAGCATTTAAATAGCATGAATTATGCATTAATTTGGAAGAAAGAACATTGACAATATTTAAATGTGTGAATCAGATCATATAAAATGAATTCTAACTCAACTAGTTCAGTCAAATATGAGGCAAAGCGATAAGATGGTGTAACATGCAATACATTCACCAAAGAGAAATTAATAGACTGAAGAAAGTGACAACATATGAATCTTTTTTTCTGATATAATTGTACTTATTCTCTTGATTAAATTCTTAAAAAAATATTACATCACTGTATTTTTTGCTCTTGGATCTACTCCGGTTACTTTGCAAAATCAAAATTTATACAAAATGTTCTTTGAATAAACCCTACCTTATTCTTCGCTAAAAAATAAATTTCAAAGAAATCTCTAAACTTCAAGAACATTTGTTTTGTTGTCGACCAAGCTGGTATAGTGTTTCTTTGATTTGGGCCTATGTAACACTTAGGCAGTTAACAAAGGAACCGAAACGTCATTTCAAATTAAGACACCTGAATATTCATTCTTGATATAACCTGTATTTTGTTTTCCCAAAAATTTCAACAATTTGCCATTGCTCTTGATTTGGGATTTCATAATCCATCATTTCTTTCACCATCACCTCCAATTCTATGCATGTTGTGTAACATACATCTGGAAGATCCTTCTTAATCATTAGAAAATTTTGAAGTATTTCAAAATCATCGGTCAATTTATCAATTATTGTCTTTCCAGTTAATCCTTTGACCAAACCTTCAAATTTCGAGAGATCCATACAAGCATATACTATCAAACTGTGATAATTTTATTCCCTCATTAATTTTTCATCATCACTCCAAAAAGAAGGTAGACCATTTTCAAAAAGACCCAGAAATAATTCCTTAAAATTTTGAACTTCAAGGACCATCTCTTCCACTTTGTCTTGTACTTCTTTAACACGATCATGCTTTCCAATAATTATTCTTTCCCAAATGGTGATTGATGGTATGTCTTTGATTCCAAAACTCTGCATATCTAATTGAGTTAGAGTGTTTAAAAATATGACTGTATTTTCAATTGTTTTTTAAGGCCTTTTGCATAATGTCTCATTTGCCACTTTACACCTCTTAAGAGCTATGTTTTCTATAGCATCTTTATCTTCCATAGAATTCAAATGTGACCAGAATTTGGTGGCTTCCACTGATATTGCATCCCATATATGGTGTTTAGCTCCTTGTAATGGAAGCTTACCTGTCACTCTATCTTTCAATTCATCAACTTTCTTTGCAATTGTTTTCTATCACTCAAAGCTTTTTTCTTTTCTTCAGAATTTTGAATTACTTCCTATTTCAACTTCTTGTTTCCTCTTTCAACTTGTCAATATCTACATATTTTAGACTAATTTGTGACATAGCACTATTCAGTTCCTCTATGGAGGACTTTTCCATTTTTCCTTCATCCGTAAATAGAGATTGATCCCTTGGCTTCTCTGGCACTTGCATAGTTTTAATCTGATTTGTATTTAACACTGAAATTTGTGACAACAATTCAATCCTTTCCTTTTCCGAAGCTTGATTTTTCGTCTTGTAAATTTAACATTTTACCTTTGTGATCCATCATTTCTTGATATATGGATTCGTTTTCTTGTTGTAGTGTTGTCAACTCTAGATATTCCACATGTTGATTATTTAGCACCTTCAATTTTTTCTTGAGCATTTGAATGGTATTTTCATTTTCATCAAGGAGCCTTTTGGTATACTAAGTGTTCCCTGGCTCGGCTCCCACAGTCAAAAGGTCCATTTGTAGTCTTTTAATATGGATCAAATTTGCTTTGTTTTCTTCCTTCTCTTTCCTCAATTGACTCTCCAGCTTTGCTATAACAATCTGCAATTTAGAAATTTCTAAAGATTGTAATAAATCAGAATACAGGACATCTCTTGTTTGTCTATGCAACGTAATCTTATCGAGTATATTAATCTCATCAAGATTAACTTCCATTTTAGAAAATTTCTTATCGTTCACTGTTATCGGACAATCTACTCAAGCGGACGCAAGCATGATCTCCCTAGTCCAAGTGGATCTAGAACAAATGGAAACAAAATATAAAACTACTTTCCTAGATAAATTAGAGATCAAGGTAGATAGATGTCTTACCTTCATATTCGAGAATCCTTCTCCTCTTTGTTGCTCCAAACTTTGTGGTCGTCAGATCTGCAGCTGCAAGACCTGTAAAAGCACATAGAGATGAAACGAGCAGTAAAAGTACATCTAAACACTAACTGATCTAAGCAAACAATTAAGGAAGTGAGCTCTAAATATCATTAATACAAAGACATTTATGGAAAGAGATTATATTGCTGTAAATAAGTGGGAAATACATAGAAGAGTGATGATTACAACCTAAGCCTTAATGTTGCAATCCTCCTCCAAGAAGCAAATCCAATGCCTCCAAAGGAAATGTGTGCCTCCCAAGAGATGGATAGGGATCACCTAGGTTAAATCCACCATCATGTAAGTGCTATAGACTTCCTCCTTTTGGAATGGAGAGGAGCTTCATATTTATAAGACCAAGTGGATAGATTAGGTTAAATATTATGAGGAGAGGACTAAGAAATCCTTCCTTGAGGTTAGGGAACCGTAGGACAACTCACCTACAAGTTAGGGATAGAGATACACCTCATATACCTTCTAGAATTAGCTCGAAGGTCACCTTTATCCATTTTAACGAACTACGGTGCATGCTGCATGAGGGAAACTTGCGCTTGAGAGGGAAAGCACAGGCTGCACAAGGGAAACCTGAGCCACCGATGCATTCTGCCAAATGACAATCTGTTCATGACCTAGTTAGGTGCTCCTTGATAGAAGTAAATATGCACCGACCGAACTATAACTTGTGGAAAATGGTAAACAACTTGCTCTAGTTGACATTCTTGATCAGGGAGACTTCAAGGATCAAGGCACTGAGTTGACATGGGTCCCATGATGACACGATTTAGGTGTAACTGGCTGCCCCCCAAAGCATGAAGCTGGTAGAACAAGACAGGTGAAATGATTTGAAATATGGATGGAAAGGACTTTTCAAGTGGAAGATGTCGCTGCAGTACAACTAACTCTAAGATCCAAGTCTCACATGACTCTCAACATGGTTGCCGACTAATACAATGCAGAACCATGGTAGTAGGGACTGACTGAACATAATCATGGCTACTTAACACAACCATAGATCCATGATGAGATGATAACACAGCCATGACCAATACAATGTGGATCCATGTAATATGACTCAAACAATCTCCATCGCAACCTGGGTAAGATATGATTTTCCACAGGGTCTTCAAGCCGAACCCGCAATGATACAAATCTATCCATGTGATTACATGTCTTGGAGTCGAATATGGTAGAAGCCACTTGATTAGTGATCATTGATGTATACCATTAACAAGTGTGAGGGAAATCACCATTGATGTCAATGATACCCAAGGTATAATAATACACATCACCGAGCATGAATCAATGACTTGAGGTCGAATGCTCGATGAAATATTTCAATCAAAATTCAATGATGTAAAATCAGGTTGAAATCGAGGTAACCTGCCATTAGGGCATGCAGGCCCAAGGTACTTGATTGGTTTCTAGATTCTATCCTTGGATCATGTGTTGAAGTCGACAAGGATGAATCTGTCGAAGGAGGGCCATGATGAATCCCACATCATCGACATGAAACTCGATAACAGATGTTTGGCGTAGGTTAGATGATAGATTAAGATGCAAGATTGATTCAGGGTAGACCAATATGATGGAAGGTGTACTAACTGCAGATGATGAGTAACGAACATCTCTTGAACATGGGCATGGAATGACATGGCAGTATTGACACGACGAGAATGATACCAACTCCCAATGCAACTGATGATGGAAGCATTCTTTGGATGACCCAAAGGAGTGGAAAGACTCAAGAAATGAGCAGGACTCGAAGACAAACAGATTACCCAAGTACTGAATGCAAATGCTAATGTGTGCCATGTTCAAGAGCGACTATGTACTGCCGTAAATTATAGTGTAACACAAAATCTTTCCTTTTTACCCATCATGAATGATGAGTGCCTCTTTTGTTTTTTAACGAGCTTGAGGAGGGTAAACAGATACTCGGTATAGCTCATCCCATGAAAGAGTCCAATCCCAAACATTTTACAAACCTGGGATAGGAGGGGTTCGTCCCATGACAGTCCCTTCAATTTCACATTTTATTGAGTCCATAGAAGGTATGCTCGGCGTCATTTCATGTTTAGAGTCTAAAAAGAACTAAAGAAGACTCCAAAAGTCCTTTTTTGTAGGGTTAGTCTCTTCGCCCGGAGAAGGGTAAAACAATGCAAGAGAGAACTCTTCCAGTCATGATTCGCTGAAGTATTCCTTTTTCATAAATAGCGTGTCTTGGTCCGAAAAAGGGGTAAACTATCACAAAAATATGACTATTCAAATTATTTTACAAGTGTGAACGCATCAAGTTCGCTTGGAAATATTTTCGTATTTCTAGAGCCTGAAAAGAGCTTAAAGAAAGACTCTGAGGGGTTCCTTTTTCATGGAAGTTTAACGAGCCCGAAAAAGTGATAAACTATAACTCGGTGAATTATTCTCATCGTTTTACGAGCACGAGAAATAACAAAGAGTTAGCTTGGTGTCATTAATGATTGAATTTAATGAGAAAAATAGGGACATAAAAATGCTCAACGAGTCGTTCATACCTGTTAACACACATGAGATGACTACAATTGAAAAAAAATAGTATTAATAAGGTACTTAACTTCAACTGTAAGCTTCAAAACTAGGTCAAAATGATTAACCAAGTATTCAAAATATAGAAAAGAACTCAACTATAGAAAAAATGACCCACAAATGAATAAATTAAAAAAGGAATGTGCCTTTTTTGATATAAAAAGGGGTAAATAGTAAAAATCAATTACTATTTGTTTTTACCACATTGGAGATGTGAAAAATACACTTTCAAGCTATTTTTCCAGTGTTGAATCCGGGAGCTACAATCGACCATTTCGAGCGCCGTCAGTGTCAGGTAACCCTAAAAATATCCTTCTTTCTTTCCAGTGGATTAAATTTTTTATTTTATTTTATTTTGTTGGGTTTTGAGCTTGCTTGGTGGGGGATATTGCTCTCACGGGCCTGGGAACTGCACCGACGCAAATCCCGAACTATGTCTTGCACTGGGGGTGCCCTGTTCATAAGGATGGGCTGCGCCGACAGGAGTCCATATGGTATGTTCACAATCTAACCAAAGAAAAAAAAAATTATGAGTTGGGAAGGTTCTAATAGTGCTTATTTGGCCTTTTGGATAGGGTTGTAGTGATCAAAATAATTGAGTGGCACGAACTGGAACATGAGCTTGATGATGCCCAAGCAGAAAATGACCCTCGATGCATGGTTGCATTGTGTTGATGTATATGTAACTTCGGAATGTATTTCATATATGTATATTGTACTCCTATAGAGATGGTATTATTCGTCTATACGGAAGTGTTTGTATTCCTATAGAGATGTTATTATTCCTATATACATAAGTGTCGTCATTTATATTGTAAGTGTCGTAACTTATACTTGATGGGTTATTAGACCACCTTGTTGGGGTCGGCCCTGTATAAGTCATGTGGGTTGAAGGGTTATTAGACCACCCTATTAGGGGTCGGCCATGTGGGTCAAAGGGTTATTAGACCATCCTATTGGGTGTCGGCCCAGTCAGCATTGTGTTATGTGGTTAAGTTGAGGCCGACCTAGTAAAGGTTATTAGGCAAGTCAAGTCAAGTATAAATAGAGTGCGGGAGGCACTCTATTTTATTATATTCTATTCTCACACACACTCTTTGGAGAGTGGCACACTTGTGGAGGAGGAGAAGCTACTGCTAGGAGATGTCTATCTCTTATGCTTGGGTTGTATCATTGCTCTATCTATCTCTGAGGAAGTTATTGGAGTTTTTCACCTTTATGGTTTTCCCCAAGTAAATTCTGTGTCTCTTGTGTGCTTGCATTATTGTGTCCATGATTGATATGCTGTACATGTTATTCTCTTAGTTAAGATCTTAGATCAGATTGAAAATTTTGAAAAACTAACATGGTATCAGAGCTAGCCTGAAAGAAGGCATGGTATGGCATGTATGACACTTGTTGCACTTACGATGCTAGGGCTTGATATAGCAAAAACCAGTCATCGTAGAACTTTCGCTATAAATCCATTTTGGAGAATGTTTCAGATCTGAATATTTTAAAGGTCGGAGATCATATCCCCGTGTACCTTGTGCCCAAAGGAAAACTTCTAATTCATTGTACTCTGTGTTTTATGATCTGTACAATCTAGTGTTTCTGCCTCTTCCAGATCTGAGTCATAAACAGGTGACGTAGGAAAAAAGGTCATAACATGGGCTACGAAGCTCCAAATGAAATTTAGTCAAAAGTGACAGGTAGTGCACGGACTGTGATTTCTTAGGTAATGTTTTCAGAGGCCGAAACTAAACCAATGAGATGTGGCATGCTGTACAAGTTTGCTCTCCTATTTTATCCCATAAACAAGTCATGTTGTGACACTTGGCATAACTCTCTCTCAGAGAATCCAATTGAGATAAGACCTATGGAGTTGGAAAGATGAGAGGTCAAGCTACCATAGTAGAAGGTGCAGACCTTGTGGATTCATAATTTTGGAGTTACACCAGAAACAATCAAGTCCATATTTCTGTCAAAACAGAATTGGATTTTGAGCACCTTCATTCATGGCTCTGGAAATTAGGGTTTTGGAGAAAGTTGAAATTTTTGTAATCAGAGACCACGGCTGAATGCTACTCATCAAAATAGAAATTTAGAGACCAATATCAGATTTTTTGGTTGGGCAGAAGGTCGGGCTTGATCAGACCCTAGTTTGGGACTTTGATCGGAAAAGTGGAAAATTAGGGCTTCTGCAAAAATGGGAATTTTTTAAATCTGTGACCACGGATGGAATCTCCTCAGAAAAATAGAATCTTAGAGCTTTGGATCAAACCTTTTGATTAGGAAGAAGGGTGTGATTTATTAAACCCTAGTTCGGGATGCTGTCCAGAAGATACAGAAGTTTCAAAGGCAATTTTGAGGGGTGAAACTTTGCAATTTTCAAATTCTAAGTATACTAGCTTGATCAGCTCATCAAGGCACATATTTCTATCCTTTTAGAAGTTTGAAATTCAAAGTTTGAATTTTTAGGGTTTCTCTGACAAACCCTTATCCATATCCAGATCTAGTTCCTGCAAATCAAGTGGATTGGGTTAATCCTAGAAGAGAATGGATTGGTCACCTACATAAGTGAAGAAGTTCCTGTTTCAGAGGGAGATGAGGCTAAGGCCTTACATAAGAAGATTACAATAAATCTCGACAGGTATGTTTCAAGATTTGTTCATGATTAAGTTTATGGTATGTTTGTCTTCATATTATTATGGTTTGTACAATCTTGATTAAATTTAGACTTGTCGTATCACCTTAATAAAATTATGAATGCATGATAGAAGATATTCATTGATTAGGGTGTTGACACTTATGATTGTACTAATGCATTATGGTGTTGTATGAGGTTTATGTTGTCCGCTAACATGAAAGGTACACCAAGAAAGATAAATCATGTTCTAATTCAAGAACATATGATCATGGTGACATGAAGACAAAGATTCATCCACTGTAATTGATCACAAAGAATATCTATTTACGAGGTATGTATAATTTGGTTCTATAATGGTTAACTTATGAGATATGCAGGCTACTAACACAAGTCATTGAAGAGAACAAGAAGACACCATGTGGGTGTGTTAGACATAACTAGCTAACATACTAATCGAGGTATGTTTTCCTATATCAAGTTAGAATCCTACCTTGTGATAGGATCTCTTATATAAGTATACATGGCATGATTGATAATGATTATTCATAGGTTTGAATAATCATGGGTGTATGCATATTATGTTTCTTACCTTAATTAATGATATGACTAACCAGAAGAGTCATGAAAGTATAGGTTTGAGTAATCACGGGTTTAGGCATATTATGTTTCTTACTTTAATTTATGATATGACTAACCATAAGATTCCTTGAATACTAATGCTTATTATTTCTGTTTGAAATGATCATGACTATACATGCTTAAGATTATTGTGTTTTGATAGTATTGAGAATATACTAATGAATGTATGATTATGTATGAGATCTCGAGGATATCACAATAATGATACTTGTAAGCATGCATAGTGATCGAGGATGTATATAAGTTCAAGGATAGGTAATCTAGGAAGCAAAGATCAAGGGGGAGCACACTCCAGTAGTTTCTACAAGGATGCAAGTATTTAGAGGGAGTCGACCACTTCTCACAATCCACATCAGAATGGAGTTGCAAAGATTCAGAGGGAGTCCACCCAACAAACAAACAAAGATAAGTATTTGAAATTGTCATTTCTTGCATATTTGTTTGTTTAAATAATGTTGTTCAATGATGTATATCCTTATGTTCCTACACTTAGGGTGTGTATTATGCATATTAGAATAATTGCATTAATGAACAGTATACTACTAATATGCATCTAATGGTTAAGTGACCTATCGCAATGTACAACATTCCATTGCTACTTATCTAGAATGAAACCTCTTTGCTGACATGTTGGGAGTAGTGCAAACCCTTAACGATGTTCTGGTAGAGATTGGAAGGCATCTAGAAAGTTACAGGATATGGATGAATGTTGTATTGAAGCATTGGCTAAAATAATTGCATGACTGTATGACATATTTCTTTATGTGTAATTATTTGTTTTGAAAACTATGAGATGTTTCTAATCATGCAATTTAACTTGTTTTGTAGGAGAGATCATATATAATCACCTACAAAAGAAGGACTACAACATTTGTTCCAGCAACAAAGATATCTATTGAAGATATTGAAGATATTGAAGTTCTCGGGATCTGGGATGAAGTAATGGAAGAATGCCATGATCCGTCGATCATGAAGAATGATGGTTGGGATGTGAACCAGAAGGGAAGTCTGCCGTGACTTCCAAGTGGATTTATAAGATCAAGCATGCTGCAGATGGTAGCATAGAGAAATACAAAATGAGGTTTGTAGCTTGTGGATTCTCCCATTAAAAGGGATTGAGTATGAAGAGACTTCTACACCTATATCTAGGCACACTTCCATCAAATCAGTACTTGCTGTGGCTGCAGTGATGAAATGGAAGATACACCAGATGGATGTCAAGACAACTTTTTTGAATGGTGTAGTCAAAGAGGAAGTGTATGTGGAGCAGCCACTTGGTTTTGAGACACATGACGGGAAGTCATATATGTGCAGAACTTGGTATGGTAGGATAGATAGCTTTCTATCTAGTTTGGGCTTTACCAAGAGTAAAGCAGATTCCAACCTTTACTACAAGGTTGAGGAAGGGAATCCAGCGATACTACTATTGTATGTGAATGACCTGTTTGTAACAAGTGAGGATAGATTGATTGCCGACACAAAGAGGAATCTTGTTGTCGAGTTCGAGATGAAGGACTTGGGTATGATGCACTACTTTCTTTGTATGGAGGTGTGGTAGAGTGCAGATGGAATCTTCCTTGGACAAGGGAAGTATGCAGTAGAGAGCATGAAGAGGTTCGGGATGATGGACTACAAGGCCATGGCCACACCTATGGCATCGAATTTGAATCTTCTGTGTGATGCTTCATCTGATCCGGTTGATGTCACAATGTATCGCCAGATGATTGGGTCCTCTATGTACCTGACGAACATGAGACCAGATATTTTCTTTGCAGTGAACACATTGAGCTAGTTCCTGATGGATCCAAGAGATGTTCACCTGGTTTCTGTAAAGCATATTCTGAGGTACCTGAAGGGTACGGTTGATTATGGGCTCAAGTATGATGCGAATCAAAAGTTTAACCTACAGGGTTATGTTGATTCGGATTGGGTAGGCAGTGTTGCAGATAGGAAGAGCACTTCTGGGTGCTGCTTCAATATGGGATTAGGTGTGATCTCTTTGTTTAGCAGGAACCAGTCCTGCATAGCACTGAGTATAGCTGAAGCAAAGTATGTTGCAGCTTATTCAGCTAATTGTGAGGCAATATGGCTTCAAAACCTACTGTCTGAGTTATTTGATATCCTATTGGAGGCTACTGGTATCTTTTGTGACAACCAGAGTTGTGTAAAGCTATCTGAGAATCCGGTGTTCCACGACAGGTCGAAACACATTGAGATAAAATATCACTATATCAGGGATATGGTGCAGAGAGGAGTAGTGAAGCTCCTGTATGTTGCGACGGATGAGCAGATTGCAGATGTATTGAGGAAGACACTAGCCAGAGTGAAGTTTGAGTACTTCAGAGAGAGGCTTGGTGTTCTTCATATTGACGACACTTTGAGGAAGAAGTGATGGACACATTTACTGAAGCCTTTCCAAGCATGTTGGAAGGAGGATCCTTCACATGGCTGTGGATGTAAGCACTGGATGATGAGCATCAGGCTGATGCTCCAGCTACTTCTCTGTATTTGTATGCATCATGTTGGATGCTGGATATGATCAGTTGGATCATTTATGTATGTATGCATCATGTTGATGCTGGATATGATCAGTTGGGTCATTTATGTATGTATGCATCATGTTGGATGCTGGATATGATCAGTTGGATCATTTATGTATGTATGCATCATGTTGATGTTGGATATTATCAGTTGGATCATGTGTATGTATCTGTATATGTATCAGGTGGATACATTGTATGATCACATGGATCATGTATGATGATTTGTATTAGGTAGATACTTGGTATGCATCAGGTAGTTGCATTGTATGATCAGGATGATCATGGATGACGAGCTTCAGGATGTTGCTCCAGATATCATGTGTCAGGACAATGTAGTGATGATGATCAGGATGATCATGTGTACATCAGGATGATGTATGGTGAGTATCAGGTTGATACTTTGTGGCTGTGGAACAGGTTGTCCAGATAAGCATATAATCCTAGCCCTGGGAGGTTTGCAGATAGTATTTCGAGGTTTTTCCTATGGCATGTAATACTGGCCCTGGGATATCTGGAAAATGCTCTTTTGAGGTTTTTCTTTGGAGGACATATAATCCTATCCCTGAGAGGTTTGTAGATTATCTTCCTAGGTTTTGCTGCTGGCATATAATAGCTCCCTGGGAGATCTGGAAAATGCTCTTTCGAGGTTTTGTCCTATGTCATGTAATCCTAGCCCTGGGAGATCCGATAGGTTGAGCTGTGTGCTCGTAATCAGTCCTGGGATTCTCTTTCAAGTTTTTTCCATGACCACATGTAATAAGTCCTAGAGATCTGGATAGGATGTAAAAGGCTTCAGATGCTCTTTAGGGTTCTTACTTGGCAAGACACTCTTTTAAGGTTTTGTGGTGGGGGTCACATGTAATAAGTCCTGGAGATCTGGACAGGATGAAAAAGGCCTAAGATGCTCTTTAGGGTTCTTGCTAGTCAAGAGACTCTTTTAAGGTTTTGTTACAGTCACATATAATACTAGCCCTAGGAGATCTGACAGGTAGAGCTATGTGCTCGTAATAGCCTAGGATGCTATTTCAAGGTTTTTGTTACATCGTAATCTTCCACCCTGTGAGCATCAGCATTACTTGGCCTGTAGGATCCATTTCAGTGACTCAGATCCATTTATATCCTTCAGAGATACTAGTTTGTCCTATTTTTATTCCTACCCACTTGTTGCATCACTATAGCAGGCATACCCGCGAGTTGCATCACTATAGCCTGCGTGTATCAAGTAAAATGGTAAAAACCACTATTTATTACTTTTTACTCCCAGCAAGCGGTCATTGGGTGACCTTTGGATCTCCATCTTCCCGATTAACGCCTTGATGTGTCCTTTCACCTACCTTTGAGAGGACTATATATTGAGCACAGATGGCTTATGGACGGGAGGAAGAAGAGAATAGCAAGAGAACTCTAATGGATTTTTTCCCTATCTTGAGTCTACACTCATTGATACTTGTAGTTGTGAACCCTTTATGTTCACCTTCCAAACTCCTATCTAGTTTGAGTTTGCCATTCATGGAGGATTGAAGTGGTGGAGGCACAAGTGGATTGATCTAGATCTTGGTTCAGATTGGTTGCCGACAAGAGGTCATATCACTTTGTACTTCTTCTTGTTTATTAATAGAAATACTCATATTCTTGTCCATTGATGGTGTGAATGTTGTTTATTATACATTGGGTTACATTTTCTTGTGATATTATGGACCATTGTTATTGATAATTTTAATGCCATTTATATATTATATGTACTTGTTGGATATTGGCTGTCAAGACTAATTTGCAGATTTCAAGTGCATGGATTGAAAGCTCCAACGGGGATCTACATCAAACTTTTTGATCGAGGTTGGTTACATTTCTCCATTATCTTAACATTGTCATTTATAATAGCATTGTTTTGAGAATTCTGGTAGTCATCTGTTTGTTGTGGTATTCCCAAGCCATAGTGAGTTTTCTCCAATACAGTTTTGTGACACACATAATAAGTCCTGAGTATTCCACAGTATGGCTAGTGATGATGAAGACCTACAGGTGGTGGGCCTACATCCAGTATGAAAAAGGACTGGCTCTGTAGAACTTCCTATGACGAGTAGATTCAGAGATTGATTGAGATAGCAATAGCAGTGACAATGACGATGATTCGAGGACGATGCATCGATGACGATGATCCAGAGAAGAAGACTTGTGCTAGAAGACCTGTGTCGAGAAATACCTTCGTAGTTAAGAGAGAGTGTTGATGTATATGTAACTTTAGAATGTATTTCATATATGTATATTGTACTCCTATAGAGATGGTATTATTCCTCTATATGGAAGTGTTTGTATTCCTATAGAGATGTTATTATTCCTCTATACGGAAGTGTCGTCATTTATATTGTAAGTGTTGTAACTTATACTTGATGGGTTATTAGACCACCTTGTTGGGGTTGGCCTTGTATAAGTCATGTGGATCGAAGGGTTATTAGACCACCCTATTGGGGGTTGGCCATGTGGGTCAAAGGGTTATTAGACCACCCTATTGGGTGTCGCCCCAGTCAGCATTGTGTTATGTGGTTAAGTTGAGGCCGACCTAGTAAAGGTTATTAGGCAAGTAAAGTAAAGTATAAATAGAGTGTGGGAGGCACTCTATTTGATTATTATATTCTCACACACACTCTTTGGAGAGTGGCGCACTTGTGGAGGAGGAGAAGCTGCTGCTAGGAGATGTCTATCTCTTATGCTTGGGTTGTATCATTGCTCTATCTATCTCTGAGGAAATTATTGGGGTTTTTCACCTTTATGGTTTTCCCCAAGTAAACTTTGTGTCTCTTGTGTGCTTGCATTATTGTGTCCATGATTGATATGTTGTAGACATGTTGTACATGTTATTCTCTTCGTTAATATCTTAGATCAGATTGAAAATTCTGAAAAACTAACACATTGAGGAATTGCTGATTACTGAAATACTTCCAGGTTCTATGAATGAGGGCCCAAATTACACTGTTGGAGTACCTGATCCAATGCTGGGATCCGGTGAAACAACATTTTCAAATCGGCGTGCATACTCTGACGATAGATGTTGAGGACATCTATTTCTTGATGGGGCTATCCCGAAGGGGGAATCCCATACAGATCAGTGGTGTGATGATGGTACACAAATGATGGGTTGGAAAATACCCATCAAAGAGGTTAGAGATCGACCTCTTCAAACTGTCTTGTTCACCATTGTGAGAGTGGCCGATAGTAGATCTGATCATCTGGGAAGAAAATCGCAGATGTTGTATGCCAAGGAGTGTATGGCTCTGATAGTGTTCAACTAGTGTGAGGGGATCCTCACTTGTTTACGGGATCAACTTACCAAATGTCAGCATGGGGCACTGAAGCAGTTTGGTTACAGTTTCGTGGTTGTCTCATTTTTTCTGCAGCAGGTGCCCCATTTTCACGTACAAGTTGAGCTCAAGGATCAATATCCTCGGGATCCTCATATGATCACATGGTCAGAGGTGATGGCCCTCCATGGTGGAGGGGGTCCCATCATCAGTTTCAGTGCATGTTGCTTCACATGGTTGAGACAACAACTCCTCATGGTGGAGGAATTCCCATATGAGGGGACCGATTTCAGGGGAGACCCCGATCTAGTGCTTCCCGAGGGAGCGCAGTGGGGTGATATGGGTAAGAACGACTACTCTTCTTTTGTTTTTAATTTTATATATTTTAGATTTTTTTTGTAGGAGTGTTGACATGTGACATATTTTTCATGCAGATGTGGGCCTGTTGGGGCTGGTCGGAGTATCTCCTATTGCACATAGAGGAGCAGTACAGGAGATGGGCCCTGCGACATGGGATTCCATCGAGGAGACGGAGGAGGTGGAGGAGAACCTCTGGAGGATGACGTTAGATATGGAGGATCCAGTAGTACATGCCCTTCCTCGTCGCTACCAATGACTTACAATTGGCATGTCTTAGCATTTTGGATCGCTACTCAGGAGAGTAGCGTGGGCCATCATCTATTATCATGAGTGTCCTAGGGATTAGACTCATGCTATGTACATACTGAAAGCCATGAGCTTCAGATTTTTCTATCGGATGATCTCTATTGAAATATTATATGCTTAATACTTTTGTATCAACACTACCTGTTTTGTATTATGATATATATAGACTCTATTGGCGGATTTATGTACTGTGTTCTATGGATGAATGTGGGATCTTATCTATGTGTTTTTTTTATGCATTATGTACATGTCGTTTTATTTTTTATGATTTATGATTTTTTTCATGTATGTGCAATGTACCAATCCAAGATGAAATTGGCCATCGAATCTTCAACTGTGTTCTTGTCTCTTGAACTGTGCAGGTACTTGTCGGACCTCTCCAAGAGATGTACTTGTTGGAAAAGATGGTATACGTTGGATCGCGAATGGAGTAGACCCGGTTAATATGGGAGACCACTAATTGTGATTCGAGGTGGACGAAAATGTGGTCCATACCAAAGGAAAGAGCGATAGTTAAGACTCCAATCACCACGTGATATTCCGTGATGTTGTTGGTTGCATACCCTAGACAACTCCCTCTCGAACTAATGAGCTCACCAATAGGGGAATAAAGTAACCAGGATGCTGAAGCGAGACTGCGGGTATGCCGACTGGATCTGTCAGAGAATTCAAAATAGGTTTCCATCTACAGATGAGGGAAGAACATGCCATAAGCATAAAACCAAGATCCTAACACACTAAAGAAAAGTGTCACACCACACAAAACACACACCATGTACAGTATATACAAGATACTAATGCATGAAAAACTTAGGCATAGTATCTCTTTAGGTAGAGCCCATTATGAGGCTCTCCTAGAGATATTCCATCATAATCCTTGAGCTCATAAGTTCCCTTTTCCAAGACATGTTTTACAACATATGGCCCATGCCACATGGACTCAAACTTGCCTACCCCAAGCTTATCATGTTTCTGGTCATATATGAGGACCACATCCCCTTCGTTAAAGACACGAGGTTGGACTGACTTATCGTATTCGGCCTTAATGTGTTTCTTTTGTGTTTTGTTGGCAAGAGCAGCATTGCGGCGGGTTTTGTCGAGTTTTTTCCAACTAAAGGAAATGTTCTTCCTCGGTAGTGGTGTGTGAGAGAAATTTGACTGCGAGTTTTAGTGACAGAATCTCGCACTCTATCGGTAAAAATGCCTCCAATCCGTAAGCTAGTTGGAAGGGTGTGAATCTGGTGGAAGTATTAATGGAGGTCATGTATGCCCGAAGGGAAGAAAAGAGAATGTTATGCTAGTTCAATTTGTGCATACCTACCATGCGTTGAATCATAGTTTTCAAGATCTTATTGATGGCCTCTTGTTACACCTAAATCTTGTCATCATGACACCCTTGTTAATTCAATGCCTTGATTCCCAAAGTTCCCTGAGATAAAGAAAGTCAGTTAGAGCAAGTTGATGCCTTTGTCCACATTTCTATTTGGGCCAGCGCATGACATCCTTGATCAAGTAGAGCCCAACTAGGGCTGGCACAGAATGTATTTTTCCAGCCTACGTCGGTGGCGCAAAACACATTTGTTCAACCTGCATTTTCCTTCTCAGGCGTTGGTTGTCTTCATGCAACCTACGCTGGCGTTGGTTAAATGGGATAAAGGGAGATTTCGAGCGAGTTCTAGAAGTTGGATGAGGTGGATCCCTATCCCTAATTCCTAGGTGAGTTGTCCTACGGTTCCCTAACCTCAAGGGAGGATCCCTTAGCCCTCTCCCCATGATCCTCAACCTACTCTATCCACTTGGTCCTATAAATACAAGGCCCCTCTCCATTCCAAAGGGAGGAATTCTATAGCACTTGCATGCTAGTGAAATTAGCTTAGGATATTGCTACTCATATGTTGGGAGACTCATACTTACTTTGGAAACATTGGCTTGGCTTGTTGAAGGAGGATTGCGACGTTAAGGCTTGGGTTGTGATCATACCTCTTCTTTGTATTCCCTCTTTTCTATAGTAATATAAACTCTTTCTGCAAATGTTATCGTGTTGATATTATTTTTAGTTTACTTCCTTAACTGTTTACTTAGATCAGTTATTGTTTAGACATATTTTACTGCTTGTATTATTTCCATATGTCTTGGTAGGTCTTGCAGCTACAGATCTGATGACAGCGGGATTCAAAGCAACAATGAGAAGAAGAAGATCTAAAATCTGAAGGTAAGAAGTCTATTACTTGATCTCTAACTAGATCTGGAAATCAGTTCTACGTTCTCTCTCATTTGTTCTAGATTTACATTGAACTAGGGAGATCTGGCTCGCGTCTGCTCGAGTAGATTGTCCAATAACAAATCCGGAAACCATACTGGGGACATACATTAGTTTTGATTTCAAGTTTGAGCATGTTATTCTTGATTTCTTTAATGAGCCATTACTTTTCCTCTTAAGCCTATTTTCACCATCAGTTTCTTTCTTCCAAGAGTTTGTTGACTTTCTCTGGGTCTGTAGAACCATTCTCAGTCCATCCTCTTGATCATTGGTTGGATTTTTTTACTTGTTTGCTTTGATTTATTCACTTGACGCACCTGGGATGTACATCCAAGGTGCCTGTCTACCCAGGAGCACACTTTTCCTCTGGTCATACTGTGCAACCGATGCTTATGTCATTTTGACATTCTGTGCCGCCAGCACTTTTCCTCTGTTTGCAACCTGCACCGAGTGCTCTGTTCCCAAACCTAACCTGCACCGAGTTTTCAAAATTGATGCTTGGGTCTCTTGCTCCAAACTTGTGAGTTTTTGGGTTGATATATAGACATCTCTGCACTCTATCTTCTAGGAAGAGACTCTTTTATTTAGTAGTGTTTTGTTTGGTTTGTTTGTGTTGTTTTTTAGGTATTTTTGATCAAGGGAGTTTGATTGAATTGGCGGGATATTTCAATCCACCATGGTCATCCACTCCGACTTGTTCTCCCTGATTATTTCATTGGATCTATCCAGCATGCTAGATCCACTTCCAAACCCTTGTTGAGCTTATCTATCACTTGTTGACCTGCATTTGATATTTTTGAGTGATTTTTTGTGTTTTCAAGTCATTGGAGTGCTTGTCATTTCTTTGAGAATTTCTGTGTACTTAGAGTGTTGCAAGTAGTCTTTATTTTCAACCATTTACACTTAAAAGCATTGTTGTTATCAAGTTTTAGTCTTGGCATATCATTGGAAAAATTAAAAGTGCCTCATTTTTATCATTTTCAAGTGCATTTGAGAATTGTTGTAGAAATTGGTTCATGCATTGGAATTCATCATAGATCTTTTGGAAATTTTGACAAAGAGTTAATCATTTGTATTTTTCTCGAATTATGAGCCATTCATTTTCTTGAAAAATTGAAGTATAGTCACAATTTTTGCAAAAAGTGATTCCATGTTTGAAAAAGTTATATGCAATTTTTGATTTTCATGCTTTTAGGTTATCACGATGAAACTTGGAAAGCTAGTGTACTCTAGATAGAAATTCTCTCCTTTTTTATCATCTTTAGTTTCATTCTAAATCGAAAAAGACAAAAAGAAAAATGTTTTGATTTGGTTTCGTGTGTTGTTGAATTTTATGTTTTGCTTGGAAGACGAAAAGAGTGATTTAATTATAATTTTTGGTAGATTGAGAGTGTTGTTGAAATTTACTATTTTGTGAGACCATTGGAAAAATACTTCTCCTTCCTGTACATAGATTTCACCAAAAGAAAGAGTGCATTTTTCATGTAGTTAGGGATTGAAATATGTTTATGTTTATGTACTCACCTCATGCATTCACCTAACTGTCTAGATAAAATTAACGGTAGAACTAGGTTAAAATATTTAGTAACGTGTGTGTTAAGTTAGAGACGTTTTCCAACATCTTAAAACATGGCAGCTGTCGTTATTTTCCTGTAGTGCATTCCGGGGGCACTATATTTCTTCCACATAGCAACCGGTATATAGAATCTCTTTCACTTACCAACCGGTATATCGAAGGCTCTTTCACATACCTTAGGTTATATCGAAAGGCACTTCACGTACTCGGCATATATTGGAAGGTGTTTCACATACTCAGTAGTATATAGGAAGGCTCTTGTTGTACGGTTGTGCATTAGAGAACACCAACATGGATTTGAGTTCCCACGTACCTTGCATATATCGGGAGACACTCTTAGGATTCCTGAAACCAACTGAGCTAACCCTTTCGCCGTTTTGGCAGAGAAATACACCGAGAACAACACTCAAGGAGCTACTACGCACTTGCTATTAGGTAGTCGGGTTATATGGTGAGGGGTACGGTCCTAATCCTCCCTGGTTAGTGCTCTGAAATATTGGACCGAGTATAACTATTGGACCCTGGAGTATATCGCGATTTGTGAAGCCTTGACAACCCCGTGAGGTTCTAGACTTTTGAATCCACTCCTATCACATAAGTTTGCTTGTGGCCTTAATTTGTCTAGATTTTTTTGGACTACTTTTTCTTTTGTTTTGTATACCCTTAGGAGAAATTTTGGTTTGGTCATTATGGTTGAACAACCTTTGAGAAGGTCCCGCAGAATTTTAAACTTACCACCCGAATACTCCCTTAATCAGGAGGTCATTTCGAGGGTAAGCATGGCCACACAAGTTACAGTCTTGTTGACTGAAGTAGAAAAATCCACTATGGAGTCTGGAGAGAACATGTTTCCTCCTAATTCACCAACCTCTAACCCGTCAAGGGTTGAAGAGGGAGAACCTTTCACTTCACAAGACATATCCTTCGACTGTGTGATTCCAGGAGAACCTGGATCCATAGAATGGTTAAACACATCCCAGGGTGACCCTGTCTCTGTAGCACTTGGTCCATCTACATCTTCTTGGGACACCTCTCTCGGGAAACAATGGGCCCACTTGGCTGTCGATCCAAAAATTGACACTTCCCCTCTTTGTGCTTCCCATGTCCAATGTATGGCTCCTGTCTATGAACTCATGGACGAACTATGCCAGCGTGGTGACGAACTTCATCACTAGATCCTATCATGGAGAATACACATCCTGGAGATACACATGCTTCAATACACTACCATTCAATATTTTGCACTTACTTCACTGAAGACACCCATTCACAATGTGAACACTTAGGAACCTGGTCAGCCTTCATTTCCTGTGAGCACACCTCTTAGTCAGGGGACCGGTTCTACACCTTGAATGACTCAGAATGTTGAAGGACAACAATTCAACACCCCTACCACTACTACTAATACTATTGGAAATTCACCCACTCCCCCCCCACCCCAAAACTCATGAGGAGGATTCTACCTACCTCGTGGTTTTTTCACGCGTAGTGTTCCTCCCATAGTCAGTAGTCAACAACCCATTATGAGTCAACCATCCACTAGTGGTCAATACTTTGTCACTGCGGGGAAACCATCATTTTCTAGCCATAATTTGAGTAGAGGACTACCAATTGGTCATTCCCTTGGAAGCTCTTTATACGTTGTAGGATCCACGATGGGATTATCGCTTGGTGGGGGACCATCCATCCCAACCCAACCTCCATGGAGTCAAGCGTATCCAATTTATCTTAACCCTGTGTCAAGACAACTGAATCCCGAAAACATACTCCACAGGATACCTTATCCCGGAAACTCATACACTCCATGGGAAAATTTTAATGTTGCACCTTTTGGACCCCCACCAACTCTTCCTCATGCCCCAACACCCCCACCACCGTATGGTCCACCTCCTTCTAGAGGGGTTGGACCTCTGCCTTCTAGCAGAGGTGGAATCTCACCCAATTCCGAAGGTGGAGAGCTACCTTATTCTAGAGGAGGAGGAGGACCACCACCTTCTAGTAGTGGTGGGCCCCCACCTTATGGAGGAGGCCTACCTCATTCCAGTGGCGGTGGCCCACCTTATTCTGGTGGTGGTGGAGGACCATCACCTTCCAGTAGTGGTGGACCCCCACCTTATTCTGGAGGCGGTGACCCATCCTATCCTGGTGGCGGAGTCAGTGGCCCACCCTATTCTCGTGGTGGAGGCGCTGGATCCCCACCTTCCGGCGGAGGCGGAGGACCCCCACTTGGTGGTCCACCTTATTCCAGTGGTGGAGGACCCCCACCTTTCGGCGACGGACCACCTTATTATGGCAGCGAACCTACCTATGGTACACCACTCGAAGGCCCACCCCCTTATGGCCAATTCCCATTGGGAACACCTTATAATCAGTCGATTCAAGGTGCCACTAGTCTGTACATGCCATATCAATACTATTAGTATCTGTAGCCAAACCAACAACTGCCCTTTTTGGCTACGTTGGACCTACGCAACCTATCTCGTCTGACGAATGATCCAATCCTACATGGCTACAATTGGCCACCAATTCTGGTCATGTTACCATCCGATATTCCCAGATTTGATGGCAAACCCAGTGAGGACCCAAAAATCGATGTGATGACCTACCATCTATGGTGCTCATCTAATTCCTTGATGGATGACTCGATCCGTTTAAGGTTGTTTCAAAGGACCCTCACCGGCCCAGCTTCCAAGTGGTATATTCAATCACCATTGCACTCCTTTCCCTATTTTCGCTCTCTTGCTATGTCTTTCTTGACTCATTTCCAGTTACCCGTATGCTACGAAATTGGTACGGACCTTCTGACTTCGCTTCATCAAACCACTGCAACTCATATCTCTGATCATATCCATGAGTGGCGGAGGAGACGACGTCTCATTAAGGCTCCCATTCCAAACCAACTCTTAGCTGACTGGTTTACAAAGTCTCTTTTACCCATCGTAGCTCGATATGTGGCCATGGGAGGGGCTGTCACCGAGCTGGAACAAGCTATTTCCCATTCCCATTACTTAGACTTGGTCTATGCTCAATCTGGCATGTTGTATGACATTTTTCCTGACGCAGCCCACCCCACGTACGATGTTGCAAAACCACCTAAGGGGCCTCAACCCGATGGCATCATTGGTTTCCTTAACTCCCAACCTTCTACTCAAATTGTTGGATCATCGAACCCCTAGGGTTCTTCCACATCCCCACCACAGGCTGGAAACAACACTACCAAGCCACGCACTCCTGCCTCTACCGAAGAAGTGAATTCTATTCAATTAGCTTCTCCTCATAAATCGAGTGGTAAGAAGAAAAACAAAGGTAAACCTAAGAAATCTTCTAATTAGCAGGAGACCAAGACCACCCCTGAAGACACTGAACAAAAGAGGAAGTTAAAGTATCCTTGTTTACTATGTGGTGGTAATCATTTCTCAAAGGAATGTCCCCACCGAGATGAAGTGCAGAAGTTTCTCAAGGGAAACCCTAATCCTGCAGTTCTCAATGATCCCTTCCCCACTTAGAACCAGCAAATGATCGCTCAACCTTCTCCCTCACATGGAGGCACATCCTCCACCACACATGTTCTCATGATGCATAGTGAGACGGTTAACTTGAAAACACGTTCACGCTGGTACGACTCAGTCCCTCAAAAGGAACCCATTGGAAGTAATACTGAAAAAGCTTCCACTTCTATTCCCGACATCACCGTGCCACCGACCTCTCTCACCATTGAGAAGCCTTCTTTAGAGTTAGTGTTATGTCTTCCTAAGAGCACGATTTGAAAAGCAGTTTTCAATCCCAATGCTTGGGAAGCTCAAAACTACAACATTGTAGAGGACTTGGCACAAGTTGCTTGTGCTTTGTCGATGCTACAGGTCTTGCAGAACTTTCCTAACCAGCACAAGACTCTTCTTGTTGCCATTGGCATGGTTTATCTAGATTCCTCTCATACAATCATGTTCCGACTCGAGTACATTAAACCGATGATTTCCCATCAACTGGAATTTCAAGTTGCCCTGAATATTGCTGGGAAGACAATCCATCATACTGTATTAGACAAAGGCGCTTCTACCTCGGTCATGTCGATATCATGTTGGAGAGCCATTGGTTCTCCCGAGTTAAACCATTCTCCTACTACCCTGAAAGCAATCGATAGTTGTGTCTTTCAACCCCATGGACTATTACAAGCCTTAGCAGTAGAGTTGGGGGGTAAGACCACAACCATTAATGTGGAAGTAGTCTCAACCCCTTTGGATTATAATATTTTACTTGGTTGTAATTGGTTTTATGCCGCGACTGCAATCACGTCATCCGTATTCGGCATTGTGCAATTACCCTACCAAGGCCGAATTGTCACAGTCGACCAACTAGATTTCTGTACACCAGACATCGCTACTCATCTCGGCGATAACGTCCCGTTACTCGGGCAATTTTCGCAACCATATGAGAGCGTGGGGGTCATCCTCATAAAAGACTGATATTTTATGGGTGTCTTTCCAACCTCAGATCCCCCTAACTATGTTGCTATGGTGAACATGATATCCTCTTTTCCAAACTCCACCGATCAATGGCTTCTGCTCGACCAAACCACCATGCATTTGATTGCAGACAGTATGCTTCTCTCACCCGTAGAAATCACTTATGAGGATATCCAGTCAGCACTAGAGGACCACTTGGCTAGGGCCTCTACATCCTGTTCTCTATAGCAGACATCATCCTTTCCCGATCCTTTGCTCAGGAATTTTCATTATGAATATTCCATCATGGAGATTATGAGTGCGGATGACCCTCCGTGGGAAGACCTCCACCATCGATCGTCTTTCCTACCCCCTTTAGATTCTATGGAGAACAACATCACCACCATTTTTACAACGGATGTCTACCCTTGCCCCCAGTCCCTGATACTCACATGTCATACAGACACTGAGGGCAACTTGGTGAACATTGAACCTACCATTCCGGTAGACATATCGGTTACTCTTGCTGTAGTGGAACATATTCGCTTAAGCCAGAAATGTTCCCCTGAAGAGATTACTACTTTCACAGCCTTATTCAATCAATTCCGAGACGTGTTTGCTTGGACCTATGAGGAAATTCCTGGGATAGACCTTGCTATCGTTTCACATGAGATGAAAACCTATCCCGATGCTAAACCAATCCGTCAAAAGTTACGACCGGTACACCCTCAAAAAAATGCGGCGATTGAGGAAGAAATTGAAAAGCTTTTGAAGGCTGGCTTTATTTACCCTGCTCCATTAACAGAATGGGTCTCAAACGTCGTCCCTATGGCTAAGAAGCAAGGAACCATCTGGGTCTGTGTTGATTATTGGGATTTGAACAAGGCTTTTCCTAAAGACAACTACCCCACTCCCTTCATCGATCAGATCATAGACAATTATGCCAGAAGTGTCATCTTTTCATTCATGGATGGATTTTCCGGTTACAACTAGATTGAGATCCACTCGACCAACCAACATAAGACAAATTTAATCTACCCTTGCGGTACATTTTCTTATCACAAGATCCTTTTTGGTCTCAAAAATGTTGGTGCCACATTCCAATGGGCCATGTCGTACGCTTTTTATGATGTGAAGGACTTCGTGGAACCCTATCTTGATGATCTCCCTAGTCATTCGCGGCAGCGTGACTTCGATATCGATCATCTGACGGCTGTATTCCTCAGATGCAGGCATTACAACATCTTCCTGAACGCTCACAAGTGTATTTTCTGCATCGAATTTGGATGCCTCCTAGGTTTTATCATTTTGAAGGATGGGATCCGCATTGATCCCTTGAAGGTGGAAGCCATTGTCACTCTCCCACCTCCTACTGACATTACGAAACTACAAAGTTTGCAAGGGGAGGAAACTTACCTACGACGTTTTTTCTGTAATTTTTCTTAGAAGACATAGGGCTACATGAGATTACTGAAGAAGGATGTCCCGTTCATTTGCGATGAGCAAGCACAACAATCCTTCAACAGTCTGAAACATGGCATTACACATGCCCCGGTGCTCCAATTGCCCAATTACTATAAGGATTACATTTTTTATCTTTCCTCTTCTTCCTCCACGATCACCATGGTCTTGGTCTAGGATGAGAACAATGCCCTGGAACATGTGATTTATTACCTCAGTTAGGGTCTTATTGACACTGAAACTCGTTACTCACATGTTGAGAAACTTGCTCTCACAGCAGCCATTGCCGTCCAAATGTTCCGTCATTACATCCTGCTACGCACCACCACCATTATTGTCGAATCAAAGCCTATCTACCATGTATTGACACGTCAAGTACTGGAAGACAAGTATTCACAATGGATTGTGATAATTCAGGAATTCAATCTCCTCTTCGAGAAGGCCAAGTCTAAGAATTATTTGGTGTTTTCCGAGCTCATTTGTGATCTTCCCCGTGTTGATATAGGATATGAGCCCAATGATTCTCTGCCAGATGTGTCATTATTCCTCATCAACATGTCCGACCTATGGTATGGATATATTACCTTATATCTTCAAACTCAATGGTTCAACCCCCAACTGTCTCGTGACGATTGTCATCGTATCCGTCACCACGCCAAGTATTACTTGATCATTAGCGATACCTTATATCACTGTGGTGTTGATTCTGTTCTTCGACGTTGTCTGACACACGACGAGGCTGAACACGTCTTGAATGATTGTCACTCTGGGGCTTGTGGCGGTCATCTCTCTGGGATGGCTACAACCCAGAAGATACTACATGCGGGATATTATTGGCCATCCATATTTAAAGATTGCATTGAGGCCATTAAAAAATGTTCCCCATGCCAGCATTTTTGCACAAAAACGCACTCGCACCCAACCCCGTTACACCCGATTATTGTTGTGGGCCCCTTTGCGAAATGGGGCATAGATTTCATGCACTGTAAGCCTACCTCGGTTGGGGGGCATGGTTATGTCATAGTAGCCGTGGATTGTTTTACTAAATGGGCCAAGGCTATGCCTACGTACAACGCTGATGGAAAAACCGCTGCACTCTTCATGTTCAATCATGTCATTTCACAGTTCGGAGTTCCACAAGCCATAGTTACTAACCATGGATCTCATTTCCAAAACCATATGGTAGACGAATTGAGTGCGAGACTGGGTTTTCTCCATGAAAACTCAACCCCTTACTACCAACAGTCCAATTGACAAGCAAAGGCCATTAACAAGGTCTTGAAAACCATGACCCAATGCATGGTGGGTACACATAAGTCGAACTGGCATAACATGCTCTTTTCCGTGCTATGGGTATACTGGACCTCCATCCTGTCAAGAATGCCACCAAATTTACACCAGTCCAACTCGTTTATGGATTGGAGGTACTCCTTCCTATAGAGTGTGAGATTCCATCACTCAAACTCGCAGTTGAACTTCTTCCGAACACCACTACCAAGGAAGAACACTTCCTTTACCTAGTGACACTTGACGAGACCCGCCATGATGTTGCTCTTGGCAACGAGGCACACAAGAAATGCATCAAAGCATAGTATGATAGCTAAGTTAAACCTCGTGTATTTAGTGAGGATGATTTGGTCCTCACATATGACCAAAAGCACGATAAGCTAGGGGAAAGTAAGTTCAAGTCCATGTGGAATGGACCATACATAGTGAAACATGTTTTGGAGAAGGGAGCCTACATACTAGAGGACTATGATGGGATATCTTTGGGTGAGCCCCACAATGGGCTCTACCTGAAGAGGTACTATTGGTGAGTCTATCATGCATAGGTAGCTTGTATATACTATACATGGCATGTGTTTTGTGTGGTGTGACGCTTTTATTTTAGTGTGTCCAGATCTTGTTTCGCTACTTATACCATGTTATGTCTATGTGTGTAGATGACAACTGGCTATGGATTTGCGGACGGTGCTAGCTGGCATACCCGCAGCCTTGCTTCGGAATCCTGGGTACTTTATTCTCCCATCGACGAGCTTATCAGCTCAGAAGGAAGTTGTCTAGGATACACAACCAATAATGCCGCAAAATATCAGGTGGTGATTGGAACCCTAACTGACGCTCTTTCCTTGGGTATGAACCACATTGTCATCCATTTGGATTCGCAACTAGTGGTTTCTCATCTAAACTAGATCTACGCTATCGGAAACCCCACTCTACTCTTTCTCTTCCGACGATTCCGTCTGTTGATGTATTTGTAACTTTGGAAGATATTCACTTGTATGTTGTATTTGTACTTTATTGTATCCCCAATGGAGATGTATTATTCCTCCGATTGGAACTATCGTCAGTTGTACTTGCAAGTGTCGCAAGTTATATCGTAAGTGTCGTAACTTATACTTGATGGGTTATTAGACCACATTGATGGGGCATCCCTATAAGAGTCATTGGGTTAAAGGGTTATTAGAATATCCTAGTGGGGTCAGCCTATTGATGCCCCGAAGATCGCAGCATCAAGTAGAAAGGGATTCTCCCTAGTAGAATATCCCAATTAGATTGTCCACCGCTTGGTATGGGGAATCGGTTTGGTTAACGGTTCCGGCAACCGTTAGATTTGGAGATTTGCTTCAATTACACCGGTTATGGCCCGATCCACCATTCGTTTTTTATTTTATGGTTTAAAATGATATGCAAGTGCTTGAGCTAACTTAATCTAAATGTAGAACTTGAAACAAATCTGTATCTACAATTGAAATAAACCTAAACTATCCCTGCAAGGAGCAAAATTATAAGTATAAGTAATGTGCTGGAAGAAGTACTTGAAGATCAATAGACAACAACTAAATCATAAAGACATATCTACAGAAAGAAGGAAAAAGATATAAAAGATAGCTTCCAATTCACATATAACGCATTCCATTACTCATGTAGGAGAAAATTCATTTGCACAAGAAATAGTAAGATCATTCAATACAGAGAAATAATTCAAGATAGCAAAGAAAGATCTCACTGTAGAATATGAAAGTCACAAGAATAATCTAGCATGCATCGGTTGGCTTGGTTTTCCAACCAATCTTAGTGCTATGGGCACCTGCTAACCAGTAGCAGCAGTCTCAATATTAAGCAAAAACAATAAACTAAATCTAAACTAAAACTAAACTAGCATGTGCATTTTTGAATTAAAAAATAAGAACAAGAAATATAAAAAATAATTTTTGTATTGAAAATGGGGGCAAGCAAGTGCTTGCAAGAATACCTCCGACTGATGAAGATATTTGAGAAGCTCCAAGGGTGAGCAGCTCCAAACTCGAATGGGTCCTTTCTCCAAGGTTGCTACAATGGCCAAAAACTCAAGGGAGATTTTGGCAGCATGAGGATAGGAATATGGATGGATGTGAAATGAGGAGCCCCTACCACCTTTTTATAGGTTTTGGTGGTGGGGAATACCATTTGTGGTTTTGTGGAAACCAATGGTATTGACCAACATGGTTTAGGTACTTTTCCCTCCTTTTTCCTTTTTTGAATAAAATTAATATTTTTATTCCCTTTTTAATATTTTTGGGAATTTTGGACCCTTTTTGAGGGTTTTTTATGTTTTTTTTAGGAAAAATAATCTTTTTGAGTGGGAAAAGGGGTGTACTAAGGTCTTTTGGTGACGTTTTGTTGGCTTTAGAGGCTTAGATGGTGGAAAAGTGGACAAATGGGTCATGTGAATAAGGAAATGAGCTAGTGAGCATTTTTTAGGTGTTAACAGATTGCCCCCTGATGTGTGAGGGCAGGAGCTCATTGTATGGCCGATAGACATCATAGTTCTTTTGTCATTTTTCTGGGGTTTGGGGAGGAGAAGAGACCAATTGGAGACTGGATCTGCGGCCCTTGGAAGCTGCAAAAAATAAACAATATTACATGGCCTTAATATGAATGAGGAATAATCCTGATGATGGACGAGGCGGGCATACCCATGCTCGTATCAAGACATATATAAACAATTAGTCCCAAGAAGGGGGACCTGAGAAAATACATAAAAAATATGCTGGTACATCATAATGGTCCAGAGGGGACATTATTTTGGGATGTACTCATGATCATAACATGACTGATCTCAATAACTGATACACTGGAATAACTGATGAACTGCTGAAACTTAAGGTGTCCAACATCTGTAGGGACTCAATGACTATGAGCCATCTATGGGAAGTATATGTAGCTGTATACTCGAGGGAGTGTAAAACTGGGGTACATCTGAATACTGTCGCCATACGCAACCTAGATATCTATAGAAAAAATGTAACTGGTTGTATCCATAGGTAGACTCTCAAAATGTGGAGGAGTCAGATGGTATCCGGGGTCTTCGACTAATAATTGAATGAACCAATGTCCTGTGCGAGTCTCAACAATGCGATCAAGGTGTTGAAGTCGAGCATGTGAGAAATAACCATTTGGAGAAGCACTGAGGACTCTTCTCAAAATGATTCGTAGGAACTCATCATAAATGGTGATGAGTCCAAGACACAGGGACCTCTAGGTCTATCCTCTGGAATAAGTTTGGTTGTCGTCAATAGAGGGAGACTAGAAACTAACAAGGAAATGATGTTTCCTTGATAGGAGCACGAGGTGTAAAACTGAAGTGTGGTAGTACTGATGGTAGGAATAGCATGCTTGTGGGGATGGGAAGTAACTAGGGTCATATAGTGGGTAGACTCAAACTTCCTTTGTTCAGAGCATGATGACATGGTTGACCTGGCAGCGTAGGGAACTGACTTGTAGGTGTGGGTATCATTGTTTTTCAGGATTGAAGGGTATTTATTGACTCTTGGGGGGGTCAAGCTGATGGGTGCTGTTGAGGGGTTCTCAGGGTGACGTACTGCAGAATACTCTGAACAAAGGTGACCAAAATGGGGAAGCTACTATATGAGAAGACGTGATCTATTGTGGCACTGAGAAGCACCATTGGGTTCTTCTTTGTAGTTTTAATCGGCTCCAAGAAGGGATAAAAGTGTGCTCTGAAATGGTACTGTCCTGTGGATTTTGTGAGCCCAGGACTGTTCGTGCTCATTGGTGCTTTCATTTTTAAGGAGTCCGAAAACGATAAGAAGACTCTGTAGTGGTTATGACTACTCTCCTGTTGGTTTTACGAGCCCAGGATGGTGATTGCTCATGGTCGCTTTCATGTTTAGAGAGTCTGAAAGCAGTAAGTGGACTCCATTGGTGTTCTTTTTCGTAAGTTAGTCTCCAAGGCCCAAAAAAGCATAAAATGATGCAGATGGAGAACTCTTCTAGCCGGTGTGACTAGAGTATTCCTTTTACGTAATTAGTCTACAAGGTCTGGAAAAGGGGTAAAATTATACCAGGTAGATGCCCTTTCAGATACGTTTTAGCGAGCATGAAAGGATGCAAGGTTGCTCGGCGATCTTTTCATTGTTTTAGGAGTCAGAAAAGAGCTTAACAGAAACTCCCTAAGTGCCTTTTTCGTAAAAGGGATTACTCGGACCGAAAAAGGGATAAAATTATACCGAACAAAAAGGGATTGATGAGAGCGAGAAAAGGTCTCAAGCATCATCATGAGTGTGGAAAAGTGAATCCGGTTACATAAAGATTGTCAAAAAGGGGCAACGACCAATGTGGCACGCAAACCGAGGTGATGGGGGGTCATGGGAAAATGCCCAAAAAATATGGAGGTGAGAGCGAGAAATGATCTCAAGCATCATCATGAGCACGAAAAACTGAATCCGATGATATAAGACTCACTAAAAATGGACGATGACTGATGTGGCACGCAAACCGAGGCAACGAGGGGGCATGGAAAAAATGCCTGAAAAATCTGAGCATGAGAGCGATAAATGATCTCAAGCATCATCACGAGTGCGGAAAACTGAATCCGACGATATAAGACTCGCTAAAAATGGATTACGATCGATGTGGCATGCAAACCGAGGTGACGAGGGGGCATGGAAAAATGCCCGAAAAATCCGAGCGTGAAAAAATGGTCAAAAAATGGACCTGGTGAAAACAGGAAAAGGAAAGAACTGTCATGAAGTTCTCCAATGGACGGTGGTGTCCATGCAGTTTACTATGGGTAAAATTGTTTGAGGTACAACCCGTTGCGTGGGTTGCGAAGGGGGTTGCCTTCTGAATCGGTCAGAATGTATGCCCCCTGTCCGAGGCAAGTGTGTATAATATATGGGCCTTGCCACATGGACACAAAATTTCCTTTCCCAGTTTTGTCATGAGCCTGATCATAGGCGAGGACAAGGTCCTGTTCAGAAAAATTTCTTGGGTGGACATGTTTATCATAATTCAATTTGGATCAGTTCTTTGCTGCTTCCATGTTTTGAAGGGCTATGTGCCGATCTTCATCGGCCTACTCCAGGAGTAGTAAGCATTGTTCAATTAGGGTAGTGTCTGGTAGGAGTTCAACGGCCATATGTAGGGTTGGAATCTGGCACTCAATGGGGAGGATAGATTCAACACCGTGAACTAAGTGGAAAGGGGTAAAATCGGTGGCAGTTTTAGTCGATGTGCGGTATGCCCATAGTGCCAGGAAGAGCATGTGGTGCCAATTTGACTTGTGTTTGTCTACAGTGCGTTGGAGGATGGTTTTCAAAATTTCGTTTCTTGCTTCGACTTGGCCATTTCCTTGGGGGTAGTAGTGTTGTGGGGAAAATGCACCTATAGTTCAGGGGAGAAACTACCAACTTACGGTGATAAAGATAGACTTACAAGCATTCTGCAAGTATAACTAATAAATGAAGAGATTAGGGTTTAGAGATGTAGGCACCTTATTCAGAAGGTTGATCCTAGCTTTTCCTCCCTCGCTCTTCAATGCTTATCCAGTGTCGCAATGCCCAGACCTGCAAAACAACTTGATACCTTTCTCAAATACATTTGACTACATATATAATACTGATATCTATAATGGAAAGAGACATCAAACTATAATCAAACAGTGATCAAATCTTAAGACACATTAATAGGTCATATTTGGAAAGAGAAGAACGTCTGATCTTTATTAATGAATGAAAGCAAGTACATACAATTATACCTTCCTTCAAGCTTGGCACTTCACGAAACCTAGATTCAAGGTCTCCTGCTTCCGTTCTCCAAGGATCCCAGCCTCTAAGCAATTGTACTAGGGTTTACCAAAACTTAAGCACAAGTGAGGGAATGAGGGTCTCCATTCCTCCAGCATAACTTTGCAATTGGGCTTGCTCCCTTCACATGGCCCTTCTACCCTCCTTATATAATCAATGAGGAAGAGGAAAAGAAGTTATAACCACTCAAGAGGTTTCCCAACCAACTTAACTTACTCGAATTTCGAGATTTTTGACCAAAACAAGAGTGTACTCTACTCTATAGTAGACAAAGTCGCGTACACATGGCAATGGGCGCTACTCTGAATGAGGTAAAGTCGCGTACACACGCTACTATTATAACAGTAGAGTCGCGCTCATAGTGAAAAATGGCCAAAAACAGGCTTTTCTGCTCATTTTCAGGAGATGGTTTGGTCTGGAAAAATGTTCCTAAGGGTCATATACATCAAATGGGTCAAGAATGAGGTAATTTCAACCATTTTTAGTGTCCCAAATGACTCCTCCATCCACAAATGTCCTGTTGTGTGACTGAACTTGATCTCAAGAAGTGTCGTCATGCAACCAAGGGAAACAAGTTTCGTCACGGACGGAGAGGTGTCATTTCAAGCTATAACAGATGCCCCCTAATGGATGAGGTCAGAGGGAGTACGGGAAACGATGGCCGAAATACATTATAAATAAAAAAGAGTTGAATCATGGAGGAACGGAGAAACCAAGAATCATAGGCTCAAATGAAGTACCTGAAAGCAAAGGAAAAGTCAGACAAACTTATCCATGGGGTAACTGTCCATGTTCAAATGATGGAACATGATCTCCAAGGGGATACAACAATGGTCGAAATACTGATGCATATATCATGACCACTAGAATACAAGCGTGGATCCATGAGGAACATAAGTGTAAACATAGCCACATAAATACAAGGTGGATCTATGTCAAAACTGGAGAACATAGCCATAGAGAACAAGCTGGATCTATGTCTCATCAAGAGCCAAAAATATCGTGGCTCAGTCTTGCGCAACTTGGGCGATAACATAAATGAGGTGATTCTATCGAGGATCCCAAGGTCTTCATCCAAAAACAACCCAAGGTACAAACCTATCCATGCGAATAAATGAGCTGTTGTCGAACATGGGAGGTATCGTTTGATTACCGGTCATTGATGTATACCGTTAACAAACGCGAGGGTGTCCACCAATAATGAAAATGGAACCCAAGGTACCTAGTACATTCAAGCAAGTGCGAATAGATGGTCTTGCCGTCGAACACTTGAAGAATCCATCGGATAGGAGACATTGATGTATTCCCATCTATCCAATAGCGAGGGAAACTGCCACTAATGACTGCAATCCCCAAGGTACTAACCGAAACTCTAAACTTCATTCCCAGAGCACAATGAGTTGAAGTCGATGGGAAGAAGTCCGTTGGAAGGGAGGCCTTAATGCATCCTCCATCATCCAACATGAGGGACACTCAAAAGGTATGAGCTTATTTGGAGTAGGACGGAACACAGGATGAAACATACTGACACCAAGGAATGGCCGATACATGAGGTCAAGGCAACTGCAGAATGGCCGACACAGGTTGTATCCTTGAACAGTGAGCACGACACAAGAGTGACTTAGGCAGCTTTGAACACAAAGAGACCATGATACATATCTGCAATGTAGGAGACATTAACAGATTCTCCAAATGATTGGAAGACTAACCAAACGGAGGAGTAGGAACTCTGAGATCAAGTTTACCCTAAGGTCAATACTAGAACCCAACTTGTTTGATAGACTCAAAACAGGTGCTTTGTTCAAGGAGATAATTGACTTGCTGCCATCATATTGAAAGATATTTTGACATTCTTCCCTTCCCTTTCCTTTGTCATTTTTTAACGAGCTTGACAAAGAACTAGAGCATGCTCGACGGTATTTTCATATTTAAGGAGTCTGAAAAACCTAGAAGAAAACTCCATACCCCTATCCGTGGATTTTATATCGAGCTCGGATTGGTCTGTGCTCGGCGGTGTTTTCTTGCTTATAGAGTTGAAAAACTTAAACAGTCCTCTATACACCTATCCGTGGATTTTATATCGAGCCCGGATTGGTATGTGCTCGCTTGGTGTTTTCACATTTTGAGAGTCTGAAAACCCTAAAGATGACTCCTAAGGTCCTTTTTCGTAAAGTTAGTCTCCTTCCCCGAAAAAGTGTAAAATGATGGAAGAAGAACTCTTCTAGCGCATACAAGAGTATACCTAGAGTATACCTTTTCCGTAAATTATCCACCAAGGCCCGGAAAAGGGGTAATTCTATACCTAAGTGGATGTCGGTTCAGTTATTGTAACGAGCCTGAAAAGACAACTATGCTCGGCAAACTTTTCCTATTTAAGGAGTCTGAAAAGGGCTTAAAAGAACTCCATAGGGATCTTTTCCGTAAAGGTTTAACGAGTCCGGAAAAGTAAACTCATGACCTCCTTACTGTTTTTAACGAGCTCAAAGGAGATAGGAAAATGCTCATAACTTCCTTCCTGTTTTTAACGAGCTCGAAGGAAAGGTGGAAGAAATGCTCGTAGCCTCCTTACTGTTTTTTAACGAGCTCGAAGGAAAGGTGGAAGACTGCTCGTAACCTACTTACTGTTTTTAACGAGCTCGAAGTGAAGGCAGAAGAATGCTCGACGTGGGAAGAGACGAGTGTCAGGGACATGCAAAACTAGATCCAAGCGCATGGAACAAAGCTATGCCTAATGCAAGGAACATGGGCAAGATAAGGACACTCAGGGTGTGTCTCCTCCAGGTAAAAGGTGTCAAATTGAAAAGGCAAAATGATACAGGGCTTAGCGGAAATGAGATCAGAGATGGAGGCTTATACAACGGGCTAAAAGCGTGGAAGCCGGCTTCAGGTTCATTAGCGCAAGCGGGATCATAATAGATGCATATGCAATTTGAACACAAAGATGGGAGCCTTATCAGGGATGGCCAGAAATATATGAGGAAGAAAGATATGAGGCTTCTTCTCAAAGTCATGGTGAATCTAAAAAGGCTCCCGAACCTATGAGAAAAACTCGGCATGGGCACCAGAATGGCATAAGGGTGCTGACTAGGGTGACCCATGTTAGGTAGGCTCTGCTGTCGGACTGGTGCACAATGCATAAAGAGATGGCTAACACACCAATATCCAACAGGTTCGACCCTATGGCGAATTCGGATGGCAAAAGGTTCAAATGCAACATAACAGCGGGGAAGCCTAAACCTATATGCAAGGTTCCGAATATACCTGACATGGTCGCACAAGGTGTCGAAAAGGACCAGTAAGCAAGTATACATCCAGCTAAGAATCCTGTCTCCAAGAAACATTAGTACCGGGATCATATCTAAAACATATGTAAAGGAAGACCCGATACAAGTCACTGTGGTAGAAATACTTTCAACTTCACTATCATCAACAGCAGGCATAAACAAGGCAGAGTTTTCGAATGAAGACTCTATGGTGCCCAAGCCCGAGGACTTACAATCAACAAGATCAAATTCAGGATGAAGATCAAAGTTGAAGGACATGATGGAATCTGCAGAAACAAATTCATCATCACGGGAGTTGAAAATTCTAGAAGCAGAATCAAACTCAGCAGGAACACCGATTTGCGGATCTATAGGAAAGTCCAAAGACTCAACAGTAGGAAGATCAAACTTTAAGGTCAAACCGAGGCTGGACATGACTGCGACTGGATCAACATCCAAATGAATGGCAGACTGTACTATAGACTCTAGGAAAACTTCATCGGAAGGAAGTATATCATCCCAGATAGAACACATATCTAAACATTCAGATGGAGGTGTCACTTGGTCAAAAGCTGGGACCAAGTCCCGAGAAGGTAAGCATGAACTCAGAGACTTCTTCTCAGTAGCAGTTGAACTCAAGGAACAATATGCCACATGAGGCTCGTGTGACATAGTGGTGCCTAATGACGAAGGATCAGACTGGTCTTCAGTTGGGTAATAAGGAGGATCAACGAATGCAAGCTGATCGATGGTGACAATGTTTTCGTTATGAGGGAAATGCATCACACGAAAAAGCGTAGACACCACAGCATGCATAGCATAAACGTAATCACGCCCGAGGATCATATCAAAGTCCATAGGGTCCTTTAGAACCATAAAATCAACTAAGACTGTTTTTCCGCCCAAGGTAACAGGTGCCTGACGGAGGAATCCGATCGGTTCACTAGGTCTTCTATCGAAGGTCAACGGCCAATTAACAGCTGGAATAATATTAGGGAAACCCAAATCTCTCCAAGCATAAGCGGATAAGATACTAACAGAAGCACCTTCATCAACAATGCATCGATCAACCGTATGGTTCCCGATATCAACCTTTATCTGGAAAGGTGTCGAAGAAGGAAGGCGAGGCTCGGCTAGACTATTCCAATCAAAGGAAACAATCCTAGGGCTTGGTAGGGGTTCACATGGCACGGATGAAGTGCCCCCTTTTTCAGGAACATCCAAACTGGAAATGCAGAAGACTTCAGTAGTAGGTGCATCAATCTCTGAAGGACTGATGGGATCGGTCGAAGATTGCATCGATTCAATCACTTCACTCTCCGAAGGAAGAGTGGGGTCGACCAAAGATTGCATTGGTTCAACCACTTTATCAACCAAAAGTTGATCTGGCTGCAGGGAATCTATAGACAACTCAAGAACAGAGGTTCCTTCAGACATGGACCACACTCTTCGTACCTCTGGAATGACAGGGCATCGGTGAGTAAGGTGATCTCCCTTACAAAGTTTACAAGGGAACTTTGGTTTCCGTCCTATAGGTTTAGACTCCTTTACAACGTCAGTACTCTCAGCATGACTAGCATTGGCTGACAGCTTGCCCCCAGCATGACTCACAGAGGCTGGTTGCTCAGAAGCAGAAGACTTTTGAACTAAGGACCACACTTTTTGCACTTCTGGAAGTACAGGGCACAAGTAAGTAAGGTGGTCTCCCTCGCAAAACTTACAAGGGAACTTAAGCTTCTGTTTGTTGGGTTTGTCGACAATGTCAACTCCCTCAGCATGACTTGCAGTGGCTGATCTGGTGTCTCCAGTATGACTCACAGGAACTGATGACTTGTCATTAATATGACTAGCAGTGATCAATGACGTGTCCTCAACATGACTGACAGTGGTTGAAGACAAACTTTCAGTATGATTTTCAGTGACTAAAAGTTTTCTCCCAGCATGACCTCCAGAGGCTGGGTGGGTGCCCCCTGCATGATCTGCAGAGGCAGGGTGCTTGCCCCCTTGTTTTGGCATCTTCTTCCTATTCTTCCCCCGTCTATTCCTTTTAGACTGCTGGTTACTAGTATTGCTACTTTCACCGCATGAGGTAGAAGGAGGAGGAGAAGATGTTACTGGCAAAGGAGGCACAGGGTTCTGATGCTCTTGATTTGAGGTGCTCACAAAAGAAGCGTCAGGAGCATGCAAGGAATTCGGAGTGGAAAAAAACCAAACCGGTAGCCCAATAGTGAATCCAGGAAGATTCAGAGTAGCCATTAAGGGAGCACCAATGTTTCCAATGAATGGAACATCACAAGGATCCCCCGGAACAGGGGTACCTTGATTGGCACTCGCCGGAATGCTAGACATAGTTTCCTGCTCAAATGAACAAGAAGTTCCCTAAGGCAAACTAAAAACAAGTAGCACAAAGAGCACACCACTAAAAAAAGGTCCTAAGTAAATCAAACCAGGCAAACAGATGCCTTCCGGAGAAGAGTCTGGGATGATGAGGGCCCAGAACAGATCAACGAAGGATGAAGGACAGTTACCCGGGGTCCACAATACAATGACTAAGGGTGCAAGCGCTGGAATCACCCAACCGCCCTCCCAAAGACCTGCAAGGGATTTCCTCCCACGTCTGTCCTAGGTACAGCGGATATACCCTCCGCTGTCACCTGTGTATGAACCTAGAGTCTGATACTAAGGATACCACAACACCGAAAACTCCTGGGGGAACAGTCACCGGTCGAATCAGAAAGCGTGGGCAGGGTAGCTAAGCCCGAAACTCGAAAGAGTCCCCAATACGCAATCCGATCCTGACGTATGCTCGAACAGAAAGTAGGAGGGGTATTCCCACAAACTGATCTCACATTGACCTACTGCATATGCTCCCAGGCAAATTTTGAGTGAGGTGGGTTTGCCTAATGATAGTCTCACTACGATTTTTGCGCAATGTGTGATCTTGGGTGGTTTAAGGTGTTTTAAACCCAAGATCCTAACCAAGACTAGTTGGTGTAGTGTAACCTAGAAAAGAAAATGTCACTAGTTCATTTTATTAGAGTTCATTTTAAAGGTTACTTGATTACTCAAAAAGGTAGTGGGTGTGTGAGAGTGGTTATAATAGAAATAGAGTACTGAAAATGAAATATTTACCACCAAACAAATCTTTTTCTTTTCAATGCAAGTCTTAAAATTCTGATCTAGAATGCATGTGCAAATGCAATTTTTTAATCTTTTGAATGCAAAAAAGGTAAAAATAAAGTCTAAATGTAAAAAATTAAACTCAAAACCTAAGAATGCAGCTACTCAAACAACTAGGTATGCAAAAGAAAACTTGTTCTTTTTGATGCAAAGCACTCTAAAATCTTTTAAGCCACTTGCAAGGTACTCTATTTAGAAAATGAATCAAAATTCTTTATGCTTTTCAAAGGTAAGAAACAAAAACTGAAACTAACCTACTATCAAAGCAAAGCAAAGAAACTTTTAGGTTCTCTTTATGAAACAGTAAAAGCTACCAAATATGACTTTCAAATTCTTATTGATGTAAGCATGCCAAACATTGGGATAAGAGTACGAAAACTACTTTTAGACCCAAACGAAGCAAATGACCTACGAAGAAGTATGGTTTGGTAAAGTCAGGTCTGCACGTAAACAATGCAAACAAGGTCTTGAACAACAGCCAAAACACTTGAGCTTTCACTACAAAAGAAAAACTAAAAGCATAAGGGAGGACAAGAAACCAACCTAAAAGAGAAATTTCACTCAAATAGATACAAACAGGGTCAAAAAGACTCAAGAGGTTTCAAATCCAGTGGAAATGGGGCAAGCAAGTTCAATCAGACTCCAATTAGGGTACAAAACACCAAACAGGTCCACAACCCCCCAACTTAAGTCAACAAACCCCAAAACTTTCCAAACAAGCCCAAATCGATCAAAAGAGGTTCAAATCATGAATGTAGGATCAGTACAAGGATGGGAGACCACTTACAATGGCTTAACTCAGACCTAAGGTCATCAGGGACTCCAAAAAATGCAGCTACAACCCCCTGATTTGGGTCCACAACCCAAAAACTCAAAAAATCAAACCCATATTTTGAGCGCTACTGTGTATAAAGGAAACTAGCGCTCATAGCAGTATGGGCGCTACTATGTATGAAGGAAACTAGCGCTCATAGTAGTATGGGCGCTACTGTGTGGTACAAACAGTAGCGTACAAAAAAAAAAGTCTAAAAAACGGGGTTAAAACCCCCAAACTGGGTCCACAAAGGTTTGCAAGGGCTGGGAAGGGTCTGTAAAAAGCCCAGGAGGGTCAAACGGAGCCTACTAACTGATCCTAATCAAGAAAATGAACAAAGACCATCAAACAAGACTGAAGAAATGACCTTGGATACCCCTAAGCAGTTAGGCTTTCCCTAGTGGAGTCGCCATTCTGTTGTGGGGAAAATGCACCTATAGTTCAGGGGAGAAACTACCAACTTACGGTGATAAAGATAGACTTACAAGCATTCTGCAAGTATAACTAATAAATGAAGAGATTAGGGTTTAGAGATGTAGGCACCTTATTCAGAAGGTTGATCCTAGCTTTTCCTCCCTCGCTCTTCAATGCTTATCCAGTGTCGCAATGCCCAGACCTGCAAAACAACTTGATACCTTTCTCAAATACATTTGACTACATATATAATACTGATATCTATAATGGAAAGAGACATCAAACTATAATCAAACAGTGATCAAATCTTAAGACACATTAATAGGTCATATTTGGAAAGAGAAGAACGTCTGATCTTTATTAATGAATGAAAGCAAGTACATACAATTATACCTTCCTTCAAGCTTGGCACTTCACGAAACCTAGATTCAAGGTCTCCTGCTTCCGTTCTCCAAGGATCCCAGCCTCTAAGCAATTGTACTAGGGTTTACCAAAACTTAAGCACAAGTGAGGGAATGAGGGTCTCCATTCCTCCAGCATAACTTTGCAATTGGGCTTGCTCCCTTCACATGGCCCTTCTACCCTCCTTATATAATCAATGAGGAAGAGGAAAAGAAGTTATAACCACTCAAGAGGTTTCCCAACCAACTTAACTTACTCGAATTTCGAGATTTTTGACCAAAACAAGAGTGTACTCTACTCTATAGTAGACAAAGTCGCGTACACATGGCAATGGGCGCTACTCTGAATGAGGTAAAGTCGCGTACACACGCTACTATTATAACAGTAGAGTCGCGCTCATAGTGAAAAATGGCCAAAAACAGGCTTTTCTGCTCATTTTCAGGAGATGGTTTGGTCTATAAAAATGTTCCTAAGGGTCATATACATCAAATGGGTCAAGAATGAGGTAATTTCAACCATTTTTAGTGTCCCAAATGACTCCTCCATCCACAAATGTCCTGTTGTGTGACTGAACTTGATCTCAAGAAGTGTCGTCATGCAACCAAGGGAAACAAGTTTCGTCACAGACGGAGAGGTGTCATTTCAAGCTATAACAAGTAGGCAGAGGAGAAATGGTGTTCAAATTTCAGTAAGGTGGATAGTTCTTTCCAGACGGCATCTTCGAAGTGAGATCCGTGGTCTGAGACAAGTTGCTTTAGCACTCCAAAACGTGCGATAACATGGTTGAGAAAGAATTGTGCTGCGATTTCGGCGATGCAATTGTAAGTTGGCATGGCCTCCGCCCACTTGGTAAAATAATCTACGGCCACAATAATATGTTTGTGACCGCTGGCTAACGTGGGATTGCAATCAAGGAAGTCAATGGCCCATTTGTAGAATGGTCCGACAGTAAGGACTGGATGAAGGGGGGCGGGTGGAGTTCTGTCATGTACCCGCCTGCTAACCCAAATGCAAGGCAGGTAACATGATGCCAATACTCAGGGCTTTCACATGATCTCAGCCCATTGTTAGATTCATATAAATTTTAAATGGGTGTGCAGATGTAAAACAATCAATTATGCACAGCGGAAACAACATCCACACACTCTTCATATGCATTCAACATATCAATTTCAGTCATTAATAAAACATTTCAAAAGTAAATACATAGACAAAACACTTATCTTCATTTCAATTGTCCCAAGCAACTAGCTATGTCGCTGCAACGTTCCACCCAACCATAGGCTCTTCGACAGCTTATACTGAGTCCGTCCGAAGGCCACCCCCAAGCTGGGCATGATTCTCACAAGGACAAAGGGGACATTCACGCTCACACACAATCTATTAACCATTTTATTTTAGCCAAGCCAGTCTAACTGGGTTTATTAGGCTACACTTGCACAATGGATGCTTATTCCCAAGCTCAAGCCAGAACAAGGGATTACCCATCACCCATACCCATCATACTCTTCTCTCACACAACATGCACAAACAAGGGCAGGGATAAACAGTAGGATTTACAAATGAGGTGGCCATGGGTTTTCCCAAAAACGTTCCCAACCAAAAACGGATTATAGGATGGGGCAAACAACCACAGGGAGGAAAACGATTTCTTCCCCAATATCTCAGCCTTCAACAGCCCAAAACGGCCTCTATTGAACCCCCATTCGATTTTCCTCCTTCCCCCACTGGTATATCACATGAAAACGCCCTTCCCTATAGGAAGAATGAAGAAAAACGTAGCAGACCTTCCTGGAAAACGCCCCAGTGGCTCTAAACTCGTGAGGGATAAAGAATGATGGATACCTGATGGCTTAGGGAAGAAATTCATGGCTCTTTCTTGCCCAAGGAGACAAAACACGTTTTTCCATGAAGGGTGGCTTGCCCATACCCAAATTTGGACAGCCATACCTCTCCATTCCCAAGGCATCAACTCCCTCAACCCACCCTTGGGAGAAATCAATGGTTGGGTACAAAAGTCAACATGGTAGTTGAGGGTTTGATGGGTTCTCTCATTGACACTTGGCTTGACTCTAGTGGCTCAAGGGTTTGAATGTTTTTCCCTCCCAATTCCTTGTGAAATCATGCCCCCATCTCTTTGTTGCATTGCATAGCTAGTTGTGGGTATTTTTATTAAAATGCATATTACATGCTATTTGAATTTCCACTGTGCATTGCTAGCACACAAACCATATGCATCACGAAATCGATGGTGGGGCCTTGGCCTTGAGCTCCTCACCATGATTTCATAACAATATTAAATCATTTATAATGTTAATGCCATGGGGCCAAACTGGTGACATTACAAGTTCTTGTTTTAGGGGCAAAAAGTTGAGAATTTTGGCAATGTTTGACTGCGGTGATGCAATCAGTAAATAATGACGGCCAAAAGTAACCTGCACGAATGATCTTTTGGGTAGTGGCCATGCCGGAGAAATGGCCTCCACAGGCACCGCTATGACAATCATTAAGGACTTGTTCTGCCTCACTATGGGATAGGAAACGTCATAGGATGGTATCAACCCTGCGTTGATAAAGCACATCCCCTAACAAGAGGTATCGGGGGGCATGGTGACATATACGACGGCGTCCGTCACGATCGATGTGGGTTCAAAATTTCTGTGTGCAGAGGTAAACTAGGATGTCACCGTACCATGGGTCGTCAGACGAAATAATGAAGATGTGATCGTCGATCAGATCCGTTTGGATAGCGGGTGATGACGAAGAGGATGGGAGGTCAGTGATGAGATGGGCCAGCACGAGGGCTTTGGTGCTCTTGGGAGTTTTGAAAGTAAGGTCATATTCTTGGAGGATAATGACCCATTTAGCAACACGACCTTATAGGATCCGCTTGTTTAGGAGATAGACCATAGGGTTGGAGTCGGCGACGACCGTGGTATGACCGAGCAGAATGTAGTGTCGCAATTTTTGGACGGAAAAGACTACAGCTAGGGATAATATTTCCTCGTATGGGTAACGTAGGGGTGGGCCAGACAAGGTCTGGTTGACGTAATAAATGACATGCTCTTGGTGAGAGGCGTCTTCTTGGACCAAAACTCCGGACATGGCATGTTCAGATGCCGAGACGTAAAGGATGAAGTCTTGAGAGAAATCCGGAGGGGAGATCAAGGGGGCTTGTGTGAGAGATTTCTTGAGGGCTTCAAATGCCGTGTCTGCTTGCTCATCTCAAACAAAGGGTATGTGGGTGCGAAGTAGGCGTAAGAATCCATGAACTTTGGTGGCGTAATCAGGCACGAAGCGACGAAGGAAATTGGACCACCCCTGCAAACTTTGAAGTTGCCGAAGCATGCACGGAGAGGGAAGGTCTAAGATGGCTTTGACTTTTAGGGGATCAACAGTAATTCCATCCTGGGAAACAATGAAACCCAACAAACATCCTGCAGGAATGCAAAAGACACACTTGTGTGGGTTCAAGCAGATTTTATATTTGCGACAACGCAGGAAAACTTGCTGGAGGTCATTAAGGTGTTCTGATCATTTATGGGAACGAGCTGTAAGGTCATCAAGATAGACTAGCAGGATATGGACCAAGTAGTGAAAACAATAGGTCATGGCCCGCTAGAAGGTGGCACTATCATTTTTGAGGCCGAAAGGCATGACACGATAGGAAAAGGTTCCCCATGGGGTGGTGAAGGCAGTCTTGTACTGATCCTCTTTACGAATTTGAATCTGGTTGTATCCGGAAAAATCGTCCATGAAAGATAAGACTTCATGTCTCACACATGCATCGATGAGTTGGTCAATGAATGGCGTGGAAAAATTGTCGTTGGGGCAAGTGCGGTTTAAATCATGGAAGTCAGTGCATACTCTAAGGGTGCCTTGTTTTTTGTTGATGGGAACGGGGTTTGAAACCCATGTGGTATAAGCAATAGGATAAATGAATCCTACTTCGCGAAGTTTCTCAACCTCGGCTTTAACAGCGGGGAGCTTGGAAGGATGAATGGGTCGCTGTTTCTGACGAACGGGGGGGACATCAGGCCATGTGTCAATGTGGTGTTCTATAATGGTGGGGTCAAGACCAGGCATTTCGGTATAGGACCAGGCAAAGACATCACGGAATTTTTGAAAAAGCTTTTTATATGCCTGAGTTTCTGCTTGAGTGCAAGATGCGCCTAGCGAGATGAGCTCAGGTTCTCCCGGTGTGGTGGAAATATCAATTTGTATAATGGGGGAAATGTTGGACATGTTCCCTTCTTCGAAGGCATCTGGTGCTGGGATGGGGTCTTTAAACCAATCGACCTTAGTGGGTACGAAATATTTTGATTCGACCGACAACTGGTCAGATGCCGTGGATGTAGATGCCTCTGGAAGGAAGTATGAGCGATGATGCATATCGTCCCAAGGGTAGTCGGGTGCAGTGAGTATTTCCAAAATTTGCTCATCAGTATGGAAGTAGTCAGACCATAAATCAAGGGGTTCTGGTTTGAAAGTGGTAGTCGAAGTGATCATATAGATGGTGTTAATCATGTTGTTAGGCTCCCCTAGTTTTCAAATTTCTGGTTTCCGTTTTTTAAATTTTTTCTTTCGGCTGTCCCTTTCGGCCGCTGCATACCGCGTCTTTTTCCTCTGCAGTCGCGTCCCGACCGCGCCTTTCAGGCCTTTACCCGCGATCCGACCGTGGCTCTCAGACTGCTTCCGACGCTCCGTCGGCGGATTCAAGTCTGTTACCTGCGATCCGACCGTGGCTAATCAGCCTGTTTGCCGCGATCTGACTGCGCCTGTCGGCCTTTTTCCTGCGTCGCGACTGCGGCTTTCTGCCTCTTTCGCGCGTCCCGACTGCGCCTGTTAGCCCTTTTGCCGCGACCCGACTGTGCCTTTTCCCCTGTTTCCTGCGTCCCGACTGCCTCTGTTGGCCCGATAGCCGCGACCTGACCGCCGCTGTTTCCCTTAAACCCGCGATCGGCCTGTTCTAATCCGCCACAGACCCGCGGTCTGATTTCTGCTCTTTTCCTGTTTTGAGCCCAGCCCCTCTTGCTGCAATATTTTCTGCATTTGAACAGCCCTCTGTCCCACCTGCAGCCCACTTCCTTACAGCCTTTCTGCAACATAATTTCTGTTCCTTTTACAGAATCTTTTTAAAATTTCAGTATTTTTATTTCAGAAAATTTTGCAAGTTAAAAGAATCAATTTCAGCATTATTGTTAGATTGGAAGTTGCCCTCCCTTGTGGCACTTCTATTTTTGGGTTCAACACCTCACGAGCACACACTCTGTCACATTAAATCAAGTGAGCCTTAAAAAGTACCTAACTAAACCAACATTCTAACCCCACTTGGGGAACACAAAAGAATCATTGTAGTTAGGTAGGATCAGGGGGATAGGCTTCCAATAACACCCCTTGGTTATTTCACTTGAGACATAGTTGTTGTCCAAATAGGGAACCAAAATCCCCTAGTACTTTTTGGCACGGTCACGACCAGTTTATCAGAGGGCCTCTCCCTTAGGAGGGTTGAAGTCGGGAGACTGGTTCCGGAGGCCTGAGTGGAATACCGCACTCCATTCAGTAACCGAAGGGCTACCTTTCGCGGTTCGCGGGATATCCCTGTATAGGGGTATTGCGGTCAACGAACTAAACGGCAGATTCACCTTTCTGGACGTGTCATGAACGGGGTATCTTAGTTGCCATCCTTCTAGGATTGACTACCCGGTGTCCCTCCCGGTAGGGGGATATCATAGCCACTTGGCTTTCCTACTCATATTGTCTGACTTGGATTTCATCACCTTGCAGAGGATATGTTTAGTTGAGTCAGAATACTTTTAGCTAGATGTTTGCATGCTCCTTTACCTCCCTTTGGTCTAGTGAGTCCACCATTTTTCTTTTCTAGGAAACCTGCTGCTTGTTGGTATTCTGACCATCTTGGGTGTTACTCCACCTATTGTAGCACAGCTGTTGCAGTGGGTGTTTTGAGTTGGTTGTTGGCCTGAGTGCCTTGCTTTTTAGCTCTCCTTCTGCACACTCGGTTGCATTAGGATTTTTGAGCTGTTTTCATACTCACCTCAACCCACAGAGACTTAGACACCATCTGTCACCATTGAGTCCCCGAGACATTCTCGGCGCCTCAGGGGCGAGCCCCCACAGCACGGTTCTCTCGACACCACTCGTCATAGATTCTGATCATTGTCCGTTGATACCACTCATCACAGATCTAGAGCCTTGTCACTTGACTCCACCCGTCAGCGACGTAGGTCTCCGTCACCAGATAGTGACGCACCTTACTTTACCTCTGATTCTGACGAAGAGTCTGAGAACCCTATTTATACTGCCCCTACTAGCCCCATGGCTGGTACGACTTCCACTCCATTTGTCATAGGGACCATTGGTGGCACATCCACCACTACACCAGTTACTACACCTGTTTTTGGTATGCCCTCCATGGGGCAACCATCTACCGTTCCCCTCACGGTACCTATTCCCACAACGGGAATACCTATCCCCACTACATCAGTGGCTCACACTACCCATGGTGGTGCTGGACCATCCTCCACTACCTCAGTTCCCCCACTTGGGGGCACCACCCTAAATCTTGTCCCTCCACTTGGGGGCACTGGCCCCAACTTGGTCCACAGCACTACTGTGTCACAGCCTTCTTCCAGTTTGCCGTTCATGGCTAGCCTCAACCTACCTCACCTGGCCAGATTGACCAACGATCCTATTCGACACGACCCTATGTGGCCTCATATGCCTACCAAACTACCCTCTGACATCCCTAAATTCGAGGGTAAGGCCGGTGAGGACCCACAGAACCACATCATGTCTTTCCACCTATGGTGTTCCTCTAACTCCATTGTGGACGACTCTGTTCGCCTCCGTCTCTTACAGCGCACCTTCACTGGCTCTGCAGCCAAGTGGTATATTGAGCAGCCTCATGGGACCCACGCCACCTTTTCTTCCCTGGCCTCGACCTTCCTGCAGTTCTTCCAGTTGCCAGTCCGCTATGACGCGGGCGTTGAGATCCTTCTATCTTGTAGACAAAACACGGCTACCCATATCACGGACCACATCCATGAGTGGCGTAGACGCCGTAGCTTATGCAAGATTAAACTAGATGACTGTATCTTCCTCGATTGGTTCCTCAAGTCCCTGCTTCCTGTCATCGCTAAGGATGTAGCTTCAGAAAGACCCCAGTCTGAAGAAGAGGCCATCCTTAAGGCACAGCAGTTCGACCTCATTTACGCCCAGTCGGGTTACCTTTATACCATTATACCTGACGCCCCTCGCGGCGAGTCCTCCCATCATGATGCGCCGGGGGCATCCCACGCTGCAGATGGTATCATTGGCCGTGTTTCTTCGCATCCCCAACCATTTTCTATAGCACGTCCTACCCCTGGCCCCGACCTGTTGAGGGCTACCTCCCAGTCTGGAGCAACCAACTCATATGCTCCCATGACACATCACCATTCCCATGGACCTTCATGTCCATCTCAGTGCTTCGGGTATGCGACTCCTGCTTATGCTCCTCCAGCCGCCCCTCAGCCTTACTACCATCAGCAGGCTGCCCCCGCTCCTGCGCCTCCACAAGCCCAATCCGCTTATTATCCGCCCCAGGCAGCCCCTGCGGCACATCCACAGTCACAAACACCCTTACTCTGCCAAAATCTCTCTCGAAACCCTAGTTCACCTTTGAACTATTTTCACCTTGAGAGCCACCTTTGGCCCATCCCCAACATTGGAGAAGGAGAAAGGAGCATTCAGAAGCTTGGAGCATCCTCTTGGACACTGCAAAGGGCTTCACCAACCTTGACACTCAAGGTAACATCAATACAAAGTCATTCTTTCATTTTGGTGTTTATGCTTCATGCTTGTCTTAGAAATAATTTAATTTTTTGTTTTTGCATAATTAGTTTAATATACTGAACTGCTACTAAGGAGTCCATTCTCCTTAGTAGGTGCTCATTGGCACAAGCTAGGGGTAAAACCCTAGCTACACCGAGGGAGGGAATAGAAAGGGGATTGTGTGGATGGGTGTAACCCCAATGTGACTAGGGACCAATGGTGGTTTAGGGAACAAGGGTGGCTGATTGTTGGGTGTTTGCGTATTGTGGGAAAGTGTACAGAGGTTAGTGACTTGTGTCTCCGGTGACGGTGGTGGAATGGATTGGAATGTAGAAGTCATCGATTGGAATGTAGCGGAGTAAAGTCTGGGTCCCACTAAGGACAGAAACGAGGTAGTTGCACCATAAATGGGTTGTTCAACCATGGGGAGAACATTTTCGGGTGCAGCGGGGGCCTTGGGATTGTAATAGGTGAGTTGGTCGACCTCGACCACACGTCCCTCATGGGGGAACATCATAGTACGAAAAATGGATGAGGCAACCGCCCGCATGGCATACATGTAGCTGCGGCCAAGTAAGAGGTTATAATCGAGTTGGGCATTGATGACCTCAATGTCAATGAACATGGTTTTACTCGCCAACTGGATGGGGACATTGGCTAAAAGACCTTGGGGTTGAGCCGAACATCCGTCGTAGGCTCGCAACACAGTGGTGGACTGCTGGAGAGTAGGAGATCCCAACTTCTGCCAAACGAATGTGGACATAACGCATGTAGAGGCCCCTTCAACAATAATGCACTGATGGATGACAAGATTCCGAACGGAAACGGAAACTTGGAATGCTAAAGTGGAAGGCAAGCGAGGTTTGGATTGGTCTGAATCGAATGCCATTAGTAGTGAATCATTGGGGTCAATGGCGCCAATGGCAGAGAGTAAAGTCTTGCCCTGTGAAGGACAGTTTTTCAAGACTTCTAAAGCAGACATGGCTGTAGGAGATTGGGCTAAGTCATCTACAATGTTGTAGTTCGACGCAGCACGAGCATTGGGATTATTGTTGATGCGACAAAGTGGGAAGCGAGGTGCTTTAGAAGCGCCATCGAGTGGAGCCGAAGGTATATGTAACGTTTGATCTGTGGGATGAACGTTAGTGTTCTTGTCGACGGGAGGGGCTTAAGAGGTGGAGCCATATTGGTTTCGACGGGTTTGGAGGTTGGCATCGGCGGTTGACATCATCAACAAGTGGTGAGTACCTGAATCGAACATGGGTTGATCAGGGGCTGCATAAGTGATCTGTTGTGGTGGCACATTGCCCTGAGGGGGAGCTAACGGCTGAGTGTTCACTACACCTTGGTTTCGAAAGGGGTTTTGCAGCACCAAAGGTTGATGTTGAGGTGGTGGAGGGTTGGGTGGCGGCTGAGGAGCCGCTTGCCCTTGACGATGGGCATCGTCGGTCCAGAATTGCCGAGCTCGCTCCAAATGTGGGAAAGAATGTGTGTAATGACCATAAACCCCGCAGATAGAACAAGGGTGGCTTGTTCTGAGGTTGTTATTTTTAGGCTGCTTGGGATTATGATCCGGATTGCGGTTGGGAGGAGTAGCATTGTTATTTTGCGGAGGATTGGGAGGTGGAGGACCTTGCTGATGTTGTTCGTTATTACCGCGGTTACGTCCTCTTCCATGGTTCTGCTGCACACCTTGGTTGTACTGGTTGTTCTGGTGCTGGGGATGGTTGTGTTGTGTGTACACTTGCCCTTGAGCAGTGGGAGGATTTTGGTTCGCCGTAGGTGGGGGAGCAGGTTGTGGTGGATAATAAGCTGGTGGGGCTGGAGGTGGACCAGTTGCCTGCTGGGGTTGTTGGTAACCCTGAGCGATTGGAGGTGTTGGGCTAGCTGTCGCAGCTTGCTGCAAGTAATACATTGGTTGAGGTGCGGCTGGGGGAGCGTATGCAGGTGGTGCATGAACGAAGCACTGAGGTGGACATGAAGGTCCGTGGGTATGGTGGTGATGTGCCATGGGAGCATATGAACTGGTTTCTCCAGATTGAGATGTAGCCCACGAAAGGCGGGACCATGGCTAGGATGTGCAATGGAAAAGGGTTGGGGATGCGAGGCCATACGACCAATGATGCCATCAGCGGCATGGGATGCCCCCGGCGCATCATGTTGGGATGACTCGCCCCGAGGGGCGTCTGGTATAATGGTATACAGATAACCCGACTGGGCGTAAATGAGGTCAAACTGTTGGGCTTTGAGGATCGCCTCTTCTTCAGAATAGGGTCGTTTGGATGCCACATCCTTCGCAATGAGAGGGAGGAGGGATTTGAGAAACTAATCTAAGAAGATACGGTCGTCTAACTTGATTTTGCAGAGGCTTCGGCGTCGACGCCATTCATGAATTTGGTCAGTGATGTGGGTGACCGTGTTCTGTCTGCAAGACAATAGGATCTCAACTCCCGCATCATAGCGGACAGGTAACTAGAAGAACTGTAGGAAGGTTGAGTCAAGGGAAGTAAAGGTGTCATGGGTCCCATGGGGCTGCTCGATATACCACTTAGCTACAGAGCCAGTGAAGGTGCGCTGTAACAGACGAAGGCGGACAGAGTCGTCCACTATGGAGTTGGAGGAACACCATAGATGGAAGGACATGATATGATTTTGGGGGTCCTCACCTGCCTTGCCCTCAAACTTAGGGATATCGGAGGGGAGTTTGGAGGGCATGTGAGGCCACGCAAGGTTGTGTTTGATCAGATCATTGGTTAACCTAGCTAAGTCTGGTAAGTTCAGACTTGCCATGTATGGTAAGCTAGCAGATAAATGTGGTGTAGTGACTGGGACATGACTAGTCATAGTGGTATGATGTGGGGGTCCAGTAGTGCCTAAAGGTATGCTAGGTATTGAAGGTATGTGTCCTCCAATAGATGTGGTCTGGTATGGGCCAGCGTTTCCTAGTGCAACATGGGTTACACTAGGGTTAGGAATAGAAGTAGGGATTCCTGGGATATGGGTTGTGGAAATCAGAGGGGGTGTGACCCCTATGTTAGGCATACCCATAACAGGTGGTGGCCCTGTGTTGGGAATTCCTATAACAGGAGGTGGCCCTGTGTTGGGAATTCCTAAGGGTGGAGTGTCTGCCATATTAGGCATACCTAGGGGGGTGGTGGTTGCCATGGATGGCACCGTAGTAGAAGGATCTGTGGATGTATCTCCTATGGTGCTGGTAAAAAGTGGGTCGAATTGTGTTCCAGCCATGAGGTTGGTTGGGAGTAATTCGGTAGGGTTTTCGGATTCTGCCTCTGTAGCTAGGGTTTTATCCCTAGCTTGTGCAAATGAGCACCTACTAAGGAGAAGGGACTCCTTAGTAGCAGTTCAGTAAATGGAAATTATTAAGCTAAAACAGAAATGTAAAACTACTCTAAAACATGTGCATGAAACATAAACAACAAATTTAAATAATGGATTTTGTATTGATATTACCTCCAATGTGGAGGTTGATGAAGCCCTTGCAATGTCCAAGAGGGTTGCTCCAAGCTCCAATGTGCTCCTTCTCTTTCTCCAATGGTGGAAATGGGCCAAAAGGGGCTCTCAAGGTGAAAGTGGCTCAATGGTGAGCCAGGGTTTCAAGAGAGATTTTGGTAGAGTAAGGGTGCTTATGATTGTGGATGTGAAATAAGGGATCTCCATCACCTATTTATAGTTTTTTGGTGGTGGAGTGCTGACCCATGGTTTTGGGAACCATATGGTTTAGGGCATCTGTATAGGGTTTTTTCCTCCTTTTCCTCATTATTTTATATTTTTTATTCCCTTTTTAGGGGGTTTTTGCTATTTTAGAGGAATTTTGGATATTTTTGGAGGAAAAAGGGGTTTTTTAGCCTTTCTGAGGCTATTTTGGTGGTTTTGTGGCCTTTTGGAGGCATTTTAGGCCTTTTGGAGGCTTTTTAGTAGGATTTTTTAGGGTTTTAAGGGAAATATGGTAGGAAAATGGACAAATGAGCCATGTAATGTGGTAGATGAGGGAGTGAACACTTTTTGGGTGTTAACAGATTGCCCCCTGATGTGCGAGGGCAGGAGCTCATTGTATGGCCGATGGACATCGTAAGTCATGAATGGCTTTCCTGGGGTGTGGAGAGAAGAGAAGAAACAAACTGAAGCCCGGAACAATGATCCTGAACAAACTACAAGAACTAAAAGTACATAACCTCAATAAGGGATGAGGAATCATCTGATCATATGGACGAGGCGGGCATACCCATGCTCGTATCAGGATATAACATAATAACAATGGGGTCCAAAAAATGGGGACCTGAAACATACATGACCTCAAATACTGACTGAGGAATAATCTCAATATATGGACAAGGCAGGCATACCCATGCTCGTATCAAGATACATAAACAGAACTGTGAGGCCCGAAAAGGGGGACCTGTAAATACATAGATAACCACTGTGTACATCATAAGTGTCCAGAGGGGACACAAATCTGGGACATACTGCTGGGTTGATCATGTGTGAACTGAAGAACTGGTGCATTGGAATATCAACAGTGCTGCTGACTAGGGTACCAGAGGAACTGATGAGCTGCTGGATCATAATGACTGGGAGCAATAACCTCGATGGTACACTGAACTGGGACTGAACTGGGTACTCAAGGAAGCATATAACTGGATGGCTTTCGAATACAATAGCCAACGCAGCCCGGACTTCCACGGGAACATATAATTGGGCGTTCTGAAGAGACTCACCAATGTGCTAGAGTCGGGGGAAATTCGGGGTCTTCGACAAATAATGTAAAGGATGTAACCCTACGCGATTCTCGATGATGCGATCAAGGTGCTGAAGTCAAGCATGTGAGAAACAACCACTCGGAGAGGCAATGGTGATTCCTCTCAGAATGGTGCGTAGGCACTTACCACAGATGGTGATAAGTCCAAGGTGTAGGGACCTCTGGGCCTATCCTCTGGAATAGAGGTGCTGTCGTTGACAGAGGGAGACCTGCAACTATCAAGGCAATGATGTTTCCTTGATAGGAGCGCGAGGTGGAGAATCGAAATGTGATAGTACTGATGGCAGGACTGACAAACTATGGGGGGACAACTGGGCAAGTACAGTGGGTGGACTCAAACTTCCTTTGTTCAGAGTATGATAATGGGGATGATCTGGCAGCATATGAAACTAACTGAGGGGAAAGGGAACATAGCTGTAATGGATCTAGGAGGGTAACTGTGCTGAGGGAGACTCAAGCTGGTATAACATGGCACGAGACTGCAGAATACTCTGAACAAAGGCGACCTGATTAAGGGTGCTGCCGAGATGATTGATCATAGTGCCAGGAGGCACGGGAGGGTACTTCTTCATGGGTTAAGGAACTAGAAGAAGTGTGTGTAAAATGATACTGTCGTGTGGATTTATACGAGCCCAGGACAGTTCATGCTTGTGGTCGCTTTCAATTTTAAGGAGTCTGAAAGCAATAAGAAGACTCTGAAGTAATGGAATGGTACTGTCGTGTGGATTTAACGAGCCCATGACAGTTCATGCTCGTGGTTGCTTTCAATTTTAGAGAGTCTGAAAGCAAATAAGAAGACTCCAGGGAGTTGCTTTTTCGTATGTTTAGTCTCTAAGGCCCAAAGAAGCATAAAAGGATGTAATGAAGAACTCTTCTAGCCAGTGTGACTAGAGTATTCCTTTTTCGTAATTAGTCTACCAGGTCTGGAAAAGGGTTAAACTTATACCAGATAGACGCCCTTTCAGGTACTTTAACGAGCATGAAAGGAAGCAATATTGCTCGGCGATCTTTTCATTGTTTTAGGAGTCAGAAAAGAGCTTAATGGAAACTCCCTAAGTGCCTTTTTCGTAAAGGACTTGTCCGGCCCGAAAAAGGGATAAAATTATACCGAACAAAAGGAATGGCCAGGTAAGGAGGAAGTGTTCAATCAAGGATCATTAATGATGACCGAGAACGAGGGTAGGGGGAACACTGGTGGACCTCCTTGCGGGATGAATGAAATGGTGGCAAAATAATGAAACATTTGCAGTATGACAGGAGTGGAGGGCTCATGAAAAAATGTGGAACAATCCGATGACAGCTGATGTGGTGCACAAACCGAGGCAGCAAGGTGTCAGGACACAATGTTGAAATTGGACCAGGTGAGAGCGAGAAATGATCTCAAGCATCATCACGAGCTCGGAAAAATGAATCTAACGATATAAAGAGTGTCAAAAATGGGTAACGACCGATGTGGCACGTACACCAAGGCGACGGGGGTTGCACATTGGCTTGAGGGGGAGCCAACGGCTGAGCGTTCACTACGCCTTGGGTTGGTAAGGGGTTTTGCAGAACCAAAGGGGGCTGTTGAGGCTGAGGGGGGTTAGGTGGAGCCTGAGGAGCTGCATGCCCTTGGTGATGGGCATCATCAACCCAAAGTTGTCGAGCTCGCTCCAAGTGTGGGCAAGCATGTGTATAGTGGCCATAGACCCCGCAAATAGAACAAGGGTGGTTTGTTCACAAATTGGGGTTTTTATCCTGCTTGGGCGGGCGATCAGGGTTTTGGTTAGCAGGGGCCGCATTATTATTGTCGGGGGGGTTCACCGGTTGACCAGCTTGGTCTGCAGGTTGGTTGTTCCCACGATTCCGGCCCTTGCTGCAGTTTTGTTGGCCCTGGTTGCGTTGGTTGATCTGGTTTTGCTGCGGGTTTGTTGGGCATAAACTTGCCCTTGAGCAGTAGGTGGATTCTGAGGTTGTGCAGGTGCGGGAGCAGGCTGCGGTGGATGATATGTAGGTGGAGGCTGCGTAGGTGCAGCAACTTGAGGGGGTTGCTGATATGGCTGCGGAGCGGGTTGTGGGTTTGCCGCAGGGGCTGCCTATGGCGGGTAATAAGCTCGTTGGGCTTGTGAAGGCGCAGGAGCTAGTGTAGCCTACTGGCGGTAGTATTGCTGAGGCGCAACCGGGGGGGCATAAGAGGAAGTCGCATGACCGAAACACTGAGGAGGATATGAGGGTCCATGGTGGTGGTGATGTGTCATGGGAGCATACAAGTTGGTTGCTCCAGACTGTGAGGTAGCCCGTGAAAGGTCAGGGCTAGGGGTAGAACGTGCTATAGAAAATGGTTGGGGATGCGAAGAAACACGGCCAATGATGCTGTCGGCAGTGTGGGATTCCCTCGACGCATCGTTCTAGGAGGACTCGCCGCGAGGGGCATCAGGTATAATGGTATAAATTTAACCCGACTGGGTGTAAATGAGGTCAAACTATTGGGCCTTAAGGATGGCCTCTTCTTCAGACTGGGGTCTTTTTGATGCCACATCCTTAGCAATGACAGGTAGAAGGGATTTGAGGAACCAATCTAGGAAGATACGGTCATCTAGTTTGATCTTGCATAAGCTACAGCGTCGACGCCACTCATGGATGTGGTCCGTGATGTGGGTAGCCATGTTTTGTCTGTAGGATAGGAGGATCTCAACACTCGCGTCATAGCGGACAGGTAACTGGAAGAACTGCAGGAAGGTCGAGGCAAGGGAAGCAAAGGTGGCGTGGGTCCCATGGGGTTGCTCGATATACCACTTGGCTGCAGAGCCAGTGAAGGTGCGCTGTAAGAGACGGAGACGAACAGAGTCATCCACTATGGAGTTAGAGGAACACCATAGGTGGAAAGACATGATATGGTTTTGTGGGTCCTCACCGGCCTTGCCCTCGAACTTAGGGATGTCAGAGGGAAGCTTGGTAGGCATATGAGGCCACGCAGAGTCGTGTCGGATAGGGTTGTTGGTCAATCTGGCTAGGTCAGGTAGGTTGAGGCTAGCCATGAATGGAAAACTGGAAGAAGGATGTGACACAGTAATGGGTTGGACCAGGTTGGGGCTCATGCCCCCAAGTGGAGGGACAGGATTTGGGATGGTGCCCCCAAGTGGGGGAACGGAGGTAGTATAGGATGGGCCTGCACCACCATGGGTAGTGTGAGCCACTGATGGAGTGGGGATAGGTATTCCCGCTGCAGGAATAGGTGCCGTGAGTGGAACGGTAGATGGGGTCCCCATGGAGGGCATACCCAAAACAGGTGTAGTGACTGGTGTAGTGATGGATGTGCCACCAATGGTCCCTTTTACAAACGGAGTGGAAGTCGTGCCAGCCATGGGGCTAGTAGGGGCAGTGTAAATAGGGTTCTCAGACTCTTCATCAGAATCAGAGGTAAAGTAAGGGGCGTCAATATCTGGTGACGGGGTCCTATGTCGCTGACAAGTGGATTCAAGTGACAAGGCTCTAGATCTGTGATAAGTGGTATCAAGTGATGAAGATCTGTGGCGATGACGGGTGGTGTCAAGTGAACCGTGCTGTGGGGGCTCGCCCCTGAGGCACTGAGAATGTCTCGGGGACTCAATGGTGACAGATGGTGTCAAATCTCTGTGGGTTGAGGTGAGTAGAAAAACAGCTCAAAAATCCTAATGCAACCGAGTGTGCAAAAGGAGAGCTCAAAAACAAGGCACTCAGGCCAACAACCAACTCAAAACACTTACTGCAACAGCTGTGCTACAATAAGTGGAGTATCAACAAAGATGGTCAGAATACCAACAAGCAGCAGGTTTCCTAAAAATAAAAAATATGGTGGACTCACTAGACCAAAGGGAGGTAAGGGAGCATGCAAGCACCTAACTAAAAGTATTCTGACTCAACTAGACATATCCTCTGCAAGGTGATGAAATCCAAGTCAGACAATATGAATAGGAAATCCAAGTGGCTATGATATCCCCCTACCAGGAGGGACACTGGGTAGTCAATCCTAGAAGAATGGCAACTAAGATACCCTATTCATGACACATCCAGAAAGGTGAATCTGTCATTTGGTCCTTTAACCGCAATACCCCTATACAGGGATATCCCGAGAACTGTGAAAGGTATCCCTTCGGTTACTGAATGGAGTGCGGTATTCCACTCAGGTCTCCGGAACCAGTCTCCCGACTTCAACCCTCCTAAGGGAGAGGCCCTCTGATAAACTGGTCGTGACCTTGCCAAAAAGTACTAGGGGATTTTGGTTCCCTATTTGGACAACAACTATGTCTCAAGTGTAAGTAACCGAGGGGTGTTATTGGAAGCCTATCCCCCCGATCCTACCTAACTACAAAGATTCTTTTGTGTTCCCCAAGTGGGGTTAGAATATTGGTTGAGTTAGGTACTTTTTAAGGCTCACTTGAATTATGTGACAGAGTGTGTGCTCGTGAGGTGATGAACCCAAAATAGAAGTGCCACAAGGGGGGCAACTTCTAACTATCAATAATACTGAAATTGAAACTTTAACTTGCAAAATTTTCTGAATTAAAAATACTGAAATTTTAAAAAGATTCTGTAAAGGGAACAGAAATTAAGTTGCAGAAAAGGCTGTAGGGAAGTGGGGCTGCAGGTAGGACAGATGGCTATTTAGATGCAGAAAATATTGCAGCAAAAGGGGCTGGGCTCAAATTAGGGAAAAAAATGTAGAAATCAGACCGCGGGTCTGTGGCGAATCAGAACAGGCGGACCGTGGGTTTAAGGGAAACAGACGCGGACAGGTCGCGGATATCAGGCCGACAGGTGCAGTCGGGATGCAGGAAATGGGGAAAAAGACCCAGTTGGGTCGTGGGAAAAAGGCTAACAGACGCAGTTGGGACACAGGAAAGAGGCTGAAAGCCGCAGTCGGGACGCAGGAAAATGGCCGACAGGCACATTCAGATCGCAGCAAACAGGCTGATTAGCCGCAGTCGGATCGCAGGTAACAGACTTGAATCCACCGGCAGGGCATCGGAAACAGTCTGAGAGCCGTGGTCGGGTCACAGGTAAGGGCCTGAAAGACGCGGTCGGGACGTGACTGCAGAGGGAAAATACGCGATGGACGACGGCCGAAAGGGACAGCCGAAAAGAAAAAAAAATTTAAACTGAAACCAGAAATTCAAATCTAGGGGAGTCGCCAAAACTGTAGCTAGGGTTTTACCCCTAGCTTGTGCAAATGAGCACCTACTAAGGAGAAGGGACTCCTTAGTAGCAGTTCAGTAAATGGAAATTATTAAGCTAAAACATAAATGTAAAACTACTCTAAAACATGTGCATGAAACATAAACAACAAATTTAAATAATGGATTTTGTATTGATATTACCTCCAATGTGGAGGTTGATGAAGCCCTTGCAATGTCGAAGAGGGTTGCTCCAAGCTCCAATGTGCTCCTTCTCTTTCTCCAATGGTGGAAATGGGCCAAAAGGGGCTCTCAAGGTGAAAGTGGCTCAATGGTGAGCCAGGGTTTCAAGAGAGATTTTGGCAGAGTAAGGGTGCTTATGATTGTGGATGTGAAATAAGGAATCTTCATCACCTATTTATAGTTTTTTGGTGGTGGAGTGCTGACCCATGGTTTTGGGAACCATATGGTTTAGGGTAGCTGTATAGGGTTTTTTCCTCCTTTTCCTCATTATTTTATATTTTTTATTCCCTTTTTAGGGGGTTTTTGCTATTTTAGAGGAATTTGGATATTTTTGGAGGAAAAAGGGGTTTTTTAGCCTTTTTGAGGCTATTTTGGTGGTTTTGTGGCCTTTTGGAGGCATTTTAGTGGGATTTTTTGGGTTTTTAAGGGAAATATGGTAGGAAAATGGACAAATGAGCCATGTAATGTGGTAGATGAGGGAGTGAACACTTTTTGGGTGTTAATAGCCTCAAAATCAAATGTGAAGTGAGGCGTGTCAGAATCGGATGACTGTCTGTTTGACCGACGATGTGCCGAGTCAAGGGATAAGGCTCGGCATCGGTGACATGGCGAGCTAAGTAGACTGAACTCTGGGAGTTCACCCTAAAGACGACGAGAGCGTCTAAAATTCTCAATGGTGAGAAATAAGTTTTTTGTGAAAAAATCTTATGTGTAAAATGGTAATGTATAAAAAACTCAAAACCCTAATGCAACCAAGGGTGCAAGAAGGGGAGTGAAAATGAAGGCTCTCAGGCCAAAAAACAACCTCAAAAAGCACTTATTATAGCAGCTGTGCTATAATAAGTGGAGGGATGCAAAAAATGGTTAGAGTACCAACATGCAAACAGCTTCTAGAAAAAATAGGTGCTACTAGACCAAAGGTGGATTGTATCATGCAAACACCTAACTAAAAGTATTGTGAACCAACAAACTATATTCTCTACAAGGTGACGAAATCCAAGTCAGACAATATTGAGTGTTGAGTCAACGGATAGATATACCCCTACCGAGAGGGACACTGGGTAATCAATCCTAAAGAATGGCTACTAGGATACTCTGTTCATGACACGTCCAAAAAAGGTAAATCTGTCGTTTGGTCCTTTTACCGCAATACCCCCATACAGGGATATCCCGAGGACTACGAATGGTAGCCTTCGGTTACTGAATGGATTTCGGTATTCCAATCAGACTTTCGGAACCATCCTCACGAATTCAACCCTCCTAGGGGAGAGGCCTTCCGATAAACTGGTTATGACCGTGCCAATAAATACTAGGAGATTTTGGTTCCCTAATGGACAACAACTATGTCTCAGATGTAATAACTGAGGGGTGTTATTCGAACACCTATCCCCTCAATACTACCTAGCTACAAAGTTCTTTTAATGCTCCCCAAGTGGGGTTAAAAGTGGGTTGAAATTAGGGTAAGTTTTAAGGCTCAGTTTAAATTACGTGTTTGAGTGGGTGCACATGTGATATTTTAAACTGAAATTGAAAAAGTAAATGCTAAGTATTCAAAAAACAAATGATTTTTTGAAAATAGAAAAGCAAATAATATGACTTTTTCAATAAATGGAAATTAAATGCTTTGCAAAGACTATTCAAAAAACAAAGGATCTTTTTAAAATAGGAAAGCAAATAATATAACTTCTTTAAGAAATAAATGGATTTCTTTTTCAAAAATTGCTATGGGCAAAAAAAATCAAAGAAGTAAACAGCAAAAATTTGAATCTAGATAAAATGCAAATAAATCCTTCTTTCAATTTCTGAAAATTTTTAAAAAGACTTTTTCAAAGGTGCATTCTAAATAGTAAAATTTTCCTATGGCTATAAATAATGCTGGAATTTTAGTACTATAAAATGTGCTATGTGGGCAGAAAATACAGTAAAAAATTAATTTTTTAAATGGATCGGCCGAATGGAAAAAATTGGCATCGCGGGTTTTGACAGAACAGCCGCGATGGACCGCGCGGGTTTCTGTTGCACAGTCGCGATGGGCAGCGCAGGTTTTGGCCGCGAAGCCACGATAGACCGCGCGGGATTTCTTCACACAGTCGCGATGTGCAGCGCGGAAAATGTCCGCGAAGCCGCGATGTGCAGTGCGCTAATTGGCTGCGAAGCCGCGGTGAACCGTGCGAAAAAAGGCCGCACAATCACGATGATCCACGTGACTGTTGGGAAAAAAGCTGCGAGGCGAAAGCCGTACGCGGACGCCGAAAAATGAACCCAAAAATTGAGAATTTCGGGCTGTTAATGGAAAAAAAAATGGGCCAAGATATAGAACAGCAATGGATCTGCTGTCTAGGGTGGCAGATCTATGAATTAAACTATCAAATACTATCAAAAACTAAGATCTAAAGCAAAAGTGAGATCTAAAGATTCGAAAGCAGCGGAGTCGCCAAAAACTGTTGGCTTGGTTTTGCAACCAAGCTTAGTGCTATGGGCACCTGCTAACTAGTAGCAGCAGTCTCAATATTAAGAAAAAACAATAAACTAAATCTAAACTAAAACTAAACTAGCATGTTCATTTTTGAATTAAAAAATAAGAACAGGAAATATAAAAAATAATTTTTGTATTGAAAATAGGGGCAAGCAAGTGCTTGCAATAAGAATACTTTCGATTGATGAAGATAGTTGAGAAGCTCCAAGGGTGAGCAGCTCCAAACTCCAATGGGTCCTTTCTCCAAGGTTGCTACAATGGCCAAAAACTCAAGGGAGATTTTGGTAGCATGAGGATAGGAATATGGATGGATGTGAAATGAGGAGCCCCTACCACCTTTTTATAGGTTTTGGTGGTGGGGAATACCATTTGTGGTTTTGTGGAAACCAATGGTATTGACCAACATGGTTTAGGTACTTTTCCCTCATTTTTCCTTTTTTGAATAAAATTAATATTTTTATTCCCTTTTTAATATTTTTGGGAATTTTGGACCCTTTTTAAGGGGTTTTAATGCTTTTTTAGGAAAAATAATATTTTTGAGCGGGAAAAGGGGTGTACTAAGGTCTTTTGGTGACCTTTTGTTGGCTTTAGAGGCTCAGATGGTGGAAAAGTGGACAAATGGGTCATGTGAATAAGGAAATGAGCTAGTGAGCACTTTTTAGGTGTTAACAGCATCCAACATCCATTTCCATGCAAAAGACATCCTCTCCAGGCTCTTATTAGGAAAATTTCATTTTCTTGAAGCAAGTTCAAGATAGCTCGTACAAGTTAAGAAAAATCTTTTCCCTGCAAAATGTCCTTTAGCCTATTCCCTAAGCTTCTATTTATATCTTTACAAAATGCCTCTTGGGCTGCCACCTGGCTCTTTACACTTGTCCTCTCTAGGCCTTTTTATCTAAATAAACAAATCGTGGCCCTTTTCTTAAAACAAAAAATTTCTCAAAATAGAAAAGGGACAGCTATCTAGTGATTTTACGCTCTAAACATAGGGAGAACAAAAAAAGGAACAACGCGTCAGGATCAGCGTGTTCACCCTTGGGGAGGCGTTTCTGCTGGGAGGGAGGTGCTTGGACTGGCTGCTACTGCTGCTACTGCTGCTGCTGCTTTCTTTTCCTCCTTTGCCATGTAACTGAACCAGATGCCAGTGTCTCTGATAACCACATTTGCTGGTGAAGGGAGCAAGATCTTCTGAGAAGTTATATGCTTACCAAGCTCTTCTTCAATACTATGAATTTCTACAATTACTGCTTGGTGGATTTCTTTCAGCAAATGGCTGTATACTGATGACCACCCAATATAGTGATGGAGATCATCAGTGGCTAGGACGTCAATCTTCTTTACATATTCTATTTGAATTTCTAGCTCTTCCTTCAAGTCTGATAGACGTTGCTCCTTGCTTGGAAACTCATCGAGGGACTGAGGGAAAATCAGCTTACATTTATCATGCACTTCATGAATCTTTTGATATAGGTTTTTACTCTTCTCAATTGTTCCCTGGATCTTAGCAATTAGCTTCAGGTCATAGTTCCTGTAGAATTCCATGAGGGCCAGATCTTCTTTAAAACCATCTACCGAATTGAATGGGAAATGTTTGGGGAAACCAACCTTTCCTTCTCTCCATTCCATTTGGCTCAGAATGTTTGCTTTAACCTGGGTGTACTTTCCTTTAAGCCTATTGGCCTCTGCATTGACTTCCTTCAATCTAACCATCATGGCTTTGAGCCTGCACACTTCCTCAGAAATCAGCTCCTGTGTGGCATGCACTTGTCTCAAAATGTCATAGGATAGCTCATGAAAGGGAGACATATCTATTGCTCTGCTTTCTGCCTGCTCTAGTTGTTCAACCATTGCCTGCTTATCTGCTTCCAAATGAAAAACTCTAGCTTCAAAATCGTTCTTTTCTTCTTCTAGAACCATCATCTGGATTGCCAGGTGTTCCTTTTCTTCTTCTAAATGGCAGTACTTATCTGACAACTCCTTGTGATCAACAGACAGGTGATTATATTTATTCACTACAAGATCCCTATAAGCTTGCTCATTAGCCACAGTATGTTGCAACATGCGAGCTCTCCTCTTTGTTGACTCAAATTCTCTGACAATATCGACCACATTGTCCTTTGTTGCTATTGTTGCTGACACAGTGGCGGATGCCATGGCTATGGGAGACTTATTTGTATTTTGCATCACCGTGGTCTCCCACTGGGTAACAATATCTTTTTGGAAGAGTCTCTTTATCCTCTCTTCCGAATTCAAGACCACCACCTTCCTCTTCTTATAATACATAAATTCATCCCATTGGGACACAGTATGATCTTTTGATGGGGTGTAAGGGATGATCGGGAGGTCTATCACATGCACTTCTGCCTCTATGGGTGGGGCTGTACTGCTTGAGATGTGTTTGTTTCCATATCTTAGGTGCCAGAGCCACCTTCCTGAGCATCTTCTTTGGTCTTAAGTTCTTCCTTCGTCTTTTGCTCCTCTTATGTTTTACGCCTTCTTTCTTCTTCTTTAGCTTGCTACTGATTTTCACTTTCCTCCCTCTGATCTCAATCTTCTGCTTCCTTCTACTATCTTACTTCCTCAGCTTCTTTCTGTATCCTTGCTTCTTCAGCTTCTTTCTATATCCTTGCTTCTTCAGCTTCTTGTTGCAGTCTTAATTCTTCTTTCAATCTTTATTCTTCAAGGGCTAGGACCTGTTGTTGCAGCAACACCCCTCCCCAAAATTTTTGTACATGTTGGGGCCCCTCCTGTATTTTTTTCTAGAAAGTTCGCTTGAGAAGCCATCCCAGCCGTCAGCTCTGTTTTAACACAAAATCTTATTTCTCTGCTGAACATCTTGCCATCAATCCTTCCATGTTCTCCCCAAAGAGCCAAAAGATAACTCAGACTCTTCCCCAATGTTGTGGGATAATTCGGACTATATCCCGGACTTCAAAGACAAACGTCCAACCTTTCTGAAAGAAGGACTGAGATTTCCTTTGTCAAAATTTGCGGAAGCCATTGAAAATTTGTTCCCGAAACAGCGGGGGAATTCCGTGAACCCTCCCGAAACGGCGGGGGAATTCCGTGAACCCTACCGCAACGGCGGGGGAATTCCGTGAACCCTCCCGAAACGGCGGGGGAATTCCGTGAACCCTTCCGCAACGGCGGGGGAATTCAGTCAACCGCCCGAAACGGCGGGGGAATTCAGTGAACCCTTCCGAAACAGCGGAAGCCGCCGTGATATCTCCCCGAAAAGAGACTCAGATTATGGCTATAAGTTGCGGAAACCACTGGTATAACCTCGCCGAAACGGCGGAGCGATTCAAGGCTGTCTCCCGAAACAGCGGAAGCCATCCGCATAAGTCCCGCGGAGGAATTCACGATTTCCTTCCAAAACTATAAAAGGACTTAGAAATTTTTCCCGGGAAACTGCGCGGAAGAGTATAAGTTCTCCTTCCGAAACGGCGGAAGCCATTCACAAAAGCTTTCTGAAACTAGCGGGGGCCTTCGCCAAACCCTCCCGAAAATCAACGAAACTTCAAATTTTTTGGTTCGCGGAAGCTTTCGAAAAAGCCTTCCGAAAAACATCGGGAGCATTCACTATATCGTTCCGAAAGGGCGGAAGCCTTGGCGTTACCCGTTCGCTACGCGGCGGTCTTTCGCGGAAGGCTTCGATTTTCCTTTCCGCAGCAAGCCCCGAAACGTCAGAAGCTTTCATCGAACCCTTCCGCAACGGCGGATATGATTCGCAAACTGGCCCCGCGAGTGACGGTTGCACGAAAACCGAGATCGTTTGACATGACCGCTACGCGCGGCGAATTTAAACCCCGTTTTAACCGCGCCACCTACCGAATTGAATGCTCACACGTGCCCTTTTTTTTATATAATGCGGTAGGGGCTCGACCCAATACACCATTGTTTTTTGAATTCGCCAACGACGTGCGACGCCGTGCAAATCGTTCCAGCTCACCTCGCTCATCCGTGCTCGCGGCCACCTCGCTCAAGCAATCCCCACGGTGCCAGGTAGGATTCTGACTTGGGATTTCCCCATTGGGTTGTCTTTGGTAGGAAAACATTGGGTTTTAGTGAGATTGTGACGGGCAAAACACCCGTCAAGGGCTATGTTTTGCCCGTCAGATACAGTGAACGGAGTTTTCGCCATACAAAATCATCATAGACCTTCGTTAAAACATTAACTTTTTATTTCAATAGTGGTGGGTGCGGGCGGTTAATCATGTCCCATATTTTTTAAAACCCCGGGCCGTGCCCCTCGTCTTGGGAGAATTTGTCGAAGCCCCATGGGCTTTCCATGTCCCCGGCCGTAAACCCGTACTTAAAACCCTGGGCCCTTCCATAAGCCTCAGCCCCTACACGCGAGCCTAAACCCGTGAGCGTTGAAGCCACGCGAGCCGAAACCTGACGCCATGGCCGCCCTAGCACTCCCCGTCAGCATATCCCCGGCGCCGTCACCTTCGATCGGACTAAGGTATCCCGTAGTGACTCGGCGAGTGGCCGCGCATGACGATAGCATTCAAAGCCCTCACCGAGTCAACCCGCGTCTCCCCGCCATCGACCTCTCCAACCGCAGCTATAACGAAAACATCTCCTTCCGCGAGGCGGAACCGGAAGCCAATTGCTTCTGCAAACCACCTATCGGTCCGAAAACCAATGGCTTCCGCAACATAACTTATCCCCTCGGGAGCATTGCAGACTCGTCTTTTAAGAGCTTCAAATGTTTCAATTTGTGTCTTATGTTGAAAAATGTTTTGCTTCCTAAATATTTGCTTCATTGACATATCTCATTAAAACGATGTTGCTCTCTGCTAAAACTTTACAGCCTGTTGCTCAAATAATGACTTGGATATGGATGTTATCAGGGATAAATCAGGATGCCGAAAACCGGTAAGAAGAAGGTGAAGATGACAGAAAAGAAGCCTGCCCCTCCCAAGATTGAAACCTCGCTCCAGGACACTAGGTGCACTACTGGCGTCCCTCCAGAAATCAGATGGGATGACATATATAGAATGATCAGGGACCAAGAGATCCCAGATATGTTGCTGGAGGAGGCACCGATCTATCAAAATATCAGAGCCTCAGGCATAACTAGAGCCGCTACCCGCCCTGAGCTATTCCCCTGTGCTGAAGTGATCGGGTGGATACTCCAACATGCAGATGCTGAAGGGAGAGTAATAAATGACAGCGGGAAGGTGGCTATTGCCTCGTTTCAACCAGCGTATGTTGCGGCGGCCTACAGATTTCCCTGCGTCCAATAAGCTCTGACTGACGAATGGTTGGGCCAAATGGATAACGTCGAGATGGCCAAGAAGCTATTGAGGGGAGGGAAGCATTTGAGAAAGAAGGGAAATGATGAATATGACGTACAAAACCTAAGGGCCCCTTTCAGATTGATCGCTTTAATGCTGTGCAGAATCTTCGGCATGCCCGATGGCACAGTATACAAGATTCAGTGGGTCCCTATCATTCACTATGTGGCATTTAAGGGGACAGTATTTGACTGGGCCACTATCCTGTCGGATAGTCTGGCCTCGATGATAGCTGCTTCTAAGCCAGGACTGGCCTTGAAGAAGGCTGAATTCTTCATGTCTTCATATCTGATAGATTGTATCTTGGCCAAGATAGAGTTCCCCAAATTGGGGTGTACATGGGATAGGGCCACCGCCCCGGTCTACATCGCATTCAAGATGTTGTGGGCTCAGAATTACAAGCCCAGCTACAAAGTTATCTGTGAGGGGTTCATCATGCCCCTATATGAGAAAGTGTTCAAGGAAGAACCAAATTGTCTGTCAGAAAATGCTTTGGAAGTCCTTGGGGATTATGGGGACTTTTACTTTTCAGAACAAGGTACCTACCTGAGAATGTTCGGAGGGACTAAGCCCCCATACATATTGCCGCAGTATGCCACAGACTATGTGGTGCTCAAGGAAGCAGTAAGACAACTCTTCTTGGATGGGATTGGAGCATTCCTCCACAAGCTACACAAGGCTTCCTTTCCCCCCTTACCTTTCTGCATAGGTGCTTACAAGTTTTCAGGGGTGGCCTCTGCCGACGAATTTGTTCAAGAGTTGAAGGCCTTCCACTTCGGTGAGGTCATCTTCCACAGGAACGACAGAAAGGGTAAAGTGGCCGAGCATTGCAAGGGGAACTATGCTAACTTCGAATACTCCCACTACCCCGATGCCGAGGAGGAAGCATTCAGAGGCATCAGCAACATGACTGAGCTACGGATCTGTCGCCAAAGTACTGGAGCGAGCTCTAGTTCAGCCAAAGCCCAGAAGACCATCTAGCAAAAGGAGAAAGAAGCCAAGGATGCCCGAGCTCAGGAAGAGCTCAGATTAAAAGAAGAGGCAAGGTTACAAAAGGAAGCCGAGGAAGCAAGAAAGCAACAAGACGCTGAAAATGAAAGACTGCGGAAGGAGGCTGAAGAAGCCCAAAAGCAGAAAGAAGCAGAGACTGAGCAAGCTTAAGCAAGGAAGAAGGCGGAGGAAGAATTGAAGGCAAGAGAAGATACCGAGGCAGGTGGGTCCGGTGTACAAGACATGGAGATAGACACCTCTCAAGCAGGTGGCTCTGGTACCCAAAAGGAAGGAGCAGACCCCGCTCAGGAAGTCCGAACCCCACCTATGGAAGAAGACATAGACATCATAAACCGACCAATTGTCCCATACACTCCATCTAGGAAGCGTACGGTGTCCAAATGGAATGAGTTTGTCTATGACAAGAAAAGGAAAGCAATGGTCCTCCAATCAGAAGAGAGGATTAAAAGTCCCTTCCATGATGACATAGTTACTCACCGAGAGGTCGCTGTCATGCAGAACACAGATGCAGATCCCATCGCCATGGCATCCGCAGTTATAGCAACAGCACAGGCATCATTTGCCAATGTAGGGGTTATAGTCAAAGAAAATATATTGACAAAGAAGAGAGCACGCACCCTGCAACAAAATGTGGCTAATGAGCAAGCCCAAAGGGACCTGGCAGTAAACAAATATAATTGCTTGTACGCTGAGCATAGGGAGCTGTCAAACAAGTACAGTCACCTGGAGGAGGAAAAGGACCAGCTAGCACTCCAGATAATGATTGCAGAAGCGGAGAAGAATGGAGTAGAAGAAAAGGCTTCCCAGTTAGAAGCAGACAAGCGGACATTAGCTGAGCATTTAGAACAAGCGGAGAGCAGAACCTTGGACATGTCTCCCTTCCACGAGCTGTCATGCAATATCCTGCAGCAAGTGTATGGCTCTCAAGAGCTAATCACTGACGAGGTATGCAAACTCAAGGCCATGATGGGTAGGCTAAAAGAGGTCAATACGGAAGCCCACAGGCTCAAAGCTAAGAATACCCGTGTCAAGGCAAATGTCATAAGTCAGATGGCATGGAGGGAAGGGAAAGGAGGTTTCCCCCCGCATCTTCCTTTTAAGGCCGTGGAAGATTTTAATGAAGATATAGCCTTGTTGGAGTTTGGTAGGAGCTGTGCCAATAAGCTAATGGCCAGTGTGCAGAGGACAACAGATAGAATCAACAACCTATACCAAAAGCTCAAAGGAGTCCATTACAACTGCACATTGAGTTTCCCTCAGACCCTAGAAGACTTCCCAAAAAAGGAGCAGCGGTTGTCTCAGCTGAAAGAAGAGCTAGGCGTCCAGATGGAGTATGTGAAAAGCATTGATGTCCTGGCCATGGATGATCTCCAACATTACATCGGTTCATAAACACTTCACAATCATCTGCTGAAGGAAACATATCAAGTTGCTGAAGCAGAAGTACAAAGCATTAAAATAGAGCTCGGGAAGAATGTAACTTCTCAGAAAATCCTGTTTCCTGCTGCAGCAAACATAATCATCAGGGACACAGGTGTGTGGCACAGCTACATAGAAGAGGAGGTCAGGAAAGCTGCAGCAACAGCAGGAGCAGCATCAGCAGGGGATTCGAGGGCCTCTTCCCAGGCAGCATCAGTGACCATCAACTTGGGCGACCCTGTGCCAGCAGAAGCTCGCGCACAGGAATGAAGAGGCTGAATTCAGTGAGCCACTCTCTGCAGCCCAAACACGTGCCCAGCAGGGAAAGCTTTGATGTTAACAAATTTTCTGTTACGTCTATTTTGAATATGTAAGGCGTAAGCCATGGGACAGCTGTCCCTATTTTTTTTTGTCAAAATATTTTTGTAAAGGAAGTGGCCATTTTTGGTGGTCGATTATAGTAGAAATCCTTGTAAATGACAGGTGGAACGTGCTAGGTGTCAGCCCAAAGGGCAAAGTTGTAGCTATAAATAGCATCTAGGAAAGATTTGAAAGGACTTTTTGTAGGGAATGAAATTTTGGCGAACGATATGAGCTATCTTGTATCGGGTCTGTAAATTGATTTTTCTAATAGAAGCCACGGGAGATGGACGTTTTGCATGGATTGTTGGATTGCTGTATATTGGACTATTCTAATGACCGCGGTCCTGTACTGTGAGATCATTCTTATCATCCGAACTACTTCTTTGTATTAATGATTTTGCCCCTTACTGTGCATACGAATTTTTCCCATTTTCATGGACAATGAATGCGTTTCATATTAAATCAGGAGCTACCTGCTGATGCTTTTATCATTGCTGTAGATTTCTCTTCTAGATCGAATGGCTAACTGTTCTTTCTTCAGGATAATTTGTATGGCTCATTGTTCATGCCTTTAAATTGCTCCTTGCAGGGATCTTTTAGTTTAATTCCAGTTTCATTGCATCTAGATCTGTTTCTTTATTCTTGTTACGTAGATCGAATAATTTTGCTTTCTTCTGTTCGTGAGCAATAGATGCGTTCTTCAAGTTTCATTTTAGATCTGTTTCCTTATTCTTTAGCTTTCCTCTGTTTTCTGAGCAATAGATGCGTTCCATGATGAATGAGAGGCTACCTTCTCAAGATCCTCATCTTGTTGTAGCTTTGACCGTGAGAAATAATAGCTATCTGTTCTTTGTTTACGATATCTGTTACAGCTGATTGCTCTCCCCTTAAGCGTGTTCCCCTGCAGGGATAGATAGGTCTGTTCTAGTTTTAAGTTTAGATCTGTTTTAATTGCATTTAGATTAAGTATAGTTTAGGCACTTGCATCTCATATAAAAGACATAAAAAACCCAAAAGAAAGGTGGATCGGGCCATAACCGGTAGAATTGGATTTAAAGTCCAAAACCACGGTTGCCGGAACCGCTAACCGGACGGATTCCCTACACCAAACGGGAGATAGTCTAATTGGGACCGTCTTTCGGGGAGAATCCCTTTCTGATTGATGCTACGATATCCAAGGCATCAACAGTTTTTGGCGCTAGAAGGAGGGCCTGAAGTGCATGGCTGATAGAGGAAAATCTTCCACGGTCATAGATAGCACTGAAAACCCGCTTGAAGAAAACTTTTCAAACAGCCTAGATCTTGGATTAACATATCAAGAACGCCTCATTTCTGACCCTGAGCCGCAGGAAGCTTTGTACGCTGTTCCTTTTGCAGAAATAGAGGATTTGAGAAGACATACCAGATCCTACGTTAGACAGCTAGGTGGTCTAAACGCTGTCAACTTCCTCCCTAAGAAAACTACACCCAGAAAGGAGCCGCAATACACCCGTGATTCAATCCTCGTTCAGAGTTTTGAAGAACTGGTAAATCTGACGTTGGAAGAAATCTCCGGCACTCTTAACAAGACAGACCAAGAAAATCTCGAAGAAATTACCACTCCCAAACGTACTCCACAAGATTCACCCTACAATTCTCCACCAGGGTCTCCACATCCAAACCCAAACATGGCTATACCTGCTTGGAGAGCAAGGGGGGCGCTGAACCTGGCTGGACCATTCCATAATCTCCCTAAAAACCCAGAAAAGGTCTTGCCTAAGTACGATCCAGGGAAAGCCATTTCGGCGGAGGATCACCTCAAGAGTTTTTACTTAGCCCTGAACGTTTTGAATGTACAACATGAAGACGTAGTCTGTAGGCTGTTTCCGTACACATTCGAGCCTAAGGTATCATCTTGGTACTTTAGCCTTCAACCCAGTTCAATCTCTAGTTGGGATGATTTCGAAAAGTGTTTCCTTAAGAAGTACGGGAACCAAAAGACTGTAGCCACGCTTATGAAAGAACTCTTATCCATGAGAATGGAGAAGAAGGAAAAGGTTCAATACTTTAATCAAAGATTCACAACGCTGTTAAATAACTTTAGTGAAGCTAACAAACCCGCAGAAGAGTCTTTGATTGAATACTACACAACAGCTCTTGAAGGTCCAATTGCAATGTTTGTAAAACGATCCAAGAAGACAACCCTGATAGAAAATTTTGAAGAAGCTAGGAAGGTAGAGGAAGAGGCTGATAGCATCGCTAAACATGCCTTAGAAGTAGAAACGAAACCAGCAGCTAGCAAGAAACCTTTGCTCCTCACAAGAGGCAAGGAAGAACCATCTACGGATATGGAAAATGTAGTTAAAATGATGCAAAAATTATCTAACAAAATCGTAGATCTCGAGAAAGACAAGGCTGCTAGTATATCTAGGAAACCTTTCAAGCCATTCTACAAAAGAAGGGAAGACGGGGAACAGTCTCATCCACCAATGAACACTGCCCCCGTTTTAAACTTGAATGAGATTGGGATGGAGAATTTCTGCACCTTTCACCAAGAACCACACTCGGAGAAGAGCTGCCCACAATGGATCAATTCCATGAGCTTGGTCATGAATCAAATGTTAGATTCTCATATCCCAGACCAGGATATTTCTCCAGAGGAGGCGAGTCCTGAGATTGAGGAACCAACCCCGGACACTACTATGGTGCTATGGGATTGGTTACCTATGACTGAATTAGCAAAAGAGGATCCCATAGATAGTCCTCCCTCCACCATAAATGTTGCCACTCGCAGCAAGGGCCCAATTGCGGATCCTGTACCAGTCACCATTCCCCATAAGCCTAAAATTTCGAAAGATCCGCCTAGGAGGCATATACCAATCATCCCACCACAGCCCAAAGTAAACAAGACAGCGGCCAAACAACCAAGTGCTGATGACACAGTCCAACCGAAGGTCACCATGAACAAAACAGATCAGTCAATTCGAATTGGGAATGAATCCGATATAGGGTATGATATTATCGAAGATATCAAGAAAGTTAAAGCGAATGTATCAATATTTGACATGTGTAGCTTGCCCCATCAACGAGACAAACTACTGCATGTTTTACAACCAAAACCCAGCGCTACATTAACAGATTCTCAAGACAATCCTGAAATTAACGAGGCTAGCATCGGAGGGAAATCCAAGTCCCAAACATTGCCATTTCTGTTGACATTTGAAATTCTTAATCACAATGTTCACAACTGTCTGGTAGACTCTGGAGCTTCTTCAAACGTTATGCCACTGTCAATTTGTAGGAAAATTAATGGGCAGCCCGTACCATCTCCAGCTCAAATCATACAATTAGACAGGACTGCGGTCAAGGTTATAGGGGAGATGAAAGATGTTCTAATTAGACTGTCAGCTGACCCTAGAGTCTGTCAATTTATTGACATAATGGTGGTCGATATCCCTAAAGCTTATGGGCTGATTTTGAGTAGGGATTGGTCTACCAAGTTGAATGGCTACTTTGCTACTGATTGGTCTCATCTATGGCTGCCTTATCAGAACAGGCAGAATCAGATTAAAGTTCTTAGGGAACCTCATATGAAACAAAACGTAACTCAGCTAGAAGAAAAGAATGAAGCCGTAGCTTTCTCTTCCTCGGTCCTGGGAAATTACTTCTTAGAAATGGATCCGGGTAACTATCAATCTGAAACCTTTTGCCATGAATGAGACAAACAGTCCGATCTCCTTCATTTCTCTCGGACTGATGAGGTTGATTGTAACATAGTCAATTTAGTTGCTAACACAGACCACAAAGAAACTAACCCAGCTGAACCTAAAGATATCTTTTGGACATTATACTTTGATGGCTCTAAAACTCTAGAAGGATCCGGGGCCGGTTGTGTTCTAATGGATCCAAAGAAGAACAAGTATTTTTTGTCTTGTAGATTAGAATTCGATTGTACTAATAATACCGCTGAATATGAAGCTTTGGTACATGGTTTAAAGAAGGCCATTGGCTTAAATGTTAAGTACCTGAAGGTTTTTGGTGACTCCGAGATAGTTGTCAGACAGGTAAGGGACTCCATTCACTGTCTCTCACCTCACTTGAAAGGTTATCAGGCTGAGGTATGGGATTTAATCATGCATTTTGACGCTTTCAATATAAAATCAATTCCTAGATTGCAAAATTCTGCTGCTGATTTGTTAGCAACCTCTGCTTCTAGATTGGTGCCGTCAAATAATAAATGCTCAATTGAATTGATTTTCAGGCCTTCCATTCCCGATAACATCACGAACTTCAGAGTCTTCGATGATGATGAGCAAATTATCAGCTTCCTGACAAACGAAGACAGTTTTCAAGGAGCTGCAATAGATGAGGAAGAACATGATGCTGATTTGATGAAGAAAGAAGACGAGAGAGGAAATTTCATGCCAAAGGGGGTAAGGTCCCTCGAAATACTTTTCAATCTTCAAAATAAGTTCAAAAGACCAGCTAATACCAAAACTAACAGCTCATCAATGCAAGATGAGTTGGTTAATTTGGGTACCGAGGCAGAACCAAAATTTGTCAACCTTGGCAAATGTTGTTCACCGGGAGAAAGAGATAGGTTCATTAAGTTGTTTAAACAGTACAAGGATGTTTTTGCATGGACCTATGAAGATCTGAAAACCTATGACATCCGCATCATTCAGCATGTTATACCAATGAAAGTGGGTGTCAAGCCATTTCAGCAGCAATTAAGAAGGATGCATCCCACTCTTGAACCGCTGATCCAAAAGGAATTAAAGAAGCTCCTGGACGCTAAGATAATCTTCAAAGTTCGGCATTCCGAATGGGTTGCAAATTTGGTGCCCGTAAGGAAGAAATCGGGAGAGATTAGGCTGTGTGTAGACTTCAGAAATTTAAACAAAGCTTCGGAAAAAGACAACTACCCCGTGCCTTCAATGGAGCAAATCCTACAAATGGTGTCAGGATCTGAATTGTTTTCTCTCCTCGATGGTTTCTCTGGCTATAATCAAGTGTTAGTGGCCGAAGAAGATCGTCTCAAGACTACTTTCAGGACTAAGTGGGGAACTTTCGCTTACAGAAGAATGCCATTTGGTTTGATAAACGCTGGAGCTACATTCCAAAGGGCGATGGATATTACCTTCCGAGGATTGGGTGGGCAATGTGTTGTTGTTTACTTAGATGATGTGACAGTCTTTTCGAAGAAAAGGGAAGATCATGTTGTTCATCTGAGGCACATCTTTGACCGTTGCCGGAAGTATGGCATTTCCTTAAATCCCAAGAAGAGCGTGTTTGCTGTACCCGAAGGTAAGCTCTTGGGTCATATCATCTCCAAAGGGGGAGTGTCAATCGACCAGGAAAGGGTCCAAGCCATTAATAAGATTCCAATGCCTCACAACAAAAAATCCATGCAGTCTTTCATGGGCACCATCAATTTTGTCCGCAGATTTGTTCCGGATTTTGCACAAATTGTTAAGCCATTGCAACAGATGGTTAAACAAAGCATACAATTCAAGTGGACAGATTTGGAGAAGGACGCATTTAGAGATATCAAGGCAGCTGTAGCTAAAGCTCCTTCCTTAAGAAGTCCAGATTTCGACAAAGATTTCATCTTGTATACCTTCGCTTCGGACGACTCTCTCGCGGCCGTACTCACGCAAAAGGTGGAGTTGGGGGATGAATACCCAATTTCGTTTATGAGCACTGGTCTGCAGGGAGCTGAGCTGAACTATCCCGTGGTGGACAAGCATGCCTATGCAGTCTTCAAAGCAGTCAAGCAGTTTAGGCCTTACATTTTGAAGAACAGAACTAAAGTCATAGTTCCCCATCCAGCTGTCAGATCCCTTTTCGTTCAAAAGGAATTGGGAGAGAGGAGAGGGAACTAGGTCACAGCGCTACAGGAGTATGATTTGGAATTTAAACCAGCTACAATCATCAAAGGACAAGGTCTATGCAAGTTACTGGCGGGAAACTCGACTGATGAAGAGCACCATTGGAGAAATGAAGCTGAGCTCAATTCGGTTGAGGTATGCCATATCTTTACAGCTCCCCAGTCATGGTATAGGGATCTAGTGCACTATTTACAGCAGGGATATCTACCCGAACACTGGAATTCTAAACAAAGAAGGGCACTCCGCTTGAAATCGGCACCCTATCAAATCATCGATGGGATTCTTTTTAGAAAGAATTATGATGGAGTCCTTCTTAGGTGTTTGGAAAAGGAGGATGGAAACAAAGTTGTCAAAGAATTGCATGATGGCCCCGCAGGTGGCCATTATTCAGGAGAGACGACAGCACACAAGATACTGAGAGCTGGTTATTACTGGCCCACTCTGTTTTGAGATGCCCACACATACGCACGAAACTGTGATATATGTCAAAGAAGCACTGGGAAGTTACCTAAGGCCGCAAGCCCATTGCAGCCGGTCATCATCTCTGAACCTTTTGAGCAATGGGGCATAGATGTCATCGGAGAAATAAATCCAAATTCTTCATTGCAACACCGATACATTCTGATGGCTACCGATTACTTCACCAGGTGGACGGAGGCCATCCCGTTGTGCAAGATCAATGAAGACGCAGTTATCAGCTTCTTGAAAGAGAACATCATAACCAGGTTTGGGGTTCCAATTTCCCTTGTTTTTGATAATGCTACTTATTTTTCATCTTGCAAGATAAATGAATTTGTTTATGAATGGGGAATTAAGTTGCATTATTCAGCCAATTACTACCCTCAGGGAAACGGATTAGCTAAATCCTCAAACAAGAATCTGATTCGAATCCTTAAGAAAACGGTGATAGAAAACCAGAGAAGTTGGCATGTGGCTCTCCCAAACGCCTTATGGGCAGATAGGGTAACCCCGAAGAATTCTTTAAGTGTCTCCCCTTTCACTCTTGTCTATGGCAAGGAAGCCATACTTCCCCCAAACATCTTGCTTCCATCCTTGCAATTGTCCCAAGCCTCTCGGGGTTCTGGTAGCCAAGCCTTACGATCCAGAATCAACACCCTGCTTCAACTGGAAGAAGCCCGACACAAAGCTAAAGATCGATTCCATCAACACCAGGACATAGTTAAGAGATGGTTCGATAAGAGGAAGTCCGGCAAGAGGGATTTTGAAGTCGGGGACTTAGTCCTGAAATGGGACCATAATCATGAGGGCAAAGGAATGCATACGAAATTTCAACATCTATGGGTGGGCCCGTACCAAATTTCTGCAAAATTAGGCCCATCCACTTATAAATTGACAAATCTCGAGGGAGAGGAAGTGGCCCTCCCTCTCAATGGCCTCGCTCTGAAACAATACTTTGCATAGTCTCCTCGAGACTTCCTGTACATAAATAAAGTTGTCTTTCGCTTTCGCTTTTAGCTGTTTTTATTTCGGCCATGTTGTTTCTTTCTTTGTTATTTGAACTTTTCGATAAGCTTTATTTTCTGAAGGCCCCTTTTTGTTGAGTTTCCCGTTGAAGATATCTCTCTCAAAGAAAAACTCGCAACCCATGAGTCTGGAACCTTGCTCGGTGAACCCGGTCTGCTGTTCTCTCGCTGAAATGTTCAAAAGGGGGGGAAGCCTACCCTGCTAGTCACACTAATCCTGTTCAATAGCAGAGACCCATGGCCATCTTCACTACTATCGTTGGGCTCCACCCACTCTCACACTTTAAAGGAATCTCAAGAAGGTTACCTAAGTTGGACCCATGGAAAGTGGCACCTCTCGAGGACATGGGGTATTGAGATGACTCCATGCTGCAGATTTAAAAGCCAAAATGGCCTACATTCAAGAGTCTGTTTTCCAGGGATTCTCGCCTCAATTAAAGCATGGCTGAGACAAAAGCAAACAGACATGTAAAATCAAGAAGGCTGTCCAAAAAGCCCAGCTCAAAATGGGTTCCTCTCCGTTCGTGAAGTTTGATCAAATCAATAAAATCTCTAACTCACACAAAAGGACATTATGGATTGAGGAGCCCAAATCAAAGATCATATCCAAAAGAAAATATCCCTGGAAGGCTCAAACAGCTAAGCTGTCCAAAGTACAAGCATCCCAAAGGATGCCAGCAGCATGGGAATGAGGAACAAGAACAATAATGTCCATGAGAAAGTGTTGCAAATCCTGTGGAGTCCGGCAGTAGTGACCTTTTGAAAGATGACTCTCCTAAAATGAATCTCATATGCTGGCCCTCTGAGAGTGGTGAAGATGTCTCAGTCAAAGCTCCCCTTTCCCCAATGACTAGCAGGAAAAGTGCCTCTTTTCCCCGCATGAGTCTAAAATGCTCAGCTGAGTAGTACGCCCGAGGTGGATGTTGTAAATGAGATTTCGGACCATGAAGAGGAATTTTTCAGAGATCTGTATTCGCCAGCGACTCGCCATTGTTGTTGCAGCAACACCCCTCCCCAAAATTTTTGTACATGTTGGGGCCCCTCCTGTATTTTTTTCTAGAAAGTTCGCTTGAGAAGCCATCCCAGCCGTCAGCTCTGTTTTAACACAAAATCTTATTTCCCTGCTGAACATCTTGCCATCAATCCTTCCATGTTCTCCCCAAAGAGCCAAAAGATAACTCAGACTCTTCCCCAATGTTTTGGGATAATTCGGACTATATCCCGGACTTCAAAGACAAACGTCCAACCTTTCCGAAAGAAGGACTGAGATTTCCTTTGTCAAAATTTACGGAAGCCATTGAAAATTTGTTCCCGAAACAGCGGGGGAATTCCATGAACCCTCCCGAAACGGAGGGGGAATTCCGTGAACCCTTCCGCAACGGCGGGGGAATTCCATGAACCCTCCCGAAACGGCGGGGGAATTCCGTGAACCCTTCCGCAACGGCGGGGGAATTCAGTCAACCGCCCGAAACGGCGGGGGAATTCAGTGAACCCTTCCGAAACAGAGGAAGCCGCCGTGATATCTCCCCGAAAAGAGACTCAGATTATGGCTATAAGTTGCGGAAACCACTGGTATAACCTCGCCGAAACGGCGGAGCGATTCAAGGCTGTCTCCCGAAACAGCGGCAGCCATCCGCATAAGTCCCGCGGAGGAATTCACGATTTCCTTCCGAAACTATAAAAGGACTTAGAAATTTTTCCCGGGAAACTGCGCGGAAGAGTATAAGTTCTCCTTCCGAAATGGTGGAAGCCATTCACAAAAGCTTTCCGAAACTAGCGGGGGCCTTCGCCAAACCCTCCCGAAAATCAACGAAACTTCAAATTTTTTGGTTCGCGGAAGCTTTCGAAAAAGCCTTCCGAAAAACATCGGGAGCATTCACTATATCGTTCCGAAAGGGCGGAAGCCTTGGCGTTACCCGTCCGCTACGTGGCAGTCTTTCGTGGAAGGCTTCGATTTTCCTTTCCGCAGCAAGCCCCGAAACGTCGGAAGCTTTCATCGGACCCTTCTGCAACGGCGGATATGATTCGCAAACTGGCCCCGCGAGTGACGGTTGCACGAAAACCGAGATCGTTTGACATGACTGCTACGCGCGGTGAATTTAAACCCCGTTTTAACCGCGCCACCTACCGAATTGAATGCTCACACGTGCCTTTTTTTTATATAATGCGGTAGGGGCTCGACCCAATACACCATTGTTTTTTGAATTCGCCAACGACGTGCGACGCCGTGCAAATCGTTCCAGCTCACCTCGCTCGTCCGTGCTCGCGGCCACCTCGCTCAAGCAATCCCCACGGTGCCAGGTAGGATTCTGACTTGGGATTTCCCCATTGGGTTGTCTTTGGTAGGAAAACATTGGGTTTTAGTGAGATTGTGACGGGAAAAACACCCGTCAAGGGCTATGTTTTTCCCGTCAGATACAGTGAACGGAGTTTTCGCCATACAAAATCGTCATAGACCTTCGTTAAAACATTAACTTTTTATTTCAATAGTGGTGGGTGCGGGCGGTTAATCATGTCCCATATTTTTTAAAACCCCGGGCCGCGCCCCTCGTCTTGGGAGAATTTGTCGAAGCCCCATGGGCTTTCCATGTCCCCAGCCGTAAACCCGTACTTAAAACCCTGGGCCCTTCCATAAGCCTCAGCCCCTACACGCGAGCCGAAACCCGTGAGCGTTGAAGCCACGCTAGCCGAAACCTGACGCCATGGCTGCCCTAGCACTCCCCGTCAGCATATCCCCGGCGCCGTCACCTTCGCTCGGACTAAGGTATCCCGTAGTGACTCGGCGAGTGGCCGCGCGTGACGATAGCATTCAAAGCCCTCACCGAGTCAACCCGCGTCTCCCCGCCATCGACCTCTCCAACCGCAGCTATAACGAAAACATCTCCCTCCGCGAGGCGGAACCGGAAGCCAATTGCTTCCGCAAACCACCTATCGGTCCGAAAACCAATGGCTTCCGCAACATAGCTTATCCCCTCGGGAGCATTGCAGACTCGTCTTTTAAGAGCTTCAAATGTTTCAATTTGTGTCTTATGTTGAAATAATGTTTTTCTTCCTAAATATTTGCTTCATTGACTTATCTCATTAAAACGATGTTGCTCTCTGCTAAAACTTTACAGCCTGTTGCTCAAATAATGACTTGGATATGGATGTTATCAGGGATAAATCAGGATGCCGAAAACCAGTAAGAAGAAGGCGAAGATGACAGAAAAGAAGCGTGCCCCTCCCAAGATTGAAACCTCGCTCCAGGACACTAGGTGCACTACTGGCGTCCCTCCAGAAATCAGATGGGATGACATATATAGAATGATCAGGGACCAAGAGATCCCAGATATGTTGCTGGAGGAGGCACCGATCTATCAAAATATCAGAGCCTCAGGCATAACTAGAGCCGCTACTCGCCCTGAGCTATTCCCCTGTGCTGAAGTGATCGGGTGGATACTCCAACATGCAGATGCTGAAGGGAGAGTAATAAATGACAGCGGGAAGGTGGCTATTGCCTCATTTCAACCAGCGTATTTTGCGGCAGCCTACAGATTTCCCCGCGTCCAACAAGCTCTGACTGACGAATGGTTGGGCCAAATGGATAACGTCGAGATGGCCAAGAAGCTATTGAGGGGAGGGAAGCATTTGAGAAAGAAGGGAAATGATGAATATGACGTACAAAACCTGAGGGCCCCTTTCAGATTGATCGCTTTAATGCTGTGCAGAATCTTCGGCATGCCCGATGGCACAGTATACAAGATTCAGTGGGTCCCTATCATTCACTATGTGGCATTTCAGGGGACAGTATTTGACTGGGCCACTATCCTGTCGGATAGTCTGGCCTCGATGATAGCTGCTGCTAAGCCAGGACTGGCCTTGAAGAAGGCTGAATTCTTCATGTCTTCATATCTGATAGATTGTATCTTGGCCAAGATAGAGATCCCCAAATTGGGGTGTACATGGGATAGGGCCACCGCCCCGGTCTACATCGCATTCAAGATGTTGTGGGCTCAGAATTACAAGCCCATCTACAAACTTATCTGTGAGGGGTTCATCATGCCCCTATACGAGAAACTGTTCAAGGAAGAACCAAATTGTCTGTCAGAAAATGCTTTGGAAGTCCTTGGGGATTATGGGGACTTTTACTTTTCAGAACAAGGTACCTACCTGAGAATGTTCGGAGGGACTAAGCCCCCATACATATTGCCGCAGTATGCCACAGACTATGTGGTGCTCAAGGAAGCAGTAAGACAACTCTTCTTGGATGGGATTGGAGCATTCCTCCACAAGCTACACAAGGCTTCCTTTCCCCCCTTACCTTTCTGCATAGGTGCTTACAAGTTTTCAGGGGTGGCCTCTGCCGACGAATTTGTTCAAGAGTTGAAGGCCTTCCACTTCAGTGAGGTCATCTTCCACAGGAACGACAGAAAGGGTAAAGTGGCCGAGCATCGCAAGGGGAACTATGCTAACTTCGAATACTCCCACTACCCCGATGCCGAGGAGGAAGCATTCAGAGGCATCATCAACATGACTGAGCTACGGATCTGTCGCCAAAGTACTGGAGCGAGCTCTAGTTCAGCCAAATCCCAAAAGACCATCCAGTAAAAGGAGAAAGAAGCCAAGGATGCCCGAGCTCAGGAAGAGCTCAGATTAAAAGAAGAGGCAAGGTTACAAAAGGAAGCCGAGGAAGCAAGAAAGCAACAAGATGCTGAAAATGAAAGACTGCGGAAGGAGGCTGAAGAAGCCCAAAAGCAGAAAGAAGCAGAGACTGAGCAAGCTGAAGCAAGGAAGAAGGCGGAGGAAGAATTGAAGGCAAGAGAAGATACCGAGGCAGGTGGGTCCGGTGTACAAGACATGGAGATAGACACCTCTCAAGCAGGTGGCTCTGGTACCCAAAAGGAAGGAGCAGACCCCGCTCAGGAAGTCCGAACCCCACCTATGGAAGAAGACATAGACATCATAAACCGACCAATTGTCCCATACACTCCATCTGGGAAGCGTACGGTGTCCAAATGGAATGAGTTTGTCTATGACAAGAAAAGGAAAGCAATGGTCGTCCAATCAGAAGAGAGGATTAAAAGTCCCTTCCATGATGACATAGTTACTCACCGAGAGGTCGCTGTCATGCAGAACACAGATGCAGATCCCATCGCCATGGCATCCGTAGTTATAGCAACAGCACAGGCATCATTTGCCAATGTAGGGGTTATAGTCAAAGAAAATATATTGACAAAGAAGAGAGCACGCACCCTGCAACAAAATGTGGCTAATGAGCAAGCCCAAAGGGACCTGGCAGTAAACAAATATAATTGCTTGTACGCTGAGCATAGGGAGCTGTCAAACAAGTACAGTCACCTGGAGGAGGAAAAGGACCAGCTAGCACTCCAGATAATGATTGCAAAAGCGGAGAAGAATGGAGGAGAAGAAAAGGCTTCCCAGTTAGAAGCAGACAAGCGGACATTAGCTGTGCGTTTAGAACAAGCGGAGAGCAGAACCTTGCACATGTCTCCCTTCCACGAGCTGTCATGCAATATCCTGCAGCAAGTGTATGGCTCTCAAGAGCTAATCACTGACGAGGTATGCAAACTCAAGGCCATGATGGGTAGGCTAAAAGAGGTCAATACGGAAGCCCACAGGCTCAAAGCTAAGAATACCCGTGTCAAGGCAAATGTCATAAGTCAGATGGCATGGAGGGAAGGGAAAGGAGGTTTCCCCCCGCATCTTCCTTTTAAGGCCGTGGAAGATTTTAATGAAGATATAGCCTTGTTGGAGTTTGGTAGGAGCTGTTCCAATAAGCTAATGGCCAGTGTGCAGAGGACAACAGATAGAATCAACAACCTATACCAAAATCTCAAAGGAGTCCATGACAACTGCACATTGAGTTTCCCTCAGACCCTAGAAGACTTCCCGGAAAAGGAGCAGCGGTTGTCTCAGCTGAAAGAAGAGCTAGGCGTCCAGATGGAGTATGTGAAAAGCATTGATGTCCTGGCCATGGATGATCTCCAACATTACATCGGTTCATCAACACTTCACAATCATCTGCTGAAGGAAACATATCAAGTTGCTGAAGCAGAAGTACAAAGCATTAAAATAGAGCTCGGGAAGAATGTAACTTCTCAGAAAATCCTGTTTCCTGCTGCAGCAAACATAATCATCAGGGACACAGGTGTGTGGCACAGCTACATAGAAGAGGAGGTCAGGAAAGCTGCAGCAACAGCAGGAGCAGCATCAGCAGGGGATTCGAGGGCCTCTTCCCAGGCAGCATCAGTGACCATCAACTTGGGCGACCCTGTGCCAGCAGAAGCTCGCGCACAGGAATGAAGAGGCTGAATTCAGTGAGCCACTCTCTGCAGCCCAAACACGTGCCCAGCAGGGAAAGCTTTGATGTTAACAAATTTTCTGTTACGTCTATTTTGAATATGTAAGGCGTAAGCCATGGGATAGCTGTCCCTATTTTTTTTTGTCAAAATATTTTTGTAAAGGAAGTGGCCATTTTTGGTGGTCGATTATAGTAGAAATCCTTGTAAATGACAGGTGGAACGTGCTAGGTGTCAGCCCAAAGGGCAAATTTGTAGCTATAAATAGCATCTAGGAAAGATTTGAAAGGACTTTTTGTAGGGAATGAAATTTTGGCGAACGATATGAGCTATCTTGTATCGGGTCTGTAAATTGATTTTTCTAATAGAAGCCACGGGAGATGGACGTTTTGCATGGATTGTTGGATTGCTGTATATTGGACTATTCTAATGACTGCGGTCCTGTACTGTGAGATCATTCTTATCATCCGAACTACTTCTTTGTATTAATGATTTTGCCCCTTACTGTGCATACGAATTTTTCCCATTTTCATGGACAATGAATGCGTTTCATATTAAATCAGGAGCTACCTGCTGATGCTTTTATCATTGCTGTAGATTTCTCTTCTAGATCGAATGGCTAACTGTTCTTTCTTCAGGATAATTTGTATGGCTCATTGTTCATGCCTTTAAATTGCTCCTTGCAGGGATCTTTTAGTTTAATTCCAGTTTCATTGCATCTAGATCTGTTTCTTTATTCTTGTTACGTAGATCGAATAATTTTGCTTTCTTCTGTTCGTGAGCAATAGATGCGTTCTTCAAGTTTCATTTTAGATCTGTTTCCTTATTCTTTAGCTTTCCTCTGTTTTCTGAGCAATAGATGCGTTCCATGATGAATGAGAGGCTACCTTCTCAAGATCCTCATCTTGCTGTAGCTTTGACCGTGAGAAATAATAGCTATCTGTTCTTTGTTTACGATATCTGTTACAGCTGATTGCTCTCCCCTTAAGCGTGTTCCCCTGCAGGGATAGATAGGTCTGTTCTAGTTTTAAGTTTAGATCTGTTTTAATTGCATTTAGATTAAGTATAGTTTAGGCACTTGCATCTCATATAAAAGACATAAAAAACCCAAAAGAAAGGTGGATCAGGCCATAACCGGTAGAATCGGATTTAAAGTCCAAAACCACGGTTGTCGGAACCGCTAACCGGACGGATTCCCTACACCAAACGGGAGATAGTCTAATTGGGACCGTATTTCGGGGAGAATCCCTTTCTGATTGATGCTACGATATCTGAGGCATCAACAGGACCTCAGCTGCTTCTTTCTCTTTCTGTAGACTGGCTTCTCGAGCTGGGGCAGAGCTAGAGCTAGCTCCACTGACTTGACGACAAATATGCAACTCAGTCATGTTGCTGATGCCTCTGAACACTTCTTCGTTTGCGTCATAGTAATGAGCATATTCAAAATAAGCATATACTTCCTTGCAATTCTCAGCAACCTTGCTGTGCCTATCATTTCTATGGAAGATCATGTCACCGAAGTGGAAAACTTTCAGCTCTTAAATGTATTCCTTGGTTGTTGCAACCCCTGAGAATTTGTAGGCTCCTATGCAAAAGGGAAAATGAGGGAAGGAAGCCTTATGTTGCTTGTTAAGAACCCCTCCTATTCCATCAAGGAAAACTTGCCTGACTGCTTCCTTGAGGACTACATAATCAGTAGCGTATTTTGGCAAAATGTATTGCGCTTTGGTACCTCCAAACATCCTGATGTAGGTGCCCTACTCTGAGAAATAAAAATTGCCATAGTTTTCCAGGACCTCCATGGCATTTTCTGATAGACAATTGGGCTCTTCCTTGAACATCTGCTCATACAGAGGCATGATGAACTCTTCATAGATGAGCTTATAGTTCGCTCTGTAATTTTGAGCCCACATTATTTTATAGGAAGTGTAGACCAGGGTGTTGGCTTTATCCCATGTGCAACCTAGCCTGGGGAAAGAGAGCTTTGCTAAAATGCAGTCATTGAGATAGGAAGACATGTAAAATTTTGAATTTTTTAAGGCCAGACCTTCTCTTGCAGCGGCCACTGTCGATGCCAAACTATCCAAAAGGATAGTAGCCCAATCAAACACAGTTCCTTTGAATGATATGAAGTGCATGATGGGAGCCCACTGTATCCTATATACAATGCCATCGGGCATGCTGAAAATTCTGCATAACATCAAGGCGATTAATCTAAAAGGATGTCTTAGGCTCTGAACAACATATTCATCATTATCTCTCTTCCTCAGCTACTAGCCTATGACCAATAATTTTTTGGCCATCTAAGTATTATTTATCTTATTCAACCATTCATCACTTAGAGCTTGCTAGGGACGTGAGAATTTGTAGGTTGCTGCAATATACGTTGGATGGAATGAAGCGAAAGGCTCTCCCTTGTTGTCATGCAACACTCTTGTTTGTGGGTTGGCATGTTCCAGTATCCGTCTGACCACTTCAGAGCACGGGAACAATTCAGGGCGAGTAGAAGCCCTGGCTATGCTAGAAGTTCTGATGCTGAGGTAGATTTGTTCTTCTTCCAATAATACATCTGGGATATCCTGGTTCCTAATCATCCGGTAAACATCTCCCCAATGGACCTCGAGAGGAACGTTGGTAGTACACTTAGTGTCTTGGAAAATAGTTTTAGTTCTTAGTTGCACTGGCTCTGGTTCCATCACTTTAGCTTTCTTTCTACCACCTTTTGGCATCGTGGCTTATCCCTGCCAGCAACCAAATGTGAATAATTAAAAAATTTGCAACATGTTATGAGAGTGTAACATAGTGTAGGACAATTTTAGCATGTTAATGATAAATATAGACAAAATTATAAAGTTGCATGCTGGGGAAGCAAACTAAACATAGATCATTCCAGAAAACAAAATATGGTCCTCAGACTTGATTGTTCTAGGGAGACAATGCCTAGTCAAGAAATTTTGGAATGCTTCCAAAAAGGTAAGCATATGACACGGAAAAACCTACTTCCTTCCTAGTCCTTGGAGACATGATGCTCTTCATCATAGCACTTCTAAGGGTCAATGGTGGGTTGGCCTAGGGTGGAAAATCCTATGAGTAAACAATGAAAATGAGGAACCGTTTTCCACAGTCATTAACTGAGCCGAATAGGTGAGTGGTTGAGTATCTCAACCGACCACTACTGTTATTGATAATACTTGTGAAACGGTATGCAGCCAGTAGGAAGTTTGAGTCTAGGTAGGAAAATGACCGGAACGCAGCCATTGAAAGAAAAATAAGCTTGGATGGCTCAGAGATAAATGGCCAACTAGGACCGACTTGCTCACGGCTATGACTCCTAGTCGACAGTATTGAGAAATTTATGGGGGCATGGGGACCGTAAGTTCTTTTAAAACAATACATACTACCAATGCCTACTGGCCACGTTATTAAACGGGAAAGCCCATGAAATAACTCAATGTGAAGATAAGACAAAGATGACAGTTTAAAAGCCTACCTGGAGATGAAAAAGCGATGGAATAAGGTGGACATGGTGGTGGATGTGATGAGTTGGAGCGAGCCGACGTGTTCTTCCCAATGACGTTCTTTGAATAACAAACTAACAATGGGACCAATGCAACCCCACTGCCCTTATATAAAGTTAGACACATGCAGGCATTTAAACGGGTAGGTGACGATTTAAAATGGGGTTTAATGATCATACGGCGTGGTCTTTTCAAGCCGACTTGGCATTTAAGCGCGATCGTCGGTTGCGGAGAGGACTCACAAGTTTCGTCCGCAGTTGCGGCCAGAATTCATGAGTTCCTCCCGAAAGGCGGGAGACCTTGGAAAGGCATTTGCTTGTTGCGGGAGAGATGGAAAAGATGGTTCGCAGTGGTGGAAAAGTTTGGCGATTCATTCCGATGTTTCAGGAGCACTTTGTGAGTTCTTCCGAAATTCACTTTCCCGTAAGTTTATCGCGGCCAGTTTTGCCTAGTTGTTCTGAAGTTTCAGAAAGACTCAGTAAGTCCTTCCGAAATTCATGAATGACTTTGTTAAGTCTTTATTGAAAATATTAACGGTCGAGTAACCTGGGGAAAAGACCAACTTACTGCGGAAACACTTGGCGAAAGCTTCCACAATTTTGGGAGATAATCCCAAGTTCCTCCGCAGTTTCGGGAGATAATCCCAAGTTCCTCTGCAGTTTCGGGTGAGTTCGCTAAGTTGATATATAGTTTCGGGAGAGAATTTTAAGTTTCTCCCGAAGCTTCAGAAATGCTAAGTATTTTTCGTAGTTTCGGGGAGCAATTTCAAGTTTTTTCCGCAGTTTCGGAAGAGAATTTTGAGTTCTTCCGCAGTTTCGGGGAAAAGTTGTGAGTTTTGACTTAGAAGAAAAAACTTCAATTTATTTAAAGGAGATTCCTCAGATGAAACAAAACCAAGTCCAAAAGTTTTCAAAGGAGACTTAACTTTTAGGCAGTCTTTCTAGGAAAAAATAAAAGAGGGGCCCAATATCTACAAAAATTTGGGGGGGATGTTGTTGCAACAACAATTTGCAAGTCGCTGGCGAACACAGATCTCTGAAAATATCCCTCTTGTTGATCCGAAACCTTCTTAAAATATATCCATATTATATGCAATATTCAGCTGAGCACTTGAATCTCGGCGAAGGAAGAAGTCATTGTATCTACTGGCCATTTGGGAAAGGGGAGCTTTGATAGAGACATCTTTAAAACTTTCAAAGGGCCAACATATGGGGTTCATTTTAGAAGATTCATCTTTCAGATGGCTACTGTTATCGGACTCCACGGGATTTGCAACACCTTCTCATGGAAATTATTGTTCTTGTTCCTCATTCCCATGCCGCTTGCATCCTTTTTTGGATGTTTATACTTTTGATAGCTTTGCTGTTTGGGCCTTCCAGAAATATTTTCTTTTAGATATGATCTTTGATTTTGGCTCCTCCATCCATAATTTCCTTTTGTGTGAGTAAGAGATTTTATTTATTTGATCAAGTCTCACGAATGGAGAGGAGCCTAGCCTGAGCTGAATCTCTTGGTCAGCCTTCTTGACTTACACGCTTTGCTTTTGTCTCAACCATGCTTTAATTGAGGCAAGAATCCCTGGAAAACAGACCCTTGATTATAAGCCCTTTTTGGCTGTTAGATTTGCATCATGGAGCCATTTCAATACCCTATTCCCTCGGGATGTGCTACTCTCCATGGGTTCGACTTCAGTGACCTTCTTGAGATGCCTTTAAGTATGAGAGTGGACAGAGCCTGAAGATAGTAATAAAGATATTCATAGACCTCTGCTATTTAAACAGGGTTAGTGTGACTAACGAGAACGTTCAACAAGAGCAAAATACATAGATAAACTTTCATTCAAGGGTAGTTTCGGCTTCATGAGTTGTGAGATTTCTTCGAGAGATCTATGTTGATGAGAAACCTAACCGCAGGTGTTCTTAGAAAACAAACTTTGTACAAAAGATTCATATGACGAGAAAAGAAACAACATAGCTGAAAACAATGAAAACAAAGGGCTAAAGCAACATAAAAGAATTTTTTTTTATTTATGTACAGAAAGTCTCAGTGAGACTACGCAAAGTATTGTTTCAGGGCAAGGCCATTAAGAGGAAGGGTTAATTCTTTTCTCTGGAGGTCCATCAACTTATAAGTGGATGGGCCAAGCTTTGCCGAAATTTGGTAAGGACCTATCCATAAATGTTGGAATTTCGTGTGCATCACTTTGCCTTCATTATTATGATCCCATTTCAGGACTAAATCCCCAACTTCAAAACTTATTTTACCGAAATTCCTCTCATCGAACCATCTCTTGACTATGTCTAGGTGTTGATGGAATCGGTCTTTAGCTTTCTGTCGGGCTTCTATAAGTTGAAGCAGGGTATTGATCCTGGATTGTAAGACTTGGCTACTAGACCCTCGAGAGGCTTGGAACAATTGTAAGGATGGAAGAAAGATGTTGCGGGGGAGGATGGCTTCCTTGCCATACACAAGAGTGAAAGGGGAAACCCCTAATGCGTTCTTTGGAGTCACCCTATCTTCCAATAAGGCATTTGGGAGAGCTATATGCCAACTTCACTGATTTTCTATCACAGTCTTCTTGAGAATTCGAATGAGGTTTTTGTTTGAAGATTCAGCTAATCCATTTCCTTGAGGGTAATAATTGGATGAATAATGTAGTTTAATCCCCCATTCATAAACAAATTCATTTATCTTAAAAGACAAAAAATAGGGAGCATTATAAAAAACAAGGGAAATTGGAACCCCAAACTTGGTTATGATGTTTTCCTTCAAGAAACTGATGACTGTATCTTCATTGATCTTGCGCACCGGGATGGCCTCCGTCCATCTAGTGAAGTAGTCGGTAGACGTCAGGATGTATCGATGTTGTAAAGAAGAATTTGGATTTATCTCTCCAATAACATCTATACCCCACTGTTCAAAAGGTTCAGAGATAATAACCGGCTCCAAGGGTCCTGCTTCCTTAGGTAATTTCCCGACACTTCTTTGGCATATATCACAGTTCCGTGCATATGCATGGGCATATCGGAATAGAGTGGGCCAATAATATCCACCTCTAAGTATCTTGTGAGCTGTTGTCTCCCCTGAATAATGTCCACCAGCGGGGCCATCGTGTAATTCTTTAACAACTTTACTTGCATCTTCCTTTTCTAGACATCTAAGAAAAACTCCATCATAATTCTTTCTGAAAAGTATCCCATCAATGATTTGATAAGCTGCTAATTTCAAATGGAGCACCCTTCTTTGCTTAGAGTTCCAGTGCTTAGGTAGGTATCCTTGCTGCAAATAATGCACCAGATCCCTATACCATGATTGAGGAGCTGTGAAGACAGGACATACCTCAACTGAGTTCAGCTCAGCTTCATTTTTCCAATGTTGCTCTTCATCAGTCGGATTTTCTGTAAGCAATTTGCACAGGCCTTGTCCTTTGATGATAGTGGCTGGTTTAAATTCTAAATCATATTCTTGAAGAGTTGTGACCTAGTTTCCCCTCCTTTCTCCTAGTTCCTTTTGAACGAAGAGGGATCTAACGGCTAGGTGGGGAACTACAACTTTAGTTATGTTCTTAAGAATATATGGTCTAAACTGTTTGACTGCTTTGAAGACAACATACACATGCTTGTCAACCATGGGATAATTTAGTTCAGCCCCTTGTAGACCAGTGCTCATAAATGAGATTGGGTATTCATCCCCTAGCTCCACCTTTTGTGTGAGTACAGCCGCGAGGGAATCATCTGAAGCAAAGGTATATAGGATACAATCCTTGTCAAAATCTAGGCTTCTTAAGGAAGGAGCTTTAGCTATGGCTGCCTTAATGTCTCTGAACACACCCTTTTCTAAATCTGTCCACTTGAACTTTATGCTTTCTTTGACCATTTGTTGTAAGGGTTTAACAATTTGTGCGAAATCTGGAATGAACCTTCGGACGAAATTGATAGTGCCCATAAACGACTGCATGGATTTCTTGTTATGAGGCATGGGAATTCTATTGATAGCTTGTACTCTTTCCTGATCTATTGATACTCCTCTTTTGGAAATGATATGGCCCAAAAGTTTACCTTCGGGAATAGCGAACACACTCTTCTTGGGGTTCAATGAGATACCATATTTTCGACAACGATAAAAAATATGCTTGAAATGGACAACATGATCTTCCCTTTTCTTCGAAAAAATTGTCACATCATCTAGATAGACAACAACGCATTGACCACCCAATCCTCGGAAGGCGATATCCATTGCTAGCTGGAATGTAGCTCCTGCGTTTATTAGGACGAATGGCATCCTTCTATATGTGAAAGTTCCCCACTTAGTGCAGAAAGTAGTCTTAAGACGATCTTCTTCAGCTACTAATACTTGATTGTAGCTAGAGAAACCATCGAGAAGAGAAAATAGCTCAGATCCTGCCACCATTTGAAGAATTTGTTCCATTGAAGGGATGGGATAGTTGTCTTTATCTGAAGCTTTGTTTAAATTTCTGAAGTCAACACATGGTGTTATCTCTCCTGACTTCTTTCTCACGGGAACTAAGTTAGCAACCCACTTAGAATGTCGGAACTTAAAGATTATTTTAGCGTCCAGGAGTTTCTTCAATTCCTTTTGAATCAGAGGTTCCAGAGTAGGATGCATCCTTCTTAATTGCTGCTGAAATGGCTTGACACCCGCTTTCATTGGTATGACATGCTGAATAATGTAGACGTCATATGTTTTCAGATTCTCATAAGTCCATGCAAAAACATCCTTATATTATCTAAACAGTTTGATGAACCTATCTGTTTCTCCCGGTGAACAACATTTGCCAAGGTTGACAAATTTTGGTTCAGCCTCGGTGCCCAAATTAACTAACTCATGCTGCATTGATGAAATATTAGTTTTGGTATTCGCTGTCCTTTTCAACTTACTTTGAGGATCAAACAGCATTTCGAGTGACCTTACCCCTTTGGGGATGAAATTTCCTTTATTTGCATCCTTCTTTTGTAAATCGGAATCGTGTTCTTCTTCATCTATCATAGCTCCTTGGAAAATGTCTTCTTTCGTTAGAAAAATGATAATCTGTTCGTCATCATCGAAGACCCTGAAGTTTGTGACATTGTCAGGGATGGAGGGCCTGAAAATTAATTCAATTGAGCATTTGTTGTTAGATGGCACCAACCTAGAAGCGGATGTTGCTAACAAATCAGCTGCAGAATTTTGCAATCTAGGAATAGACTTTATATTGAAAGCATCAAAATGCATAATTAAATCCCATACCTCAACCTGATAACCTTTCAAATGAGGTGAGAGACAGTGAATGGTATCTCTTACCTGTCTCACAACTATTTCTGAGCCACCAAAAACCTTCAGGTATTTAACATTTAAATCGATGGCCTTCTTTAATCCGTGTACCAAAGCTTCATATTCCACAGCGTTGTTAGTACATTCAAATTCTAACCTACAGGACAAAAAATACTTATTTCTTTCCAGATCCATCAGAACACAACCACCTCCGGATCCTTCCAGAGTTTTAGAACTGTCAAAGTATAATGTCCAAAATAGATCTTTTGATTCAGCTAAGTTAGTATCTCTATGATCTAAGTTAGTGACTAAACTAACTATATTATAGCCAATGTCATCAGTCTGAGAAAAATGAAGGACATCAGACTGTTCATCTGATTCATGGCTGATAGTTTCAGACTGATAATTACCCGGATCAATTTCTAAGAAATAATTCCCCAGAACCAAGGATGAGAAGGTTACAGCCTCATTCTTTCCCTCTAGTTGAGTTACATTTTGTTTCATGTGCAGTTCTCTCAGGACTTTGATCTGATTCTGTCTATTTTTATAAGGCAACCACATATGAGACCAATCAGTTGCAAAGTAACCATTCAGCTTTGTGGACCAGTCCCTACTTAAGATCAAACCATAGGCCTCAAGAATATCAACTACCATTATTTCAATAAACTGACAGACTCTAGAGTCGGCTGATAATCTAATGAGGACATCTTTCATTTCCCCAATAAATTTGACAGCGGTTCTGTCTAACTGAATAATTTGGCCCAGAGATGGAATAGGTTGCCCGTTAATTTTTTTACAAATTGATAGTGGCATGACATTTGAAGATGGTCTGGAATCTACCAGACAATTGTGAACATTATGATTGAAAATTTTAAAGGTCAATAGGAATGGCAATGTCTGAGATTTAGATTTCCCGCCGATACTAGCCTCATTAATTTTGGGATCTTCTTGAGTATCTGTTAATGGAGTGTTGGGATGGGATTGCAGAGCATGCAGTAGCTTATCTTGTTGCTGAGGCAAACTGCATGTTGACACTATATCTGAGAATGCTCAAATCCTAAAAGGTTTTGGCCAAAATAATCTAAAAGCAGTGAAATTACCCCAAAAAGGTTGAAGAAAAGGTTTTGAATACAAACAACAAGAAGGAAAAAAACCCACATATGCAAAGTCCGAAAAAAAATCTTTGAAAAGGTTAAATCCAGATCAAGTTTCGATGGCGGAGATGATAAGGATCAAGATCAACGGCTAATATAGTTTCCCGCATCGCCGAAGTGATCGTTTTGAAAAGAGTTGTGAGCGGTTGCGGACTCAATACCACCGGGCACGTGTCCTAATCTCATCAATCCGCATATGTGATATAGTGGTATCATAAACCACCACAGCGTCGTGCGGAACCACCAAATAGAAGGCGCGACGGGCTATAGCACATGGCGTGGTGGGACCTGGTACGTGGCAGATGGAGAAAGAGTAAGGGAATACACCATACGTCGGTAGCAAATCGGAGGGACGATATAAATCTGAAACAAAATCAACGGCCAATGTTCGTTTGCATTTGGGAAGGTGCACACTGGATAGAAGGAAGAGAGGTCGCGGAAAGTAAAACCACTCAAACAGGTGTCATCAGATGGTTGATCCGCACAAGGAACAAACTGGAGAAGAAAAACTGATTTAAGATCGCGGATACCACCACAGGGGATAAAAGGAGGCAAGATCTGACAGCCCAAATCAAAAGCTCTAGATCAACGGTCGGATATGAACCCCTTTTCGAAAAGTAGCCAGGAAGTTAATCAAAAAGACTTATATAAAACAAAAACGGCTTCACATAACGACATTTTTCATATGTGTCAAGAGCTCTAAGGACTGGTGGAGATCAGCGATTGCGATAGAAGGCGAAAGGCGTGTACATACAGGTAGGGTCTGGTGACCTGGCCCACTTTTTTAAACAGAATTTTGTTTAAAGAAACGTTGAAATGGAAACTGTACACGATATAGACATTTTTAAAGCAAAAGAATCCCTAGAGGATAGAGACGAAGACGTTCATGATACCCTAATTAGGTTACCAGTCTCTGAGATTAGACTTAGGTTGTTTGAATTGTTAAAGGAAGGGATAGACCTACATAGAGTCCACCAGTCGTCTTTGATAGCCTTTTGCCCCGACCAAATCCCTTTTTTCCCAGAATTTGTGTTATGGTGTGTCGAGAATTACTCCCGAGAAGAAACAATTGTCCTAGACAGTCAGAAAACCAGAGTCGTTTGTGAAATAAAGCCAGCCGAAATAATTAAAGCCCTACGAATAGATTTTTCCCAAACCCTCAAGTCCAAGATTTTTTTTGAAATCTCCATTATTGAAAATTATCATCAAATCTCTCAAAATGATAGAGAAAGGTTTTTGTCTTCGTGTCTCAAACCAGAAACCAACATTTCGGAAGTCTCGTACCCTATAGATATCGATTTGTTTGATGAAAATACCCAATTAGTTTTGATATTATTGGCTTTAGTTCTAGGGTTTGATACAGACAGGTATGTAACCGAGTTTCAATTGAGCCTGTTGTACAAAATGAGTACAATTCAGTCAGGGATCGATGAAAATCAAATCCCTCAACTTAATTTTGAAGTAGTTTTGACATAGAAGATTCACGACCAAATGGTCAATTTTCCCACTCTGAGACATTTCAGGTTTCAGTCTTTCTTGATGAAAATGATTATGATAGCCAATCAAGAAGAATTGCAGTTCCCAGAAATCATTTTCACAACTTTATTAGAAAATAACATGTTCAATTACATCAATTACATGCTCTCCGATATTTACAGAATGATCTTTGGTAAAAAATTGCCTAGAGTATTTCCAGAAATGCAGGCATGCATGCAATTGAGTGCAGAGTATGCGACAGGAGATTGGTTCTTGTCAAAGGATAGTACAGTAATCAGATTATACGGGTTCAAACATAAACCTTATGTTTTACCAGCTTTTCTTACCTTAAGGGTTTTTGCTTTGGAATTCCTGAGACAAAAGTTGATTGTTGAAGATAACATTTTTTTGGTTTACAAACAAGCAACATACATTAAATATCCATTCACACTTGGTCCATTCACAATAAAGAATAAAAATGCTGTTGTTTATATAGAGAAGTTATTGAAAGATATGAGTTTTGAGACAAATATGGCTATTGAGTATGATCCATTGAACATAATATCAAAACGGAGAACAGATCATCGCATAAAAGCACTGAACCATCAGATGATTGAAGGGATGTCTGACAGAGCCAATTGGCTGGAATATAAAGAAGAAATCATTCCGGATGCACACGACAAAGAAATCGTATTGACAGATACAACAACAGAGGCAGAAGACACAATGAATACTGCATTGGTGGGGTTTAAGAGACCCATACAGGATGTAACGAACATTGAAGATGAAGGAACAGAAAGAGGAAAAAAGTTGAAAATAAATGAACAATAGGAGTTGATAGCAGTTTCAGAAGATGTAAAAAGAACTGAAGAAAAAATACCAGAGGTCACGGTTAAAGAATACAGTATTGAAGAAACCCCAGTAGAGGGCGATGTAAATAGACCCCAGAATATGATGGATGTATTTAATGAACATAGTCAGAATAAACAGGAATCCTCCAAGCAAACCAGTCAGCTGTTTCCAAAAGTTAGAAATATATCCAATACTGAAGTAAGTTTATTTACTAGCAGAAATATCAGAGAGAATTCTTTGAAATTTTCAGTTGTCACAAAAGATAAGATTTCAGAAATGAAAGTAGATTTGTCTAAAATAAATGCCCCAGATAAAATTCTACTGCACAGACAAACATGAGAAGTTATATATTCAGATTATTTGGGGGCAATATTGAAGGTAGACAAATTAAAAAATTCACTGGATAAATTGAATAATCAGTTGAGACAAGAGAAGGCAAAAAATAAGTCTCGACAGCAACAGATTAAAAAATTGCAAGTAGATTTGATAAATAAAGCGGGAGATACAGCAACAAAATTGCTCAAAGAAAAAGATGATACGATCCTGATGTTAAGACGAAAGCTAAAAATTCCAGACACTGTACTTATCCAAGGAGCAAAACTAACGGTACTGGAAAAGGAAAAAGAAGAAATATCAAATGAAGTAAACGATGTTACTGCAAAAATGTTAAAGCTCTCTGATGAAAAAGATCATTGGGAAAAAGAGAAAATCATTTTAGAAGAGCAGTTGGAGGAAGCAAGGAAAAAATTAGCAGAAAGTGGTCAGCAACAAGTACAAACAACCACAGATGAAGATAGAACTGGAGTAGATGGTATTTTACAAGCCATGTCCCAAGTAAGTTTGAAAGAAGGAGAAATCAGAGAATTGAAGATGGAAATACAGAAGCTGAAGGAAGAAAGTGAAATTAAAAATAAGGAAATAAAAACTTTGCAGACAAGGAATCAGGAAATAGGTGATAATAACAAAGGTTTGGAAGCTCATGTGACAGGACAAGCTGTTATGCAAGGTTGCAAACACATGGTATGGGACCAAATAATAAAGGAAGTTGAGAAATTAATACCATATCTGGATTACATAAGAGTCAAAGAAAAGGTAGGCAAAGATGCCTTCGAAAGTTGCAGAGCAGTCAGGGAGAACTTAAATAAAAAGCCAAAAGAAGTAGCCCAGAAAGCTATAACATTCTTAAACAGTCTAACTGAAGCAGACTTGACAGCCATGAATATAATGAACAGAATTTCAGTCATTACATGGGCCAAAAGGATCTTGGAAAAGTACTCGCATGTTGAAAATATTGAAGCTAAAGCTGGAGATATAAGGGAAGAAGTAGTAAAGTTTAAGAAGCAATTTGAAAAATTAGTAAACAAAGGATTCCCTGCTTTTTGGAATGAAAAGAATGAATTGATTCCTCCTAATGAGTATAAGAGATTGAAGCTAAAGCTGGAGATATAAGGGAAGAAGTAGTAAAGTTTAAGAAGCAATTTGAAAAATTAGTAAACAAAGGATTCCCTGCTTTTTGGAATGAAAAGAATGAATTGATTCCTCCTAATGAGTATAAGAGATTGTTGTTTGACATAAGGATGGATCACAGAAAGTTCCAGCAGTTGGATCATATGCTTAGAGGAAAAATTTTAATGGAGAAAATAGCAAAGGACTTTGAAATTTTAAATATCCTAATCTCAACCTGTGAGAATCTTCTTCCTGTTTCTTATGCAAGTCATGTTGAAATGCGAGTCTTGGTAAAAGAAATGACCAACTATGATTTACCCATTTTCGACCAGTGGAATTATGTGGACAAATATTGAAGGACAAGATATTCTGTTCATTCATAGATGCTTTCAAAACTCTTGCCAAGTGGCGAAAAGATGATATTCAAAAATTTTGCCAAGTGGCAAAAATATACTTTTATTTTAAATTTGTAATATTATTTGGAGACAGTTATCTATTGCTCAAAGACAGTTATCTTTTAAGTTAAAGTATTTTCAGTTATTAGTTAGAAGAAGCAGTTATGTCAAGCTTCTTCCGAATTTTGTATAAAAACAATGAGAGTCATTTTTTAAAGGGTTGGAAATTCTTTGAGAGACGAATATGTTTTGAAGTCTATTTTTTGATAAATAAAGGCAGTATAGTGAAAATACCCATCTTTTGAGACCATAGATTCATGTGTTGATCAGCTTTACAGTCTGTTTTTTCCTTTATCTTTATATGTGCATGTTTACTCTCTATGTTATATCTTCCATTATGTTTTTCTTCTATATTTAAATGAACACTTGAAATAACTTGAGATTCATACTGGTTATGCCTCGTTTTATCGCATTTAAATATTCACTATTTTCTCCAAAGTTGACAATGGATTCATCCCAGTTAGATGTCTGTTGTTGATGGAATGTCATTACTTCTTTCTATACCACCTGAAAAAAAAAAATCAAATTGACTGTGATATGATTGCTATCTTGCCTCTGTGAAAATCTGTTTGGTATAAATCTCTTACTGATATATTATATATTTGAAACTTTGACTCCATGCCCAAACGTTTCTTGTTTTCCTTTTCAACCAAAAAATCCTTTTGAGAAATTTTGAGAGAACTTTTATATATATTTCAGTCTTTACATATATATCGTGAGAGAGCCCTCTCTGGTGGAAAAATGGCTGAGTTTTCTACCTAAAGCTTGGTTTGAAATAGGTTACCTTAGGTGTTATTCTTTTACAACCGGAATAAAATCTAAGTGCTAACATTTTGGCGCCGTTGCCAGGGAACAAAAGTGAAATTTTCCCTGGGATAAATGACAAAGAAAGGTCAAATTTCTTGGGCAAGGAAGTTTGAAATAAGTTGGTTGTAGATATTTCCCTGGCGACTTCACTTGTGACAAATTCTTGAGGTTTTTTGAAGATATTTTGAGAAAGACATTGTGGCTACAAGAAGAAATCCTGGTTTGCAGTTCTTCTTAGGCGTGGATAATCCAGAAAATCTCCTCAAGACGGATAAAGGAAAAGGCAAGACAAAAGAAGGTATTTCTCAGTTTTCAAATATATTCCCTTCTTTGCAAGAAAATCTGTTTGAGGAAGAAAATATTGGTTTAGGTGAAAGATTTTGCTTAGAACTAAATCAGATTCTGATTTGAAAGAAACAAAAGTTGACCCAAAAAGTTTGTGGGATTATTCTTTAAAATCTGTTTGGGAAAATTTACAAAAATCTGAAAGGGCAGGGTCCAGAATATCCAAAGCCCAAAGAATACCTGCGCAAAGTAATAGACAACAGGCAATGATTGTTCCACCTTATAACCCACCCACCATGGATGCCAGATTTGCCCCATTGGTTTTGCCCGTGGCTTTACATGATTTGCCTCAAAATTATGGACAGAGAATCTTTACTTTTGATAATGAGGGTAACTATACAGCACAGCAACATGTTGATAACTTTAGTGATTTCATTGATTTAGAAGAAGTGGATTATGATGATGCAAAAATGAGGTTGTTTTCCCAAAGCTTGAGAGGTGAAGTTTAAAAATGGTTTAGATCTTTAGCTGCAGAATCAATTGCTAATTATGATGCTTTTACAACTCTTTTTATCGAAAGATGGGAAGACCAGAAAAATCCTTCACAGGTGTTGACACAATATAATAATCTGAAAAAAAGAGGTTTTGAATCAGTTCAAGAGTTCTCTGCCAGATTTATGAAAGTCTATAATTCTATCCCTACAGATATAAAACCTCCAGTGGGAGCAGACAAGTTACATTATGCAGATGCTTTTGAAGGTGATTTTTCATGCACATTAAGAGAGAGGAGATCTACTACTTTGGCAATAATGATGAAAGATGCAGTAGAAGTTGAAGATAATATGATGGCTTCTGGAAAAATGAGACATAGAGATATGGACAGAAAGAAAATTAGAGAAGATGATCAAAATGCAGCATCATCTTCTTCTTCCACAGATGTAAAATTTGAAGCAATGATGAAAACTATGGAAAAGTTATTAGAAAGGTTAGTGGTGGATAACAAAGCTCCAAATAAAGAACAAGCAAAACCTCAAATCAGAAACCCAAATTTTAGGAGACCCTTTGTTCCAGCTATAAGGCTGAGAGAACAGCGAAACCCAAGGAATGCGGAAGAAGATCAAATCAGACCTCCTTTCCTGGAAATATATATTGCTGGAGAAGTGGAAGCTGAGATACCTGAGAGTGATATTCACCATTGTGGCAGTTCTGATTCAGAAGTGTATCTGACTAAACAAGAGCATGATATGTTCCTTGCAGAAGGGGAATGTTGTAATTTGGAGACGGAAATTGATCAATACCAGATTGGTTACCAAAATGCTATAAACAATCTTCTAAGAAAGATAAATCTGAGAAACCGAGATGTTATAATAGACAAAGGAAAAGAACCAATGGGCAAATCAAAAGGAAATAAAGACAAACCTTCTACTAGTCAGTATGAACAGCAAACGAGAAGAAAAGAAAATGAAGAGATGCCAAAAGTAATTTCAGATAACAAGAAAGACTCGATAAAGGAGGGTGATAAAAATTTGGTTCCTTTCAATATACAGAGTGAAATGTCGAAAGTCAAGATTTCTGTAACTTTTAATGAGATATTAAAGAATAAAGAATACAAGGAACAAATTTTTAAGATGATGCAAGTAGAAAATCGAGTGGAAATAGATACTTTGGAATTAGATGATGATACTCCTAATATCTGCCTGGGTTCAAGAATGGAGGATAATAGTTTTAGGGAAGTTTCTCCTTTCTATGTAAATTTGAATGTTCATGATAAAGTCGTGCATAATTGTATGTTAGACTCAGGATCTTCTCATAATCTGATGCCAAAACTTGCAGTAGAATCTTTGGGATTGGAAATCACAAGACCATATGATGACTTATTTTCTTTTGATTCAAGGAAAGTTAAATGTTTAGGGTTGATAAAAGATTTGACAGTCAATCTCAGTAAAATACTAGCAAAAGGTATTCTTATGGATGTGGTGGTTTCCGATATTCCAGCAAAGTTTGGTATGTTATTGTCCAGGTCGTGGGCCTCGAAGTTAAAAGGAACCCTGCAGATGGATATGTCTTTTGCTACTATTCCGGTGTTGGGGGTACACAGAAGATTATATGCTGAAAAGATGGCTGCTTATTTGGTAAGTGACTTAAAAGAACCTGATAAGCATGCTATATATGCAGTAGACATAGATTTGGGTTTTTGTATTTTGTACAATGATGTTGAATATAAAGAAAAGATTGATTTAATTGAGCCTAAAGAAAATGAAAAAGAAAGATTGTTAAGAGAAAAGATCAGAAAAGAAGGGACCTGGACGATGCACTTTGATGGGGCTAGAAGCAGAGAAGGAGCTGGTGCAGGAGTATGGATAATTACACCTGACCGAGAATTCCTAATGTTTTCTTACCAATTGAATTTTGAATGTACCAACAATGTTGCAGAATATGAAGCTTTGATTCTGGGGTTGAACGTGTTGAGAGATTTAAAAGCAAAAAAGATTGAAGTGTTTGGAGATTCCGAATTGGTAATAAATCAGGTAAAAGCTATTTATCAGACCAAACACCCTAAAATGAGGTCCTATAGGAATGAAGTGTGGGATTTACTAGAAATTTTTTTCGATGAACATGATGTTGTTTCAATTCCTAGAGTTAGCAACACTGTAGTAGATTCTTTGGCCACTGCAGGAGCTGCATTCAAAACTCCTATCTTTTCTAAAAAGAAATATGATATTGAGGTCATACACAGACCATATATCCCAGACAATATCAAACATTGGCAGGTTTTTGAAGATGATCAACAGATTAAACGCTTTTTAGAAATGACAGATGAATTCAATTACAGGTCTATTGATGCAGAAGATGCTGGAGCTGGTGCAGATGAAATAGATTCTCCAGAAGAAATAGGACAGTTCAAGCAAAGGATTGGAGGTAAGGATATAATTCAGCTGAAGAATAATGTTATCCCTAGAGGCTTAATTCCTTTAGAAAAATTATTTGATAAAAATGATGTGGTGAAAAACCCAAAGGTAGAACCTAAACCTGAAGATGTAAAAGATTACAATTTAGGTTCTGAAAAGGATCCCAAATTGGTAAAACTTTCAAAGAAATTGCCAAGAAAGGAAGAGGATAAAAGTGTGGAGGTGACGAAAAGATTTTAGATGTTTTTGCTGGGAGCTATGAGGACCTGAAAGAATATGATGTTTCTGTTATAAAGCATACAATTCCTATCAAACCTGATGAAAAACCTTTTAAGCAGAAATTAAGAAGAATAAATCCCAAGTTGCTTCCAGTGATAGAAAAAGAGGTGAGAAAGTTGTTTCATGCTAAGATAATTGTGTCCTTGAGGTTTTCTAAGTGGTTGGCTAACCTAGTACCAGTAAGGAAAAAGAATGGTGAAATAAAGCTGTGTGTAGACTTTAGAAATTTGAACAGAGTTTCTTTGAAAGATAATTATCCACTCCCTACAATGGATCAGATTTTACAGAAAGTTGTGGGAGCCAAAAGAATTTCCATGTTAGATGGTTTCTCAGGTTACAATCAAATTAAAGTTCACCCAGAAGATCAAGAAAAAAATGCTTTTACTACTCCATGGGGAACATTTATGTACGCCAAAATGCCATTTGGTTTGATGAATGCGGGCGCAACTTTGCAGAGAGCCATGGATATTGCATTTGCAGATGAAAGGGACAAATTTGTGGTAGTATACATGGATGATATCACTGTTTATTCAAAGAATGTTGCTGATCATTGGAAGCATCTGGAAAGAGTTTTTATAAAATGTAGAAAATTTGGGATTTCCTTAAATCCAACGAAATCTCATTTTTGCATGGAAGAAGGAAGATTATTGGGACACATCATATCAAAAGAAGGCATTAAGATTGACCCGGAGAGAGTATCCGCGATACAAAAGGTGGGAATCCCTAGGAGCAAAAAAGAGATTCAGTCATTTATTGGAAGGGTAAATTGGTTAAGAAGGTTCATTCCTAGTCTCGCCGAAATTATGAGAAACATAACTAAAATGCTAAGGAAAGACAAGGAAATTAAATGGACTGAAGAAGTAAGACAATCCTTTGATAATATTAAAAGAGCATTGACTGAAGCACCAATGTTAATTAGTCCAGATTATACAAAAGATTTCATTATATTTACTTATGCATCGGAACACACAGTAGCAGGAGTATTGTTACAAAAGAATCAAGAAGGTGCGGAACAGCTAATTGCATTTTTTAGTAAGATTCTGAGAGATGCAGAATTAAAATACAACATCATGGAGAAACAAGCTTATGCTTTAGTGAAAGCATTGAAGGATTTTAGAATATATATTTTGCATTCTCATATAATAGCACATGTTCCATCAGCAGCAGTGAAAGACATTCTTACCCAGCCAGATCCTGAAGGGAAAAGAGCGAAGTAGATAGCAGTGTTACTGGAATATGATCTGGACATTAAACCTACAAAACTGATAAGGTTTGGCTAAAATGAAGACTGAAACATATTGGGACTCTCTCGGTATGAATTTTCTTTCTGAAACTTCAACCGAAAATGTTCCAAATTCACAAATAATTGAAGATTTCTCTTTATCCCCCTGGTACGCGGATATTGTATATGTTTTACAGAATCTCCAAGTGCCTGCAAATATGGAAAAAACTAGGGCAAGGTCAGTAAAATTGAAAGCAGCCAAGTTTTGCATATTAGATGGAAATTTATTTTGGAAAGATCCCGGAGGATTCCTGTTGAATTACCTATTAGAGAATGAAGCACAGCATATTATGGTGGAATTTCATAAAGGTATGTGTGGGGGGCATCATTCATGGAAGGCTACCATGAACAAAATTCTTAGAGCTGGTTTTTATTGGCCCAGCATGTATTCAGATGTATATAAAGAAGTAACGAAATGTCATGAATGTCAAATTTTTTATGGAAAAAGAGAATTATTGCCTTTTCCGTTGAAACCTATTTCAGTTGAAGCACCTTTCCAACAGTGAGGGTTAGATTTTATTGGTGAGATTAATCCAAATTCTTCAGGGCAACATAAGTGGATTCTGACTGCTACAAATTACTTCACAAAATGGATTGAGGCCATCCCAACTAGAAATGCCACAGAAACGGTGATTATGAACTTTTGGGAAGAGAACATTTTGTCCAGGTTTGGTTGTCCTAAAATGATAGTGACAGATAATGCTCCAGCGTTCAAGTCAAAAAATATGATAAATTTTTGTTACAAATATCACATACATCTGAATCATTCAACTGTTTATTATCCACAAGGGAATGGGTTGGCCGAATCTTCAAATAAAAGTTTAGTGAGAATCATAAAGAAGTTGCTGGAAGAAAATAAGAGGGCTTGGCACACTAAACTGAAATATGCTCTGTGGGCAGATAGAATTAGTACAAAGAGAGCAATTGGCACTTCCCCTTTCTAGTTGGTGTACGGTACAGAGGTAATTTTCCCTGTTTCTTTGGGATTGCCAGTTATGAAATTATTACAAGAAGTCGATGAAGAGCCAAATCATATGCAAAGGAGAATAAATCAAATGATAGAATTGCATGAAGTCAGAGAAAAAGAATATAACAAAACCCAACTGCATCAGGAAAAAATGAAGAAAACTTTTGACAGAAAGGTTAAGGAAAAGGATTTTCAGATAAATGATTCGGTTTTGAAGTGGGACTCCAGAAATGAAGATCACCATGGAAATTTTGAGCATTTATGGAAAGGTCCATATATTGTTGTAGGATGTCAAGGAGAAAATGCATTTATCCTAAAAAATTGCAATGGAGAATTCTATCCTGGAGGTCCAATAAATGGGAGACACCTCAAACATTATCTTTCCTAAAAACCAAAAGTGAAAGAGAGTTTTTGTACAGTGTAAATATTTTTTCAAAAAATAAAATAAAATTTGAATGCATCCCAATGGATCAGGCACTTGGTCTACGATGTTCTTTGCTACCTCACAGGGAGGATAGCATCCCCAGTTGGAGCCAGTTGTTGACACTATATCTGAGAAGGCTCAAATCCTAAAAGGTTTTGGCCAAAATAATCCCAAAACAGTGAAATTACCCCAAAAAGGTTGAAGAAAAGGTTTTGAATACAAACAACAAGAAGGAAAAAACCCACATATGCAAAGTTCGAAAACAAATCTTTGAAAAGGTTAAATCCAGATCAAGTTTCGATGGCGGAGATGATAAGGATCAAGATCAACGGCTAATATAGTTCCCCGCATCGCCGAAGTGATCGTTCGAAAAGAGTTGTGAGCGGTTGCAGACTCAATACCGCCGAGCACGTGTCCTAATCTCATCAGTCCGCATATGAGATATAGTGGTATCATAAACCACCACAGCGCCGTGCGGAACCACCAAATAGAAGTCACGGCGGGCCATAGCACGTGGCATGGTGGGACCTGGTACATGGTAGATGGAGAAAGAGTAAGGGAATACGCCATACGTCGGTAGCAAATCGGTGGGACGATATAAATGTGAAACAAAATCAACAGCCAATGTTCGTCCGCATCTGGGAAGGTGCACACTGGATAGAAGGAAGAGAGGTCGCGGAAAGTAAAACCACTCAAACAGGTTTCATTAGATGGTTGATCCGCACAAGGAACCAACCGGAGAAGAAAAACTGCTTTAAGATCACGGATACCACCACAGGGGATAAAGAGGCAAGATCTGACGGCCCAAATCAAAAGCTCTAGATCAATGGTCGGATATGAACCCCTTTTCGGAAAGTAGCCAGGAAGTTAATAAAAAAGGATTATATAAAACAAAAAGGGATTCACATAACGACATTTTGCATATGTGTCGCTATCTTGGAGAGCTCCGAGGACTGGTGGAGATCAGCGATTGCGACAAAAGGCGAAAGGCGTGTACATACAGGTAGGGTCTGGTGACCTAGCCCACTTTTTTAAACAAAATTTTGTTTAAAGAAACGTTTAAATGGAAACTGTACACGATATAGACGTTTTTAAAGCAAAAGAAGCCCTAGAAGATAGAGATGAAGATGTTCATGATACCCTAATTAGGTTACTAGTCTCTGAGATTAGACTTAGGTTGTCTGAATTGTTAAAGGAAGGGATAGACCTACATAGAGTCCACCAGTCGTCGTTGATAGCCTTTTTCCCAGACCAAATCCCTTTTTTCCTAGAATTTGTGTCATGGTGTGCCGAGAATTACTCCCAAGAAGAAAGAATTGTCCTAGACAGTCAGAAAACCAGAGTCGTTTGTGAAATAAAGCCAACTGAAATAATTAAAGCCCTAGGAATAGATTTTTCCCAAACCCTCGAGTCTGAGATTTTTTCTGAAATCTCCATTATTGAAAATTATCATCAAATCTCTCAAAATGATAGAGAAAGGTTTTTATCGTCGTGTCTCAAACCAAAAACCAACATTTCGGAAGTCCTGTACCCTATATATATCGATTTGTTTGATACAGATACGTATGTAACCGAGTTTCAATTGAGTCTGTTGTACAAAATGAGTACAATTCAGTCAGGGATCGATGAAGATCAAATCTCTCGACTTAATTTTGAAGTATTTTTGACAGAGAAGATTCACGACCAAATGGTCAATTTTCCCACTCTGAGACATTTTAGGTTTCAGTCTTTTTTGATGAAAATGATTATGATATCCAGTCAAGAAAAATTGCAGTTCCCAGAAATCATTTTCACAACTTTATTAGAAAATAACATGTTCAATTACATGCTCTCCGAGATTTACAGAATGATCTTTGGTAAATAATTTCCTAGAGTATTACCATAAATGCAGCCATGAATGCAATTGAGTGCAAAGTATGTGATGGGAGATTGGTTCTTGTCAAAGGATAGTACAGTAATCAGATTATATGGGTTCAAACATAAACCTTATGTTTTACCAGCTTTTCTTACCTTAAGGGTTTTTGCTTTGAAATTCCTGAGACAAAAGTTGATTGTTGAAGATAACAATTTTTTGGTTTACAAACAAGCAATAGACATTAAATATCCGTTCACACTTGGTCCATTCACAAGAAAGAATAAAAATGCTGCTGTGTATATAGAGAAGTTATTGAAAGATATGAGTTTTGAGACAGATATGGCTATTGAGTATGATCCGTTGAACATAATATCAAAACGGAGAACAGATCATCGCATCAAAGCACTGAACCATCAGATGATTGAAGGGATGTCTGACAGAGCCAATTGGATGGAATATAAAGAAGAAATAATTCCGGATGCACACGACAAAGAAATGGTATTGACAGATACAACAACAGAGACAGAAGACACAATGAATACTGCATTGGTGGGGTTTAAGAGACCCATACAGGATGTAATGAACATTGAAGATGAAGGAACATAAAGAGGAAAAAAGTTGAAAATAAATGAACAACAGGAGTTGATAGCAGTTTCAGAAGATGTAAAAAGAACTGAAGAAAAAATACCAAAGGTCACGGTTAAAGAATACAGTATTGAAGAAACCCCAGTAGAGAGCGATGTAAATAGACCCCAGAATATGATGGATGTATTTAATGAACATAGTCAGAATAAACATGAATCCTCCAAGCAAACCAGTCAGATGTTTCCAAAAGTTAGAAATATATCCAATACTAAAGTAAGTTTATTTACTAGCAGAAATATCAAAGAAAATTCTTTGAAATTTTCAGCTGTCACAAAAGATAAGATTTCAGAAATGAAAGTAGATTTGTCTAAAATAAATGCCCCTGATAAAATTTTATTGCACAGACAAACAGGAGAAGTTATATATTCAAATTATTTCGGGGCAATATTGAAGGCAGACAAATTAAAAAATTCACTGGATAAATTGAATAATCAGTTGAGACAAGAGAAGGCAGAAAATAAGTCTCGACAACAACAGATTAAAAAATTGCAAGTAGATTTGACAAATAAAGAGGGAGATGCAGCAACAAAATTGCTCAAAGAAAAAGATGATATGATCCTGATGTTAAGACGAAAGCTAAAAATTCCAGACACTGTGCTTATCCAAGGAGCAGAACTAAGGGTACTGGAAAAGGAAAAAGAAGAATTATCAAATGAAGTAAACGATTTTACTGCAAAAATGTTAAAGCTCTCTGATGAAAAAGATCATTGGGAAAAAGAGAAAATCATTTTAGAAGAGAAATTGGAGGAAGCAAGGAAAAGATTAGCAGAAAGTGGTCAGCAACAAGTACAAACAGCCACAGATGAAGATAAAACTGGAGTAGGTGGTATTTTACAAGCCATGTCCCAAGTAAGTTTGAAAGAAGGAGAAATCGAAGAATTGAAGATGGAAATACAGAAGCTGAAGGAAGAAAGTGAAATTAAAAATAAGGAAATAAAAAATTTGCAGACAAGGAATCAGGAATTAGGTGATAATAACAAAGGTTTGGCAGCTCATGTGACAGGATAAGCTGCTATGCAAGGCTGCAAACACATAGTATGGGACCAAATAATAAAGGAAGTTGAGAAATTAAGACCATATCTGGATTACATAAGAGTCAAATAAAAGGTAGCCAAAGATGCCTTCGAAAGTTGCAGAGCAGTCAGGGAGAACTTAAATAAAAAGCCAAAAGAAGTAGCCCAGAAAGCTATAACATTCTTAAACAGTCTAACTGAAGAAGACTTGACAGCCATGAATATAATGAACAGAATTTCAATCATTACATGGGCCAGAAGGATCTTGGGAAAGTACTCGCATGTTGAAAATATTGAAGCTAAAGCTGGAGATATAAGGGAAGAAGTAGTAAAGTTTAAGACGCAATTTGAAAAATTAGTAAACAAAGGATTCCCTTCTTTTTGGAATGAAAAGAATGAATTGATTCCTCCTAATGAGTATAAGAGATTGCTGTTTGACATAAGGATGGATCACAGAAAGTTCCAGCAGTTGGATCATATGCTTACAGGAAAAATTTTAATGGAGAAAATAGCAGAGGACTTTGAAATTTTAAATATGCTAATCTCAACCTGTGAGAATCTTCTTCCTGTTTCTTATGCGGGTCATGTTGAAATGCGAGTCTTGGTAAAAGAAATGACCAACTATGATTTACCCACGGCCGACCAGTGGAATTATGTGGACAAATATGGAAGGACAAGATATTCTGTCCATTCATAGATGCTTTCAAAACTCTTGCCAAGTGGCGAAAAGATGATATTCAAAATTTTTGCCAAGTGGCAAAAATATACTTTTATTTTAAATTTGTAATATTATTTGGAGACAGTTATCTATTGCTCAAAGACAGTTATCTTTTAAGTTAAAGTATTTTCAGTTATTAGTTAGAAGAAGCAGTTATGTCAAGCTTCTTCCGAATTTTGTATAAAAACAATGAGAGTCATTTTTGAAAGGGTTCGAAATTCTTTGAGAGACGAATATGTTTTGAAGTCTATTTTTTGATAAATAAAGGCAGTACAGTGAAAATACCCATCTTTTGAGACCAGAGATTCATGTGTTGATCAGCTTTACAGTCTGTTTTTTCCTTTATCTTTATATGTGCATGTTTACTCTCTATGTTATATCTTCCATTATGTTTTTCTTCTATATTTAAATGAACACTTGAAATAACTCGAGATTCATACTGGTTATGCCTCATTTTATCGCATTTAAATATTCACTATTTTCTCCAAAGTTGAGAATGGATTCATCCCAGTTAGATGCCTATTGTTGATGGAATGTCATTACTTCTTTCTATACCACCTAAAAAAATCAAATTGACTGTGATACGATTGCTATCTTGCCTCTGTGAAAATCTGTTTGGTATAAATTTCTTACTGATATATTATATATTTGAAACTTTGACTCCATGCCCAAACGTTTCTTGTTTTCCTTTTCAACCAGAAAATCCTTTTGACAAATTTTGAGAGAACTTTTATATATATTTCAGTCTTTACATATATATCGTGAGAGAGCCCTCGCTGGTGGAAAAATGGCTGAGTTTTCTACCTAAAGCTTGGTTTGAAATAGGTTACCTTAGGTGTTATTCTTTTACAACCGGAATAAAATATAAGTGCTAACACTGCACATATCGAATATTGATACATTTGCTTTGACTTTCTTTATATCCTCAATAATGTCATATCCTATATCAGATTCTTTCCCAATTCGGGTCAAATGGTCTGTTTTATTCATTGTGACCTTCAGTTGTTGAACTATGGTGTCAATGTTTGGATGTTTGGCCGCTGTTTGGTTAGCTTTAGGTTGCGGTGGAATGATTTCTATATGTCTTCTAGGTAGTTCTTTCGAAACTTTAGGTTTGGGAGGAGTCGAGTTTGGCACAGGATCCGTAATAGGACCTTTACTGCGAGTATTAATGTTCCCAGCAGAGACTGAGCTTTCTACAGGATCTTCTTCTACTAATTCGGTTATAGGTACCCAATCCCATAGAACCATAGTGGTGTCCAGAGGTGGTTCTTTTAATTCAGGGCTCGATTCTTCTGGAGGATCGTCTTGATCTGGAATCTTTGAATCCAGCATTTGGTTCATGACTAAACTCATAGAGTTAATCCATTGTGGGCAGCTCTTTTCCGAGTGCGGTTCTTGATGAAAGGTTAAGAAGTTTTCCATCCCTATTTCATTGAGATTTAAAATAGGGGAAGTGTTCATGGGTGGATGGCTGATCGTTGTCTTCCCTCTTCTTGTAAAATGGCTTGAAAGGTTTCCTATATGTACTAGTAGCTTTATCTTTCTTGAGATCTACAATTTTATTGGACAACTTCTGCATCATCTTAACTACGTTCTCAATGTCTGTTGATGACTCTTCTTTACTTCTGGTGAGCAGCAAGGTTTTTTTACTGGCTGCTGGTTTTGTTTTTGCATCTAAGGCATGTTTAGCAATGTTATCCGCTTCTTCTTCCACCTTTCTAGCTTCTTCGAAATTCTCTATCAGGGTGGTTTTCTTAGATATTTTAACGAACATTGCCATGGGTCCTTCAAAAGTTGTTGTATAATATTCCACCAGAGATTCATTTGCTGGTATATTTGCTTCGCTGAAATTATTTAAGAGTGTTTTGAACCTTTGGTTGAAGTCTTGAACCTTTTCTTTCTTTTCCATTCTCATGGACAATAATTATTTCATAAGCGTAGCTACAGTTTTTTGGTTTCCATATTTCTTTAAGAAACATTTTTCAAATTCATCCCAGCTTGAGATCGAGCTAGGTTGTAAGCTAAAATACCAGGACGAGACTTTCGGCTCAAATGTGTATGGAAAAATCCTACAGACTACATCTTCATCTTGCACATTTAAAAGATTCAGAGCTAAATAAAAACTCTTGAGATGATCTTCAGCGGAAATGGCTTTCCCTGGGTCGAATTTAGGCAAGACTTTCTCTAGATTTTTTGGAAGATTGTGGAATGGCCCAGCTAGATTCAATGCTCCCTCACTCTCCAAGCAGCTACAACCATGTCTCTATGTGGAGAATTAGGTGGAGAATTGTGTGGTGAATTTAATGGACTGTTCTTTGGAGTAATAAGTTCTCCAAGACTTTCTTGATCTGAAATATTTTCTGGGTTTTCAAGATCGACTTTGTTCAGGGGTTCTGCAATTTCTTCCAAGGTTAAATTCACAAGTTCTTCAAAATTCTGCACAAGAATCGAATCATGGGTGTATTGTAGTTCTTTTCTAGGAGAAGTTTTCCTAGGGAGGAAATTTACTGCGTTTAAACCACTTAGCTGTCTAACATAAGATCGTGTATGTCTCCTTAAATCTTCTATTTCTGCAAAAGGCACAATATACAATACTTCTTGAGGTTCAGAATCAGAAATGAGGTTTTCTTGATTTGCTACTTCAAGATTTGGGCTGTCTGAAATTCCTTTTTTAAGTGGGTTTTCAGTAACATTTTTGACAGTGGGAGATTTTCCTTTATCAGCCATGCACTTTCAGGCCCTCCTTCTAGCGCCAAAAACTGTTGATGCCCCAAAGATCACAACATCAAGCAGAAAGGGATTCTCCCCGGTAGACTATCCCAATTAGATTGTCCACCATTTGGTATGGGGAATCCATCCGGTTAACGGTTCTGACAACCGTTAGATTTGGAGATTTGCTTCAATTACACCGGTTATGGCCCGATCCACCATTCTTTTTTTATTTTATGGTTTAAAATGATATGCAAGTGCCTAAGCTAACTTAATCTAAATGTAGAACTTGAAACAAATATGTATCTAAAACTGAAATAAACCTAAACTATCCCTAAAAGGAGCAAAATTATAAGTATGAGTAATGTGCTGGAAGAAGTATCTGAAGATCAATAGACAACCATTAAATCATAAAGATATATCTACAGCAAGAAGGAAAAAGATATAAAAGATAGCTTCCAATTCACATATAATGCATTTCATTACTCATGTAGGAGAAAATTCATTTGCACAAGAAACAGCAAGATCATTCAATATAGAGAAATAATTCAAGATAGCAAAGAAAGATCTCACTGTAGAATATGAAAGTCACAAGAATAATCCAGCTTGCATCCAACATCCATTTCCATGCAAAAGACGTCCTCTCCAGGCTCTTATTAGGAATATTTCATTTTCTTGAAGCAAGTGTAAGATAGCTCGTACAAGTTAAGAAAAATCTTTTCCCTGCAAAAAGTCCTTTAGCCTATTCCCTAAGCTTCTATTTATATCTTTACAAAATGCCTCTTGGGCTGCCACCTAGCTCTTTACACTTGTCCTCTCTAGGCTTTTTTCTCTAAATAAACAAATCGTGGCCCTTTTCTTAAAACATAAAATTTCTCAAAATAGAAAAGGGACAGCTGCCTAGTGATTTTACGCTCTAAACATAGGGAGAACAAAAAAAGGAACAACGCCTTAGGATCAGCGTGTTCACCCTTGGGGAGGCATTTCTGCTGGGAAGGAGGTGCTTGGACTGGCTGCTACTACTACTACTAATTTCTTTTCCTCCTTTGCAATGTAACTGAACTAGATGCTAGTGTCTCTGATAACCACATTTGCTGGTGAAGGGAGCAAGATCTTCTGAGAAGTTATATGCTTACCAAGCTCTTCTTCAATACTGTGAATTTCTGCAATTACTGCTTGGTGGATTTCTTTCAGCAAATGGCTGTATACTGATGACCACCCAATATAGTGATGGAGATCATCGCTGGCTAGGATGTCAATATTCTTTACATATTCTATTTGAATCTCTAGCTCTTCCTTCAAGTCTGATAGACGTTGCTCCTTACTTGGAAACTCATCGAGGGACTGAGGGAAACTCAGCTTACACTTATCATGCACTTCATGAATCTTTTGATATAGGTTGTTACTCTTATCAATTGTTCCCTGTATCTTAGCCATTAGCTTCAGGCCACAGTTCCTGTAGAATTCCATGAGGGCCACATCTTCTTTAAAACCATCTACCGACTTGAATGGGAGATATTTGGGGAAACCAACCTTTCCTTCTCTCCATTCCATTTGGCTCATAATGTTTTCTTTAACCCGAGTGTACTTGCCTTTAATCCTATTGGCCTCTACATTGACTTCCTTCAATCTAACCATCATGGATTTGAGCTTGCAAACTTCCTCAGAAATCATCTCCTGTGTGGCGTGCATTTGTCTCAGAATGTCACAGGACAACTCATGAAAGGGAGACAAATCTATTGTTCTTTTTTCTGCCTGCTCTAGTTGTTCAACCATTGCCTACTTATCTGCTTCTAGATGAAAAACTCTAGCTTCAGAATCATTCGTTTCTGCTTCTAGAACCATCATCTGGATTGCTAGTGTTCCTTTTCTTCTTCTAAATGGCGGTACTTATCTAATAACTCCTTGTGATCAACAGACATGCGATTATATTTATTCACTACAAGATCCCTGTAAGCCTACTCATTAGCCACAATATGTTACAACATGCGAGCTCTCCTCTTTGTTGACTCAAATTCTCTGACCATATTGACCACATTGTCCTTTGTTGCTTTTGCTACTGACACAGTGGAGGATGCCATGGCTATGGGAGCCTTATTTGTATTTTGCATCACCGTGGTCTCCCACTGGGTAACAATATCTTCTTGGAAGAGTCTCTTTATCCTCTCTTTCGACTTCAAGACCACCACCTTCCTCTTCTTATAATACACAATTTCATCCCATCAGGACACAGTATGATCTTCTCATGGGATGTAAGGGATGATCGGGAGGTCTATCACATGCACTTCTACCTCTATGGGTGGGGTATGTACTGCTTGAGATGTGTCTGTTTCCATATCTTGGGTGCTGGAGCCACCTTCCTGGGCATCTTCATTGGTCTTAAGTTCTTCCTCCATATTTTGCTCCTCTTCTGTTTTACGCCTTCTGCTTGCTGCTGATTTTCACTTTCCTCCCTCTACTCTCAATCTTCTGCTTCCTTTTGTTGTCTTGCTTCCTCAACTTCTTTCTATATCCTTGCTTCTTCAGCTTCTTTCTGTATCCTTGCTTCTTCAGCTTCTTGTTGCAGTCTTGCTTCTTCTTTCAATCTTTGTTCTTCAAGGGCTATGGCCTCGGCTGCTTCTCTCTCTTTCTGTAGACTGGCTTCTCGGGATGGGGCAGAACTAGAGCTGGCTCCACTGCCTTGACGACAAATCTGCAACTCAATCATGTTGTTGATGCCTTTGAACACTTCTTCCTCTGCGTCATAGTCATGAGCATATTCAAAATGAGCATATACTTCCTTGCAATGCTCAGCAACCTTGCTCCGCCTATCATTTCTATGGAAGATCATTTCACCGAAGTGGAAAACTTTCAGCTCTTGAACGTGTTCCTCAGCTGTTGAAACCCCTGAGAATTTTTAGGCTCCTATGCAAAAGGAAAAAGGAGGGAAGGAAGCCTTATGTTGCTTGTTAAGCACCCCTCCTATTCCATCAAGGAAAACTTGCCTGACTGCTTCCTTGAGGACTACATAATCAGTAGCATATTTTGGAAAAATGTATGGCACTTTGGTACCTCCAAACATCTTGATCTAGGTGCCCTGCTCTGAGAAATAAAAATTGCCACAGTTTTCCAGGACCTCCATGGCATTTTCTGATAGACAATTGGGCTCTTCCTTGAACATCTGCTCATATAGAGGCATGATGAACTCTTTGCAGATGAGCTTATAGTTCACTTTGTAATTTTGAGCCCACATTATTTTATAGGCAGTGTAGACTGGGGTGTTGGCTATATCCCATGCGCAACCTAGCCTGGGGAAAGAGAGCTTGGCCAAAATGCAGTCAATGAGATAGGAAGACATGTAAAATTTTGACTTTTTTAAGGCCAGACCTTCTCTTGCAACGACCACTGTGGATGCCAAATTGTCCGAAAGGATAGTAGCCCAATCAAACACAGTTCCTTTTAATGCTATGAAGTGGATGATGGGATCCCACTATATCCTATATACAGTGCCATCGGGCATGCCAAAAATTCTGCATAACATCAGGGTGATTACTCTAAAAGGAGGTCTTAGGATTTGAACATCATATTCATCATTATCTCTCTTCCTCAGCTGCTTGCCTGTGACCAATAATTCTTTGGCCATCTCAGTATTATTCATCTTATTCAACAATTCATCACTTAGAGCTTGTTGGGGACGTGAGAATTTGTAGGCTTCTGCAATATACGTTGGATGGAATGAAGCGAAAGGATCTCCCTTGCTCGCATGCAACACTCTTGTTTGCGGGTTGGCATGTTCCAGTATCCATCTGATCACTTCAGAGCATGGGAACAATTCAGGGCGAGTAGAATCCATGGCTATGCCGGAAGTTCTGATGTTGAGGTACATTTGTTCTTCTTCCAATAATACATTTGGGATACCCTGGTTCCTAATCATCCGGTAAAGATCTCCCCAACGGACCTCGGGAGGAACGCCAGTGGTACACTTAGTGTCTTGGAAAATAGTTTCAGTTCTTAGTTGCACTGGCTCTGGTTCCATCACTTTAGCTTTCTTTCTACCACCTTTTGGCATCGTGGCTTATCCCTGCCAACAACCAAATGTGAATCATTACAGAATTTGCAACACATTATGAGTGTGTAACATAGAGTAGGACAATTTTAGCATGTTAATGATAAATATAGACAAAATTATAAATTTGCATGCTGGGGAAGCAAACTAAACATAGATCATTCCAGAAAACAAAATATGGTCCTCAGACTTGATTTTTCTAGGGAGACAATGCCCTAGTCAGGAACTTTTGGAATGCTTCCGAAAAGGTAAGCATATGATGCAGAAAAACCTACTTCCTTCCTAGTCCTTGGAGACAGGATGCTCTTCATCATAGCACTTATAAGGTTCAATGCTGGGTTGGCCTGGGGTGGAAAATCCTATGAGTAAACAATGAAAACAAGGAACCGTTTTCCACAGTCATTAACTGAGCCGAATAGGTGAGTGGTTGAGTATCTCAACTGACCACTACTATTATTGATAATACTTGCGAAACGGTATGCAGCCGGTAGGAAGTTTGAGTCTGGGTAGGAAAACGATCGGAACTAGGCCAATGAAAGAAAAATAAGCTCGGATGGCTCAGAGATAAATGGCCAACTGGGACTGACTTGGTCATGGCTATGACTCCTAGTTGGCAGTATTGAGAAGTTTATGGGGGCACGGGCACCGTAAGTTCTTTTAAAACAATACATACTACCAATGCCTACCTGCCACGTTATTAAACGGGAAAGCCTAATAAATAACTCAACGTGAAGATAAGACAAAGATGATGGTTTAAAAGCCTACCTGGAGATGAAATAGCGGTGGAATGAGGTGGACACGGTGGTGGATGCATTGAGCTGGAGCGAGCTGACGCGGTCTTCCCAACGACGTTCTTTGAATAACAAACGAACAATGGGACCAACACAATCCCACCTCCCTTATATAAAGTTAGACACGTGCGGGCATTTAAACAGGTAGGTGACAATTTAAAACGGGGTTTAATGCTCGTACGGTGCAGTCTTTTCAAGCCGACTTGGCATTTAAGCGCGACCGTTGGTTGCGGAGCGGACTCACAAGTTTCGTTTGCAGTTGCGGCCAGAATTCATGAGTTCCTCCCGAATGGAGGGAGACCTTGGCGAGGCATTTGCTTGTTGCGGGAGAGATGGAAAAGACGCTTCACAGTGGTGGAAAAGTTTGGCAAGTCATTCCGATGTTTCGAGAGCACTTTGTGAGTTCTTCTGAAATTCACATTCTCGTAAGTTTATCGCGGCCGATTTTTTTGAGTTGTTCCGAAGTTTCGAAAAGACTCAGTAAGTCCTTCCAAAATTCACAAATGACTTTGTTAAGTCTTTATCAAAAATATGAACGGTCGAGTAACCTGGGGAAAAGACCAACTTACTGCGGCAACACTTGGCGAAAGCTTCCGCAATTTCGGGAGATAATCCCAAGTTCCTCTACAGTTTCAGGTAAGTTCGCTGAGTTGATCCACAGTTTTGGGAGAGAATTTTAAGTTTCTCTCGAAGCTTCAAAAACGCTAAGTATTTTTCACAGTTTCGAGGAGCAATTTCAAGTTTTTTCCGCAGTTTCGGAAGAGAATTTTGAGTTCTTCCGCAGTTTCAGGGAAAATTTGTGAGTTTTGACTTAGAAGAAAAAACTTCAATTTCTTTAAAGGGGATTCCTCAGTTGAAACAAAACCAAGTCCAAAAGTTTTCGAAGGAGACTTAACTTTTAGGAAGTCTTTCTAGGAAAAAATAAAAGAGGGGCCCCAATATCTACAAAAATTTGGGGGGGATGTTGCTACAACAACACAACCCAGTCAACATTATGTTAATTGTTTAAGTTGGTGCCGACCTAGTTGAGTAAAGGTCAAGTGAAAGTAAAAGTATAAATAGAGAGTGTGACTCTCTCATTTGACACATTCTCTCATTCACTCACTTTGCATTAGTGAGAAAGAGGAGGAGTGCGCAAAAGTGGAGGAGGAGTAGCTACTGCAATCATATATCTCTTGGGGTTTTATCTTTGTGATCTTTGTATTGGTGCTTATTCTATCTCTGAGGAAGTTGCGGGGTTTTTCACCTTCTTGGTTTTCCCCAGTGAAATGTTTTGTGTCTCTTGTCTCTTGTCTCTTATGCTTGATATGCTATACATGTTGTTCTTTCAGTTAAGATCCTAGATCAGATTGAATTAAATCTTGAAAAACTAAAATAGTATCAGCGCTAGCCTGAAGGAAGGCATGGTATAGCATTTATGACACTTGTTGTACTTGCAACAAATTGGAAGCCAGGGTTCGGTATAGTAAAATCCAGTCATGGTGGAAATTTTGCTATAAATCCTTTTTAGCGAAGGTTTAGGTTCTAAAAATTTTATATGTAGAAGATAACATCCCCATGTACCTTATGTCCGAAGCACAACATCTAATTCGCTGTAATTTCTGTTTTATGATCCGTACAATTTAGGGTTTCTGCCTCTTCCATATCTCAGTCATAAACAGGTGACCTAGGAAAAAAGTTCGCAACTTGGGCTAGGAAGCTCCAAATGAAATTATGTAAAAAGTGACAGTAAGAGAACGGACTATAGTTTCACAGGTACAGGTTTCACAGGCCGAAGTGTAAACAGTGACACGTGCTACTCCATACAAGTTCGCTATACTATTTAATCCCATAAACAGGTCACGCTGTGACATTTGGCATATATCTCTCGCAGAGAACCCATTTGATGTCAGACTTATGGGGTTGTAAATATGACAGGTCAGGGTACCACAAGCCAAAGTTTTAGATGCTGTGGATTGGAAATTTCAGAGATGCACCAGAAACAATGAGGCACATATTTCTGTGAAATAGAATTGGATTCTGAGCATTCTCATTTTTGGCTTGTCACTGCTACGGGGAATTAGGGATTTTAACAGAAGTGGAATTTTGGATTTATCTTAGCATAGGATTATTCCCCTTAGCAAAATCTAAATTTAGAGACCAAGTTCAAATTTTTTGGTTGGGTAGAACCCCGGGCATTATCAAACCCTAGTTCAGGATCTTGATTAGAAAGGTGGAAAATTAGGGTTTCTACAAAAGTTGAAATTTTTTGAATTTGTGGCCACGTCTGGATGCTCCTTAGAAAAATCAAAGTTTAGAGCACAATATCGAAGATTTTTCCTAGGTAGAACCCCGAGCATTATCAAACCCTAGTTCAGGATTTTGACTAGAAGATCGGAAAATTTCAAAGGCAATTTTGAGGGGTCAAATTTTGGAGATTTCAAAATTGAAGTATACCAGCTTGATCAGATCAGCAAGGCGCATCTTTTCATCCAATCAGAAGTTTGAAATTCAAAGTTTGAATTTTTAAGGTTTCTCTGACAAACCCCAATCCAGCTCCAGATCTAGTTTCAACAAATCAAAGTGGATTGGGTTAATACTAGAAGAGAATGAATTGGACACCTACATAAGTGAAGAAGTTTGAGTTCCAGAAGGAGATGAGGATAAGTCCTTACATAAGAAGGCTACAAGAAATCTCGATAGGTATGACTTGAAGAGATACATGTATGTTTTGAAATCTGTTCATGATTAAGTTTATGATATGTTTGTTTTCATGTTATTGAGGTTAGTACAATCTTGATTAATTTTAGACTTGTCTTATCACCCTAGTAAAAGTATGAATGCATGTGAATACATTCATTGATTAGGGGTATGACGCTCATTTTTGTGCTAATACATTGTGTTGTTGTATGAGGATGATGTTTACCACTAACATTAAGGGTACATCAAGAAAGACAAATCAAGTTCTAGATGAAGAACATATGACCATGGTGACATGAAGACAAAGACTCATCCATAGTCATGGATCACATAGAAGCTCTACTTACGAGGTATGTATAACTTGGTTCTACAATTATTGACTTATGAGATATGCAGGTTGCTACCACAAGGTATCTAAGAGAACAAAGAAGACATTGATTGGCTATGTTAGACAAACATGATAATCCAGGTATGTTTTCCTATATCGAGTTAGAATCCTACTTTGTATACTTTTGTATGATTGATAAAGATTATTCATGAAGTTATAGGTTTGAGTAATCATGGGTTTATGCATATTATACTTCTTACTTTGATTTATGATATGGGAAACCTTAAGAGTCCTATGGTCAAATAAGAATATGCATGAGTAAAAGAAGTACTCCCTGAAACCTTGAATACTAATGCTTGTGATAAATTACCTGTGTATGAAATGATCATGACCATACATGTTTAATATTATTTAGAATCGTAATGTTTTGATAGTATTGAGATTATACTAATGGATGTATGACTTTGTATGAGATCTTGAGGATGACAGAATGATGACACTAGTGCACACTTAAGCATGCATAGTGGTCCAGGATGGATATAAATTCAAGGACAGATAATCCAGGAAGCAAAGATTGAGAGGGAGTCCACCAACAACTAAACATAGATAAGTATTTGAATTGTCATATTATTACCTAAATAATGTTGTCCAGTCATGTACATACTTATGTTTCTAGATTTAGGGTGTATATTATGCATATTAGAAAAGTTGCATTAATGAACAAGATACTTCTAATATGCAAGTGATGGGTAAGTGGCCTATGGTACTGTACAACATTCCATTTCTACTTATCTAGAATGAAACCTCTTTGCAAACATGTTGGGAGTTGTGCACACTCTTAACAAATGTTCTGGTAGAGATGGAAGGCATCTAGAAAGTTACCATGTGAATACGTGATATGGATAAATGTTGTATTGAAGCATTGGCTAAGATAATTGCTTGACTGTATGACATATGTATTTATGCATAAGAATTTTTTTTGAAAAACTATGAGAAGCTTCTAATCATGCAATGGAATTTTAATTGTAGGAAAGATTGTGTACAATCAAATACAAAAGAAGGACAACAACATTTGTTCCAGCAACGAAGTTCACTATCTATTGGAGATATTGAAGAATCTAAAGTTACCAGGATCCGGGATGCAGTAATGGAAGGATGCCATGATCGAGGAATACCAATCGATCATGAAGAATGATGTTTGGGATGTGGTCCCAAGACCAGAAGGGAAGTCTGATGTTACTTCCAAGTAGATCTACAAGATCAAGCATGTTGCAGATAGTAGCACAGAGAAATACAAGGAAAGTGATGAAGTGGAAGATACACCAGATGGATGTCAAGGCAACTTTATTGAATGATGTAGTCGAAGAGGAAGTACAGAAGCCACTCGCATTTGAGACACACGACAGGGAGTCACATGCGTGCAAATTGAAGAAATCCTTGTATGGCTTGAAGCAAGCACCCAAGACATGGTACGAGAGAATAGACAGCTTCCTGTCGAGTTTGGGATTTTACCAAGAGTAAAGCGGATTCCAACCTTTACTACAAGGTTGAGGAAGGAAATCCAGTGAAACTCCTATTGTATGTGGATGACCTTTTTGTGACAGGTTAGGATAGATTGATTGTCGACACAAAGAGGAAGCTTGTTGCCGAGTTCGATATGAAGGAATTGTTTATGATGCATTACGTTCTAGGTATGGAGGTGTGGTAGACTGCAGATGGAATCTTCCTTGGACAAGGGAAGTATGCAGTAGAGATCCTGAAGCGGTTCGGGATGATGGACTGCAAAGCCATGGCCACACCTATGGCATCGAACCTGAAGCTATTGAGTGATGCTTCATCAGAGTCTGTTGATGCCACGATGTATCATCAGATGATTGTGTCCTTGATGTACCTGATGATCACGAGACAAGATATTTGCTTTGCAGTGAACACATTGAGCCAGTTCCTGACAGATCCTAGACATGTTCACCTGATTGCTGTAAAGCATATTCTGAAGTACCTGAAGGGTACAGTTGATTATGGGCTCAAGTATGATGTGAATCAAATTTTAAACCTGGAGGGTTATGTTGATTCAGATTGGGCAGGCAGTTCTGCTGATAGGAAGAGCACTTTGAGTAAAACCGAAGCAGAGTATGTCGCAGCTTGTTCGGATAGTTGTGAGGCAGTATGGCTAAGGAAGGTATTGTCTGATTTATTTGATATCCAGTTGGATGCTACTTGTATCTATTGTGACAACCAGAGTTGTGTGAAGCTGTCAGAGAACCCAGTGTTCCATGACAAGTCAGAGCACATCGAGATCAAATATCATTATATCAAGGATATGGTGCAAAGAGGAGCAATAAAGCTACAATATGTTGCGACAGATGAGCAGATTGCAGATGTGTTGACCAAGAAGACGTAGATGCACATGGGATTTTCAGACATGGTTGTAGATGTGTTCTCCCATGGTCGTGATGTAATTGTCGAGAATTTCTGACATGGTTGTGATGTAATTGCTGAGCCATTTTTCACATGGTGGTAGATGTGTTCTCCCATGGTGAAAAAGTAAGGGTTGGATCCTTCCCTGAATGGTGGTAGATGTGTTCTCCCATGGTGGTGGTGTAAGCGTTGTATGATGTGCATATGGGATATGCTCTATGGACGATGAGATGATATGAAGAGGACGATGCTCTGGATGATGCTGTGATGATGATCAGGATGATCATGCAATGATGATATGCATCAGCACGATGCTGTGACGATGATCAGGATGATCATGCGATGATGATATGCATCCGTACGATGCTGTGATGATGATCATGATGATCATGCGATGATGATATGGATCAGGACAATGCTATGACGATGATTAGGATGATTATTTGATGATGATGTGCACCAAGATGATGTACTATATGATGATGATCAATATGATCATGAGCATCAGGATGATGCTTCATGCAAGGATGATCAGGTGGATCATGAGTATCAGGATGATAATTCGTGGCCGTGGATAGGTTATGCGATAAGCATGTAATCTTTCCCTGGGAGATTTGCAGATACTCTTGCGAGGTTTTTCCTATGGCATATAATATCTCCCTTGGATATCTGGCAAATGCTCTTTCGAGGTTTTGCTTGGGAGGACATATAATATTTCCCTCGGAGATCTTGCCGGTCGTGCTTAGGCACATAAAATATCCTGGGATAGTCTTTCGAGGTTTTGTCCTATGGCATATAATGTTTCCCTGGGAGATCCGATAGGTTGAGTAGTACGCTCGTAATTAGTCCTTGGATGCTCTTTCAAGGTTTTTCTAGACAACATGTAATCAGTCTGGGAGATCTTGTCGATCGTGCTTATGCATAGAAATGATCCTGGGATGATCTTTAGATTATTTTCCGGTCGTGCTATGCACATAAACGTTCCTAGGACACTCTTTTAAGGTTTTCTGGTGGCCACATGTAATAGCTGACTGGGATATCTTGTCGGTCGTGCTTAGGCACATAAAGGATCCTGGGATATTGACGCATGTAATTAGTCTTGAGGATTCCATAGGATGGCCCGCTCGTAGAGATGATGAAGACTTACAGGAGGCTACGCCTACATCAAGCATGCAAAAGGGTTGGCTCTATAGAACTTCCTATGACTAGAAGAATTGAGATATAGCCCAGTGATCGAGATGACGAGTACAGCAGCAGTGACGGTGATGCTCCGTGATCCAGTGATGATGATCCAACTCCACAATTGAAGAATTGTGCCTATATGTATTGATGACTTATGTCAAGAGAATACCTTCCTAGTTAAGAGAGAGTGTTAATGTATTTGTAACTTTGGAAGATATTCACTTGTATATTGTATTTGTACTTTATTGTATCCCCAATGGAGATGTATTATTCCTCCGATTGGAAGTGTCATCAGTTGTACTTGCAAGTGTCGCAAGTTATATTATACGTGTTGTAAATTATACTTGATGGGTTATTAGATCACCTTGATGGGGCTCGGCCTTGTATGATTCATGTGGGTTAAAGGGTTATTAGATCACCCTAGTGGGGTCAGCCCAGTCAACATTATGTTAGTTGGTTAAGCTCGTAAAAAATTTGGGATTAGAATCATCTATGAGATGAGATATACCGAGCATCTGGTTACCCTCCTCAAGCTTGTTAAAAAACACAGGAGGCAATCATAATCCATAATGAGGAAAAAGGAAATATTTTGTGTTACACTTTATTCACAGAATTGCATCGTCACTCTTGAACATGGCACTCATTTGCATTTGCATACAACACTTGGATCATCTCTTTGTATTCGAGTTATACTAGTTTCATGAGTCATGTCACTCCTTTGGGACATCTGAAGAATGCTTCCATTATCAATTGCATTAGGGGTCAATACAATTCTCATCATGTCTATACTACCAAGTCATACCATGCCCATGTTCAAGAGATGTTCATTGCTCATTATCTGCAGTCAGTACACCTTCTACCATGTCAGTGTACCTTGAGTCAGTCTTGCACACTACTCTATCATCCGATCTACTTCAAACATCTCTTGTCGAGTTTCGTGTCGCTAATGAGGGATTTGTCATGGCCCTCCTTCGATGGATTCATCCTTGTCGACTTCAACACATCATCTGAGGATTGAACCTAGAAACCAATCGAGTACCTTGGACCTGCATGCCATGTATTTGTATTTGTATAAGGTGGATACACTGTATGACCAGGTGGATCATGTATGATGATATGTATCAGGTAGATACTTGGTATGCATCAGGTGGATGCATTGTATGATCAAGATGATCATGGATGACGAGCTTCAGGATGTTGTTCTAGATGACATGCAGCAGGATGTTGCAGTGACGATGATCAGGATGATCATGTGTACATCAGGATGATGTATGGTGAGTATCAGGTTGATACTCTATGGCTGTGGATCAGGTTGTGCAGATGAGCATATAATTTGGCCCTGGGAGATTTGCAGATAGCCTTTCGAGGTTTTTCCTATGGCATATAATTTGGCCCTGGGATATCTGGCAAATGCTCTTTCGAGGTTTTTCTCTGGGAGGACATATAATTTGGTCCTGGGAGATCTGCAGACAGTCTTTCGAGGTTTTTCCTATGGCATATAATTTGGCCCTGGAATATCTGGCAGATGCTCTTTCGAGGTTTTGTACTATGGCATATAATCTGTCCCTGGGAGGTCCGATAGGTTGGGCTGTGTGCCTGTAATAAGTCTTAGGATGCTCTTGCGGGGTTTTGCCATGAACACATATAATCTGTCCCTGGGAGATCCTATAGGTAGAGCCATGTGCTCGTAACAGCCTGGGATGCTCTTGCAAGGTTTTGTGGTTACCACATATAATCTGTCCCTGGGAGATCCTATAGGTAGAGCCGTGTGCTCGTAACAGCCTGGGATGCTCTTGCGAGGTTTTGTGGTGAGGTCACATGTAATACGACCTTGGGAGATCCTATAGGTAGATCCGCGTGCTCGTAATAGCCTAGGATGCTCTTTCGAGGTTTTGTGATGCACGTAATAAGTCCTGAGGATTCCACAGTATGGCCAGTGATGACGAAGACCTGCAGGTGGTGGGCCTACATCCAGTATGAAAAAGGACTGGCTCTATAGAAATTCCTATGACGAGTAGAGTCAGAGATTGATTGAGATAGTAGCAGCAGTGACGATGATGATAACAATGCATCGATGACGATGATCCAGAGAAGAAGACTTGTCTAGCAGATCTATGTCGAGAACTACCTTCCTAGTTAAGAGGGAGTGTTGATTTATATGTAACTTCGGAATGTATTTCATCTATGTATTTCATATATATTTATTGTACCCTTATTAGAGATGTGTTATTCCTCTATAAGGAAGTGTCTTCATGTGGATTGACAAGTGTCACAAGTGTGTGTACTTGCCGATGGGTTATTAGACCACCATGTGTGTGGTTGGCCCTGAAATATATATATTATAATGTGGATGTACCTAGCTAGACAAGTCGGCCCCATAAGGTCACTGGGAAAACAACTTACTATAAATAGAGATCAGGTGATCTCTATTTAGATCATTCGAAAAAAGTATCTCTCTCTCACTCAGAAAGTGGTGCACTAGTGAGGAGGAGGATCATCTGCTACTAGGAGACTATCTCAGTGTATTTTGGTTGTACTTTGGTTGAGCCATTGCTCTCTCTATCTCTGAGGAAGTTGTGGGGTTTTTCACCTTAGGGTTTTCCCCACAGAAATTCTGTGTCTCTTGTCTCTCATGCTTTTGATTCTTGTGATGCTTGTCATGCTTATTGTGATTGTTATGCATTGATATACTGTATATGTTATTCTCTCAGTGAAGATCCTAGAGTATTGTGAATTAATGCTCAAAATTTAACAGGAGGAACTGGTAAAGTAACCATGGTAGTGACAGGTGTGTTGGACTATTGTCCTTCCACTAGTTCGTTCACTTGAGGTGTAGGACTGGACTCCTATGAGGGTTGACCAGTCTTATTAGTGGTCATGTGCTGGAGTGCTTCCGGTGATCCGAAAGATATCAAATGAACTGGGATGTTTCCATCGTCAAATCTTATTTGGAAATGGCGATTATGGAACTCTTCAGAGTGTTGCTCGAGACTTTGTCTTCGAAGCTCATCTCCTTTAATACATAACTGTTCCAAACGTTCATGGATGGGGCCGAAAATCTCGACAGGGTCAGGCCTATAGTAAATCCTAGAGAACTCTGGAGTAGTATAGTTAGGTGGGGATGAGATGGCGAAATGAGCCACTGGGTGGTCTATAGAAGATGTCCAATAAGCTGCTGAAGGACCAGCAGCCGCTGTAGGGTCGTCCTGGGGTCGGTTTATCCATTCCAACGATCCAGGCTCTCCCGGGATGACGGGAGAAAGGTTTCGTGAAGTGGGGGTGTGTGCTTCTTCATCCTGCGGAGGATGAGAGGCAGGTGAATCTAGTGGAAACAAAAGTCCACCAACATTCAAAGTGGGGTTCTCCACTTCAGTAACTACTACCGCGTTACACTGATCCATTCTTATCCTCGAAATAACCTCCATATTAAGGGGATATTCGGGTGATAAGTTTAAGATCCTACGGGACCTTCTCCAAGGAAAATTTGCTAAAGTATCAGGAAAATCAGCCAGAAAGGCTGAAACAACATTTCTCCTAAGGGTATGCTAAAAGAAAAGCAGTCCAGAAAAAACCTACTCAAACTAAGGAAACAAGCAAACTTATGTGACAGAGTGGATTCAAAAGTCTGGAACCTCATGGGATTATCAAGGCATCGCAAACCGCGAGATACTGTAGGGTCCAACAATATGACGTGACAAGGAGGATTGGGACCGTACCCTTTCCTGCATACCCAATTACCTGGACAGTACATGCGTGCTAATCTCCCCGAGTGCTGGTCTCGGTGTATTGGTTTGCCAAGACGACCAAATGGTTAACTCGGTTGGTTTCAGGAATCCTAATGGTGTCTCCCAATATACGCAAGGTACGTGGGATCTCAAATCCATAGTGGTGCTGTCTAATGCATAACCGTTCGGTAAGAGACCTTCCAATATACGTGTTGAGTACATGATACACCCTTTGATATATGCCAAGTACGGATTATGGTACTTGGTGGGTACGTGTAGGAGCTCGATATACCAATGTATGTAGAAGACTACAATACCCCCGGGATACAGTGCTGGAAAATAATGACAGCTGCCACATTTAACGACGCTGAAACATGTCTCTAACTTACACACAAGTTGCTAAAATTTTTTACCTAGTTCTACCGTTAATTTTATCTTGGACGGTTAGGTGAATGCATGAGGTGAGTACATAATTGGAAGCATAATGCAAGCCCTGACTACATGCATCAAATGTTCTTTTCTTTCGATGAATTCTAGCTATGGAAAGGAGAAAGCTTTTTTTCCAATGGTATTTCCAAAACAAACTCAATGCAACACAATTCTTAATTCAAACAAATTCGACAATGAAAGTATTCTTTTCCTTTTTAGCGAAACACAAAACTACACAACACTACTAAACCAAATCAAAACAACTTTTCCTTTTCTTTTTCTTTTCAAAGTAAAATGACACTAAATGATGAAAAAAGAGGATTCTAAAATGAGAAATGCAAGCTTTTCAATTTCAATTTCAATGATCTAAAGGCAACAAAAAATTAAAAATGCATCTATCTTTCCTTAGCATTGAACTAGTTTTGCAAAAAATTGAAGCATGCTTTGAGCCTTTCAAGAAGATGAGTTATTCATAATTTGAGAAAAACACAATAGATAATATATTCATTCAACTTTTCCAAAACATAAATGAGAATTTTCCAATGCACAACAATATTCCTTCAATAATTTTTTGAGAAACAATGGGAAAGAAGCATTTTTAAACTTTTTCAATGGATGCATCAAAGAATAAACTTGATAACAACTCTGCTTTCAGATCTAAATGACTGAAAAGAAAACACTACTTGCAGCACTCATACATTTAGAAAAATCAAGAAAAGACAAGCACTCAACCAAGCTGAAAAACACACTTAACTCAAAATCAAGCAGCAGCAAGCAAACTAAGCAAGCAAAGCTCAAAACAAATGTAAATGAGTTCTGGAGGTTGATCCAATACAATGATCAGATTAGGGATGGAAGGAAGGGAATGCAAGAGTGAACGGATGAAGGTGGAGGAGACTAGAGTACCCACCACTACCTATCTCAAACTTGTCCAAGATGGAACCCAAAGTCAATCCAAATGAGACAAAACTCTCAACACACAAATCATAAATGGGGTCTCTGGCTGGATGTTGCAGCACATTCGTACATCAGACCAAGGTTCAAACTGTCAGATGAGGGAAGGGATGCTAGTATGCCAACTTTTGATAGATCGGCGCACTCTATCCTCACACACAGTGCGATGTCGCAGTTTACCTTCATGGGAGGTCCGACGATGTCACAATATACTAATGTAAAGGATGCGACGAGTGACTAACAGGTGAAGAACAAAAGCTTAGAATGACATAGTGTCACTCTGTTTCCACTACCCAGGTGCGATAGGTGAGGTCTAGATTCAAAAATTAACCAGATCTCTCAACAATGAACCAAAAATAGGCTTGAAAATGAGTTGTATAAACTCAGAGGAAGCAAATCAGAGTCTTCAACGTGAAGATATAATAGTGAAATCAATACTAAGAAGTAAATGGCAAAAAATGATAAAAGAGGCTTGTGTCAAGTAATCAACTGAAAATGACTCTCAGATTAATGACCACTAAACAAGACAAACACTACTCCCCAGTATGGTCGCCAGATTTTTTATCGGACAATCCACTAGAGCGGACACGAGCCAGATCTCCCTAGCTCAATGTGAGTCTAGAACAAATAGAACAGACTACAAACACGTCTCCTAGATCTACTTAAGGACCAAGTACTAGATGTCTTACCTTTTTACTATGCAATCCTTTCTCCCGAATGTTGATCGACATCCCATGGTCGTTAGATCCAAGCTGCAAGACCTGTCAAGACAAAGAAACAAGAGAAACCAGTAAAAGGCATCTATATAATAAGCGATCTAAGTAAACAGTTAAGCAGGTAAACTACACAATATCATTGCACAGAAGAACAATATTGGTGGAAAGCATTTGTATTACTGCAAACGGAGGAGTACATGATAGAGATATAGAAATACAACCAAAGACTTAACACAGTAGCCCTTCTCCGACCAAGCTAATTGCCATGTCCTTCCAAGGAAGTATGAGCTCTCCAATAGGTGAATGGATGTGTCTTAAGAGAGATTTCACTAGCATGTAGATACCATAGTCTTCCTCCTTTTGGGATGGGAGTGAGCCTCACTTATATAGGACTAAGTGGATAGGGTATGGATAGGATAGGTTGAGAGATGGTAGGAGAGAGATAGGAGATCCTCCCAAAGAGTTAGGGGTCGAGTACCAGCTCCCCTAGAGGTCAGGGATAAGCCCCTAAATGGGTAAGTTTCGAGAAGGATCTCGAATAGGCTATTTTTTCCCATTAACAGACCTCGTCGCACCCTGCAGTGGAGCAAGCTGCGACGTCCCATGTTGCTAATGTGAAACCTGCGACGACCTCTCAAAAGATTGTATGATTGAGTGCAAATACCCCCAGATGAAAATACTTAGTCCAGGTGACTTCAGAGATGCATACACTGAATCTAATGATGGGTATATTTTAGGTGTAATAGGTTTCCATCCGGGAAATGGTGAATAGGCTACAGGAGATCAATAGTCAGTATCTACACTAGCAGGAAAACAACACAATGGCCCAACAGGAGGTTGAAAAATTAAAGGGGAAAGTAATCGAGGAAATGAATGTAGTCAATGAATTGGAGGACAGGCTCGAGCAGCTGATGGCCGAGAAGACTAGCGTCGTAGAGGAACTCAAGAAGGACCAGGACCAGTTGACAATAGAAAGACATGCCCTATGGGACAACAAAGTGCGGTTGGAGGAGGCACTCTCCGAGGCTGTCAATATGTTCTCGAGCCTACCACCCAGTTGGATCCGGTTCAAAGACCACAACGACTTGGGGTTGTCATCTCCCAATTACAGTGTGACAATGCGGAGTTAACAGATCTATTGAACCCAAGTACACGACAAGAATGCGTAGATGACCGGAAACGCACCATTGAGGAGGCGACAACACAACTGGGAGAGATGGAACAGACAGCGACAAAGCTCACAGCAGATACCGCATAGTTTTGGGGCAACATTGTTCAGGATGAGCAGATAGAACAGCTAACCAAGCTGAGGCAAGAAGTAGAGGGGTAGTTGGCGACACTGAAGGCAGCGATGCGAACGATGCCACCAGTTGCTCAGGTCACCAAATCTACAGAACAAAAATATTTGCAGCAGTGCATCACAAAGGATGTAGAATGTCAAAAGAGGCGCAGTGCATAGTTGGAGGAGTTCCAGGACATTGGCAGACAGTTTTTGCTTAAGGAAAGTTCCACACTCCAGGCCATGCAGGAAGGTCGCCAACAAGTTAATGTGAAGCTGAGCGAGCATCCATCCACACAGGATGTGACAGATAGTCAGGCGATGGCTGTGGCCATAAAGGAATGGGTCATGGAAGTCGATCAGCAGTACGAGGACTTTAGGTTGAATACCAATGAGTACACCATGTCCTCCTAACATGGCTCTAGGGCGATCCACAAGCTTGTGTTGGGTGCCTATTGGCAGGTGGTTTGATGAGTCAGCATCGCAACATTGTGGATGTTACACAAGGACAAAGATACCACGGAAGGTGGAAAGCAGTGAGCAAGGTGCAAGTATTTTTGTAGTTTTTGGGTCATTTGGACCGCATCATGTATATTTTGGGTCATTTAGACCACACTATGGGGGTTTTTGCGTCATTTGACCGTGTTAAGTGGGATTTTGTGTTAGTTTCTGTAAAGTTGGTTAAAGAGTAGTTAGGCAGTTGCCTAAGTGGACCACATTTGTAAAGGCGCAAGCCTATAAGTAGATGTAGGTTTGTAAGTGTTGAGATATCTTGGAAGATCTTTGAAAATCTGTTGTAAGTGATAGTGAAGAAATATCTGAGAGATTAAAGAATCTGATGATATCCGAGTTGAATATATTGTTGTACTTGGGTTTTTATGGAGATAAATATGATGTGACAGAGTTTTTGAGCAGAATCCCTGTGTCTTTCTATTTATCTGTGGTAAATGCATTCTTGCGATATGAGTATATGAATGATGCAATGTTTCCTTGCTGCAATTAATGCTTTACTGTTATATCTGTTGCAGTAATGGTTCTCTCAATGATAATATTTGTTGAATGATGTCATGATTATGGTTAATGCCTAAGTTGAATGCTTAGATCTATTTATGAATGTTGCAATAAGTTAGTCAAATGATGCACAACATCCTCCTTCATTCGGCAGAAACATGGTTCCATCAACTCTCCCTTGAACATCTCGAGTGAGACCTCATCTGGTCCGCAGGTGTTGCTGGATGGGGTAAAACCTGTCTAGGCCGGTGCTCAGAGAGATCGTGGTAGCTTGGGTGTTGACAACATGTGGAACCCCTGTCGACTGGGTTTGTGTCAACATAGCCCCAGGTTCTCCTTCCATCGAATGGTTGAAGGATGTGTCTCATGAAGTAGATGGTCCCATGGTCACAGAACTTTCAGGATCAGTGAGTAGTGAACTCAAAGGAAGTGAAAATTTTATTACCAGTTCTATGGTGGAGTCTTATTCTTTAGGTGACATGACAGTAACTCGTGGATCCATATTTTCCCTCGAAATTAACTCCTGATTAAGGGGATATTCATGTGGCAAGTTTAAAATTCTATGGGACCTTTTCAAATGTTGTTCATCCATAATGACTGAAGGAGAATTTCTCCTAAGTGTCTTTTATACAAAAGAAAAAGCAATCCAGAAAAATCTACACAAACTAAGGCAGCAAGCAAACTTATGTGATAGGTGTGAATTCAAAAGTATGGAAACTCACATGATTGTTAAGGCTTCGCAACTCGCGATATACTCCAGGGTCCAACATTTATACTCGGCCCAATTTTTCATAGCACGAACAAGGGAGGATTGGGACCGTACCCTTGACCATATAACCTGAATACCTGATAGAACGTGCATAGTAGCTGCCCGAGTGTTGTTCTCGGTGTATTGCTCTACCAATAAGGCCAAAAGGTTAGCTGGTCTATGAAACCAAAGATTCTGGGTTCAATCCCCACTATGGTCACCATATTTGTTATCGAACAATATACTCGAGCAGACGCAAGCATGATCTCCCTAGTCCAGGTGGATCTAGAACAAATAAAAATAGAACATAAAACTACTTTCCTAGATCAATTAGAGATCAAGGTAGTTAGATGTCTTACCTTTAGATTCGTGAATCCTTCTCCTCTTTGTTGCTCCAAACTTTGTGGTCATCACATCCGTAGCTGCAAGACCTGTCAAAGCACATAGATACAAAACGAGCAATAAAAGTACATATAAACACTAACTAATCTAAGAAAACAATTAGGGAAGTGAGCTCTAAATATCATTAACACAAAGATATTTATGGAAGGAGATTATATTACTGTAAATAAGTGGGAAATACATAGAAGAGTCATGATTACAACCCAAGCCTTAACAATGCAATCTTCCTCCAACAAGACAAGCCAATGCCTCCAAAAGAAATGTATGCCTCCCAAGAGATGGATAGGGATCACCTAGGTTAATTCCACCAGCATGTAAGTGCTATAGACTTACTCCCTTTGGAATGAAGAGGAGCTTCATATTTATCAAACCAAATGGATAGAGTAGGTTGAAGATTATGAGGAGAGGACTAAGGCATCCTTCCTTGAGGTTAGGGAACCATAGGACAGCTCACCTACAAGTTAGGGATAAAGATCCACCCCATATACCTTCAAGAATTCACTTGAAGGTTTCCTTTATCCATTTTAACTAAGTCTGGCACATGTTGCATGAGGGAAACCTGTGCCCGAGGGGGAAATCACAGGCTGCACAAGGGAAACCTGAGCCACTGGTGCAGCCTGCCAGATGACAATCTGCGCTTGACCTAGTTGGGCTCTCCTTGCTATAAGTAAATATGCACTGACCCAACTAGAACTTGTGGGAAAAGGTCAACAACTTGCTCTAGTTGAATTTTTTGATCAGGGAGACTTCAGGAATCAAGGCATTGAGTTGACATGGGTCTCATGGTGATGAGATTTAGGTATAACATTCACCATTGAAAACCTGATAGTGTTTCTTTCTGTTGATGTATTTGTAACTTCGGAAGATAATCACTTGTATATTGTATGTATTACATTTGTACTTTATTGTATCCCCAATGGGATGTATTATTCCTCTGATTGGAAGTGTTGTCATTTGTATTTGTAAGTGTCGCAAGTTACATTGTAAGTGTCATAACTTATATTTGATGGGTTATTAGACCACCTTGGTGGGGTCATCCCTATATGAGTCATGTGGATGGGTTATTAGGCTTCCTTAGGAAGTTGGCCCAGTTAGGTTTAAAGGCAAGTTAAGTTAATGTATAAATAGAGATTGTGACTCTCTCATTCTATGATTCAGTCACTCATCCAACTCGCATAGTTGAGAGAGAGGAGTGTGCACAAGTGGAGGAGGAGTAGCTACTAAATACATCTATCTTTTGGGGTTTGATCTTTGTGATCTTTGTATTTGTGCTCATTCAATCTCTGAGGAAGTTGCGGGGTTTTTAACCTTTTTGGTTTTCCCCGAGGAAACTCTATGTCTCTTGTGTTTATGATTATTATGTTGTGTATGTTATTCTCTTAGTAGGATCCTAGGTAATATTTGAATTAAATTATCAGAATTCTAACATGTTATTAGAGCGGGACTAAGAAGAAGACACTATGCAGCTGTGGAAGCTTGGATTCTTCATTTTTGGGTTTTTCTCCAGAGATCATGAAAGACAGGAGTATAGGTTGACTCTCCTAACAAGGGTGCATCTTTCTATCGAAAGAGAATTCAATTATGAGCACTTTCAATTTTTGGCCTCTCACTACTGCGAGAAATTAGGGTTTCTGCAAAAGTTGAAATTTTTGGAATATGAGACCACGACTGGATGCTCCTCAGAAAAATCAAAGTTTAGAGACCAAGATTGAACTTTTTGGTTGGGTAGAACCCTAGGCTCTATCAAACCCGAGTTTGAGATTTTAACCAGAAAACCAGATTTTGACAGAAACTACAGATCCGAAAGATTCAAAGTCAATTTTGAGGGGTCAAATTTGGAGATTTCAAAATTGAAGTATACCAGCTTGATCATCTCAGCAAGGCTTATTTTTCCATCCAATCACAAGTTTGAAATTCAAATTTTGAATTTTTAGGGTTTCTCTAACAAATGCTAATCCAACTCCAGATCCAATTTTAGCAAATCAAGTCGTAAGACCTAAATATTTTATTTCCATTTGATTTTATCATTAATATGTCTCACCACACCAAGCTTGAGGATAAGCTTGAAGGTGATAATAACTTCCGAGCATGGAAGTATAGGATTGGGCTAATCCTAGAAGAGAATGAATTGGACACCTACATAAGTGAAGAGGTTCCAGTTCTAGAGGGAGATGAGGCTATGGCCTTTCATAAGAAGAACTTGGTCAAGGAAAAGAGAATCATTGAAGACTCTATCAAAGACCATCTCATACCCCATGTTTCTTCTCTAAAGAAACCTGAGGAGATGTTTGACTCCTTGACCAAGTTGTTTGAAGGAAAGAATATAAATCCGAAGATGACACTGCAGAACCAATTGAAAGGTGTAAATATACAGAATGGAGAGACCATTCAATCCTACTTTACTAAGGTCTCTCAAATAAAAGAACAACTTGAAGCTGTGGATGAAGTAGTGGATAATGGAGAAATTGTGATGACCACTTTGAATAGCCTACCTAGGTCATGGGACTCTTTCATACGAGAAATCCGTGCAAGAAATAAATTGATCTCTTTCAGTAGACTGTGGGAGGAATGATCACAAGAAGAAGCTAGGATTGTGGCTCGAGAAGAAAAGATAGGAAGTGAAGACCAAGATTTCACAGCTCACACCAGGAGAAGTAAGTTCAAGAGGGAGCAACCTCATCACAAGAAATATTCTCACCACCATCAAAGGGAGAAGAAATATATGAGATGCTTCATATGTGATGAGAAGGGACACGTTTCCTCAGAATGTCCCAGGAAAAGAAAAGCATTCAACAAGAACAACAAGAAGAGCTATCATGCTCATGCTGCTGAGGATGATGAACCTCCCAAAAAGAAGACTAAGGAAGAAAGTGGAGACTCTTCAAGTGATGAAGAATATGTTCTAATCTCTTCTCTCACAAGTACTGTTACACATGGGTGTAATGATTGACTTATTGATAGTGGGGATTCCAAACATATGACCATATTTAAAGAATCTCTTATGGACCTATCTGAACATGAGTCACCTCATAAGGTGAAACTTGGGGATGACTATAAATACCCAATAAAAGGAGGTGGTGAAGACTCCTACAAATTAGACTCTGGGAAGTCTTTAAATATGCAAGGTGTTCTATATGTACCTGGACTTAAGAAGAATATTCTCTCCATATCATATTTGGATGCAAAAGGGATGAGAGTTGCATTTGTGGATGGCCAAGTACTTATGTGGCCAAAAATGAAGACCATAGATGATGCAGTAGTGATTGGAGAGCAAGAGGGAGGATTGTACAAATTGAAGAGACAACTTGAACAAGACATGGTACATGAATCCATGGATCCAAGTGAAATTTAGCACAGAAGGCTTACACATGTGCACTATAGAGCACTACCAATTGCAAGCAAAGCAGTAGAAGGTCTTCCTGAAATCCAGTCAAAGTATGAAGGTGTCTGCAAAGGATATGCAAAAGGAAAGAACACAAAGAAGGCATTTCCAAGCAGTGAAAGCAAGGAAAAAGGAATTTTGGAAATTATCCACTTGGATGTATGTGGTCCAATGTCATCCAGTTCTCTGAGTGGGTATGTATATTATGTTTCTTTCATTGATGATTTCTCTAGGAATACTTGGGTTTATTTCTTGAAGAACAAAGATGAAGTGTTTGATAAGTTCAATGAATTCAAATCCTTGATAGAAAACCAAACTGATAAGAAGATCAAGACCTTTAGATCCAACAATGACAGAGAATTCACTTCAGGGAACTTCAAGAAGTTATGCAGTACTAATTCAGGGATTAAGAGGGAGTTGACCACTCCATAAAATCCACAACAGAATGGAGTTGTAGAAAGGAAGAATAGAACTATCATGGAAGCAGCACGGGCAATGCTTCATGACCAAGATCTTCCTATGCATCTATGGGTAGAAGTAGCGAGGACAACTATATATGTATAGAACATAACACCACACAGGATACTTGACAAGAAGACACCAGAAGAAGCTTTCTCTGGTAAGAAACTAGAAGCTAGCCATCTTAGGATATTTGATTGTCCAGTATACACACATGTTCCAAGAGAAAAGTGGACAAAGCTAGATCCTTTAGGAAAGAAGGGTTAATTCATGGGTTATAGTGAAAATTCGAAAGCATACAAAATCCACTTTCCAGGGTTCAAGAAGATTGACATCAGTAGGGATGTGACTTTTGATGATGACTCGACATACATCAAAGCGAGGAAGCAACCTGTTGAAGACAATGAAGAACCAAGAGTACCTAGAATACAATACACCACCATGAACAAAGCAACTCTAGAAGAGGATCATGAAATGGAAGATCCACAAGAGGCTGTAGATCCATCTTGTTAGAAGAACTCTCACAAGATAAAACCAACATGGGAAAGAGAGCTCATACAAAATGGAGAGAGGGATGGTGTTCCAGAAGAGGAACACAGAGAAATAAAAAGAACAAGGTCATACACCAGCTATGTAGCCTTACTATGTGACATAATGGACAAAGAGCCTTCTAGTTATGAAGAAGCAGTAGAAAAGAAAGAATGGAAGGTGGCCATGCTCAAGGAATACCAGTCAATCATGAAGAATGATGTTTGGGATGTGGTCCCAAGACCAGAAGGGAAGTTTGTTGTGACTTCCAAATGGATCTACAAGATCAATCATGTTGCAGATGGTAGCATAGAGAAATACAAGGCAAGGTTTGTGGCTCGTGGCTTCTCACAGAAAGAAGGGATAGATTATCAAGAGACCTTTGCACTTGTAGCCAAATACACTTCCATCATAACAGTACTTGCTCTGGTTGCAGTGATGAAGTGGAAGATACACCAGATGGATTTCAAGACAACTTTCTTGAATGGTGTAGTCGAAGACGAAGTGTATGTGGAGCAGCCACTCAGATTTGAGACACATGATAGGGAGTCACATGTGTGCAATTTAAAGAAATCCTTGTACGGTTTGAAACAAGCACCCAAGACATGGTACGGCAGGATTGACAAATTCCTGACTAGTTTGGGATTTACCAAGAGTAAAGTAGATTCCAACCTTTACTACAAGGTTAAGGAAGGCAATGCAGTGATACTCCTACTGTATGTGGATGACCTGTTTGTGATAGGTGAGGATAGGTTGATTGCCGACATGAAGAGGAAGCTTGCTGCCGAGTTTGAGATGAAGGACTTGGGTATGATGCATTACTTTCTAGGTATGGAGGTGTGTGAGACTGCAGATGGAATCTTCCTTGGACAAGGGAATTATGTAGTAGAGATGTTGAAGCGGTTCGGGATGATGGACTGCAAGGCCATGGCCACACCTATGGCATCGAACCTGAAGCTATTGAGTGATGCTTCATCAGAGTCATTTGATGCCATGATGTATCGTCAGATGATTGGGTCCTTCATGTACCTGATGAACACAAGACCATATATTTTATTTGCTATGAACACCTTGAGCTAGTTCCTGATGGATCATAGACATGTTCACTTGATTGTTGTAAAGCATATTATGAGCTACCTGAAGGGTATAGCTGATTATGGGATCAAGTATGATGTGAATCAAAAGTTTAGCTTGGAGGGTTGTGTTGATTCTGATTGGGCATGCAGTGCTGCAGATAGGAAGAGTACCTCAAGGTGTTGGTTTAGTATGGGATCAAATATGATCTCTTGGTTTAGCAGGAAGCAATCCCGCGTAGCACTGAGTACAGCTGAAGCAGAGTATGTCGTAGCTTGTTTGGCTAGTTGTGAGGCAATATGGATAAGGAATCTACTGTCTGATTTGTTTGATCTCCATTTGGATGCTACTTGTACCTTCTGTGATAACCAGAGTTGTGTAAAGTTGTTTGAGAACCTGGTGTTCCATGACAAGTCGAAGCACATCGAGATAGGTTGAGCAGTAAGCTCGTAATCAGTCCTAGGATGCTCTTTCGAGGTTTTGTGAGGTCTGCTTGTAATTTAGTCATGGGAGATCTTGTAGGTTGAGGAGTAAGCTTGTAATCGGTCCTGAGATGCTCTTTCGAGGTTTTGCAGATGCACATAACCAGTCTTATGATTCCACCTCAGTCAGGCCGCTCACATATATGACGAGGACCTACATGGAGGATAGGCCTACATCTAGCATGAAAAAGGGCTAGCTCTGTATAAATTCCTATGACGAGGACAATTGAGAGATAGCACCAGTGATCGAAATGACGAGTAGAGTAGCAGTGACGATGATGCTCCAGTGATACAGTGACTATGATCCAGCTCCAGTATTGAATACTTGTGCCTTTATGTTTTGATGACCTATGTCAAGAGAATACCTTCCTAGTTAAAAGGGAGTGTTGATGTATTTGTAACTTCAGAAGATATTCACTTATATATTGTATGTATTACATTTGTACTTTATTGTATCCCCAATAGAGATGTATTATTCCTCCGATTGGAAGTGTTGTCATTTGTATTTGCAAGTGTCGCAAGTTACATTGTATGTGTCGTAACTTATATTTGATGGGTTATTAAACCACCTTGGTGGGGTCGACCCTGTATGAGTCATGTGGATGGGTTATTAGGCTTCCTTAGGAAGTCGTCCCAGTTAGGGTTAAAGGCATGTTAAGTTAATGTATAAATAGACAGTGTGACTCTCGCATTCTATTCATTCACTCACTCATCCAACTCGCATAGTTGAGAGAGAGGAGTGCGCACAGGTGGAGGAGGAGTAGCTGCTGAAGACATCTATCTTTTGGGGTTTGATCTTTGTGATCTTTGTATTGGTGCTCATTCTATCTTTGACTAAGTTGTGGGGTTTTTCACCTTCTTGGTTTTCCCCGAGGAAACTTTGTGTCTCTTGTGTTTATGATTGTTATGGTGTGCATGTTATTCTCTTAGTAGGATCCTAGATAATATTTGAATGAAATTATCATAATTCTAAAACTTTCTAGATCCTTAACTGTCGGAAGGGAAAAAAATTGTTCTGCCAACTTTCTTACTAGAGGGAACAATTTTTTAGATTCTTCCAAAGACTACTTCTTCTTTTTTGCATATTGTGAAAGGAAATCAAATCTGGACTTATACTGAGAGTTACTTCCAGATTCCTTTATTTCTGAAAAAAGATTATTGTTGCATATTTACAGGTGGTTGTGAAATCATAGTTTTTTCTGGAACAATTAAATATCGTTCCTCCATACTAATAATTTCCTTCTATTGTTCCACTTTTGACTTCTTGCTTGAAACTTATTCATCTACTTACATACTATCAAATTATGAAATACTTCTCTTATTGGTGATATTAGGTTTAGCCGGTGTTTGAACTAGCATTTTCAAAATGCTTGTTTGTTCCATATTCACTTCTTTGTTATCTTGTTCAAATTTGAATAAATTTTATATTTATTTTAATCCTTCAACTGTTTGATGATCAAAATCCTTGTTTATATTTTGTTGTCTACTTTGCGATATAATTTGATGAGGATCATAGCTAATCCTTTCATCCTCTTGGAAATCCATGATCTTCAATCATTTTTATACTATAGATAGGGATGCCTTAGTGTTAATGATGAATGGACCAACTTTAAGAGGGAATTTCAAATTTGATGATTTTTTGAAAACATTGAAATGTTCTTCTTCTAAATGCAACCTTTATCTAAGAGATCCTAAGGAAAAAACCTTTGGTGCTAAAAAGGCTGGCAACAGATATGGTGCTTCGGTAAAACCATACACTCTGATTATAGTATGTTCTTTATACAAGAACCAATCACATGTTTGTCCTTCTGGTGTAGGATGCAACATTTATTTCATTTCTTTTAACACTCGAAGCAGTTCAACATTAGAAATAATTCTGTAAACTTCTGCCATGATTGTATTGGTGAACTCAAACATATTGATATGTTTAGGAAGGTCATGATAAAAGAGGGTAATAGGAAACTTCAATTCAATAATATTTGAACACAAGAACAAGCTAAGGAGATATGACTGATATCTGAAATGCTTCAACTCATGAAAATTTACCAATTGGACATGAATTGCATTAGCTAGGAATTCTTCAAAATTAAAACAACACACTGGACTCGACTGTGACTCGGGTGAAATGAATTGCAGAAGGAAACCTAACATAAATTATGTTATTGATTTAACACTATATAGACCTAAAATTTGACTCAACAAGGACGAAACTAACTGGGTATCTCGCTGAAAGACATCAATACTCAAAGGGAACGATAGGTTTTCATGCGATTGACCATCCTTCAAGACTTGTAATAAAAACTTGTCTTTTTCTTAAGGACTGCAATTTCTATAAAACTTTACCAAATTTTCTTCGTTAAATGACTCAGGTCTTTCGGAAAATGTTTCAGGTAAACCTAGAACCTTACGAACATGTTGCACATTGAATCGACATAGAAATTTGGTTGTATTTACATTAATGGTTACCATTTTGGACTAAGAATAATTCACTGCATACCAACAAACAAATTCGGGGAAGTGTAGGGTCTGTTCGACACAAAAATAATACAGAAAAGAACCAAAAACAGTAAATACATCCTTTCGCTACGACCTAAACTCCATTAATTGCTGTTTAGACTGCGAAATACTACACACAGACAAGACAGGGACGAAAATATCACTTTCCTGTCAACTAAAAGCTCCTCGTTTTCATCTAAACTTTGATTGAACGGAACAAGGTCTTCAATTTTCTCCAGGTGGGAGACAAAATATGAGAAGTGAGGGTTTTGACCTACCTATGAAGTGAGCTTGAGGACTTCTTTTATTGTTGACGAAGACAAGTCATGTATTTCCTTCTGCTTCTTTTCCTCTAGGGAATAATCAACAAATGCATTTTTTCAAAATTCAAACAAACCTTTTATATAACATATGCTTAGGTGGTTTCAGAACTTGTGATGAGCGGTTTAAATTTTACCACTTTTCACAGCAAACTCCACCAATGGTTGCCACATGGTAACCTATTTAATTTCCGGTCCACCTTTCCAAGTTTAATCACCATGTACTTTCTAGCGCCAAAACCCCTTTCCACCATCGATTTGATTTTGGGTGGGTCTACATCATTATTCTACCATGGGTTTACACATTTGCAACTTTTGGTATGAATTGTTCAATTGTTTGGCACCTTTTCCATTTCCTCCCTTAGTCATTTGAAGCCCTTCCATGCATTTGAATCCCCTATGTGCAATCATGAAGCCCATGAAGTTGACTTGAAAAGAACACCGTCGATCTCAGAGGAATCAAATCCAATGGATCACATGCATTTCGCTAGGTTAACATGCACGAAGTTTAACCCAAGGAGGTGACCCACAATCCACTTTTAATTAGGATCATAAACTTTTCAAGTCCACTGTCAATCTTGGATGGGGTGATCCAATGGTGCAAGACAATTTCCATAGGTTAAGCTATTCAGAGTTTAAATCTCAGGATACGATATGAAATATTTATGAAATCTAGATAAGCACATGTTGAAGTCCACCGTTGATGTGGATTGACGAAGATCGAATGGGTTTTAATCATTTCGTTATTTAAAATGCTCGAGGGTTATTTAATAGGATCAGCCATGAAATATTTGTAAATCTTAGTTGGCCACCGTTTTGACATCCACTCTGTTGAACAAAGGTTTGGAAATGGTATATTTGCAGAACAATTTGGCCAAATTGCCAACTTTGAAGAATGCCAAAATTGGTTAACTCTACAAAAAAGTAATTCCTTATTAATTAAAAGAAAGATTGAAAGACTATTAAGATCAATGATGAATCGATGTAATTAAAAGGATACAATATTTTTCATGAAGAGTCATGATTTTCCTAAAAAGACACAATGTTTAAATAATAAAGTTCTTTGAAAAGATATATAACCATACTAGTCAAATGTATGAAGAGGACCGGAGGTGTCTCTCAAGTTTTTGTAATTGCATATCAGAAGCAAGAAAGAGGCCAATGAGATAGATGAAGCATTACAAAATCTCGAGATGCCATTGAATATCTAGAAAACTGAAGTTAAAACTATTATAAATTAGATTGTGGTTGGTTGGTGCTTGGGGCGGGTTGAGGTCTGCTAAGGGGGTTTTTACCTCCTTTCAGTCGTGGCTAGAGAATTAGGGTGTTGGGACATCCTTGTTTGTTGAGAAGGTACAAAAACATGGGTGTAGGTGGATCCTTTCTGTAGTGGCACAATAATCTAGGAGTGATCTAACCATTTACATCATATTTCCATATATCAAAACCTTGTGCATGTAAATGGAGTCGCATTCTTATAATCCAATGATCAAAATTTTATCCATAGAACAATTGAACCCCATCTGCAGAGTAGAGACTTTCATGTTCATCCATGTGCTCTAGAGATATTCATTCTAGCTATCAAACTCTCTTGAAGGAATTGACTCTAATACCAATTAATTATTGGCAACTTATAGTAAGAGGGGGGTGAATTATTATTTAGCACTTTTTAACACTTTTAACCTTAAGTACAAAATGTAACATTAACCATTAACAATGTCATTCGCCATCAGATAAAACCAACACATAACATCATAGACAATGCGCAAGAGATTTAACGTGGATTAGAAACCCAGACAAGGGAAATGTTAGGAACCCATGTCAACCCTTCTCTTTACTTTTTTAGTATATTGTTGTTGGACGCATATGCTTTGTAAGTCATCCCATAGTATTATTTTTTTATCCATAGTCTGTATTAGCCCATAGTAATGATCCATAGTATTGGACACATATGCTTTGTAAGTTGTCCCGTAGTATTATATGTCCCATGGTAGTGACCCATAGGATTGGCGCCTAGACTTAGTATATAAGTTTTTTTTGAGGCCAATGAAGGACGGTGAAGTTATTTGTATTGACCTTTCTCAAAGGAGGTTTCCCCCTCGAAGTGGCCCACAATAAATAAAAATATTTTGTGATCTGATATATCGTGTATTTCATCAATTAATTATTGCAGGTTCCTCACATCTGGTATGATAGCACTTTCTTGGGCTCGTTGGGTGGAATTTCTGGCAAAACAAATTTCGCATATGTTGCAGGTTTGGATCTGGGAATAATTCCTATCCACTTAGCTCTGGGAAGTACTTGGGCATAAGCCCTAAAACGCATTGTGAGGAGTACCATAGGAACCCCAAAGTAGCTTTCCCATTAAGAGGACCTTCCAACGGAAAGGGAAACGACCCCTGCCTGATTGATTAGTTCCCACCCGTGAGGTAAACAAAGAGATATCGTTTGTGGAAAAGGGGTTAGCAGTTTTACCTGAGACATGGAGTGAGGGGTACTGCCCCAATACGCAAGGCGTCAAACAACATTAGTGCCTGAGTGAATCCCCTAAACCGTTAGGAAGCCGAGCATACCTGGGGTTCATATCTATTTTCAGCTGCTAAATCGCAGATTACATCTGTCCAAACCTGTTTCTGATCACTTTCATGTTGCTATAGATCCATTTGTTGCCGATCACTTCCATGCCATTGCAGATCCATTCCAAAAAAAAAAAATCTACCATATCTCCTTTTTTTTAACTCCAATTCCCTTGAAACTTCACTGACATCCCTACAATTCCATTCTGCATATTTCATTCCTTAGGACCCTATCCCAAATTCCACTTCCCAAATCCATAAATCTCAGATCGGTCTATTTTTAGGGTTTGTGATAACTTCTTCGATTTTCACCCAGTCGCCTTCAAATTTTGACATAGTGTTTATTTCCTATTTTTGCTTCTTTATCCCTCTCTAAAACATTTTCCCATTCTTTCACCTTGCTTTTGAAATCCTCATTTTCTACTTCCCTATCCATTTGAAAGTGTCCAAAACCTAGTCAAACCCCAATTACCCAATAGAGTTTTTCCCAAATCCAAATTTCCCTTTGCTAAAGAAGGTTATGTTTGTGTTTTTCTAGCCATTCACAAAAAAAAAACTCTTGGTTATGGTTGTCACTCGCGCAAGAGCACTAATCATGGAGGAAGAACTTGCAGCCCTCAAAACCAAACTCCAAGATTTGGATGAAAAATTTCCCAGCCTCCATTTTCATCATTCAGCCATGAACACAAAGCGACAGCCAGACTCTTCTGCAAACATTGGGTTCTCTTCTTCCAGTAATTTTCATGGTTCGAAGCTTGATTTTCCTCGCTTCGATAGTAATGATCAGGATGGATGGATATACCGGGAAGAACAATATTTCAGTTTACATAATACTTTTGATGTCCAAAAAGGTCCACTTGCATCCTTTCATTTGGGACAAGAAGCCTTTAATGGTACCTTTGGTACATCAAGGCTCATGACGAGCCAAAATGGACATATTTTTTCCAACTCCTTTTGCAACGAGTTGGTCCTAGTGCTTTTTATGACTTCAAAGGAGCACTCACTAAACTTCGACAAATTGGCACTGTGAGAGAGTATCAAACAAAATTTGAGAAACTGGCCAATCACACAGAAGGATTGTCTGATGAATTCTACACGAGTTGTTTTATCAATGGTCTCAAGGATGAAATTCACTCAAGGGTTAAAATTTTATGTCCCAACACAATGATGTAAGTCCTAGGGTTGGATAAATTGGTGGAGGACAAGATCACATCCCAACAACACTCCAAATCCACTTTGTTCCATTCAGAAATATGGTTTTCCAATGACCTCCACTCACGCCAGCTCCTTGACCACCTCCTATCAAGAACTTGTTTGAAGGAGAGATGCGACAATGTAGAAAAAAAGGGCTTTGTTATAATTGTGATGATAAATTCAGTTGGGGACATAGATGTATTGAGAAAAATCTCTATCTCTTGGATTTGGATTCTCTGCCTGCCTTTGAATTTGGTGATAAAGCTCCAGATACAATATATGATCAAGTCAACATTCAACAGCTGTTGGTTGACCCTCAATCTCTAGACAACCACCCATAGATATCTCTCCATGCTTTAGCTGAAGTCACCACCCCACAAACAATTTGGGTTAGGGGTTACTTCAAGAAGCTCCCTCTTCCAATACTCATGATTCTGGTAGCACTCATAACTTCATTGACCCTCGTATCACCAAACAGGCTGATTGTTTTATCCATCCTTACTCTAACTTTGAATTCATGATTGCCAATGGGGGCACCTTACCTTGCAAGGGGAAGTGTCCCAATGTGTGTATTTCTATGGAATATGATACCTTTCGCTCTGACATGTTTTCCTTGGCCTTAGGAAGATGTGATGTTTTTTGGGCCCTCATTGGTTACACACACTTAGCCCCATCTTATGGTATTTTGCTGAAATTTGGATGCAATTTCTAGTCAATGGGAAACAACACACATTTATAGGCTTACAACCAGGGTCTCTCTACATCATCAGTTCATATTGCTTGGAAAATATCCTTAAGAAGAATTCACATGGTGTCATCACTCAGCTCCATTCCATTAAGATGCGCCCATCAATGTGTTAGGATATTCTTATACTCCATCCTAGTCCCACCAGTATTTTGATCATTTACTTTTTCAGTCATGCATGCACTTTTAGGGTTTGCATACATCCCAGTCATCATCCCAGCACCTAGCCCTCAGTTAGCTAGCCCCCAGGAGCTTCTCACTATTCAGTTTTAGCCCTCCAGTTGCTTAATGCGCCCTTCTTCCTTGATTTTAGGGAGCAACTCACCCTTCTTCACCTACCAGTCCAGTTGTCACTTAGTTACAGTCATTTATAGTTAGTTACACTCAGTTACAGTTAGTTACATTGAGTTACACTCAGTTACACCTACCAGAGTTAGTTTGACTGATGGTTGACAGTTACTTGAGCATTGATGACTCCACTGATGATGATGAGGACACCTAGTTGTGCTCCAATGACACTCTATTGATCTTATGATCACTCTGAGAGGCTAATTCGAATTTCCACCTTATGCATTCGAATCCTCTCTACCATTGTACTATTTATTTGTCCATACTGTGATTAATTAATTAGTGTGTGTGAAGTATTATTGCTTCTATCTGAGTTCTACTGTACCATATTATTCTGTTGCTTATTATATTGTATTGTTCACTCTTCTCCTATTTTCTTGCTTAATCATAATTACTCTTGTGAGGTATACATCATCTCTTAGATCTGCTGTGAGGATTTTCACACAATAGTCTCCACTACGCCTTTGGATCTACAACACATTTTGGATACACACAGTAGGTTTCTTGGACCCAAAATTTGACAGCCAAAAAATCAGATTTTCTACATCTTATGGGCGATCATCCGACAACCTTGATATTTTTCTAACGTCGGTCCAATGTTGGCTGAAATCCGATGGCTGGAACATCATCGGTTATGCGATGCCCCGAGGAAGTCAGATAACCGACTTTCGACACTTCATAGGAAGTCAGATATCTTCAGACTAGGTGTCGGTTAACCGATGCCCAATACATATCGAAATGGTTGGAGTCTGACGTTCCTTGCCATCGAAAGTATGACAAGAACGTCAGATACCTTCGATGTGGGCATCAGATATCCGATGACCATTACACATGGAAAGGGAAGGAATCCAACATTCCTTTCCATCGGATGTATGGCAAGAACATTGGATAGCTTCGGTGTGGGCATCGGATATCAGACGACCATTAGACATGGAAAGGGAAGGAATTCGATGTTCCTTGTTGTCGAAGGTATGGCCACGAACGTCGGATATCCTTGCTGTGGGCGTCAGATATCCGACCACCATTAAACATGGAAAGGGAAGGAATCTGATTTTCCATGTCGTCGGAGGTATGGCACGAACGTCGGATCTCCGACAACACTTACATGAGAAAATACCTTGAATATGACATTCCTTTCCGTCGAACGTATGGAAAGAACATCAGTTACCTTCACATTGTCGCCGAATATCCGACAACCTTATGATATTTAAAAAAAAATACACTATTATTTGGAAATCAATAGATATACTATTATTCTTGGAGCTCATGAAGAGAGCCATGTTGGCTTTCCACTCAACATAGTTAGGTCTCATTATGCCCATCTAAAGATTCAAAGGGTATGGAGATGCAAATATACAAAAACATAGGAGTGATAAAAAAAACAATAGAACATGGATGGTAGGGGTTGTACTATATTTAAAACTTTGCAAATCACACCAATTGAAAAATCCTTGTCCTAAATCTAGAAAATTCACACCACTAAAGTCACACAACTGCAAAGCTAAATCAACACACCCTCTTCAAAAAAAATTATACTGCTGAAATAAAATCACATGCTTGAAACGAAATCTCACACTGCGAAAATGGAGGTCACACTTGTGTTAACACCCAAAAAGTGCTCATTACCTCATCTACCCCATTACACGACTCATTTGTCAATATTTCCTACCATATTTGCCTCCAGAACCACAAAATCCCTTTAAAAAGCCTCCAAAAGGCCACAAAACCATTTAAAAAGCCTCCAAAAGGCCAAAAAACCCCTTTTTCCCCCAAAATACTCCAAAATTCCTCCAAAATAGCAAGAACCCTCTAAAAAGGGAATACAAATATAAAAAAAAGAGGAAAAAGAGGGAAAAAGGAGGCAAAAACCCTATACAGCTGACCTAAACCATATGGTTCTCAAAACCATGGGCCAGCACTCCACCACTAAAAACCTATAAATAGGTGATGGAGTCCCCTCATTTCATATCCACAGTCAAATACACCCTTACTCTGCCAAAATCACTCTTGAAACCCTAGCTCACACTTGAGCTACTTTCACCCTTGAGTACCCCTTTGGCCCATTTCCAACCCTTTGGAGAAAGAGAAAGGAGCAAAGATGGAAGCCTGGAAGCAACCCTCCTGGACTGCTGCAAGAGCTCCACCAAACCTTCACATTGGAGGTATAATTAATACAAAAACTCTTGTTATTATCTTATTTTTTCTATTTTATGCACATGTTTAGAATAATTACCATTTTTACTGTACTGTTTTTATTTACTGTTTATTCAACTGCTACTAAGGAGTCCTTTCTCCTTAGTAGGTTCTCATTTGCACAAGCTGGGGTGAAAACCCTAGCTATAGTTTTGGTGACTCTGCTTGTGTTCCTTTGAATTTCTTGTTATAGTTTTTAAAGTTTTAAACATTTTTAATTTTCTACAATATTTCACTGTTTTTTCCTTTCGGTTGTCCCTTTCGGCTGTCGTAAACCGCATTTTTTACCTCCCACAGTTGCATTTCGACCGCGTCTTTCACGCATTTACCTGCGGTCCAACCGCGGCTCTAAGACTATTTTCGGTGACCTACCGATGGTTTCCAGTCTGTTACCTGCGATTTGACCGTGGCTATTAGGTTGTTTCGTGCGGTCCGACAACGGCTGTTAACCCATTTTCCTACGTCTCGCCTGCGGCTTTCATCCAGTTTTCTGCAACCCGCCGGCGTCTTTCGGCCAAAATCCTACAACCCGCCTTGAGCTTTCAGCCCTTTTCCTGCAACCCGCCGACGTCTTTTGGCCTTTTTCCTGTGTCTCGCCTGCGGCTTTCAGCCATTTTCCTACAACCCGTCGGCGTTCTTTGGCCTTTTTCCCGCGTCCCACCTACGTCTTTCAGCCATTTTTCTGCAACCAGCCGGCGTCTTTCTGCCTTTTTCCGGCGTCCCGACTACGTCTTTCAGCCGAAATCCCGCAACCCGTTTGCGACTGTTGAGCTGTTTTCTGCGGTTCGACCGCCCAGATTTGCCACAAACTTGTGGTCTGTTTTCCACACTTTTTTCCTGTTTTGAACCCAGCACTTTGCTGCAATATTTTCTACACCTGTACAGCCATCTTTCCTACCTACAACTATACTTCCCTATAGCCTTTTTTCTGTAGTATTATTTCTGTTCCATTTACAGAATATTTTAAAAAGAAAAAATTTCAGCATTTTAATTGAAAAGAGAAAATTTTGCATTTCAAAGTTTAAATTATGTATTGTTATTTTTAGTTAGAAAGTTGCCCACTCCGTGGCACTTTTACTTGGGTTCATCATCTCACACGCACACACTCTGTCACCTAATTCAAGTGAGCCCTAAAATACTGCTTAACACAACCAACATTCTAACCCCACTTGGGGAACACATAAGAATTTTTTTAATTAGGTAGGATCGGGGGGATAGGCATCCAAATAACACCCCTCAGTTGCTTACACTTGATACATAGCTATTGTCCATTAGGGAACCAAAATCCCCTAGTATTTTTTGGCATGGTCACAACTGGTCTATCAGAGGGCCTCTCCCCTAGGAGGGTTGAAGTCGCTAGACTGGTTCCGGAGGCCTGAGTGGAATACCACAATCCATTCAATAACCGAAGGCTACCTTTCGCAGTTCTTGGGGTATCACCCATATGGGGATACCGCAGCGATAGAACCAAACGGCAGATTCACCTTTTCTGGACGTGTCATGAACGGGGTATCTTAGTTTCTTTTCTTCTAGGATTAACTACCCAGTGTCCCTCCTGGTAGGGGGATATCTTTAGCCACTTGGCTCCACTATCCATATTGTCTGACTTGGATTTCATCACCTTGCAGAGGATATGTCTAGTTGAGTCAGAATACTATTTAGCTAGGTGTTTGCATGCTCCCTTACCTCCTTTTGGTCTAGTGAGTCCACTATTTTTATTTTTTAGGAAAACTGCTGCTTGTTGGTATTCTGACCATTTCTATTGATACTCCACTTATTGTAGCACAACTATTACAATAAGTGTTTTGAGTTGGTTGTTGGCCTGAGTGCCATATTTTTTGAGCTCTCCTTCTACACACTCGGTTTCATTAGGGTTTTTGAGCTTTCTTTCACTGAGCATAACCCCCATATATTTGACACCATTTGTCACCATTGAGTCCCCGAGACATTCTCGGTGCCTCCGGGGCGAGCCCCCACAGCACGGTTCACTTGACATCACCCGTCATAGACATAGATCTTCCTCACTTAATACCACTCATCATAGATCTCGAGCCTTGTCACTTGACTCCACTCGTCAACGACATAGAACTCCGTCACCCGATCTAGATGCCCCTAATTTTACCTCTAATTCTGAGGCAGAGTCCGAGAACCCCATTTACAATGCACCAACCAGCCCCATGGCTGGCATGACTTCCACCCCTTTCTTTGTAGGGACCATTGGTGGAGCATCCACCACCACACCTACTTTGTGTATGCCCTTGATGGGGCCCACATCTACCATTCCGATCACTGTACCCATTCCAGTAGCTGACATACCTATCACCACTCCATCAGTGACTCACACTACCCTTGGCGGTGTAGGACCATCCCATACCACTTTCGTTCCTCCACTTGGGGGCAACATCCAAAACCTTTCCCCTCCACTTGGGGGCATTGGCCCCAACATGGTCACACCCACTAGTATGTCACATCCTTCTATTAGTGTTCCATTCATGGCTAGCCTCAACCTTCCTGACCTAGCTAGACTGACTAACGAACCCATCAGACATGACCCTGCGTGGCCTCACATGCCCACCAAGCTCCCCTCCAACATCCCTAAGTTTGAGGGCAAGGCAGGTGAGCACCCCCATAACCATATTATGTCCTTCCATCTATGGTGTTCCTCCAACTCCATAGTGGATGACTCTGTCCACCTCCATCTGTTACAGTGCACCCTCACTGGCTCTACAACTAAGTGGTACATCGAGCAGCCCCATGGGACCCACACCACATTTACCTCCCTTGTCTCGACTTTCCTGCAATTCTTTCAGTTACCTATCCGCTATGACGCGGGAGTTGAGATCCTACTGTCTTGCAGACAGAACACAGCTACCCACATCACTGACCACATTCATGAGTGGCGTCGATGCCGCAGCCTCTGCAAAATCAAGTTAGACGACCGTATCTTCTTAGATTAGTTTCTAAAATCCCTCCTTCCTGTCATTGCCAAGGATGTGGCATCCGAACGACCCCAGTCCGAAGAAGAGGCCATCCTCAAAGCCCAGCAATTTGACCTCATTTATGCCCAATCGGGTTATCTGTATTCCATCATACCTGATGCCCCTCGTGGCGATTCCTCTCAACACGATGCACCAGGGGCATCCCATGCCACAGATGGCATCATTGGTCATATTGCCTCACATCACCAACCCTTTTCCATAGCACGTCCTATCCATGGCCCCGACCTTTCACGGGCTACATCTCAATCTAGAGCAACCAATTCGTATGCTCCCATGGCACATCACCAACATTCCCATGGACCCTCATGTCCACCTCAGTTCTTTGGTCATGCACCCCTCGCTTACGCCCCCCCGGTCGCACCTCAGCCATATTACCACCCACAGACTCCACCAGCTCCTGTGTCCTCTCAATCCCAACATGCTTATTACCCATCACAGGTAGCCCCTGCGGAAAACCTACAACCTGTTCCAAATATGTATCAGCAACCCCCACAAGGTTCAGCACTTGCACAACCTCCACCTGCTTATTGTCCATCGCAGCCTGCTCCCGCACCTGCACAACCCCAGAACCCACTTGCTGCCCAAGGGAAAGTATATGCCCAACAGAACCCACAGCAGAACCAAAACAACCAGCGCCAACAGGGCCAGCAAAACCATGGCAAAGGCTGTAACCATGGGAACAAGCAACCTCCAGACCAAGGTGGTCAACCTCCCAATCCCCCAAACAACAATAACGTAGCACCTGCCAACCAGAACCCCGATCGGCCGCCCAAGCAGGCCAAAAATCCTAATTTGTGAACAAACCATCCTTGTTCTATTTGCGAGGTCTATGGCCACTATACACATGCTTGCCCACATTTGGAGCGAACTCGGCAACTATGGACTGATGATGCCCATTGCCAAGGGCACACGGTTCCTCAGGCACCACCCAACCCCCCACCGCAAAATCAACCCTTGGTGTTACAAAACCCTTTACCAACCCAAGGCATAGTGAACACTCAGCCATTGGCTCCCCCTCAAGGCAACGCGCCACCACAACAACATATCACTTACGCCGCTCCTGATCAACCCATGTTAGACTCAGGTACCCACCATTTGTTAATGATGTCATCCACCGATGTCAACCTCCAAACCCGTCAAAACCAATATGGCTCCACCCCTAAAGCCTCTCCCGCCGACAAAACACTAACACTCATCCCACTGATCAGACGTTATGTATACCTCTCGCTCCACTAGATGGCGCCTCCAAAGCACCTCGCTTCCCACTTCGTCGCATCAACAATAACCCCAATGCTCGTGCTGCGTCAAATTACAACATTGTAGATGACTTAGCCCAATCTCTCGCAGCCATGTCTACGTTAGAAGTCTTAAAAAATTGTCCTTCATAGCGTAAGACTTTGCTCTCCGCCATTTGTGCTATTGACCCAAATGATTCACGACTGATGGCCTTCGATTTGGACCAGTTCGAACCACGCCTGCCTTCCACTTTAGCGTTCCAAGTTTCTGTTTCCATTCGGAATCTTGTCATTCATCAGTGCATTATCGATGAAGGTACCCCTACATGCATTATGTCCACATTCGTTTTGCAGAAGTTGGGATCCCCTACTCTCCAGCAGTCCACCACTGCGTTGCGAGCCTACGACGGCCGTTCAGCTCAACCCCAAGGTCTCTTAGCTAATGTCCCCATCCAATTGGCTGGTAAAACCGTGCTCATTGACATAGAGGTCATCAATGCCCAACTTGATTATAACCTCTTACTTGGCCGCAGCTACATGTATGCCATGCGGGCAGTTGCCTCATCCATTTTTCATACCATGATGTTCCCCCATGACGGACGCGTGGTCAAGGTCGACCAACTCACCTATTACGATCCCAATGCCCCCATTGCACCCAAAAATGTTCTCCCCATGATTGAACAACCTGTTTTTGGTGCAACTACCTCGTTTGTTTCCTCCGTGGGACCCAGACATTACTGAGATACGCTGATGACCTCAACATTCCAATCCATTCCACCCCCGTCACCCGCGACCGAAGTATCTAACCTATGTACCATTTCCCACAATACACAAACACCCAACAATCAACCGCCCTTGTTACCCAAACCACCATTGGTACCTAGTCACATTGGTATTACACCCATCCACACAATCCCCTTCCTATTCCCTCCCTTGGGATTAGTAAGCGCCCCGGTTATGGCTACCCTTAGCCTCCCCGGGTTAACCTTGGGATTAGCCGTGTGGTATATTTCGCCTCTCGTTCCCCCACCGACACCAAATGTCGTCCTACAACCGGTGCAACCCATTGCTACTACTAGTCAACCACCTCCCAGTGTTACTACCCCTTCCTCATCTACGAATCCCCCCCTCTTATCAAGCACACTGGGGGCAAAGGCCCAAAACCATACACTGTTGTACCCCCACCCAAAGTAGTTAAACCCCCCCCCATGTTTCGTGCTCCTCCCAAATGCTCATTGTGTGATGAGTTAGGCCATCCAACTCATCAATGTCCACAATTACCTACATTATAGGAACACATGCAAATGCTTGACGATGACCCCAAAATCCCGGTTGTCGAACTTGATCCAACCCCTAAACCTCATGATAAATCACTGCGTACCAACCACCCTTGCGCAATATGCGGTATTTACGGCCATTACTCACATCACTATCCTGATCTCCCGGATTACAGAGCAGCTCTCTACGAGATGAATAATTTGGACCTTGAGATGACACCCCCCACAATTAAGGAGATACACCCCCCATTGTCACCCTCATCCAGAGATATTCACACCATTTATATGATGTCCTCAACTCCCATCCCCTCGTCAACCGATTTGACAACTCAAATTTTCCGAAATGATGAGGAGATTCTAAAGCCTCTCACTGCCCCGGATTATCCTTGGGACGACATGCACCATCGTTCCTATTTACTCCCAGAAGACTCCTCCTCTACCACAGCTACCCAATTCGCGGTTGAGTCCAAAGATTTCCTTCCCACCAAAGTCGACTGGTTTAAGGATCCTATTCCTGCTCCTGATGCCTTTGAGGAAGGTAACATGGCCAACATCTCACCTGTCATCCACATCGATATCTCTGACCCACCTGGTGCTCTTGAAATCATTACATTAGGAGCCTCTTGCAGTGAGTATGAGATTGGAGAGTACACAAAACTTTTCCAAGAGTTCTGTGATGTCTTTTCCTGGTCCTATACCAAAATGCCTGGTTTCGACCCCGCTATTATAGAACACCACATTGACACATGGCCATATGTACCCCCCGTTCTCCAGAAACAGCGCCCCATTCATCACTTAAAGCTCCCCGCTGTTAAAGCAGAGATTGAGAAACTTCACAAAGCAGGATTCATTTATCCTATTGCATATACCACTTGGGTTTCAAACCCCGTTCCTGTTAACAAAAAACAAGGCACCATCAGAGTATGCACTGAATTTCGTGATTTAAACCGAGCCTATCCCAAAGACAACTTCCCCATGCCATTTATTGACCAACTCATCGATGCGCCTGCGGGGCATGAAGTCCTATCTTTCATGGACAGTTTTTTCGGATACAACCAGATTCAGATCCGTAAGGAGGATCAGTAAAAAACTGCCTTTACCACCCCATGGGGCACCTTTGCCTATCACGTCATGCCTTTTGGCCTCAAAAATGCTGGTGCCACCTTCCAGCGGGCCATGACCTATTGTTTTCATGACTTGGTCAATATCCTGCTAGTCTATCTTGATGACCTTACAGCTCATTCCCGGAAACGATCAGACCACCTTAACAACCTCCGGCAAGTTTTTCTGCGTTGTCGCAAATATCAAATCCACTTGAACCCTCACAAGTGTGTCTTTTGCGTTCCAGCAGGCCGGTTGTTGGGTTTCATTGTTTCCCAGAAAGGAATCGCTATTGATCCCCTGAAAGTCCAAGCCATCTTAGAAATTCCTTCTCCTCACACGCTTCGGCAGCTCCAGAGTCTGCAGGGGCGATCTAATTTCCTCTGTCGCTTCGTTCCTAATTATGCCACCACTGTTCATGGTTTCTTACACCTTCTTTGTACCCACATACCCTTTGTTTGGGATGAGCAAGCAGAAGATGCATTCGAATCCCTCAAGAAAGATCTCACACAAGCCCCTTTGATCTCCCCTCCGAATTTCCCTCAGGACTTCATCCTTTACGTCTCGGCATCTGATTATGCTGTGTCCAGAGTCCTTGTTCAAGAAGACGTCGCTCGCAAGGAGCATGTCATTTATTATGTCAGCCATACCTTGTCTGGACCACCCCTATGTTACCCATATGAGGAAAGACTAGCCCTTGCTGTGGTCTTTTCCGTCCAACAATTGCGACACTACATTTTGCTCAGTCATACCATAGTTGTCGCTGACTCCAACCCCATGGTCTATCTCTTAAACCGATGCCTCCTGCAAGGTCGTGTTGCTAAATGGGTCATTATCCTCCAAGAATATGACATCACTTTCAAAACCCCTAAGAGCACTAAATCCCTCGCGCTTGCCGAGTGCATCACCGATCTCCCCTCCCTTCTGCCGTCCCCACAAATCTCCGATGAGTTACCCGACAATCACTTGTTCATCATCTCGTTTGATGACCCATGGTACGGTGATATTTTTGTATACCTTTGCACATAGAAGTTCAGACCCAACATCAGTCATGACAAACGCTATTGTATCCGTCACCAGGCCTCTCGATATCTCCTCTTAGGCGACATCCTTTGCCGGCGAGGGGTTGACACGATTCTCTGTCGTTGCCTTACACACGCGAAAGCTGAACACATCCTCATTGACTATCATAGCGGTGCCTGCGGTGGCCATTTCTCTGGAATGGCCACCGCCCAAGAGGTCATATGCGCCGGATACTTCTGGCCCACACTCTTTACCAACTGCATCACAACGGTCAAACACTGCCATAATTGCCAACTCTTTGCCCCCAAGGCCCCGACACCACCCGCTCCGTTACACCCAGTTGTCATCGTTGGCCCCTTTTTTAAGTGGGCCATTGAATTCATGGAATGTAAACCCCCATTTTCCAACGACCATAAGTACATCATTGTCGCCATTTATTATTTCACCAAATGGGCTTAATCCATGCCCACCTTCAATTGTAAAGCTGACACCGCTGCCCGTTTCTTTCTTAACCATGTTATCACTCGATTCGGGGTCCCCAAATAGTTGGTCTCAGACCATGGTTCACACTTTGAAGATTCCTTTTGGCACGAGTTATCCACCCTACTAAAGTTCAAACATCAGTATTCCTCTACTTACTACCCCCAAGGGAACAGCCAAGTAGAGGCCATTAACAAAATTTTAAAAACCATCCTGCAACGCACTGTTGACCGGCATAAGTCCAATTGGAACCACATGTTATTCCCTACCTTATGGGCTTATCGTACATCCACCAAAACTGCCACCAGTTTTACCCCATTTCATTTAGTTCACGGTGTAGAGTCTATCTTCCCCATCGAGTGTCAGATACCTGCCTTACACATTGCCGTCGAGCTTCTCCCAAACACCTCACCAGTCAAGCACCGTCTACTAACACTAGAACAAGTTGATGAAGACCGTCGTTCCACTCTCCAGACTATTGAAGCCGCCAAGAACCGCTCCAAAGCTAGTTACGACAAACATGTACACCCTCAAACTTTTCGTGAAGGGCAGCTTGTCCTTGCCTATGACCAAGCCCATGAAAAAATTGGTAAAGGAAAGTTTGAATCCATGTGGCAAGGCCCTTACATCATGCAAACCTGTCTCGGCAATGGGGCATACATTTCAACTGACTCAAAAGGTCACCCTTTGCGCAACCCCCGTAATGGGTTGTATCTTAAACGCTTTTATCCCTAAATAACCCGTGGCCCCATTGGTCTGTATTGTACAGTTTGCTCTCTTTTTGTTTTTCACCATTTTTACCACAATCTTACATTCATCATTTTTGCATGATCACAGATGGACCCTCTTCCACCTCATTACATTGGCTTCGCTGATGGAGCAAGCCGCTGGTCTCCAAACCTGGCTTCTGCAGCATGGGTCTTATATTCCCCTTCACATGAATTGATTCACCTTGATAGAATATGTATAGGCGCTGCTACCAATAACTAGGTGGAGTATGATGCTGTGACCAGTCTCCTGACTGCTTCCCTCCATATGGGCATATGTCACCTTCATGTGTTCCTTGACTCCCAGCTACTAGTTTCCCAGTTCAACAACTGCTATCAGGTGTGTGATCCCTGCCTCTTTAGAAAATTCCTGCGCACAAAACAAATCAGCCGACAATTTGAATCCATAACATTCACCCATGTCCCAAGAGCTCAGAATAGTGTCGCAGATCAAATGGCTAACAACATCCTAGATTGGCACATCAATCACACCATGTAAAACCTCCATCATGCATCATCATCCCATAACATCTCATCAAAAATATATGAAAATCCAAAAAGATTGCTAGGGGCATCCACGTGCCTATCACCACATAAAACATTTGCATCCATGTGCAATAAAAATAAAAACACATTCATATACAGGGGCATCCACGTGCAATACAAACATATAACAAACCATAAGCGCATCCACGTGCGTACACTAAATCATCATCACAAAAAGGTGCATCCATGTGCATATATATATATCAAAAAATAATCGCAATATGCTACACATGTCCTGAGTACCCCCGTACTCAACTATACAAAAAATATCTATACATCTCATAGAATACATGCCGCAGCTACAAAATCATGGGGATTCCCTTGCACTCCCTAATGAGAGTCACACCCTCTGTCATTGCCTGCATCAGCTGCCTCCAAGTGCTCACCTCGCTCCTCCTCTGGTAGCTCCTCATCCCCTGCGGGCAAGTGTGCCCGGCCCCTATCTGCCAAGATAGCCACCCAGATCGTGATCAATTGGAACTCCCGTGGTGCCCTCAGACAGTCCTGAATCACCTTCAGATCCACGTCTCGCCACCCATCATATGTCACTCCAAAAAGCAACCGATCCAGAAGCATCCGTACTAACTCCAGAGTCCCCTCAGCGTCCCGTCGATGCACCTCCCCTCTGCTTGGTAGGGCTGGTACGGCCACATGCCCCCTGCACGCTACATGTCCTTGTGGTGGTCTCAGGCCAACATCTGTAGATCACCCATCAGTGAGTAATAGTGTATAAAAAACCTATCATGCATAAGACTTGACATCAACAACAATCAAGCGGATCAATACGTACCATCTGGTCCCCACACCTTCCCTGGCGGCCGTGGTTCCTACCAGATCCTCGGTGTAGTCCATATCTCTGTATGGATAATCATCCAGTGTCAGCCACATTTGCAGCCACTAAAGGTAGAGGTCCTGCATAAAGTATCTCCCAAACTCACCGTTTCCCCGGCGGCGCATCATCTCTCCCCACCACACCATGCGCGACTCCCTCAGTCCTCTTGCTCTGACTGGAACCCGCGGCTGCAGTGTAGGTACCCGCTCCATAAAAAAGGCACACATAAAGGATCCATAATAGAATCCCTTGCCAGATTCCTTCCCCGATGTCAACTGCCACTGAACACAAGTGAGGAACATTTGGCCCCAAGCATAATACACACCATCCAGTACCCGCTCCACCAGCTACATCTGGCCCCCGGACACCTTCTCCGGTGACTGGGACCCCAAAGCTCGCACCACGCACGCTGCAATCGCCTGTACTGCTGGCTCCTGGAGGTCCACCACTCAGAGTGCATTCCTCTGCACCCTAGCATCCAGAACACTCTACCGCTCCAACATATCCTCCATATCCACCTCTGCGGATACGCGTTCCTGCGTATTTTCCACCCTACCCAAACAGCGCAACCCCGTCAGGAAGTATACATTTTAGAGGGTGAGATCCACTCTCTCCCCCTGCCCCCTAAATGCCTGAATGTCTGGCTCCCAAAATCTCACTAACTGGTTCAGCAGCAGCACTGAGGAATGCATCATAGGCACCTGTGCGAACTTCAGCAGTCCGCACAACCCCAATGTCGACCGCACATGCCGATACCTCAAGATGACATCCACTATCTCATCTGGGACATCCCGCTCTCACCAAAGCACCAGTGGAATCCTGTCAATCACACAAGGCAAACTCATCAGACTCATGTTGAAGAAGTAACCCTGCCCCCCCCTCCCGGGGAAACCCTAAAAGCTCAATCCCAATCGCGGCTTTGGGGTGGATTTAGGGCCCCTTGCCACGGTTTCCTACCGTGGCTGTTAGGGATATAGGTGCAGTCCCGGACTGCGCCTGTAGGAGCCGAACTCGCGGTCTTGAACCCCATGTCCAACCTCGGAACGCATGGTACCAGACCGTGTATTTTGACCCGAAGCTCGTGGTCCTTGGCTGTGTGATCCACCCTGGAACCCGCGGTCCCCGACCACGGTGTTGAGATATTGTAACTTCAAAGAATATTATATTTGTACTTTATTATTCCGGAGATGTTTCATTCCTCCGTGAAAATCTTATTGTATATCCGGAGATGTTTATTCCTCCGTTGGAATGTGGTAACTCGGGTTATTAGACTTCCCTAGTAGGGGTCGGCCCTGTATGTGTTATGTGGGTCAAAGGGTTATTAGACCACCCTAGAGGGGTCGGCCCAGTTAGTTGTAGTGGGGTATTTAACCTATTGGTTAAATACGAGCCTACGTGTACTTGTGTAAAATACATATCAGAGTAGTGTATAAATAGAGGAGGTGTGTTCCTCATTATACACACTCACTCACTTGAGAAAGGTGCATTTGTGGAGGAGAAGTCTGCTATGGAGGAGAAGGAGCTTATGCTCAGGGTTTGCATCTTTGTATATTGCTGGTCATCTATATTGAGGAAGCTTTGCTGGGTTTTCTACCCCATGAGGGTTTCCCAGGATAAATCTCTGTCTCTTGTGTTTATGCTATGCTTGTTGTTTCTTCAGTGATCCTGTATATGCTATTATTGTGAAATGGAATGTAATGCTTAGCATATTGAATTTTAACATGGTATCAGAGCTAACCTGAAGGAAGACAAGGTATGGCACTAAAGACACTTGCTTTACTTACGACAATTTGAAGGTTAGAGTTTTACATAGCAAAAACCAGTCATCGTAGCACTTTCGCTATAAATCCGTTTTGGCAAACTTTTCGGATCTGAAATTGTTACAGGACGAAGCTAAGATCTCCAGGTACCTTGTGTCCAAAGGACAACCTCTAATTCGTTGTACTTTGTGATTTATGATCTGTACAATATAGGGTTGCTTCCTCTTCCAGATCTGAGTCAAAATCAGGTGACCTTGGGAAAAAGGTCATAACTTGGGCTAGGAAGCTCCAAATGAAATTTCGTGAAAAGTGACAGGTAGTACACAGACTGTACTATCTCAGAAAACTTTTTCAGAGGCCGAAGTTGAACTAGTGACACGTGGAACGCCGTACAAGTTCGCTCTCCTGTATTATCCCATAAACAGGTCACGTTGCGACACTTGGCATAACTCTCTCTCAGAGAATCCAATTGAGGTCAGACCTGTCAGGATGGAAAGATAACAGGCCGATCTATCTCAGAAAACTTTTTCAGAGGCCGAAGGTCAAACAGTGACACGTGGCACGCCGTACAAGTTTGCTCTCCTGTATTTTCCCAAAATAGGTCACGTTGCGACATTTGGCATAACTCTCTCTCAGAACATCCAATTGAGGTCAGACCTGTCAGGATGGAAAGCTAACAGGTCAGGATATCTCAGAAAACTTTTTCAGACCCTGTGGATCAAAATTTCATAGTTACACCAGAAACAATCAGGTACATATTTCTGTCAAAACAGAATTATTTTTTGGTACCTTCATTCATGGCTTCCGAAATTTAGGGCTTTGAAGAAAGTTGGAATTTTTGTAATCGGAGACCACGGCTGGATGCTACTAATCAAAATAGAAATTTAGAGACCAAGATCAGAATTTTTGGTTGGGCAGAAGGCCGGGCTTGATTAGACCCTAGTTCGGGACTTTGATCAGAAAAGTGGAAAATTAGGGCTTCTGTAAAAATGGGAATTTTTGAAATCTGTGACCACGGCTGGAAGCTCCTCAGAAAAATAGAATCTTAGAGCTTTGGATCAAACTTTTTGATGGGGCAAAAGAGTGGGCTTCATCAAACCCCAGTTCAGGGTCACGTCCAGTGAATCCGAAAGTTTCAAAGGCAAAATTGAGGAGTAAAACTTTGCAGTTTTCAAATTCTAAATATATCAGTTTGATCAGCTCATCAAGGCGCATATTTCTATCCTTTCGGAAGTCTGAAATTCAAAGTTTGAATTTTTGGGGTTTCTCTGACAAACCCATATCCAGCTCCAGGTCCAGTTCTTGCAAATCAAGTGGATAGGGTTAATCCTAGAAGAAGATGGATTGGTCACCTACATAAATGAAGGAGTTCATGTTTCAGAGGGAGATGAGGCTAAGGCTTTACATAAGGAGATTACAAGCGATCTCGATAGGTATGACTCATCGAGGTATGTTTTGAGATTTGTTCATGATTAAGTTTATGGTATGTTTGTCTTCATGTTATTACAGTTAGTACAATCTTGATTTTAGATTTGTTGTATCACCTTAACAAAATTATGAATGCATGATAGAAGATATTCATTGGTTAGGGTGTTGACACTTATGATTGTACTAATGCATTATGGTGTTGTGTGAGGTTGAGGTTGTCTGCTAACAAGATATAGGTACATCACAAAAGACAAATCAGGCTCCATGACCATGAAAACATGAAGACAAAGACTCATCCATAATCTTTGTTCTACTTACGAGGTATGTATGACTTTGTTATATTATGCTTAACCTATGAGACATGCAGGTTCTAGCTCAGGATCTCTAAATCATTGAAGAGATTGTTTAGGTATGTTGTACATAACCAAGTAGGTATACTAATCCAGGTATGTTTCCCATGAATCTTACCTTGTGTTAGGATCCCTTATATAAGTATATTTGGAATGATTGGTTATGCTTATTCATAAAGTTAGTAATCAAGGGATTATGCATATTATATCTTTTATCAATGATATGCATGAATAAAAGAAGACTTCCCTGAAATCTTGAATACTAATGTTTATTAACTATAATCATGACTATACATTTTCAAGATTATTTAGTACTATAATGTTTTGATAGCATTTAGAATATACTAATGAGTGTATGTTTGTGTATGAGATCATGAGGATGACTCTTGAGCATGCACAGTGGTACAGAATGAATAGAAGTTCAAAAGACATACAGAAGATCAAGCGGGAGGCAGCCACACAAACATAAAAGATAAGTATTTGAGTTGCTATTTGAAATAGTAATGATATTGCCTGCATGCATATTTGTATTCCTAGAATATATAATGCTGAGTGTAAACATTCATAGAGCATTGAATAGTATACAACTAATGTGCATATGTTTGGACAAACATTCCATTGTTGCTTGTCTAGAATGAAACCTCTTTGCTGACATGCTGAGAGTTGTGCACACTCTCGATAGTATGTTCTGGTAGAGATGGAAGGCATCTAGATAGCCACTGTATGCATACAGGATATGGGAAAGTGTTGTGGCAAAGTATTGGTCAAAATAGTTGCATCACTATGTAAATGATATCTGTATGCATAATGGGTTATCTTTTGATGATTATGAAGTATTACTAATCATGTACTTAATTTTGATTTGTAGGAAAGGTCATGAAGAATGATGGACACCGTACAAGTGGTGGATGTTCAAACAAGAAGATTTACAAATCAAACAAAATATAGAAGGATCATGGCTAGAAGATTCTCTTAGAAAGAGGAAGAGAATCACGACAAGATGTTTGCTCCAAGTATGGTGTAATTAAAGAAGAAGTATGAATCAGGTTCTGTATAGGTACCTAGGATCGATAATAATTTGATAAGCTTAATGATCACCATGGGTGATGTGGATCTCAACCTTTGCTACAAGGTTGAATATGATACACATATGACATGGATGCAAGAAGGAACTCACCACAGAGTTCGAATGATATTGAGGCTCATATCAGTAGACCCATCTAACGAGAGATGGCACAGATAGATATGCAGAAGATCATTCAATGCAGAAATGAAAATGAAAGATCTCATTTTGATGCTTTACTTCCTAGGTCTGGAAGTATGGCAAGGCTCAGAAGGAATATTTCTCAACCAGGGAAAGTATGATGAGAAATATGACTTGAGGTGTTGGAATGGCCACTCTTATGGATTCCAACTTGAAGCTGTTAGGGGATAACTCATCAGAGTTAGTGGATATAACTCTGTACAGTCAATTTATTGGGTCTTTGATATATCTAACATATACTAGGTTATATATATATGCTTTGTTATGAACACCTTGAGTTAGTATCTAGTGGAAACTAGATGTGTTTACCTGATAGTTGCAAAGTATGTGATGAGGCACATAAAGGACACGATAGAATTTGATCTATGCTATCTTGAAGATCATGACTTCAGATGGCTATTCAGATTCTGTTTGGGCAGGAAGTGTATCAGACAAGAAGAACACATCGAGAGGATGTTATTGTCTGGGATTAGCCATGATCTCATGGTTTAGCTGGAAGCAGTCTAGTGTGGCTCTCAGCACGAGCAGATTATATGGCTGCTTGCTCTGCTAGTTGTGAAGAAGTTTGGCTTTAGGATTGTTTGACTTAGAGATAGAACCAACTGAGATCCTATGTGATAATTAGAGTTGTATCAAGATGACATAGAATCTAGTGTTCCATGATAAGTCAAAGAACATAGGGAACTAACAAGATATGACACAGAAAGGAACTCTAAAAGTTTGAATTTGTAACAGGTTACCGTTGTACTAACCAAGCCTCTACGTCAAGTGAAGAAGTTACCAACCAAACCTCTGTCTCGAGTGAAGCTTGAATACTTCCGAGACAAGCTTGGTGTAGTTCAAAAGGACCCTCCTCGAAAGGGGGAGTAGTATAGTCACTACTGATGAGATTGTCTCATCAAACAACAAGGTCGTTGATGAGGTAACCTGTTCTCTACACCTAGTCACTTAGAAATAGTTAGGACTATTTTATTTCTGTTTAGTTTTACTCATACATGATTTTTGATGTTAGATGTATACATGATGTTAGATGTATTAGTGAGAATACATGCTAGATGTATACATACTTTTGATGTTAGATGTATACATGATTTTGATGATAGATGTATTAGTGAGAATACATGCTAGATGTATACATGCTTTTGATGTTAGATGTATACATGATTTTGATGTTAGATGTATACATGATTTTGATGCTAGATGTATACATGATTTGATGATAGATGTATTAGTGAGAATACATGCTAGATGTATACATGCTTTTGATGTTAGATGTATACATGATTTTGATGCTAGATGTATACATGCTTTTGATGTTAGATGTATACATGATTTGATGATAGATGTATTAGTGAGAATACATGCTAGATGTATACATGCTTTTGATGTTAGATGTATACATGACTTGATGATAGATGTATTAGTAAGAATACATGCTTTTGATGACAGATGTATACATGCTTTTAGATGTATTAGTAAGAATACATGCTTTTGATGTATGATGTATACATGCTGCTGATGCTAGATATTGATTATGTACTTGCATGGATGAGGATACTTGTACTTGTATTGATGAGAATACAGATTGAGGGGATTGGATCATCCCTGGACTTCCAGTCCTAAAGAGAGCCGTAGACGTGAAGTCTCCGAGAATGAAGTCCTTAGTGGACAGTTGAGGGGATTGGATCATCCCTGGACTTACAGTCCTAAAGAGAGCCGTAGATGTGAAGTCTCCGAGAATGAAGTCCTTAGTGGACAGTTGAGGGGATTGGATCATCCCTGGACTTCCAGTCCTAAAGAGAGCCGTAGACGTGAAGTCTCCGAGAATGAAGTCCTTAGTGGACAGTTGAGGGGATTGGATCATCCCTGGACTTTCAGTCCTAAAGAGAGCCGTAGACATGAGGTCTCCGAGAATGAAGTCCTTAGTGGACAGTTGAGGGGATTGGATCATCCCTGGACTTTCGGTCCTAAAGAGAGCCGTAGAATGGGTCTCCGATAATGAAGTCCTGAATGAATAGGCAGGGGATTGCATCGTCCCCGGACTGAGGTCCCAGAATAGAACCGTAGACTGGGTCTCCGATAATGAAGTCCTGAATGAACAGGCAGGGGATTGCATCATCCCCGGACTGAGGTCCCAGAATAGAACCGTAGACTGGGTCTCCGATAATGAAGTCCTGAATGAACAGGCAGGGGATTGCATCATCCCCGGACTGAGGTCCCAGAATAGAACCGTAGACTAGGTCTCCGATAATGAAGTCCTGAATGAACAGGCAGGGGATTGCATCGTCCCCGGACTGAGGTCCCAGAATAGAACCGTAGACTGGGTCTCCGATAATGAAGTCCTGAATGAACAGGCAGGGGATTGCATCGTCCCCGGACTGAGGTCCCAGAATAGAACCGTAGACTGGGTCTCCGATAATGAAGTCCTGAATGAACAGGCAGGGGATTGCATCGTCCCCGGACTGAGGTCCCAGAATAGAACCGTAGACTGGGTCTCCGATAATGAAGTCCTGAATGAACAGGCAGGGGATTGCATCGTCCCTGGACTGAGGTCCCAGAATAGAACCGTAGACTGGGTCTCCGATAATGAAGTCCTGAATAAACAGGCAGGGGATTGCATCGTCCCCGGACTGAGGTCCCAGAATAGAACCGTAGACTGGGTATCCGATAATGAAGTCCTGAATGAACAGGCAGGGGATTGCATCGTCCCCGGACTGAGGTCCCAGAATAGAACCGTAGACTGGGTCTCCGATAATGAAGTCCTGAATGAACAGGCAGGGGATTGCATCGTCCCCGGACTGAGGTCCCAGAATAGAACCGTAGACTGGGTCTCTGATAATGAAGTCCTGAATGAACAGGCAGGGGATTGCATCGTCCCTGGACTAAGGTCCCAGAATTGATCCGTAGACTGAAGTCTCCGAGAACTGAAGATTGGATTGTATCATCCATGGACCTATGTCCTAAAAGGAGCAGGATTGATCATCCTAGGAATATGATCGTGTGATGACGATGCTGATGATCGTGTGATGACGATGCTGATGATCGTGTGATGACGATGCTGATGATCGTATGATGACGATGCTGATCATGCTGCTGTTGATAGTGTGATGATGATGCTGCTGATCGTGTGATGACGATGCTGATGATCGTATGATGACGATGCTGATGACGATGCTGATGATCGTGTGATGACGATGCTGATGACGATACTGATGATCGTATGATGATGATGCTGATGATCGTGTGATGACGATGCTGATGATCGTGTGATGACGATGCTGATGATCGTGTGATGACGATGCTGATGATCGTATGATGACGATGCTGATCGTGCTGCTGTTGATAGTGTGATGATGATGCTGCTGATCGTGTGATTACGATGCTGATGATCGTAATGCTGATATTGATGTTGACATTGATGTACCAGTAACTGTTTGAGTTACTGATGAAGACAAATTGAAGAAAGCTTCCAATGATTTATAGATGTATCATGTATGATGTTGATGACTCCTTGCTTGTGCAGATGTTGTTATAATATCCTTCTCATTAAGGGGGAGTGTTGAGATATTGTAACTTCAAAGAATATTATATTTGTACTTTATTATTCCGGAGATGTTTCATTCCTCCGTGAAAATCTTATTGTATATCCGGAGATGTTTATTCCTCCGTTGGAATGTGGTAACTCAGGTTATTAGACTTCCCTAGTAGGGGTCGGCCCTGTATGTGTTATGTGGGTCAAAGGGTTATTAGACCACCCTAGAGGGGTCGGCCCAGTTAGTTGTAGTGGGGTATTTAACCTATTGGTTAAATACGAGCCTACGTGTACTTGTGTAAAATACATATCAGAGTAGTGTATAAATAGAGGAGGTGTGTTCCTCATTATACACACTCACTCACTTGAGAAAGGCGCATTTGTGGAGGAGAAGTCTGCTATGGAGGAGAAGGAGCTTATGCTCAGGGTTTGCATCTTTGTATATTGCTGGTCATCTATATTGAGGAAGCTTTGCTGGGTTTTCTACCCCATGAGGGTTTCCCAGGATAAATCTCTGTCTCTTGTGTTTATGCTATGCTTGTTGTTTCTTCAGTGATCCTGTATATGCTATTATTGTGAAATGGAATGTAATGCTTAGCATATTGAATTTTAACACACGGTTCCACCCCACAAACCCATTGTCCACCCCACGTGGACCGTACACAAAATCCCCTGGGACCCACCACCCTCCCCCCGAACCCATTGAAAATGTAGGTATGAGTTTGTCGGCATACTTGTAACTCCCGGATCTGAAAATAGCTGGTCGGATCGTCCAGAAACACCAACTCAGCTCTAGTCCACTATGATCACTAGTCAAAGTCAACAAAGTCCAAATGACACTTGTCATGTTGGACCCACTCACTACTTATAGTCCATTGACTTTTTTTTGCTTTGGCTACTCTGAACCCATACGGAGTCCATTTTTCGAACCGTTTCCACCATTGGAATCAGCACGATGAGACTGTCATGTTGGTCAACTTGTTTTCTTATTTTTTCCACATCATTTTTTGAGCATTTTTTAAACACCACTTGTCACCTCGGTTTGCATGCCACTTCGGCTGCTCTCCATTTTTGATATATTTTATATCGTCGGATTCATTTTTTCATGCTCGTGATGATGCTTGAGATCATTTCTCGCTATCACATGGTACAGTTTCAACATTGTGTCTCGACACCTTGCTGCCTCGGTTTGCATGCCACATTGGCCACCATCGGATTGTTCCACATTTTTACATGAGCCATTCACTCCTGTCATACTACAATTATTTCGTTATTTTGCCACCATTCATTATCCTGCAAGGAGGCCCACCAGTGTTCCCCCCCTCCCTCGTTCTTGGTCATCATCAATGTTCCTTGATTGAGCACTTCCTCCTTTCCTAGCCATTCCTTTTGTTCGGTATAATTTTATCCCTTTTTCGGGCCGGACAAGTCCTTTACGAAAAAGGCACTTAGGGAGTTTCTGTTAAGCTCTTTTCTGACTCCTAAAACAATGAAAAGATCGTCGAGCAATCTTGCTTTCTTTCATGCTCGTTAAATTACCTGAAAGGGCATCCATCTGTTATCGGTTTAACCCTTTTCTGGACCTAGTAGACTAATTACGAAAAAGGAATACTCTAGTCACACCGGCTAGAAGAGTTCTTCATTGCATCCTTTTATGCTTCTTTGGGCCTTGGAGACTAACACATGAAAAAGCAACCCCCTGGAGTCTTCTTATTGCTTTCAGACTCTCTAAAATTGAAAGCAACCCCGAGCATGAACCGTCCTCGGCTCATACAAATCCACACGACAATACCATTCCATTATTTCAGAGTCTTCTTATCGCTTCCAGAATCCTTAAAATTGAAAGCCATCACAAGCATGAACTGTCCTGGGCTCGTATAAATCCACACGACAGTACCATTTTACACACACTTCTTCTAGTTCCCTAAACCCATGAAGAAGTCCCCCCATGCCTCTTGGCACTATGATCGATCATATCGGCAGCACCCCCAATCAGGCCGCCTTTGTTCAGAGTAGTTTGCAGTCTCCTGCCATTTTACACTAGCTTGAGTATCCCTCATCCTAGTCACTATCCTTGATCCATTACAGCTATGATCCCTTTCCCACCAGTCAGTTTCATATGCTACCCGATCGTCCTCATCATCATACTCTGAACAAAGGAAGTTTGAGTCCACCCACTCTACTTGCCCAGTTATCCCCCATAGTATGTCAGTCATACCATCAGTACTCTCACACTTCGGTTCTCCACCTCACGCTCCTATCAAGGAAACATCATTGCCTTGCTAGTTGCAGGTCTCCCTCTGTCGACGACAGCCCCTCTATTCCAGAGGATAGACCCAAAGGTCCTTGCGCCTTTGACCCATCACCATCAGTGGTGAGTGCCTACAGACCATTTTGAGAGGAGTCATCATTGCCTCTCCGAGTGGTTGTTTTTCACATGCTCGACTTCAACACCTTGATTGCATCGTTGAGAATCATGCAGGGTTTATATCCCTTCAGTTATTGGTCGAAGACCCTGGATTTCCCCCGACTCTAGTACATTGGTGAGTCACTTCAGAACACCCAGTTATATGTTCCTGTGGATGTCCGGGTTGCATTGGCGATTGTATTCGGAAGCCATCCAGTTATATGCTTCCTTGAGTACCTAGTTCAGTTCCAGTTCAGTGTACCATTGAGAGTATGACTCCCCATCACTATGATCCAACAACTCATCAGTTCCTCTGGTACCCCACTCATTAGCATTGTTGTCATTCCAGTGTATTAGCTCAGACATGGTCATCCCAGCAGTATGTCCTAGATTTGTGTCCCCTCTGGACCGTTATGATGTACACAGTGGTTCTCTATGTATCTTCCAGGTCCCCCTTTTTTCGGGCCTCACAGTTATCTTTTATGTATCTTGATACGAGCATGGGAATGCCCGCCTCATCCATATATTGAGATTCTTCCTCATTCATTATTTGAGGCCATGTATATTTCAGGACCCCATATTTTCGACCCCATTGTTATTATTATTCTATATCTTGATACGAGCATGGGAATGCCCGCCTCGTTCATATGTTCAGATTATTCCTCACTCATTATTGAGGTCATGTACTTTTAGTTTTTGCAGTTTGTTCGGGACCATTGTTCCGGGCTCTAGTTCGTTCCTTCTCTTCTCCACACCCCAGGAAAACCATAAAAAGACTTATGATGTTTATCGGCCATACGATGAGCTCCTGCCCTCACATATCAGGGGGCAATCTGTTAACACCCAAAAAGTGCTCACTACCTCATCTACCCCATTACACGACTCATTTGTCAATATTTCCTACCATATTTGCCTCCAGAACCACAAAATCCCTTTAAAAAGCCTCCAAAAGGCCACAAAACCATTTAAAAAGCCTCCAAAAGGCCAAAAAAACCCCTTTTTCCCCCAAAATACTCCAAAATTCCTCTGCAATAGCAAAAACCCTCTAAAAAGGGAATACAAATATAAAAAAAAGAGGAAAAAGAGGGAAAAAGGAGGGCAAAACCCTATACAGCTGACCTAAACCATATGTTTCCCAAAACCATGGGCCAACACTCCACCACTAAAAACCTATAAATAGGTGATGGAGGCCCCTCATTTCATATCCACAGTCAAATACACCTTACTCTGCCAAAATCACTCTTGAAACCCTAGCTCACCCTTGAGCTACTTTCACCCTTGAGTGCCCCTTTGGCCCACTTCCAACCCTTTGGAGAAAGAGAAAGGAGCAAAGCTGGAAGCTTGGAAGCAACCCTCCTGGACTGCTGCAAGAGCTCCACCAAACCTTCACATTAGAGGTATAATTAATACAAAAACCCTTGTTATTATCTTATTTTTTTTTCTGTTTTATGCACATGTTTAGAATAATTACCATTTTTACTGTACTGTTTTTATTTACTATTTATTGAACTGCTACAAAGGAGTCCTTTCTCCTTAGTAGGTGCTCATTTGCACAAGCTGGGGTGAAAACCCTAGCTACAACTTGCTTGAAACAAGTATCATACTACTGAAAATATAATTTATAATTTATAATTCTTGACGGGAATTGCTAAAAACATAGTATAATCTATTGAAATGCATCATTCTTCTATGATATCGATTTAGTTGAAGATGATTGGATAATATATGTGCTACATGTGTCTTTATATCCTTCCCGAATGTATTAGAGTTGATGTATAGTGCGTTCCTTCCCTTTTTTGAATTGCATGCTAAAATTGGGTTGTGACAATGTGCCATCCTTCTTTGGAATTCATAATTTGTATGCCAAGTTAAGGTAGATCAGAAAATGATATTGGATCTCAATTTGATTGAAGGCTGGAGTTGCATGTAATCAGCTTGGATATTGTGTACAGAACATAGAACCATGTTGAAGAAAAACCATATGCTCAATCTCCCATTTGTATGCCACAAGTATAGGATTTAATTATTTATTGCAAAAATTGGTACTGGAAACAATCATGAAGACTCAACATTCACTATTAGCTAAATTGATCATTAAAAACCCTTGAAACTTATTAAAACAGAGGAATAAATATAAATAAGCAATTAGGTCTCATTATGCCCATCTAGGGTTTCAAAGGGTATGGGGATGCAAATATACAAAAACATAGGAGTGATAAAAAAACCAATAAAATGGATGAAATGATTTCAAAACTCAGACCGAACACTCCCCCAAGCCTAATGTTTTTCATGTCCTCATGCAAAGAGGATTCTTCTCTAGGATCAAATGAGATATTGCTACCTTGGCTATTTAATATAACATTGAAGCATTGAGTGTATTATTTAAGTTTCTAGCCATTCTATTCTTCAAGTTGTGAAGCCAAAGCTTGAGATATTTGCTACGTCAATCACAAAATGATAATGGAAATTTGGATGAGGTAATGCAAACAATCATGGAGATCGGTGACTTGCACAAATTTTGTTTTTGAATCCTTGCAGTGATTCGAAATAAGATAAGAAATAGAATAATTTGGATCATGCAAGTGTACAATTAATAGGTCATGGTATACATGGAAGTTAAAAGCACTTAGTTTTGTCATGAAAAACATTCTCACTTTTTCCTTCTTATCTCGAAGGACATCAATTAGCACTGATATTATTCCAGTACTAGCCACTTCATCTTCATTAAGAGTTCCATGTTGAATCAACAAACCCATTACAAACAAGATCTCACTCTAGTCCACAAATAGTTACTCAAGTGATCTTTCATCATTTGCAAACCCGAAATTGGTTATGAGGAACAACCAAACATCACAACAAGCTCCAAGAAATTGTCAAAATTTAGATGACACACAAGTGGGTTGTAGAAATCCAGCATCGTAGCCATTCATTGAGCTCCTCTCTGTTTCGAGAATAATTTAATATTATCTACTGAACAAGGAAAACCATATGAAGGTGGAAGCTCTTATGGACCCCCCCCCACATCACTCTCAATTCCCCATACCCAATGCATGTACTTGAAAAAAAAAATGTGCAAATTCATCCATATTTCATCATGAACTTTCATCTACCATTCTTTCAATAAAGGATAACATTCATTAAACCATTGTTTCATTCAATCAACACATTCATACAATAAAAGGTAATATTCGATAAACCATTCATTCATTCAGTCAACACATTCATTCAATAAAAGACGACATTCAATAAAGGTAACAATTTACTACATTGAATCGTTAAACCATTAAACCATTCATTCATTCATTAGGCCAAAAGTCATGGACGATATATTATTATCAAAAATAATTAGATGACATTTTTCCAGTCACTTCTTTTTAGTTTTTATTCTCTTTAGTGGTAAATAACCTCTAAGAGGAGCATCTGCATATGGACTTTCTATTCTAGTTCTTGGTTCTTCATCAGGCGCTTGTGGTGATGTTTGCATCATATAGTGCTGATCTAGACATGGATTATGCTGCAACGGGTTCGGATTTGCTGCAACAATGTGAAAATGTTACATCATTGTATTTTGCTATTGTAATGACAAGTATTTCATTTAAAAAAAGCATTACAAAGGTGTTTTTTTACCTGGTGTGGCCACATCATGTTGTTCATGTTCTTGTCTAGGCTCAACCTATACAGTTTCACCCTCTACATGCTCTGCAGTTGAAATATGGTGAACTACAATTAATGTTCACCATTTGCAATCCTATACATAAAATTGTAGCATATGAATAAATTCATTACCAGGATTCGAAGCATGATCTTCGATTTGTTGTTGTCCCTCCTCGACATTAGGGGGGATCATTGCTTTCCTTCTCGAAATAGAGTCAATATTTTATGTCAAGTATTTATAATGAATAGGTTGCATAAGCACTAAATCTTCATCAAACTATATAGATTTTATATACCTGTGCACCGGATGGATTGGTACCAGAAGACTATGTTTGCCTAGATAGTATTTTTTGGCGTTCAACAACAACTTCAAAACTGTTATGGAAGCCAAGCTTCATGTCTTCTGCAGTGTGAACTTCATTGAATCGTTCGGCCTGCATATTTGCATAACGTCGTTAATTAACATTTTGCGGTGCAATAAAATGAAAAATAATTTGCAATTTATTATTTGTATGCATTATTGTTTTTTCGAAACTTACAAATCGTGCAGCCAAATTCGAATAACCACCATCAGGTTATTTTTTAAGGATTCTAATATTAGGCTTAAGTATAGTATCCTAGGCGATTATTTTGGATTGAAAAAAACATGTATATAGATAGGTAAGCGAATATTAAATATGAAACATACAATTTAATACTGAAATGTGTAAATTTTGGTGAATATTATGATAAAAAAAACACAGTTATGTAAATATAGGCGATATTAGAGACTAAAAATGACCAAATAGCGAATTTATTTTTTGAAAAATAACCCGAAAAATAGCCAATTGGCAAAATTTCGCCCTTAAAAATTACCCTGACCACCAGGTCCAATCTTGTGCTGACCTATTTTTTCTAGTCTTGCCTTTGTGGCCTTTGATGTCTCTGACAGCCTAGGCAAGTGTTGAAATACGTTAGATGTTCCAAGTTCGATATAGAAATCAATAATAATTAGGTTTAGAATTACATTGAGGAAAGTATTGCATACGTCCCTGCGCTTAATGGTATCTTTCTTTCTCTTCTCTGAGCCCTCTCCTTTCCATCCTCCACTAGAGATTTCCACTCCATTGGTGAAATCATTGGAGGGCGCTCATACCTAGGGTTTTTTTCCAGGTGGTTCCTATATTGGTCTCAGAAAACCTTGATATTGTCCAGCATTTTTCAGGACCTCGGCTTGATTGAAGGTCTTGTCGCCAAATAGGCCAACCAACCGATTAGTGAGTTCATCTTTTAAAATTTTTGGCTATCTATCCCACCTTGTTCGGATGGTGGACCCAAAGATCTCCAAGGACGTGCCATTCATTTGTTTATAGAAAACATCATTTCCTGCAAAACGATCATGCCATGATCATAATTAGTTGAAAGAAAACGTTTTATCCGTATGTTACAATGAAATTATAAACACTAACTTGATCAACATACATTAATTACCTGGGATCTTCTTGATCTTTATTGGGAGGAGATCTTTGTCAACCAAAAATTTTGCCTCCATTGTTCCCATGCTAGTGACACGGGTAGATCCTGGAAATGTAGCTAGGTAGATATCAATATTACCAGGATTCGCGATGTCGACCCCTTCTTTTGGACGATCCGGTGTGCGTCGGTCACTAGCAGCCGATGCACTCAAAGTTGGGGTCCATGTTGTGTCAGAATGTGTTTTCGACTGTTCAGTCGACAACAATGGCGAAGGAGTCAATGCACGTGGAGTCGTTTGCTCATGATGCCACGTCTCTCCACGAGCCTCGCTAGGGCCAACACCGCCTTGACCACTATTGTGTGGTCTTCGATAATTCTGTAAATTCAAACCATGTCTTATATGTTCAATACTATCATATAAAAGAGAAAATTATAAAGTTATAAATGAATTATTTTATGATTCAAGATTCCTCAATTTACTTGCAAGGATTCAAATTTCCATTCCAACAATTCAATCCTTGCTATAATCTGGCTTGTCTGCGGAACCTTGAGTAGCAGAGAAACGATTTCCGCACTATATTTTTCCAACAATTTGTCTATCATCTTCAATGGGTTTATGGCTTCATCAATTATGTCGGAATATTTAAGCATCTCAGCCACTTCAGGATCTATTGAATGTTCTTGCGATGTTGTTTCAAACAGTGATTCACTGGGATGCAACAAAAATATATAAAACATTATTGAGTTCTATCATGATAGATTCCTAAAATTATACTAAGAAAACATATCTATCATGATAGATTCCTAAAATTTCAACTAGGTTTACTTGGTGCCTAGACAATGGTGTTGTCTGGTCCATAGCTGTGGACTTGCCCCGATCATCGATCCCCTATAAAAAAAAGTCGAAAACATTATCACAACAAAACCAGTATACACACAGAAAATACATAACAAATTAAACATTATGCTACATATTATATTGGTACAATTCCAATGTTGGATTATACCTGCAGCCTAGAGGATCGTGATCCACTCATCGGATAGATGCTCATAGGTGACTTGCCCTGATCTGCTAATATCTGGGAGCTTCCCCTTACAGATACCTAAATAAAAAACATAGTGAAAGTCACCTAAACGAATCCAAAACTAATCATGAAAAAACACATCGATTAAAAACTATTATTAATAAGTATTATATTTTTACTATTACAAAGATGTATACCTGTTGCGTCGAGGGTACTGTGACCCTTTCAAAACCAAACTGCATAAAAAACATAGAGAAAATTACGTAAACGAAATAATTCGATAACATTATATAAACGAAACCAATATACTAATCATGAAAAAACAAAGCAAAAAAATACTAGTTTTTCTTATTATATTTGTACTATTACAAAGATGTATACCTACTCCCTCAAGGAAGATGTACGCCTTTGACCATCTGCTGGCGGGGATTTATCCCGATCACTAGCCTTCAAAGTAAATATGGAAAATTTAAACGAAATAAACTAACGAAAAAATCCTTAATATGTTAAATTCATTAATAAAAGGTTGAGTAAAATGTTATATTGTAATGTCCCTAAAAATAGTGAAAAAATTTAAAATTTTCCATTATTGCAAATAAAACTATTTAAGAGGTGATGATTTGTAAACTAACTTCAGCAGTGATAAACATGTCCGGTACTTGCTTATGACTTTGAATGTTTTCAGTTTCCTAAGTTACATAGTATCTCTATCTATTTAAGTTGTTTGGGTCCACGGAAGCGATGTGTAGGGTAGATAAGGTAACTCTGTCACAAATGTGCTAATGCTAGAGTACAATTATAAATATCTCCTTAGTGTTTTAAGAAATCATGTGCATATTTATGAGAGTCCAAGTGTTAAATTCAAGTGAGATGGACCTTTGTTGATAGATGTTGATGCCCATGATGGAACACTGGGGTTTGTAAAAAGGGAAGAAGTACCCCCGGCAGAGCTGCCGAGAGGTAAGGGTAGTCCTTGGGAGTTCTGAACTTAGAATTCCCTAATGTATTAATTCATGCTTGTACTGTAGGTGCTACTATGGGGAAAAATCTACATTATTGATACTACCAAGACGTGTTAACATGCTTTATGTTTGGAGTGTAAAGGACTCAAATGTAAAAGTCCTAAGTATAAAAGACTATGGTATGAGAACTATGGTATAGTTATTATGGTGTAAATACTATGGTGCATCTACTATGTAAAATCATCCTTGCAACCCACTACTTCATTGATAACCATATGATTTGATACTATGCGCTTGGGTGATAAGACACCCTCCATTAAATGCAAGGTTGGTGGAGTATTAACTCCTTCCTATGAAATCAATGTAATCTGAAAACAGTTGGCAATGAGGGTTTTGAAGGTTTGGGGTTTTACACTTGTAGAAGTTTACTCTACATTTTCATTTGGATTGGTTCTAACCTTCATTGTGATTGGGGAGTATTGTGCCCTAACTGGAGCTTTGCTCATGGTCAATGCACCATATAGAGTTTTGATCTTAGTAATGAAGGATGCAAATCCGGTAATGTATGTCTCGGCCCATGCTATGTGCTCTATTTATTTTGTTCAGAGTTTTGATGTGAATGTTCAGGGTTTAACTTCATGTAGTTTATTTTCTTGGAAGGTGAATGATGGCTTTCCTCCTTTGCATGGCTTATCAATTGGTGGTCACTACCCATGACTTCGTTGGCATTACTATTGGTAAGTTCAGGGTCTACCAACCCTTATCCTTTCCTCTTTCCTCTATGGAGTGGTACTGTTTATGTATTCTTAGGAGGACTGCGTGAATTCCCCTTTTTGGCTTGTAACTTCTTGCAGTCCCTAGAAGGTTGTCATTTTGGCTGGACCGTTTAAAGGATGTACTATTTGGTTCCTTCTTAAAGTAGGGGACATCCAGGATGGTGTTCATTTTGGATGAAAACGACTTGGCCATTCTGGTTATGTGGAAACTTCTAAGCCTATGTAGATGAGTGATGAACTCACGTTGTAAGAACTTGGGGTTTTGGGAAGCAATACGATGACTTGCATTTCCTATTTGGACTTTGAACATGTATCAATGAGATGTAAAAGAATGTAAGACTTTTGCATTTTTCTTTCATGGTCGCTCTATCCTGTGTGTTTTGATTTGATGTCTGCATGTAAATATGAGAATGGGTGAAGTTGTGTCTGTTGAAAAGAAATAATGTTCGAGTCTAAATCTTTGTAATGTTAGCTTTCTAAAAGTGAATGTGTTGATAGAATAAATCGTAACCCTGTAGTTGGTTTATCTAAGCCTGAGAAGTTTACTTTCCGGTGTTTGCAATAGATAGAAAGGGTTTTAAGTGAAGAAAAAGGTAGAGGGATTTGATCCCATGTCCTGTGTTTGTATTCAAAGCTCATATGTGTATTATTGCTGAATGATATCATATAGTTTGGTTGAATGTGGATCTTGTTCTATAGAGTGTGAGACTCACCTGGCATCTTGTTTGAAAAGTAACTATGTAAAAACTCTTGTGTTTTAATTGACGGTGTGAACCTAGCTGCTATTCATTTTTATTTTGAAAGAATAAGGGTCTGTATGTTAATACTATGTTGTAGCGATTTGTATGATTGCAGGGTCAATTGTGAAGTCATTTGTGGGGTTTGATCTCTTGCCTTATGTGTCTATATGTTAAAAGGAAAATGATGAATGAATGCTACCTTTACTGTGGGATTTTATCCTTGCAATGGTAGCTTTGGGGTTTAAAAGATTATAATGTAGGATGTAATATGAAATTCTTGAGTCTATGCTTTGAAATCGTAACTTCCTTGTAATGCCTGATGCATTTTCCTATTTAATGGTTTGACTGTTGGTTGAAAAACATAGATAAAGGTTTGAAGAATTTCTTTGATATTTGAAAAGATTTGGTACTACTGTGTAAAGCATTTTTCCTTACTAAATTGTAATGTAATCGATGAGATCTAGGAAGGAAGTTATGGAAACGATATAATTTCTGTTTTAAAAGGGAGATCTCTAACATGATTACATTTTAACTTTCTGGATTTATTTTAAAAAGAGTAACATAACTGAAAGCATGAAAACAAGACTGATATCAATCTACATGAATAACGCTGCCAGAAAAAAAAAGAACTATGATATTTAAACCTATAGAGAAAAGACTCTAGGTTTAAGAAATGCATGGATGTCTAGCACAGGCTAGCTTGGCTAGACATGCTAGACATTCTACTAGTTTTCCAAAACAAGTTTCTGGAGTAATAGAATTTTGAGTATAAATTTTTATGCCTATAAAAATAACAACCCAAGAGCCTATTCGCAAAGGCCCTTGCTCAATAGGGGAACTGAATGCTATAAATGTGAAGGGAAAACACAGTACTATAATAATAAGCCTAAATTAAATACCTAGTTGTCCATATAACTTGAACTGGTGAGTTAATCATTCATACCTATTTGTCTTGAAATTCGACCTGCTCCTGTAGAGGCCTACACACTCAAACAATAATTAGTGTAGGACTCTTCCGAGCTTAGCTGACCTATTAGAGTGATTCCTTAGCTGGATAACTTTGGGGCTACCATGTTCCTCCCAACCATGACCCTTAGACAATTCCTAGTTCTAACTGGATCCCCCCGAGCTTGGTTCAAACATGCAATAAGAGATAGAGGCCCTAGGTTCACTGCTGGTTCAGATCTAGAATAGGTGAGACTGCTTCAACTTCTTGGAGTAGAAAAGTTCTCTCTGATTACCATAAGAGACTGATAATGAAAAAGAATGATGATCGCCAAACTTGGGATCTACCCTCTTTATGTAGGGGAGTCTTGAATTGTGACTGTTGGAATAATTATTTTCTTTAAATTAAATAATATAATATTTAAAATGTATTATTTACTAAAATATTTTGTCCTCTTCAACTAGGACTTCTCACTTGTTTTAACTATAAGTGGTTTTAAATATTTAATCTTTTCATAAGAATAATAATACAATAATTATAATTTAACCTAAATATTAATAGATAATATAATAATGTGGCAGCCCACTTATGCATAAATATATATATGAAAGAATATATATAATAACAATATTATTATTAAAGCTCTTAATAATAATATTTAGCCTTGAGGCCTTTAAGCATTTTGTTATCATAAGATTATTCTTAGTCAATCCATACTTTAGGTTATGGCAAATTATCTTTTATTTAATTACGTATCTTCACATGATACTTCTTTTAAACATTAAGGATATGGTCCAAATATTTGGACGGTCTTTCGGTAAGCTTGGATAGGCACCTCTAGTCTCTCACATGCATGTCGGATTCCCTCGTTTAACATGGTAGTTCCCGCAGTATTTGATGATAGATCAAAGATGAATCATTTAACCAAATTAAATAAGTGTGATGAAAGTACAAGTGCTATTCAGAGTCTTTCCGACTCAACACTTTGATATTTAGTAACCTCGAGTGCTCTTCAAAGCCTTTTAACTCAACACTTTCACATGGGCATTATGCTAGTTCAATTCTAGAGCTTCATGCTCAACACTGGTGCTAGAATGTGGTTGTGAGGCACATCTAGAATATTCAAGTGGCCTCGGATCTGGTATTCATTTATCCATCTTGGAGTGCTCTAGGGCGTATGCCCAACACTCAATGTACATCGGGGCTTACTCCTAGTACATAAGCATTCCTCTAAGTACATTGGGGCTTATGCCCAATACGTAGGCCATTTGTGTGTTTTTAAGTCCATGCTCAACACACCACATAAGGCATTCATGTAAAACTCATAGTTCTGCACAGTAAGTAACAAAAGATCATCGCAGTATATTATGGTTTGTACCCATATCAAAGCGGAAGAACATCATCAAAACATTAGGGTCTCCTTGTCCAGTATACACTCAAATAAAGAATTCAGTTAGGGTCCATGCCTAGTATGTCAATATATAAAACAAGAAAACATATGTGCTAGGGCCGTGGCCCAATATAACAACAAAAATAGTTAGTCCAAAATTCGGGATATTACATATATGTACCGCTCCCATAGTAATCTTGTTTGTATCTACTCGGTTCAAATTGTAATTAATAAGAAACTCTTCCCATGTAGATATTGATTTAATGGAAACTACAAAAACACGGTTTCTTTCACACCCCTCAAATTCGCAGTTTGGTTGCTTAATTGTAGACCCTGGTTGTGTACTGTTTATAAATCCTGCAATATTCCTTGTGGCCTTTGGCCTTCCGTCCATGTACAAAGTTGCTCCTTTATTTTGATTTTTATCTTTCAACTATAAATAATTTGCTCACAATCCATATCTACGCATACTTATTGTATATTGGACCAGGCGCATCCAATCTTTGTAGTTGTAACAGGGTCCAACATAATCCATCAATTTTGTACATGTGCTGTAAGGGACCTTTATGCCATCCATGCAAAACAACCTGAAACCATGTATTGACGATGGTGCAATTTGATATATCCTCTCGTTCATAGAATAATCTGTGTTCAGTTGAGGAAGATCCTTGGGCACCCATTGTTTCACTAAATGTATGTACCTCAAGGGCACCCTGACGTCGTCTATTGTCTCATCATCATAGGAACATGAACCCCCTCGACTGTGAAAAAATTCATTGCGTTTATCGAATTTTCTTCTAGTCTTTTGACATCTAATTGATACAAATCTTCTACACCTACTAGATGTCTCACTTTCCTCTAGCCTTCCTAAACTCCCCTCGCTCGAGGAAGACAGATCTGACAAATACCTATTTGGTTCTACCTGCACCATGGGAAAAAAGTTTAGATAGGACCGCAAGTCATAGAGTGCATCTTAAAAGGTGATGTGTAGTTCCTTTTATAATGTTACTTGATCCTCATTCCCTTTCTCAACATGTAGGCATTTGAGCGATGAGGAAGACGATCACTTTATCTTTCTTATGAGTAGAAATTCATGCAATTATGAGTTGTCTTTTATTGCTACTTTGGGTCTTGAGTCCCATATCAAACCATCCAACTATCAACTTTGTCATCATGGCCCTAAAGTATCTCTCATCCCATCAGTTTGGGTTTATCACCTCGGTAATTGAATTTCTGTCACATTTAGTAAGATATTTATATTCAACAATAATAAAAATAAATAAAAATAACTAACAATTATGGAAAACTTCTAAAAGTTTTTATGACTTTTAAAAGTAAGATCTTTTAGGTGGTTAATAAGTGTTCACAAATCTTCAAAAACAATATTTTATATAATGTTGTGGAACTTGTATAATCTTATTCAAGCATGGTCTTGTTAGATGACTGAAAGTAATTGAATCAAGCAAAAATGGAGCCGTAAACATGTAAGTTGTTTTGTGAAATGGTATCTTTCAGTCATACTCCCAACTAATGCTTCCTTTGGACAGTTACTTGTAATATTGACTTAGGGTATTTATTGCATAACATATATTTTCAATCATATTGACATAGAGAAAAGTAGGGGCTTTCTTTATATTATCATGACATAGTTACAAAGACTTTCTTTTCAATCTTTATGACAATTTGAATGGACAGGCCCCACTCATAGCCAAATTCTTTTGATATATTTACAAATCATCAGAGTATGGGGGACCATATATTTCTCGAAAGAAGTTGCATTCAGTCCTCCATGTCTTTGAATAAATAGACCTCAAGACCACGCATCTATTATGATGCATGTGGATGTCTAAGCGGGTTTTGACAAGCCACTATTCTTTGTGTTTAATGTAGTACCCAACGATTTGATCCTTAGTAATCTTTGTATGCAAAATATCTTTGACCTATTAGAGAGATTCTCCAACTTTCCGTTTTAGATTTAAAATAACAGCTGGTTCTAATGTTGTCAGGTTGATGTCGAATGACTGCCACCAGTTTCTCATCCAATCAGGGACGTAGAATACTGGATCCTCATGGATATGTGTAATTTGAAGTCCAAACTTTAGCAGGGTATAATATGTTCTATCTGTATTTTCTTTTCTCAAGAATTTCCACCATAATTTTTTATATTTTTCATAAGTGTGTGTAGTACTTGGAAACCGGAGACTAGTATCTTGATGTGGCCATGCTTCCAAAGAACATATCTAGTTAATATAGTAGTATTGTTTGTCTAGTTGTAGCCCGGGGTGATGTGTAGAGACCTTTGTCGAGATTAAGTTAAGATCATGGTAGAGGTGTGTTAACCAATTGCTTGCATCAACTACTTTTCTCAGGGAGTTGTTGTAAATCATCTTCAGTACAATACTAGATCCCATACACATTCTTATGAGTTCTAGAACTAGTCTAATAAAAGCATCAGATCTCTGTAAGTTAGCATCTAATACTTCACCATGTCTCAACTCCCACCTAGGCTTCCAGTTTTGCATATAATCCAACCAACTCATATTATCATTAATATACTAGATATGATCTTTTCCACAAATCCAAGCAGAAATTTCCATGTTTACTTGTGGGTTATGGGCCCACTAGATTCCTCTTTGACCTTCTACGCTCACTTGCCTCAGGCTCGCTTGCACTAGGATTGCTTGTTTCAAGCTCGCTTGCTTCAAGCTCGGTTGTTAAAAATTAACAGCATACTTTTGTGTCAAATATTCTCTTGTTAAAAATTCAGGAATGCATCTCATTGCTACAAGGATTTCTTTATCAACAATTGCATAGTTGTCTATGCATCTCAGTGCTACAAGGATTTCTTTATCAACAGTGGCATAGTTCTGCTCAATTTTCTATCAGGACACTTATTCTCCAAGATAATTTTCCTCACAAGTTCAATCGAGGAGTTCCACCACTCTTAAAATTCTTTACCGACAAATATAATTTGACTACCAACAATTTTTTCTGACAGGAGAAGTCTTAACTACTTAATTCAAATTATTTACCATATATTTGATTACCAACAATTTGATTACTTAAGTTTTATAACCAACACATATTTGATTACCTAGGTGTATGTGTTTCCTGTAATATACTCAGAAGAGTTACTTTCAGAAATATTTGTGCCTCTTAGAGGCCAATCAACTCTAGGAACCAAGTGACCCTATTATAGGGTTAGTACAAACCAAAGAGAGAGAGATGACTGGGCTATGGTATGGTCAATCAAAGAAAGTAAATGATCAACAAAAGGATCAATACAATCACAATAAAGATGAGCTAGCATCTAGCAGACTGGGGCCAAAGAGACTCATGGCCCCCAATAAGGTACAATGACCAACCAAAGGGTAAAAAAACCAACCAGTGAGGTACAAGTAAAAAAGAAAAGAGTGGGTATAAATTAGACTCATAACCCTTGGGACTAAGGGAGTGTACTACCTCAAATGTGTTCAAATTACCATAGTTATACCCACAAGACCAAAAACATAAAAGTAAGTACAAATCAAAAGATAACTCAAGATCAATAAAAGACCCAAAAGGTGAGAGGAAAGGTACCACAAAAAAATGAAAGGACCAAAATTAAAAGGAAAGCTACCACAAGACCAATAAACAACAGGGTGCAGGACCAAAAGTAAATCAACCATTGTGGGGAAGGTACAAATAAGGTCAATCATATATTGCAATAGCTCCTTGTAACTACCTATTATTTGACATGCCAAATAGATGGAAGGTTAAATAATGTCAAATATATGCAATAGCTCCTTGTAACTACCTCTTATATGCAGTACCTCCTTGTAACTACCTCTTGTAACTCAAATAGAACCACCAAAAGGTATGATAGCAAGCAACCTTACTAACTAAGGTCTGGAGGGTGGTACGAAGTGGGTATAAAGACTCATAACAACTTGGACAAAGGGGGTGTACCTCAAATGTGGACAAAATACCATAGTACCCACAATACCAAAATCATAAAAGGTGGTACAAATCAAAAGATATCCCATGATGAGTAAAAGACCCAAAAGGTAAAAGGAAAGGTACCACACAAATATTATCAACAAAATGAAAGGACCATAAGACAATCAACCAAGGTGGGGTACAACCAATCACCTCTGTCTCAAATGTACCATTGTTCCATATAACCTAAAAGACCATCATCACAGTAAACGAAAAAGTCCACACGAATGATGTGATCACATGATCCTCTAGACTAATCCTAAGGTCAAGCGTTAGTGTCTCCATCAAGGGGTGTTCAGTCCCTTGAGAAGACCATCTAACTCAACCATCTCGAAGAGGACATCACACATCATCAGATAATTGGTAACTGACCATGTAAGAACTCAAAAACCCTAAAGCAACCGAGCATGCACAAGGGGAGCTAGGAAAAGACAAGGCTCGCAGGCCAAAAAGGCAAGCTCAAAAAAATGTACCGAGACAGATGTCACAGGAAGCAAGCTGAAACAAAAGTGGCCAGAATGCCAACAAGCAGCACTAAAAAGAAAAAGACCCTCTAAAAAGGTGAAATAGGAAGCAAACTTCCTAACTAGGAGCTGGAGACCTAAACAAATCATATCCTTCACAAGGTGATGAAATCCAAGTCGAACAATGCAAAGTGAGAGACCAATAATGGAAGGATATCCCTCTACCGAAAGGGATCCTGGGTAAAAGAGCCCTAGAAGAAAAGTCACTAAGCTACCTCATTCATGACATGTCGGAATAGGTTTTCGACACTTCTATCTTATTGCCCCTGTATCACCATCATGTTAGAGTACAAGGAAGACAATGGATTGATATGCCTTAGGCGCTAAGTGGAGTGCGACATTCCACAAAGTCCATCCAAAATCAATCCTCACGGCTTAACCCAAGAAAAAACGGGAGGCCCCTTCACAAACTGGTCGATGACCGTGTCAATAAATACTAGAGGATTTTAATACCCTAGAGGACAACAAATATGTCTCAGATGAAAATGACAAGGGGGAATTATTTGGATGCCTATCGCCGGTTGTTGATGTATGTGTAACTTCGGAATGTATTTCATCTATGTATTTCATATATATTTATTGTACCCTTATTAGAGATGTGTTATTCCTCTATAAGGAAGTGTCGTCATGTGGATTGACAAGTGTCGCAAGTGTGTGTACTTGCTAATGGGTTATCAGACTACCATGTGTGAGGTCGGCCCTGAAATATATATTATATTGTGGATGTACCTAGCTAGACAAGTCGGCCCCATAAGGTCACTAGGAAAATAGGTTAGTATAAATAGAGATCAGGAGATCTCTATTTAGATCATTCAGAAAGTAACATCTCTCTCACTCAGAAAGTGGCACACTAGTGAGGAGGAGGATCATCTGCTACTAGGAGACTATCTCAGTGTATTTTGGTTGTGTTAAGTTTAAACCAAATAGACAAACAAGATCTCTGAAAGAAACACAATCACAAGATAGACACACAATATACCCTGGGAAACCCTCATGGGGTAGAAAACCCAGCAAAGCTTTCCTCAATAAGATGATCAACCAAAATACAAGATGTGCTCCTTCTTCTTGACTCCTTAGCAGATCTCGTCAACTAGTGCGCACTCTTCCACAAGTGAGTGAATGATCTAATGAGGAGTTCACCTCCTCTATTTATACTTGACTCTCAACTGACTAAAAGACCTGTTGGGGCCGACCTCACCTGGAGAAGTCTAATAACCCCTAAAATATAACTACAGGGCCGACCCACACATGGTGGGTCTAATAACCCTAGTTAATACTAACCCTCGGAGGAATAAACATCTCCGGATACATAATAGGGTTACCTCGGAGGGATGAAACATCTCCGGAATAATAAAGTACAAATATAATATTCTTTGAAGTTACAATATTCAACACTCCCCCTTAACGAGAAGGATATTATAACAGCATCTACAGGAACAAGGAGTCACTACACATGATACATCTATAAATCATCGGAAGCTTTCTTCAATTTGTCTTCATCAGTAACTCAAACAGTTACTGGTACATCACTGTCAACATCAACATCAGCAGCATCGTCAGCAGCATCGTCATCACACGATCAGCAACATCGTCATCACACGATCAACAGCATCATCATCACACAATCAGCAGCATCGTCATCACACGATCAGCAGCATATCATCACACGATCAGCAGCATCGTCATCACACGATCAGCAGCATCGTCATCACACGATCAGCAGCATCGTCATCACACGATCAACAGCATCATCATCACACGATCAGCAGCATCGTCATCACACGATCAGCAGCACAATCACTTTCTCGGAGACCACTCATCTACGGATCAATTCAGGGACCGAAGTCCGGGGATGATACAATCCCCATCACGTACATTTTGAACTATCAGTTTCGGGATGATGCAATCCCCATCACGTACATTTTGAACTATCAGTTCCGGGATGATGCAATCCCCATCACGTACATTTTGAACTATCAGTTCCGGGATGATGCAATCCCTATCATGTACATTTTGAACTATCAGTTCCGGGATGATGCAATCCCCATCAAGTACATTTTGAACTATCAGTTCCGGGATGATGCAATCCCCATCACGTACATTTTAAACTATCAGTTCCGGGATGATGCAATCCCCATCACGTACATTTTGAACTATCAGTTCCGGGATGATGCAATCCCCATCACGTACATTTTGAACTATCAGTTCTGGGATGATGCAATCCCCATCACGTACATTTTGAACTATCAGTTCCGGGATGATGCAATCCCCTATCACGTACATTTTGAACTAAGGTCCAGGGACGATGCAGTCCTATCCTCTATTCTCGGAGACCTCACGTCTACGGATCTCTTTAGGACTGAAAGTCCAGGGATGATCCAATCCCCTCAAGTCCACCAAGGACTTCATTCTCGGAGACCTCTCGTCTACGGCTCTCTTTAGGACTGAAAGTCCAGGGATGATCCAATCCCCTCAAGTCCACCAAGGACTTCATTCTCGGAGACCTCTCGTCTACGGCTCTCTTTAGGACTGAAAGTCCAGGGATGATCCAATCCCCTCAACTGTCCACTAAGGACTTCATTCTCGGAGACCTCACGTCTACGAATCTCTTTAGGACTGAAAGTCCAGGGATGATCCAATCCCCTCAAGTCCACCAAGGACTTCATTCTCGGAGACCTCTCGTCTACGGCTCTCTTTAGGACTGAAAGTCCAGGGATGATCCAATCCCCTCAAGTCCACCAAGGACTTCATTCTCGGAGACCTCTCGTCTATGGCTCTCTTTAGGACTGAAAGTCCAGGGATGATCCAATCCCCTCAACTGTCCACTAAGGACTTCGTTCTCGGAGACCTCACGTCTACGGCTCTCTTTAGGACTGAAAGTCCAGGGATGATCCAATCCCCTCAACTGTATTCTCATCCATACAGGTACAATCATTTATCACATCAAAACATGTCTACATCTCATCAAAACATGTGTACATAAAAACATGTATACATCACATCAAAACATGTGTACATCAAAACATGTATACATCACTACATCACATCAAAACATGTGTACATCAAAACATGTATACATCAATAATCAAAACATGTACACATCACTTAATCAACACATGTACACATCACATCAAAACATGTGTACATCAAAACATGTATACATCACTAATCAAAACATGTACACATCACATCAAAACATGTATACATCACTAGCATGTATATCAAAACAAAACATGTATACATCAGACATGTATTCTCACTAATACATCATATCAAATCATGTATACATCTAGCATAAACGATATGTAATAGTTCTAAATCTAAATAATTGTAAGTAGCTAACAAAACAGAAAATAAGCGACAGAAATACTATACTACTCCCCCTTTCGAGGAGGGTCCTTCTGGATTATACCAAGCTTGTCTCGGAAGTACTCAAACTTCACTCGAGACAGAGGTTTAGTCAAGATATCAGCAACCTGATCCTCAGTGCTTATATACTCGAGCTTGATGGCTCCTCTCTGCACCATGTCTCGTATATAGAAGTAACGGATCTCAATGTGTTTTGACTTATCATGGAACACAGGATTTTCAGTCATCTTAATGCAGCTTTGATTATCACACATAATCACAGTGAGATCCATTTCTAAGTCAAAGATTCCAGATAAGAGTTTCCAAAGCCACACCGCTTCACAGCTGGCAGAGCAAGCAGCTATATATTCTGCTTCAGCGGTACTGAGGGCCACACTAGATTGTTTCTTGCTGAACCAGGAGATCATGGCAGATCCAAGACCATAACATCCACCTGAAGTACTTTTTCTGTCTGAGACACTACCTGCCCAATTAGAATCTGAGAAACCATGCAACTTGAGTTCATTGTCTCCAAGATAGTAAAGGCCAAAGTCCACTGTACCTTTTAGGTACCTCATGATATGCTTTGCAGCTATAAGGTGAACCTTTCTAGGTTCTACTTGAAACTGACTTAGGGTATTTACAACAAAGCATATATCAGGCCTAGTATTTGTCAAATACATCAATGATCCAATGATTGGTCTATATAGGGTTATGTCCACTAGTTCTGATGAATCATTAGCTAGCAGTTTTAGGTTGGAGTCCATGGGAGTGGCCATAGCTTTACACTCCAACATATCAAATATTTTGAGGATCTCCACAGTATACTTACCTTGATTTAGAAAGATCCCTTTTGGCTCTTGCCACACTTCTAGGCCTAAGAAGTAGTGCATTAATCCGAGATCTTTCATTTCGAATTCTGAAGAAAGCTTCTTCTTGCTTTCAATGATTTGTTTCTCATTTCCTGTTAGAAATAGATCATCTACATATAATAGCAATATAACAGGTTCATCATTCATTACTTTAAGATAGAGATTGGGGTCAACTTTACTTTTGGTAAAGCCCATGCTTAATAAGAAATTGTCAATTCTTCCATACCAAGCTCTGGGAGCTTGCTTTAAACCATATAATGCCTTCTTTAGTTTGCATACATGGGTCCTTCCGTCTTTGACCTCAAAACCTTGAGGTTGTTCTATGTATACTTCTTATTCAATTGCACCATTCAGGAAGGCTGTCTTAACATCCATTTGATGCAATTTCCATTTCATCATGGATGCAAGTGCCATGATAGTTCTAATTGAAGTATACCTAGCGACAGGTGCAAATGTTTCTTCATAGTCAATTCCTTCCTTCTGAGAGAATCCTCTGGCAACAAATCTTGCCTTGTATTTTTCAATGCTACCATCTGCAGCATGTTTTATCTTGAAAATCCATTTGGAAGAAACCACACTTTTATCTTTGGGTTTGGGGACTATATCCCAAACATCATTTTTCATTATTGACTGATATTCTTCTGTCATTGCTTCTACCCATTCTTTCTTCTGAGCTGCCTCTTCATAGCTGGTAGGTAGTTGATCCACAAGATCACACATCAAGGCCATATAGTTGGACACTAGTTTTGGTTTCTTCCTTTCTCTAGTGGAGCCTTCGGGGGCACCATATCTTTCAGCTCCTTGAATAATATCTCTAGCCCATGCTGGTCTTCTTTTCCTAGATAATTCTGCTACAGGAGGTTCTTGTGGTTCCAGCATGTCATGATCCTCTGGTGTATCTTCTTTAGGGACATGAACAGTCTCTGAGATTTTGGGAGATGTATCTTCTTCATAAACTTCTTCAAGTTGACACTTTCTGGATTTCTTGAGAGCTGCTTCCTCATCAAAGGTTACATCTCTACTTATTTCTATATGATGGAAACCTGGTATGTAGATTCTGAAGGCTTTGGAAGTTTCACAATAACCAACAAACATTCCCTTCTTACCTGAGGGATCCAACTTGGTTCTCTTTTCTTTTGGAATGTGGATGTACACAGGACACCCAAATATTTTAAGATGGCTTACTTCAGGCTTCTTACCTGTAAACACTTCTTCTGGAGTTTTGAATTCAAGAGCACTGTGAGATAATCTATTTTGCACATAAACTGCTGTCTTGGCTGCTTCAGCCCATAGATACATGGGAAGATCCTGGTCATGTATCATAGTCTTCACAGCTTCCATGATGGTTCTATTTTTCCTTTATGCAACCCCATTTTGTTGGGGATTGTAGGGAGTGGTTAGCTCTCTCTTGATTCCAGCTTCTTTACAAAATTCTTCAAATTCTTTTGAAGTATATTCTCCACCATTGTCTGTCCTGAGAATCTTGATTTTCTTATCTGAGAGATTCTCTATTAAGGCCTTGAATTCTTTGAACTTTCCAAAGACTTCATTCTTACCTTTTAGAAAGTAAATCCAAGTTTTCCTTGAATGATCATCAATGAATGAAAGATAGTATTCAAAACCACTTAGAGAGGTGGTGGGCATTGGACCACATACATCTGAGTGTATTAACTCCAAGATACCCTTAGTCTTTGTTTCACTCTTCGGAAAGGGGTTCTTGACATTCTTGCCTTTCTTACATCCTTTACATGAGCCATCATGATCAACCTTTAAATCTGGTAGTCCTATGACGACCTTGCTTACATAAGGTAAGGCTTTGTAGTTGATGTGAGCTAGTCTTCTATGCCATAGCTCACTGGGGCTGGAGGTTTCATGAATAAGAGCAGCTTCCGGATAACCCTTGAGTTTATATAAACCTCCTTCCTCTTCACCAATAACAATTGCATCCTTAATGGTTTTGCCTTTGGACCACATTAACACTTGTCCATCAATGAAAGCAACTCTGTAGCCTTTCTTGTCCAAAGCTGAGATTGAAAGCAAATTCTTCTTCAATCCTGGAACATATAGAACTTCCTTCATCTTCATGGGAGTTCCAGAATCGAGTTTGTAGTTTGCTTCACCAATTCCCTTAATGGGATATTGATAGTCATCTCCTAGAGATACCTTTTGGGGAGAAGTCTTTTCTTCAAATTTTGAGAGAGTCCTTTTCTGTCCTGTCATGTGCTTTGAAGCACCACTGTCAATAAGCCATGTACCTTCTTCAGGGGTTATGGATCCAGAGAGTGCGGAGAAGAGAACGTATTCTTCTACATCTTCTTTTGTATTTCTCCTTGTCCTTCTTTTGGAGAAGGTCCTTTCTTCTTCCTCCCCTTCATCTCTAGGCCTTTTATTGTGAGACCTTTCTTCCTCAACTTCTTCTTCTTCACTGTCATCTTCTGCAAGATGTGCTTGGTGTCTTTTGTAGTAAGAACCCTTCTTCTTTTGTAGAGGACAATCTTTAGCAATGTGTCCTAATTTGTGGCAAGAATAGCACTGGAAGGAAGAGTAATCCCTTCTTTGAGTAGATCCTCTTTTCTTCTGAAATCTGTGAGGAGGATGAGACTCCTTGTGACTACCCTTCTTGGAGTAGGATTGACTCCTTCTTCTTTTGGTGTGTGTGGCCAAGGCTTGGTCATCTTCTTTGAGTAGGGCTTCTCTATTTGCAACCCTAGCCTCCTCTTGCACACAATCCTCCCAAACTACATCAAACTTCATACTTTCTTTTCTGGCACACATAGTTTGAATGAATGACTCCCAAGGTCTAGTGAGACCATTTAGAGCTGTCATCACAAGTTCATCCTCATAAAGAGTATCACCAATGGCATCTAGTTGCTCTTTGATTAGAGAGACTCTTGAGAAGTAGTCTTGAATGGATTCTCCTTTGTGCATCTTGGTACTCTTCAACTGAGTCCTTAGATTCATCTTCCTATTGATGTTCTTCCCTTCATACATTCTTCCTAGGGCATCATACATTTCTTTTGGAGTCTTCTTGGAAGCCACTTGGAGAATCAAGTGGTCTTTAATAGAATCTGCTATGATTCTCTTTGCCCTAATCAAATCCTTCCTGTGTTTTTCTTTGGCTTCATCTTCTTCTGGTTCTGCAACTTCCTCCTTGATATAATGAGCAAGATCATTCTCTTCAAGAATGAGACCAATTCTGTATTTCCATGCCCGGAAATTTTCTATGCCTTCTAGCTTGTCTTCAAGCTTAGTATTTGGAGCCATCTTCTCTTGGGGGAGTCCAAGAGACAGAGTAGACTAACTTGGAAAGTTACTTTTCACTTTTTCGGAAACTGAAACAGAATTTTATCGCACTTTTGGTAGAATTAATGTTTGCAATTCCCGGAGTTCTACCCAACCAAAAAGTTCGATCTATAGCTTAAAAGAATGCTCTTGATAAGGGCTATCCAACCATGTAAACAGAAATAAAAAATTCCAACTTTTTTCTGAAACCAAAATCTGACGTATCGCACTTTTGGTAGAATTAGGGTTTTCAATTCCCGGAGTTCTACCCAACCAAAAAGTTCGATCTAGGGCTTAAAAGAAAGGTATTGATGAGAGCTATCCAGCCATGCAACCAAAAATCAATAATACCAACTTTGGGCTGAAAACCCTAACTTCACTAAAGAGAGAGAAAGAGGTATTCTTACCTTGTGAAAGATGTCCTATTCAGTCTAGCTCTGATACCATGTTAAGTTTAAACCAAATAGAAAAACAAGATCTCTGAAAGAAACACAATCACAAGATAGACACACAATATACCCTGGGAAACCCTCATGGGGTAGAAAACCCATCAAAGCTTTCCTCAATAAGATGATCAACCAAAATACAAGATGTGCTCCTTCTTCTTGACTCCTTAGCAGATCTCCTCAACTAGTGCGCACTCTTCCACAAGTGAGTGAATGATCTAATGAGGAGTTCACCTCCTCTATTTATACTTGACTCTCAACTGACTAAAAGACCTGTTGGGGCCGACCTCACCTGGAGAAGTCTAATAACCCCTAAAATATAACTACAGGGCCGACCCACACATGGTGGGTCTAATAACCCTAGTTAATACTAACCCTTGGAGGAATAAACATCTCCGGATACATAATAGGGTTACCTCGGAGGGATGAAACATCTCCGGAATAATAAAGTACAAATATAATATTCTTTGAAGTTACAATATTCAACAGGTTATACTTTGGTTGAGCCATTGCTCTCTCTATCTCTAAGGAAGTTGTGGGGTTTTTCACCTTAGGGTTTTCCCCACGGAAACTATGTGTCTCTTGTCTCTCATGCTTTTGATTCTTGTGATGATTGTGATGCTTATTGTGATTGTTATGCATTGATATACTGTACATGTTATTCTCTCAGTGAAGATCCTAGAGTATTGTGAATTAATGCTCAAAATTTAACATGGTATCAGAGCTAACCTGAGAAGAAGACATTTTGCAGTGACGAAAACTTGAGTTTCTTGTTTATTGGGTTTCTCTCCATAGATTTTGGAAAAGCAATATAGTAGATTGAATCTACTCATCAAGGAGAATCTATCCGTCCAATCAGAATTCAATTCTAAGGATTTTCAGATTTGGCCCTAAAAATTAGGGTTTCCACAAAATATAACAATTTCTGAAATTTGAAGACATAGCTGGAAGCGCCTTGCCAAAATCGAAGTTTAGAGCTTTGGATCAAGATTTTTGGCTGGGTAGATCTCCGAGAAACTCAAACCCTAATTCAAGGCTCTCCTAAGTGAACCCGGGAGGACAAAAAGGAAAATATGAAGGGTAAAGCTTTGCTAATCTCAAATTCTAAATACACCAGGCTGATCAGCTCATCAAGGCGCATCTTTCTATCCTTTCAAAAAATTGAAATTCACATTTTGAATTTTTAGGGTTTTTTCGACAAACCCTAATCCAGGACCAGATCCAATTTTCAGCATTTCAAGTGGTAAGACCTAAATCTTTTCTATTTCCATTTGAAGTACTCTTTAAGATGTCTCACCACACCAAGCTTGAGGATAAGCTTGAAGGAGATGATAACTACTGAGCTTGAAAGTATAGGATTGGGTTAATCCTGGAAGAGAATGAGTTGGCCTCATATGTAAAAGAAGACATCCCTATCCCAGAGGATGAAGAGGCTAAGGTATTGCATAAGAAAAACTTGGTCAAGGCAAAGAGAATCATTGATGATTCTATCAAAGACCATCTCATACCCCATGTGTCTTCTCTAAAGACACCCAAGGAGATGTTTGACTCTTTGACCAAGCTATTTGAAGGGAAGAACATAAATCAGAAGATGACCCTACGGAACCAATTGAAAGGAGTAAAGTTTCAGAATGGAAAAACCATTCAATCTTATTTTTCAAGGGTCTCCCAAATCAAGGAATAACTAGAAGCAGTGGATGAAATGGTGGAGAATGGTGAAGTGGTGATGAACACTCTAAATTTCCTACCCAGGTCATGGGGTTCCTTTATTCAAGGAATTTATGCAAGGAAGAAGTTGATCTCCTTCAACAGATTGCGGGAAGAATGCTCTCAAGAAGAAGCTAGGCTTGTGGCCCTAGAAGAAAAGATGGGAAATGAAGATCAAGCTCTCACAACACATGCCAGGAAAGGAAAGTCCAAGATGGAATCATCTCATAACAGGAGATTCTCACACCACCATTATCATAAAGATAAGAAAGATCTCAGATGCTTCAATTGCAATGAGAATGGACACTTTGCTTCAGATTATCCCAAGAATAAGAAAGACAACAACAACAACTTCAATAAGAAGAAGAAGAATAACAAAAGAAGATATCATGCTCATGCTGCCAAAGATGATGAACCCCCAAAGAAGAAGGCTAGGGCATAAAGTGATAGTGATGATGACTCATCAAGTGAAGAAGAATATGTTCTAATTTCTGCTCTCATAGGTACTATCTCCCATGGTTGTAATGATTGGTTGATTGACAGCGGGGCTTCCAAATACATGACTGGGTTTAAGGAATCTTTTGTGAATCTATCTGAACATGAATCACCCCATAAGGTGAAACTTGGGGATGATTATCAATACCCAATCAAAGGAAGTGGTGAATCCTCCTACAACCTAGATTCTGGAAAATATTTGAAGATGAAAGAAGTCCTTTATGTACATGGGCTCAAGAAGAACTTACTTTGCATCTCTGCATTGGATGCAAAAGGTATGAGGGTTGCATTTGTGGATGGCCAAGTCCTAATGTGGCCAAAGGGAAAGAACATAGATGATGCAGTAGTGATTGGAGAGCAAGAGGGAGGTTTGTATAAATTGAAGGGACAACCTAAACATGCCATGGTACATGAATCCATGGAGCCAAGTGAATTTTGGCATAGAAGACTTGCTCATATGCACTATTGGGCACTTCCAATTGCAAGCAAGGCTGTAGAGGGTCTTCCTGAAATCAAGACCAAACATGAAGGTGTTTGCAAAGGATGTGCAAAAGGTAAGAACATTAAGAAGGCTTTCCCAAGCAGTGAAAGCAAGGCAAAAGACATCCTGGAAATCATCCACTCAGATGTATGTGGTCCTATGTCATCCAGTTCTCTGAGTGGGTATGTTTACTATGTCTCATTTATTGATGACTTCTCCAGGAAGACTTGGGTATACTTCTTGAAGAACAAAGATGAGGTGTTTGATAAATTCAAGGAATTCAAAACCTTGATGGAGAATCAAACTGACAAGAAGATCAAAACATTCAGATCCGACAATGGTGGAGAATTCACCTCAAGTGACTTCAAGAAGCTTTGTAGTGATTCAGGGATTAAGAGGGAGTTGAATGCTCCTTATTATCCTCAACAGAATGGAGTTGCAGAAAGGAAGAATAGAACAATCATGGAAGCAGCAAGGGCAATGCTGCATGACTAGTATCTACCTATGCATCTATGGTCAGAAGCAGCTAGAATAGCTGTATATGTGCATAACAGAACACCCCACAAGATATTGGACAACAAGACACCAGAAGAGGTTGTTAAATTTTCAGAATTTACTTCAATCTGATATAGGATCTTAACTGAGAGAACAACATGTATAGCAAATCTACAGCATATCAATCATGGACACAAAAATGCAAGCACACAAGAGACATAGAGTTTACTTGGGGAAAACCATAAAGGTGAAAAACCCCAATAACTTCCTAGGAGATAGATAAAGCAATGATACAACCAGAATACAAGAGATAGTCTTCTCCTAGCAGCAGAGCCTCCTCCTACACAAGTGAGCCACTCTCCAAAGTGTGAGTGAGAGAATAGAATGTGTAAAATGAGAGAGACACACTCTCTATTTATACACTAACTTGACTTGACCTTTACTCAACTAGGCTAGCCTCAACTTAACCACTTAACATAATGCTGACTAGGCCGACCCCCACTAGGGTGGTCTAATAACCCTTTGACCCACATGGCTGACCCCCAATAGGGTGGTCTAATAACCCTTTGATCCACATGACTTATACAGGTCCAACCTCAACAAGGTGGTCTAATAACCCATCAAGTATAAGTTTCGACACTTACAATATGAATGACGACACTTCCATATAGAGGAATAATAACATCTCTATAGGAATACAACCACTTCCGTATAGAGGAATAATAACATCTCTATAGGAATACAATATACATATATGTGAAATACATTCCGAAGTTACATATACATCAACACTCCCTCTTAACTAGGAAGGTATTTCTCGACACAGGTCTTCTAACACAAGTGATCTTCTCTGGATCATTGTCACTGGATAATCGTCATCGAGTCATCATCATCGTCACTACTGATGCTATCTCAATCAATCTCTAAATCTACTTGTCATAGGAAGTTCTACAGAGCCAGTCCTTTTTCATACTGGATGTAGGCCCACCACTTGCAGGTCTTCATCATCTATGCGAACGGTATGATAGAGGTGGCCTCTTAGGACTAATTTTATGTGCGGGTGCAATATCAAAAAGAGTATCCCAGGAACATTTATGTGGCTAAGCACGACCGGCAAGATCTCCCAAGATGGATTACATGCATCTCCTCCACAATAACTTTAAAGAGCATCCCAGGAACATTTATGTGCCGCAACACGACCGGCAAGATCTCTAAAGAGCATCCCAAGACTAATTATGAGCACATAGCTCAACCTCTCGGATCTCCAGGACTGATTACATGTCTCTGTAGTAATACCTCATCCCAGGACTGATTACGAGCACATAGCTCAACCTATCGGATATCTGAGGACTGATTACATACTACATAGCAATACCAGAAAGAGTATCCCATGAACATTTATGTGCCACAGCACGACTGGAAAGATCTCCCAGGACTGATTACATTCTATTTGCACAACCTACCACATATCATCTCTGACCTCCAAGTATAAACCTGATACTCATGATCCAACGGATCATCATCGAACAAAGCATCATCCTGATGCTCATGATCACACTGATCATCATCACTGTACCATCCTGATACATATCATCATACATGATCCACCTGATCATACAGTGTATCCACCTGATACAAATACAAATACATGATCCTCCTGATCATACAGTGTATCCACCTGATACAAATACAAATACATGATCCACCTGATCATTCCTGATACATATCAACATACATGATCTACCTGATCATACAATGTATCCACCTGATACATATACAGATACATGGTCCAAGCATCCAACATGATGCATATACAAAATACATACAAATGATCTAACTGATCATATCCAGCATCAAACATGATGCGTACGTATACATATACATATAAATGATCCAACTGATCATATCCAGCATCCAACATGATGCGTACATATACATATAGAGTAGTAACTAGATAATCATCCTGATGCTCATCATCCATGATCCTCCTGATCATCATAGCATCGTCTTCTTCAGGTCATCTCATCAATCATGAAGCATAGCCAAAATGCACATCATCCAGTACTTACACCACCAACATGGGAGAACACATCTACCACCATTTGGGGAAGGCTCGAGCGCTTACATTTTCACCATGGGAGAACACATCTACCACCATGTGAGAATGGCTCTAGCCCTTACATCTACACCATGGGAGAACACATCTACCACCATGTGAGAATGGCTCAGCAATTACATCACAACCATGGGAAAACACATCAACCATGTCAGAAAATATCATGTGCATGTGCATCTTCCAGACTCGTCACTTCCCTTTGGAATGAACCTCGATCTGAAGTGCACCAAGCCTATCTTTGAAGTACTCAAACTGCACTCTAGCCAACAACTTGGTTAATACATCTGCAACCTGCTCATCCGTCGCAACATACTCTGCTTTGGCTGTACTCAGTGCTACGTAGGACTGCTTCCTGCTAAACCAAGAGATCACACCTGATTCCATACTGAGGCAGCACCGAGAAGTGCTCCTTGTATCTGCAGCACTGCCTGCCCAATCTAAATCAACATAACCCTTCCGGTTAAACTGTTGATTTGCATCATATTTGAGCCCATAATCAACTGTACCCTTCAGGTACCTCAGAATATGCTTTACAGCAACTAGGTGAACACTCCTCGGATCTGTCAGGAACTGGATCAATGTGTTCACCACAAAGCAAATATCTGGTCTCATGTTCGTCAGGTACATCAAGGACCCAATCATCTGATGATACATAGTCAAATCAACCGGTTCAGATGAAGCATCACACAGAAGCTTCAGGTTTGATGCCATAGCCTCGCAGTCCATCATCTCGAACCTCTTTAGGATCTCTACTGCATACTTCCCTTGTCCAAGGAAGATTCCATTTGCACTCTGCCACACCTCCATGCCTAGAAAGTGGTGCATCATACCTAAGTTCTGCACATATATGACTCCCTGTCATGTGTCTCAGAACTAAGTGGCTGCTCCACATACACTTCTTCTTCAACTACACCATTCAAGAAAGCTGTCTTGAAATCCATCTGGTGTATCTTCTATTTCATCACTTTTATATTTCTCTATGTTACCATCTGCAGCATGCTTGATCTTGATAGATCCATATGGAAGTCATAACAAACTTCCCTTCAGGTCTTGGGACTACATCCCAAACATCATTCTTCATGATTGACAGATCATGGCATTCTTCCCATATCCTGGGAACTTCAATATCTTCAATAGATAATTTTGTTGCTGAACAAATGTTGTAGTTCTTCTTTTGTAGGTGATGGCATACAATCTTTCCTACACAACAAGTTAAATTGCATGATTAGAAAACATCTCATAGTTTTCAGAACAAATTCTTACACATAAAGAAATATGTCATACAGTCATGCAATTATCTTAGCCAATGCTTCAATACAACATTTATCCATATCCCGTAACTTTCTATATGCCTTCCAATCTCTACCAGAACATTGTTAAGAGTGTGCACAACTCCCAACATGTCAGCAAAGAGGTTTCATTCTAGATAAGTAGCAATGGAATGTTGTACAGTTCCATAGGCCACTTACCCATGCATATTAGTAGTATACTGTTCATCAATGCAACTATTCTAATATGCATAATACACAACCTAATTCTAGGAACATCAATATATACATTATTGAATAGTATTATTTAAACAATAAAATATGCAAGTAATGACAATTCAAATACTTATCTTTGTTTGTTTGTTGGGTTGACTCCCTCTCAGTATTTGCTTCTTTTCTGCAACTCCATTCTTATGTGGATTGTGAGAAGTGGTTAACTCCCTCTGAATATCTACATCCTTGCAGAAACTACTGAAGTGTGCTCCTTTGCTTTCTTGCAGCAACAACTGGAGTGTGTTCCCTCTTGATCTTTTCTTCCTGGATTACCTGTCCTTGAACTTACATCCATCCTTAATCACTATGTATGCATATTAGTATCATCATTGTGTTATCCTTGAGGTCTCATACATAATCACACATTTATTAGTATAATCTTAATACTATCAAAACACAATAATCTTAAACATGTATATTCATGATCATTCATAGATAATAAACATTAGTATTCAAGGTTTCAGGGAAGTCTTATTTTACTCATGCATATTCTTATTTGATCATAGGACTCTTCTGATTATTAAATCATCAATGCATAAACCCGTGATTACTCAAACCTATACCTTCATGATTCTTCTGGTTAGTCATATCATCAATTATGGTAAGAAACATAATATGCATACATTCATGACTATTCAAACCTAGGACTTCATGAATAATCATTATCAACAACACAACAGTATAAGATCCTAACACAAGGTAGGATTCTAGCTTGATATAGGAAAAACATACCTGGATTAGCATGCTAGCTAGTTATGTATAACATACCAGCATAATGTCTTCTGGTTCTCTTCAGTGACTTCTGCTAGTAACCTGCATGTCTCATACGTTAACCATTGTAGGACCAAGTTATACATACCTCGAAAGTAGATCTTCTATGTGATCCATGAGAATGGATGAATCTTTGTCTTCATGTCACCATGACCATATGTTCTTGAAGTAGAACATGATTTGTCTTTCTTGGTGTACCTTTTATGTTAGAGAACAACATAAACCTCATACAACATCACAATGCATTAGTACATTCATAAGTGTCAAAACCTTAATCAATGAATATCTTCTATTAAGGTGATACGACAAGTCTAGTAATTAATCAAGATTGTACTATAATGATATGAAGACAAACATATGATAAAACTAACAATGAAACATACCTGTAAGCCATACCTATCAAGATTGCTTGTAATCTTCTTATGGAAGGCCTTAGCCTCATCTCCCTCTGAGACAGGAACTTCTTCACTTATGCAAGTGACCAATGCATCTTCTTCTAGGATTAACCCAATCCACTTGATTTGCAAGAACTGGACCTGGAGCTGGATTAGGGTTTGTCAAGGAAACCCCAAAAATTCAAACTTCTGAAAAGATAGAAATATGCACCTTGATGAGCTAATCAAGTTGGTATATTCAGAATTTGAAAACTACAAAGTTTCACTCCTCAATTTTTCCTTTGAAACTTTTGGATTCACTAGACATGACCTTGAACTAGCGTTTGATGAAGCCCACTCTTCTACGCAATCAAAAGGTTTGATACAAAGCTCTAAGCTTCTATTTTTATGAGGAGCTTCCAGCCATGGTCACAGATTTAAAAAATTCCCATTTTTGCAGAAACCCTAATTTTCCACTTTTCTGATCAAAGTCCCGAACTAGGGTTTGATCAAGCCCAGCCTTCTGCCCAACCAAAAATTCTGATCTTGGTCTCTAAATTTTTATTTTTATGAGTATCATTTAGCCGTGGTATTTGATTAAAAAAATTCCAACTTTCTCTGAAGCGCTAAATTCCGGAAGCCATGAATGAAGGTGCTCAAAAATAATTTTGATTTGACAAAAATATGTACCTAATTGTTTCTGGTGTAAATCTGAACTTTTCGATCCACAGGGTCAAAAAAAATTTCCTGAGATATCCCGACTTGTTATATTTCCATCCCGATAGGTTTGACCTCAATTGGATTCTCTGAGAGAGAGGTATTCCAAGTGTCGAACGTGACCTGTTTATGGGATAATACAAAAGAGCGAACTTGTATGGCGTGCCACATGTCACTGGTTCAACTTTAGCCTCTAAAAAGTTCTTTATTGAGATAGCCCAACCTATTTTATTTCCATCCCGATAGGTCTGACCTCAATTGGATTCTATGAGAGAGAGTTATGCCAAGTGTCGCAACGTGAATTGTTTATGGGATAATACAGGAGAGCTAACTTGTACGGTGTGCCACGTGTCACTGGTTCAAATTCAGCCTCTAAAAACGTTTCCTGAGATAGAAAAGTCTGTGTACTACCTGTTTCTTTTTACGAAATTTCATTTAGAGCTTCCTCTCCCAAGTTATGACCTTTTTCCCAAGGTCACCTGATTTTGACTCAGATCTGGAAGAGGTAGAAACCCTATATTGTACAGATCATAAAGCATAGAGTACAATGCATTAGAGGTTTTCCTTTCGACACAAGGTACTTGTGGATCTTATCTTCGACCTGTAAAAGTCTCAGATCCGAAAACGTCTCCAAAATGGATTTATAGTGAAAGTGCTACGATGACTGGTTTTTGCTATATCAAGCCCTAGCATCGTAAGTGCAACAAGTGTCATACATGCCATATCATGCCTTCTTTCAGGCTAGCTCTGATACCATGTTAAATTTTCAGAATTTACTTCAATCTGATCTAGGATCTTAACTGAGAGAACAACATGTATAGAAAATCTACAGCATATCAATCATTGACACAATAATGCAAGCACACAAGAGACACAGAGTTTACTTGGGAAAAACCATAAAGGTGAAAAACCCCAATAACTTCCTTAGAGATAGATAGAGCAATGATACAACCAGAATACAAGAGATAGTCTTCTCCTAGCACCAGAGCCTCCTCCTCCACAAGTGCGCCACTCTCCAAAGTGTGAGTGAGAGAATAGAATGTGTAAAATGAGAGAGACACACTCTCTATTTATACACTAACTTGACTTGACCTTTACTCAACTAGGTCGGCCTCAACTTAATCACTTAACATAATGCTGACTGGGACGACCCCCACTAGGGTGGTCTAATAACCCTTTGACCCACATGGCCGACCCCCAATAGGGTGGTCTAATAACCCTTTGACCCACATGACTTATACAGGGCCGACCCCAACAAGGTGGTCTAATAACCCATCAAGTATAAGTTACGACACTTACAATATAAATGACGACACTTCCGTATAGAGGAATAATAACATCTCTATAGGAATACAACCACTTCCGTATAGAGGAATAATAACATCTCTATAGGAATACAATATACATATATGTGAAATACATTCTGAAGTTACATATACATCAACAGAGGTCTTTTCTGGTAAGAAACCGGAAGTCAGCGATCTCAGAATATTTGGTTGTCCAGTATACACTCATGTCCCAAAGGAAAAGAGGACTAAACTAGATCCTTTAGGAAAGAAGGGTATCTTTGTGGGTTACAGTGAAAGCTCGAAGGCTTATAGAATATACTTTCCAGGGTTCAAGAATATTGATGTCAGCAGGGATGTAACATTTGATGAAAAATCAGCATTCATCAATTCAAGAAAGGCACCTATATAAGTTTATGAAGAACCTAAGGAAACTAGATTTCAAGACACTACCATGATTGAACCAGTTCCAGAATTTGTTCGTTAGTTTGAAGATCCGCAAGAACTTGTAGATCCACCCCATGAGGATAACTCTCACAAGAGGAAACCTGCATGGGATAGAGAGCTCATTCAAGAAGCAGAAAGATTTGGCATTCTAGAAGAAGAACACAGAGCAAAGAAGAGAACCAGATCACATACCAGCTATGTTGCTTTACTCTGTGACATTATGAACAAAGAGCCTTCCAGTTATGAAGAAGTAGCAGAAAAGAAAGAATGGAAGGATGCCATGGTTGAGGAATACCAATCAATAATGAAGAATGATGTTTGGGATGTTGTACCAAGACCTAAAGAGAAGTCTTTTGTGACTTCTAAATGGATCTTCAAATTCAAGCATGCTGCAGATGGTAGTGTAGAGAAATACAAAGCAAGATTCGTAGCTCGTGGCTTCTCTTAGAAAGAGGGAATAGATTATGAAAAAAAATTTGCACCTGTAGCTAGGTATACTTCCATCAGAACAGTACTTTCCCTGGCTACAGTGATGAAATGGAAAATATACCAGATGGATGTCAAGACTGCTTTCTTGAATGGTGTAGTTGAAGAGGAAGTATATGTGGAGTAGCCACTCTGTTTCGAAATACATGAAAGGGAGTCATATGTGTGCAGATTGAAGAAAGCCTTGTATGGCTTGAAACAAGCTCCCAGAACTTGGTATGGTAAGATGGACAGTTTCCTATCTAGTTTGGGCTTTACCAAGAGTAAAGCGGATTCCAACCTTTATTACAAGGTTGAGGAAGGGAATCCTGTGATTCTACTCCTGTATGTGGATGACTTATTTGTAACAGGAGATGACAGATTGATTGCAGATACTAAGAGAAAGCTTGCTGTCGAGTTCGATATGAAAGATTTGGGAATGATGCATTATTTCCTAGGTATGGAGGTGTGTCAGAGTGTAGGTGGGATCTTCCTTGGTCAAGGGAAGTACACAGTAGATATCCTGAAGAGATTTGGGATGATGGATTGCAAGGCCATGGCCACACCTATGGCATCGAATCTGAAGCTTCTATGTGATGCTTCATCTGAGCTGGTTGATGTCTCTATGTATCGTCAGATGATTGGGTCCTTGATGTACCTGACGAACATGAGACCAGATATTTTCTTTGCAGTAAACACATTGAGTCAGTTCCTAACAGATACGAGGAGTGTTCATCTGGTTGTTGTAAAGCATGTTCTGAGGTACCTGAAGGGCACAGTGGATTATGGGCTGAAGTATGAGGCGAATCAAAAGTTTAACTTGCAGGGTTATGTTGATTCAGATTGGGCTGGCAGTGCTCCAAATAGGAAGAGCACATCTGGGTGCTGCTTCAGTATGGGATCAGGTGTGATCTCTTGGTTTAGCAGGAAGCAGTCCTGTGTAGCACTGAGTACAGCTGAGGGAGAGTGTGTTGCAGCCTGTTCAGCTAGTTGTGAGGCAGTATGGCTACATAAGCTACTATCTGAATTATTTGATCTCCCATTGGATGCTACTGGTATCTTTTGTGATAACCAGAGTTGTGTGAAGCTGTCCGAGAACCCAGTGTTTCATGACAGGTCGAAAAACATAGAGATCAAATATCACTATATCAGGGATATGGTGCAGAGAGGAGCTGTGAAACTCCTGTATGTTGCGACGGACAAGCAGATTGCAGATGTGCTGATGAAGCCACTAGCCAGGGTGAAGTTCGAGTAATTCAGAGATAGGCTTGGTGTTCTTCAGATTGATGACACTTCGAGGAAGAAGTAATGGACACATTTGCTGAAGCCATTCCAAGCATGTTGGAAGGAGGATCCTTCACATGGCTGTGGATGTAAGCGCTGGATGATGAGCATCAGGATGATGTTCTGGTTTCTGCTTTGTATGATCAGTTGGATCATTTATATGTATGTATGCATCATGTTGGATGCTGGATATGATCAGTTGGATCATGTGTATGTATTTTGTATAAGCATCATGTTGGATGCTTGGACCATGTATCTATATATGTATCAGGTGGATACATTGTATGATCAGGTAGATCATGTATATGTATCATGTATTTATATTTGTATCAAGTGGATACACTGTGTGATCAGATGAATCATGTATGATGATATGTATCAGGTAGATACTTGGTATGCATCAGGTAGATGCATTGTATGATTAGGATGATCATGGATGACGAGCTTCAGGATGTTTCTCCAGATGACATGCAGCAGGATGTTGCAGTGATGATGATCAGGATGATCATGTGTAGATCAGGATGATGTATGGTGAGTATCAGGTTGATACTCTATGGCCGTGGAACAGGTTGTGCAGATAAGCATGTAATTTGTGCCCTGGAGATTTGCAGATAGTCTTTCGAGGTTTTTCCTACGGCATGTAATTTGTACCTTGGGGATATTTGGCAAATGCTCTTTCAAGGTTTTGCCTATGGCATGTAATTTGTGCCCTGGGATATCTAGCAGATGCTCTTTCGAGGTTTTGTCCTGTGGCATGTAATTTGTGCCCTGGGAGATCCGATAGGTTGAGCCGTGTGCTCGTAATCAGTCCTGGGATGCTCTTTCGAGGTTTTTCCATGACCACATGTAATTTGTGCCCTGGGATATCCGATAGGTTGAGCCTTGTGCTCATAATCAGTCCTGGGATGCTCTTTCGAGGTTTTGTGGTGACCACATGTAATTTGTGCCCTGGGAGATCCGATAGGTTGAGCCTTGTGCTCGTAATCAGTCCTGGGATTCTCTTTCAAGGTTTTGTGGTGGGGTCACATGTAATAAGTCCTGGAGATCTGGATAGGATGAAAAAGGCCTCAGATGCTCTTTAGGGTTCTTGCTAGTCAAGAGACTCTTTTAAGGTTTTGTGACGCACGTAATAAGTCCAGAGATTTCCACAATATGGCCAGTGATGATGAAGACCTGTAGGTGGTGGGCCTACATCCAATATGAAAAAGGACTGGCTCTGTAGAACTTCCTATGACGAGTAGAGTCAGAGATTGGTTGAGATAGCAAAAGTAGTGGTGATGATGATGACGATGATCCCGAGAAGAAGACTTGTCTAGCAGATCTGTGTCGAGAAATACCTTCCTAGTTAAAAGGGAGTGTTGATGTATATGTAACTTTGGAATGTATTTCATCTATGTATTTCATATATATTTATTGTACCCTTATTAGAGATGTGTTATTCCTCTATAAGGAAGTGTCATCATGTGGATTGACAAGTGTCACAAGTGTGTGTACTTGCTGATGGGTTATTAGACCACCATGTGTGGGGTTGGCCCTAAAATATATATTATATTGTGGATGTACCTAGCTAGACAAGTCGGCCCCATAAGGTCACTGAGAAAACAGGTTAGTATAAATAGAGATCAGGAGATCTCTATTTAGATCATTCAAAAAGTAACATCTCTCTCACTCAGAAAGTGGCGCACTAGTGAGGAGGAGGATCATTTGCTACTAGGAGACTATCTCAGTGTATTTTGGTTGTACTTTGGTTGAGCCATTGCTCTCTCTATCTCTGAGCAAGTTGTGGGGTTTTTCACCTTAGGGTTTTCCCCACGGAAACTCTGTGTCTCTTATCTCTCATGCTTTTGATTCTTGTGATGCTTGTCATGCTTATTGTGATTGTTATACATTGATATACTGTATATGTTATTCTCTCAGTGAAGATCCTAGAGTATTGTGAATTAATGCTCAAAATTTAACACCAGTGTCCTACCTAACTACCAAATTCTTTTTATCCTCAAGCAAAGTTAAAGTGTGTTGAGTTAGTGAGTTAAATTTTAATGGTTGCATTACTTAGTCGAGTGATGGAAGTGAAACACATGGTGTGATGACTGACTCAAACCATGCAAATGCATATGAATAAAATAAGCCTTTCCTTTCAATGAATGCTAGCTAAGGTAAGGAGAGATTTCTTTCAAACTATAACTACTCTTTCAAATTAAATGAATGCAGCAAGTGTTCAAGTTCATTCACGGGACCCCAAGGAGAGCTTCAAATATACTCAAGTCATGCAAATGAATTCATCACATAAAATAAACTGATAATAAATATAAGGAATTATATATATCCATGTTCATAATTCTTTAGGCACACTTATAATATTCTTCAATCCTTTATCACAAAACCACAGTGATAGTAGAAACAATAAACTGCATATAAATGTTCATGAGCTTAATAAAAAAATAGTAGCCACAATTGGGGAAGTTATACCACATGGTTCTCACATGGTTCTACTTCATAATCGGATGGGGCCAATTAATCTTATTGTCAAAACTCATATGGTGGCAAGGATTGTTACATATTGTACATATGGACACAATACAGAGGATTGATAGCAAGGTAAACAAATTCTACTAGATTGAGCATGATTGGCCTTGTCAAATTGGAAATTCATGCAGTAGATCTTGAAAGAAATCTGCAAATTCATCAAATGATCTACAACAGTATTTGGTTGCTAGTTTCTATGCCTCTACGCACGCATGTTCAATCCCTCCATCGAATCAAATTGGGGAATGAAACATTTTTCACCCTTAGCAAACTCTTTTGTTATTTTGATTGTGGAAACCAACTTGTATGCACTAGGTTGCAACACTATAACTGTTAGTAGCTAATGCCATTCCTCAAATTTCAATTACAACTTAGCAAATATTTTGTCATTTTGTTTGCATAAATCAGCTTGTATGCACTGGGTTGCAACACTCTAACTATTATTATCTATTGCCATTCCTCAAATTTCAATTATAGCTTGTTTATATTTCTGTGTGCCCTAGCTTATCATTCAAAGTACTTTATTATTTTTTCAACAGAACATTATGGTATAATTTTAGCAGCCTTTGTAGCTTAGCTTGTTTTTCTTATCTACCACTCATTATATATTGGTGAAATGCCTTCTGTTTTTCTAGGGAAATACTACAACTCATGCATGAGCACCTTGTAGATTTGGGACTCCTAGATTCAACAAAAACTTTGTTGAAGGAGACACCTCTAGCACCATTACCATCAATAGCATTGCCACATTGAAATTGATGCTAAATTGATGTACACAAACTCTTTACATTGTATTTTTTATTGCTAAGATGATGCCTTATAGAGACTGCATCAAAAAAGACAACAATCCGTCAATCCAAAGTTGACTCAAATCATGACCTTTGTAGCATCATGTTTTGCATTGTCCCAACTTGAAATTTTTCCTCAAAAATGCTATAGAAAATGACGCCAAATATGATGCCAAAATATGGTATTGTAGTAGTGAGTGTAGGTCAATTGGCATACAGAGCGCATAATAAACCACATATAACTTAAGAAACAAGAAGAAGCATGCTTGTATCATGCAATGGTCACTTGTATCCTATGGGAAGCACCGATCAATCTGTTGGGAACTCTATATGTCAGTTAATTAAAGCTAACACACAGAATGATCAATATAAATTGTCAAACCCAGGAAGGTCTTTTATTTCAAGGGTAATAAGCACAGTCTATGCATAAATAGATTAAGCAATTGATTAATGAATGTAAGTACTGATCCTATGTGGATTCTCAGCCAGCTCATTCCCTAAGCAAACTAATCTAATTCACACATCTACAAATCCCAATTGAAACAATTCTTCTTATAGAATCAATCCAGAAAGTTAATGATCTAATAATGAAATGAAACTAGATTTCTTTTTCAAGAAGTTAAATCCTTATGATCACCAAACTACAACATTAAACCTTTACCAAAATGATCCATCCAGTGATTACTGTAACTCTATCATTATTTGTCTAATCTATGTATGCAATTAAAGATACAACAACAACCATAATTGAAATACAAGCTTGAACTCTACTGATGATTACTGGAAGCCCTAGAAAGCATAAATAAATACAAATTGATTGGGATAGAGCTTGGCTATCACAACTGATTAAAACACACATGCAATTAATTAAATTATCCTACACAGTCGACTATCACACCACTCTGCTACAGCTATTCAAGATGCAATTGTAAACTAATAGCAAGAAGCTAATCTCTGTTACAGCTACAAGCAATGTCTGCAACATTTTACACCACACAACAAAAATGAAATTAAACTATTCTACCTAGTTAAATCGGCTATCTCTATGAGAAGGTGGGCCCTAGCCTTCTAATAGAGACGCCGAGAGTCATAGCTAATTAAAACTCAGAAGTGAAGAATTCTGCTCTCATATTATTAATGGAAGATCATGAGCCTCAATGCTCTGTTATAGCTTACACAAGTAATGATTGTCCAACCCCGGGCTACGAGAGCCTTCTGGAATTTATACAAAAGAAAGATAGTTTCAGATCAACAAAAATCGCACAGCAATGAAGATCTATTATCTTCATGCTGTGCAATTACAACTAACTGATACATCGTGTTGAACAATGCTATTAATTCTGAAGGATGTTGCTGTCCTGATAGCAATTGGATCAACAGACTCGATAGCTGGAATGCCACCTGTCTGTTGCAGCTAGACTCTTCTTCAATGGGATCTGTTACAGTGGAAATCTGTTACAGATTTCATGGAGGATGCGTTGTCCCTTGGAATATGAGGAGCTGACGCTTGAAGAGTCACAGCTGGCACTGCTGGGCTGATACACCTGCACTTTTAGACCTTGGCTAAATGAAGTCACATAAATTAGTATAAACCAAGGACTAAGATCCATAATCTTTAACAATCTTAGGCATAAAAACAAATAAAGTAATAGCACATTATACCTGTCAATGTTATAGATTGATCTGGAAAGACATGGATATAGCTCATGAAAATAGGATGGAATTAGGGAAAAAAGGTGTAATAGAGGTAGCCAAAAAGGGGCATTTCCTGGACCCAACATCTCCCCCCAACTATCCAATTGCATGTCCTCAAGCAACAACCTCCCTTAGTCTGAATCTGAATTTGAGTGAAATCTATGGAGATTTGTGATGTTATAAGCAAATTCTGGTGCCTCCCCTCGAGGGACAAACCCATAGAAGTATACCCAATGCTCCCACAAACTCTCTTCTTCTTCTAATGTTAGAGCATAACTGGTTCTGTAATAATTGCTTATAGGCAACGAAATGAGGGGGAATTTAAATCTTAAACCAATCCACCAAGGTCCACACCTCTGCATGCACTGCACATATCTAGGCACCCTAGTCAAGGCTTGCCTGAATTTTCAAAGCCATATGGATCCATTTCCTTCAGAGATGAGGATGAGTACAACCATCTGTATTCACTGCCTTCTAGGGCATCCTGCTGCATATTAAGAATCATTGGGAAACATGTAGTAAGGAGTTTATCTTGCAGGCTCCCAAAATATTGAACAATTGAAGGAACCCTGAGGGATTTAGCATGACTGGCCATGAATGCTAGTGGATTCTGAGGTTCCTCCCTAATCTAGAGAGTAGAATTCTCCTCATTCCTAAGGATGGTTTGGAAGGAATCCTTCCATATTACATGGTTAATGACAAAGGAGGAAAATGCCCTCAGCTGAACATCCCCAAGAACAGGTAAAGGATCAGATGGAATGGTAATATAGAAAGCCCTATCATGCAAATATAACTCACATAACAAATGTTGATCCTCAAAGTCACTCTTCAGAAAAGTCTCCAGAAACTGATCAGTTGTTGCCAACTCAAATGATCTTCCATCTTTGAGAGCCTTCAATTTAAACAAGGTTGTCTGCTCATAGAGGAAGACAAGATAAGAGGGGGATGGAGCTCTGCAACTCATCAATTCTATAGAAAGATTATACATTTGGTTTTTGTCCTACTGCAAGGACTCAAGCTTCTTCAAACCTTCCAGTTTTTCTTGGAGTTTCTCCCACCAGACTTTCTAGAAGAATAGCTCCTCATCCCATTTTTCTCTTAGTCCCTTAATGACATTCCTATGCTCCTAGAGAGGGACCGTACCTTCTCTGAACTATTCAATCCACTTGAGACATTTATCCAGTTCAAGATTTAACCAGAGAATTTTCTTCTCTAGTCGTTGAATCTTTATGTCTTCTACCTCCTTTTCATCATCAGAATCTAGATGAATGACTTCCTTGTCTTGCCTCGGCACTGTGACAGCTTCATCTTCTATTTGGATTGCAATGGTATGTGCCTGTGGTGCAGTATCAACCATGGGGTCTAAGGATGTTGGTTCTTGTGTAACAGCATTATTCATATCCATATCCATATCAGCTTCCTCAGTCAGTTTTATAGTCTCAGTTAGTATTTTTAGGTTTGTTGGTTCTTGTGTAACAGCACCCAAGTCTTTCATTTCAATCTCAGCCATCTCAGTTTGTGTTTCCACTATAGAAAATGATTTTGGAAACACTAGTACTTGTGTAACAGTGTTTCCCTCCTGATTCTCCACATCAAATGTTTCTGCAGATTTAAACATTCTCAAGGGTACTGGTTCTTGTGTAACAGCCCCCTGCTCCTCAATTTCTTTAAACCGCTAAGATTGTCTGTGGTTTATATCATATTTTCCTGACTGATAAGACTGGTCCTGAAGGAGCTCAGTATCCCATGATGGCTGGGACTGTACCGTTTCATCCCCTGAATTCAAATCAGGGATTTCTTCCATTATTGGCTCATTCTCCTCTATCAATTCGATCCCCGACATTCCTTCTTCCACCTCCTTTATCTGTACATGACTCTGGGATGCAAGTCCCAACACAACAACTCTGTGTCCTGCTGAAGCAAATATATCTCCACATTCTGGGCAAACAGTCTCCCCATACTTCTCATTTTCAAATGCAAAAGATGGGTTTTCCAGCAAATTTGCAGCGTTTGCTAATTTATCCAAATTTTTCTCAACTTGTCTTCCAACTGCTCCCTTCCACTTTTCCAACTCCTTTCGTAACGTTTGCACTTCCTCCTTTAATAATTCGTTTTCAAACAGGAGGTTTTCGATTTGGGGTTCTTCCCTAGAGGGTTCCTGTGTAGCAGTAGACAATTTGGGTTTCAAAATAGGAATCTCTATATCTACCCCTATTGTATGGGCTTCTTCTAACGTAGGTGACCCCCTATTCCCTTTAGCTGCTCTTTCCATTTCTGATAGGGGTGTTCCACTGTTACCCCCAATTGCATCCACTATATCAGTTTCTTCTGCTATCCCTGTTAATTCTGTTGCTATTGCAGTTACTTCTGCTACTATTGCAGTTACCTCTGCTGCTGCCACTATCACAGCTACTTCTGCTACTGCTGCTGTCACAGCTGCTTCCGCTGCTGCTACTGACCGAGTTCTTATTTTCCTCATCAATCCCACTGAGTGTTCCTCACCACTTGCTGCTACTAATTCTTTCACAGTCCGACTCTTCTTCCTCTTTGCTGCCATGGGTGTGTGACCCCTGTTTCTTGATTCTATTCTTCGTTTCTTTGACACAGGGGTGTTCACCTTGGTTTCTTCTTCTTCAATAATGGTGCCCCTTATTTCTGAAGAGGACTCCACTTGAAAGAATTCCACGGTCCCTTCTGCTACTATTTTTGGCCGATATCCTTCCTTCTGAATCCCCACTTCTATAATTGCAGCTTCAACTATCGCAGCTTCAACAACTACTCCAGTTTTAGCTTCTTTCAATTGAGTATTTGCCTCTGCAATTACAAATTCCAATTTTTCTACCTCCTGCTCTGGGGTTTCCATCATACTTTCTCCAATTATAGGGTTTTCTGCTACTCCAGCCTCCCCTTTATCTACTTCCCCTTCGTCGTTGGACTGGCTTTCTTCTACTCCAGCCTCCCCCCCAACTGGATTTGAGGAACTCCGGTCCTCACTATCATCACCAACACCCCCCACTTCTAATACAGGTTGTCTGATTGGCGCATCTCCAGCCAAAAATTGCTCCCAAGTTAAATTATGAAGTGCAATGGCTCTTAGGACCAGTAACTTTATTAAACCATGATTAGTAAAGGAGGAAATTGGGTGCTGGGCAGTTATTGCATATCCAGCCATGGTTTGTAGGGCTTTAAGCAGGTAGAATGGTATATTAACTAAATTACCATGGCGTAAATGAGACAACAATGGAAGTTCAGAGAAGGAAACAACTTGGTACCTACCTCCACAAGAAATATATCTCTTCACAAAGATTTCCACTTGATTCCATGGTGGTGGCAAGGATTCCAGTTCTAACCCACGGAGCTTTGGAATGACCTGTTCTCCTACTGACAGAAATTCCCTCACTGCATTCGCATTATGTACTTTCCGCCCAAATGACTTCTTTCCCACCATGGGAAAACCAGTAACCTTAGCTATGATTTCTTCTGTAACATCCACGCGCAGTCCTATGACCTCAGCATGAGTATCAGTTAGGCTGAGGGCAAATTGCTATGCAGTTTCTGTGTGAAAACCATTCAACCATTCGAAATATGCCATCCAACCTGCTGCTATGAAAATATTGAGAACCTTTGCATTGGAACACACAGCGTCTGTATTCACAGGTTCATGTCTGACTTGATTTCCCAATTTAACCTCTCCTCAAGGTTTAGACCTCAACAATTTCTGGTTTAGAAATGGAGAGTTGCAGCTTACGACATGCAAAGGGTCGTTGGGGTTCAAGAATCAGGTTTCAGGCTAGTCTATGATAGTATGAACATTCTATGGAAGCTACAAGGTTGGGAGATAGGAGTAACATGTGCAAAATCGGGTAAGGTGATGGAAAAAGAATAATCACAATTATGGCCTTTAACTTAATCTTTAAAGTGTGATTCAAATGGGTTCATTAATCGAGGGTTATGACAGGACCTAATCATTATTACCGTATTAATTCTCTGCCAAATCATGTAAAAGAAAGGACCCATACCTTACGTTTATGAGTTTGAGCCATGAATTAATCATTGCGGCCAGCCATCATCCTGGCAGGTGTAAATGCACATGTGCCGAAGTACGTGGCCCTTGCCACCCAGGCTGACAGTTACTCAAGGTATCTAAAATTTCCATTACGGTGGATCATGGTTGGACCATGTGGAGCAAGCGCCAAAAATGACGCCTAGTCACATCATTATTGGCATCATTAATCGGAGAGCAGACAAATTGGGGGAGTATCAGCTGTGAAATCTAGCAAAAGAAACAAAAAATGGCGGAGTCATAGCTGTACGGAAGAAGCGATAATGAAGTGGAAGGAATGGAGCCGCGGTGCTAGATTTAGTAGAACAGACAAAAGTCATAGAATCTCAACTGCTATATTTAGCGGGATGGACAAAAGTAGCGGAGTCTCAGCTGCTAAGAAGGAGTAAAAATGAGCCGAAAATGGCGAAGTAGCAGCTGCCAACTTAGAAAGATAAGCAAAAGTAGTGGAGTTGCAGCTGTAGGATTTGGCAGAATGAGCAAAAGTGGCGGAGTCGTAGCTGCGAATTTTGGTAGAATGGGCAAATGTGGCAGAGTCGCAGCTACGAAATTGGCAGAATGGGCAATTGTGGTGGAGTCGCAGTTGCAAATTTTGGCAGAATAAGCAAATGTGGCGGAGTCGTAGCTATGAAATTGGCAGAACGAGCAATTGTGGTGGAGTCGCAGTTGCGAATTTTGGCAGAATGGGCAAATGTGGCGAAGTCGCAGCTGCATCCAACTATAGTATAAGCAAATTTTATCTATCAAAGACCATGAAATATCCATCTTCTTCAAAGAGATTTATTAGATCAGGAACAAATATGGGGTGTCTACAGTCGTCTGGACCAGTCACGGTTGTTTCTCCTCCAATGAGTTCCTGCACACAGTTCTTTAAAACAAACCGATCAAGTGCAAGAAAAATTAAAAACAGATAAAATACAGAATGAAAGAAAAACCAATTATTTATGTACAAAAATATGTGTGGAAACAACAACTTTTAGGAATTCATAGGGTTTAAAAATCCCTGTCCTGACGTTAACTGATACTCTGGATCAGCTGCAACTTGTGAAATAAAAGCCTCCCTTGAGATCGGCCTGTGATACAGTCGCAGCCGATGGCCATTTGCGAATAATGGTACTTTATTCTCATCAATGGTGATCAACCGGACTATTCCATTATCAAATACCCGATCTATCTGATAGGGTCCCAACCAACGGGTGCGCAATTTGCCTTTAAAATCCCTCTTAAACGGTGAATCATACAACAAGGCCTAGTCTCCTTCTTGGAAGACGCTTTTCTTTATAAATCTGTCATGCCATCGAGAGCGTTGTTGTTGGATTAAAGATGTATGATGCACTACAGCTGTGTGCTTCTCATCCAATTCATTGAGCTGATTCAGTCGATTCCTCTGAGCCTCTGATAAATCTAGATTTGCTTCAACAGTTGTTTTCAAAGTTCTGATTTCAAATTCAATTGGGAAAACCGTGTTCTTACCATATACTAGCTCATATGGGGAAAAACCAGTGGTGTTAAGCCAAGTGGTATGATAATCCCATAGTGCTTCTAGAAGTCTTTCAGCCCAATCCTTATGATGGCTCTTCACTATTTTTGTCAAAATAGCCTCAATAACCTTATTTGTGCTCTCCACCTGCCCATTGTCCTGTGGATGATATGGTGAGGTTATTCTGTGTTGAATATGAAATTTTTGCAATAGTGCTTCTAGCTTATGAGATACAAACTGTGGTCCACCGTCTGTAATGATCTCCTTGGGTACTCCAAATCAAGTGAAAATTTCTTCATACAGGAAATCAATCATAGCTTGATCATTGGTCTTGACCAAGGCTATAGCTTCTACCCATTTAGTCATGTAGTCTGTGTAAACCAAGATATGAACTTTCTGCTTTGAGGGAGGGTTGATAGGCCCTACAAAATCTAGAGCCCACCTATCAAATGGTTCAACCATAAGCTGTGGCTGTAAAGGCATCTCATCTAATCTGTTGGGTTGGCCCATCCTCTGGAAACTATCACATGCCTGAACATACTTCTTCGCATCCCTGAATAATGTAGGCCAGAAATAGCCCACTCTCAAAACTTTATGACCTGTTCTCTTGTCAGCAAAATGTCCCCCACAGGGCTCATCGTGGAAAGCTTTAAGAATGTTGAAAATTTCATCTTTTCTAACACATCTTCTGATTTCTAAATCTAGCCCTATGTAGAAAATATGGCCATCAATCCAGCAGTATCTAGCACTCTGTTGTATGATCTTCCTTCCTTCTCTCTTTGACAGATGTGCTAGAAGCTTACTTGCAGCCAAAAAGTTAGCAATATCTGCATACCATGGGGAATGAGCTGATACTGCAAACAAATGTTCGTTAGGGAAGGAATCTTCGACTGGTAAATTGTCATCATTGTTAGTAAGTCAAGATAAGAAATCTACAACAATATTTTCCTTTCCTAGTCTATCAATAATTGTAATATCAAATTCTTGTAACAGTAGTAGCCATCTAGTAACTCTAGCATTCGTGATTGCTTTATTCATTAAATACTTGATAGCAGAATGATCAGTGTGCACAAAAGTGGAATATCCAGTAATATAATGTCTAAACTTATTGATGGCATAAACAATGGCAAGAAATTCTTTTTCTGTGATAGTATAATTCAGTTAAGCAGGAGAAAGATTTTTCCTAATAATATAAATAGCATAAGGAGCATTAACTTCCTGTTGTCCCAAAACTGCTCCAATCGCAGTGTCTGAAGCATCTAAATAAATATGGAAAGGAAGGGCCCAATTGGGTCCTCTCAAGATGGGTGTTGTAGACAGCCTTTTCTTAAGCTCAGTAAACGTTGTTTTGCATGCATCATTCCAGACAAACTGTGCATCCTTCATCAACAGAGTGAACAAAGGAGAAGCTATCTTGGAAAATTTTTCTATGAACCTTCTGTAATAGCCAGCATGCCCCAAGAAGCTATGTACATCCTTCTGTGTTCCAGGAGTTGGTATATTTTCAATTACCTTGATTTTGGATGGATCAACCTGGATACCATCAGAAGAGATGAAGTGCCCTAGCACTATGCCTTCACTCATCATCGTGTGGCACTTTTCAATGCTTAAAGAGAGTTGGCTCTGTTCACAGTGTTTCAGGACCCTTTCTAAGTTCTTCAGTGCTTCTTCATAACTATCACCATATGGAGTAAAGTCATCCATAAAAATTTCCATGCAATCATTCACCATTTCCAAAAATATTCCAATCACTGCTCTCTGAAATGTAGCTGGTGCATTGCACAACCCAAAAGGATGTACTCGGTATGCAAAGGTTCCCCAGGGACAAGTGAAAGTGGTTTTGTCCTGATTTTTTGGAGCAATCTGAATTTGGTTATAGCCACTAAAGCCATCCAGAAAAGAGAAATACTTCTTCCAAGATAAGGTATCAAGGACTTGATCGATGAAAGGTAAGGGGAAATGGTCTTTCTGCGTTGCCTTGTTCAATTCTCTGTAATCCACACAGACTCTCCATTTTCCATTTTTCTTTGGCACGATCACAAGTGGAGAAACCCACTCACTGTATGAAATTGGATATATGAATCCAGCCTCCAACAGTTTCTAGATTTCCTCTTTCACTATGTCTCTCAGGTTCGAGTTCATCCTTCATTGGGGTTGGCATACAGGCCTAGAGTCACTTTTAATATAGATGTGATGAGTGTACAGATGAGAGGTAATTCCTTTCATGTCTGTGCACTCCCAAGCAAAAGCTCCCCTACGTTGTTTCAGCAGAGTGACTAGCTGTTCCGGCTCGCTAGGTGCCAGATTAGGATTGATATTCAATGTTTTTCCTGGCTCAATTTCCACTGGAACACTCTTCGAATTCTTAAGTACTGGAATTACATTGTCCTCACCGATCAGGGTTTCTTCTGTAAGATTTTCTTGTTATGTTGTAGCTAAAGTACTGTCCAAGATCTGATAAACATTCTTATTGACTGATGTGGGCTCACTGACGAAACTATTAATGGCATCATCCTCGGTTTCATCTTTAAATGTCAAGGCTCTCCCTATGGTTAATAGTGGTTGAACACCCTCTTCCTCCTCCAAATCTGCCCATAATGGAGTATCAGCTTCTGTGCTTGGTCGAGCTGGAGGGTACAGAGTCAGATTCTTGATCTCAGTCCTGTCTGAAATGGTCATAGAACCTGACCGATAGCTGATACAAGCATCAGTTGTGGCCAACCATGGTCTTCCCAGGATCAGTGGGTCTCCCCCCAACTGAGATTTTGGCTGTAACACCAAAAAGTATGCAGGGTATTCCCATGAATCCACTGATATTACAAGGTCATCTAGAATTTCTTCAGGCTTAATCGTTGATCTATCAGCAAGTTCCAAAACAGTAGGGGTTGGCCGCAGATTAGTGAGTCCCAATTTCTTCACAGTCTCTATGGTCATAACATTAATAGCTGCGCCCAAATCCACCAAGACATTTGGAATCCATGTGTTCCCTATGTACACTATAACAGTCGGGTTCCCAAGGTCATCATACTTTGCCACAGGGGCTTTTCCCATTATTAGTTCTGAAATTTTTCCCAGCACGTGGACAGTGGGAGGATCCCTGTGCCTTCTTCCTGGTTTCTTAACACACAAATCTTTAACTATCTTAGCATAAATAGGCACATCATGAAGGGCCTGTAATAGTGGAATTTTAACATATAAATTTTTCAACTCTCCCACGAGATCAAATCAGGGCTGTTACACTTTCTTCTGCAGCTGCAATCATTCAAGATATGGTGGTTCTCTATTCAACTGTGTAGGTTGTGGCAGATTGTGTGTTGCTTCCTGAGTTTTAGCTGCTGCTTTATTAGGAGTATTAGCATCCTCAATAGTGGGGCTTGTTGGATAGTGCTTACTTACTCCAGTTCCAATCACTGGGGATGACACATCCTCAGTGATAATAGGCTCCACTACCCTCCCTTATCATAATTGTATATCATTGTAGGGAATATGAGTAATGGAATAAGCAGGCATGTTGGCAGTCTCAAATTGATTGACTGCTTTATCCTTTGGGTTCAGGTTAGTTTGTGCAAGCAGCTGTGGTTGAAGTGGTGCATTCATAGGTGCGGCATTGTTCTGGAAAGGAAGTTGTGGTTGCTGATACTGCTGATGCTGATACTGTTGAGGATGGTATTGTTGATACTGAGTCTGGTGATGGGGAAAGTTATTTCCTTGTTAAGAGTTTCTCCAGTTGGGATTCCAAGGAGCTTGGTTTGACTGCTGTGGCCATGGTGTCCATGAATTAGGATTCTGCATTGGGTTCTGAGATGGATGCCATTGGATATTGGAATAATGTGAAGGGAATTGTGTATTCATATTATGCATGGTGTTCATTCCATTCATATTATGCAGAAAAAATGTTGGATCTAGATTCATACCTTGGTTTCTAGGCTGCCATGGTTTCTTCTGTGCCATAAAGTATGTTGGCTCTACATCAGGAATAGATGCCTCCATGACTACTTTAACCTTAGGTAATGAAGGACACTCCCTAGTTTCATGCTCGAGTTCACATATACTACATACCTCTGCTTTGTCCAACGGGAACTCCTTCAGTGGATGCTTCTTTCTACATTTAGGACATAATACTCCAAGTGTAAGATCTTCTACTACTTGTTTATGTTTTTCCTTCATGGTATCCAACTCTGAGGATAGGGATCTCGTCATGTCTGTTTTAAAGTTCTCCAGTAGGTTGCCTATTTCTGCTCGAGTGGCACCTCCACTAGCTGACTTTTGAGTCCTAGTGAAGACATCCTGGTCTCAATCCTTGTCTCGTTTGCTGGTTCTAGAAGATCCCCTGGAGTACCTTCAGCATAATTCAACAATCTTTTCAAAAGGTTCCTTCGAGATATCCCCTTTACCAGCAGATTCAACATGTCAAGGCAATCTTCCCTAATTCCTCTTAGCAAGATGATCTTGAGCACATCCTTTCCAATCTCAACATGACCAGATCTTTGCAAATTATACAACAATCTCTCCACAAAGTCTTGTAAACTCTCTTCATCCTTCTGAACCATTTTGAACAATTCTTCCTTTCTGTCTCTAGTTTTGCAATATTCTTGATATTTAGAAATAAAGGTGTTCTTCATTTGGTCCCAGGTAGCAATGGTTTCATGAACCAAACTCATGAACCAGTGTAGAGCATTTCCTTTCAAGGTGGCTAGGAATAGCTTCGGCTTTTGAGCACTAGAAGTGTAATCATAGTTGCGACAGAGGATATCAAACTCAAAAAGAAACTCATGAGGATCCTCAGAGGACTTACCATGAAAATTAGGGAGCACTGATGGTGAAATATTCTTCATAGGAGCTGCTCCAGGTGTTTGAAGGATGGGGAATTCCAATGTAGCCACAGTATTACCAGGCTGATTGTTTTCTCCTTCTTCCTCCCGGCGGTCCTCATGTTCATTCTCACCCCCTTGTTCTCTACCAGCCATGGTTCTGGCCCAAAATTCAATAGTCTCTTTTATGCGGTCTTCCTCTACTTTAACGTCTTCCTCTTTTCTCCTCTCTTCTTCTTTCCTTCTTTCTTCCTCTGCTATTTTGTGAGTCTCCAACCACACCTCTTTAGTAACTCTGGTTCCGTCAATATGATAAATCTCCTCTCTATCTAGTGCACCTATAGCACTTCCCTTATCTTCAAGAGGTTTACTTTCTGCAAAAGGAGTTGAAGGTCCCATTGTATTCTCCACTGTGGATGCTGAATGTTCAAGATTGGGAGAACAGAATTTCCCCTGCCTATAGAGTTCCACTGTGGTCTAGTGGAAGAATCAGCTTTAGCAATTATCTCATCAATATATGTGTGTCTTCCCTGACCTGCATTATGACCTTGACCTCTTCCACCTGCAATGTTAGTATTCAAAGGGGGTTCCCGATTTGTTTTTCTTGTATTCATGCATGCTGTAAAAATTGAACTAAAATAAAATCAAATGAAACCAACTACTAACTCTGTCTATCTATTACCATCCCCGATAATGGCACCAAAATGTTGGGCACTCTATATGTTAGTTTATTAAAGCTAAGACACAGAATGATCAATATAAATTGTCAAACCCAGGAAGGTCTTTTATTTCAAGGATAATAAGCATAGTCTATGCATAAACATATTAAGTAGTTGATTAATGAATGTAAGTAATGATCCTACTTAGATGCTCAGCCAGCTCATTCCCTAAGCAAACTAATCTAATTCACACATCTACAAATCCCAATTGAAACAATCCTTCTTACAGAATCAATCCAGAAAGTTAATGATCTAATAATGAAATGAAACTAGATTTATTTTGCAAGAAGTTAAATCCTTATGATCATCAAACTACAACATTCAACCTTTACCAAAATGATCCATCCAGTGACTACTGTAACTCTATCATTATCTGTCTAATCTATGTATGCAATTAAAGATACAACAACAACCAGAATTGAAATACAAGCTTGAACTCTACTGATGATTACTGGAAGTCCTAGAAAGCATAAATAATTACAAATTGATTGGGATAGAGATTGGATGTCACAGCTGATTAAAACACACATGAAATTAATTAAATTATCCTACACAGTCGACTATCACACCACTCTGCTACAGCTATTCAAGATGCAATTGTAAACTACCAGCAAGAAGCTAATCTCTGTTACAGCTACCAGCAATGTCTGCAGCATTTTACACCACACAACAGAAATGAAATTAAACTATTATAACTAACTAAATTGGCTATCTCTGTGGGAAGGCGGGCCCTGGCCTTCTAACAGAGACATCGAGAGTCACAGCTAATTAAAACTCCGAAGTGAAGAATTCTGCTCTCATATTATTAATGGAAGATCATGAGCCTCAATGCTCTGTTACAGCTTACACAAGTAATGATTGTCCAACCCCAGGCTACGATAGCCGTCTAGAATTTATACAAAAGAAAGACAGTTTCAGATCCACAAAAATCGTGCAGCAATGAAGATCTATGATCTTCATGTACACAGTTACGGCTAACTGATACCGTGTGTTGAATAGTCCTGTTAATTCTGAAGGATGTTGTTGTCCCGATAACAATTGGATCAATAGACTCGACAGATGGAATGCCACCTGTCGTTGCAGCTAGACTCTTCTTCAATGGGATCTGTTACAGTGGAAATCTGTTACAGCTTGCATGGAGGATGCACTGTCCCTTGGAATATGAGGAGCTGACGCTTGAAGAATCATAGCTGGCACTGCTGGGCTGATACACCTACGCTTTTAGACCTTGGCTAAATGAAGTCACATAAATTAGTATAAACCAAGGAGTAAGATCCATAATCTTTAACAATCTTAGGAATAAAAACAAATAAAGTAATAACACATTATACCTGTCAATGTTATAGATTGATCTGGAAAGACATGGATATAGCTCATGAAAACAGGATGGAATTAGGGCAAAAAGGTGTAATAGAGGTAGCCAAAAAGGGGCATTTCCTGGACCCAACACAATCTACCACAATTTTTGGATCAATGATAATGGAATCGCAACTATCATTGACTTACTCAAGCTTTTGAGAGACTTTTCAATCTTTGAGATGACTAAAGTGCACTGTGGAAATTTGTCCATCTAGTGCTAGTGCAAGAGAGGCCAACTATGGAAACTCTCTTATTTTTCTTGAATAGCTCAACCCATATGATGGAAATTTTATCCTCTAGACTATTGGGACTAGCAATAACATGCTAAGGGAGAAGGATCATTTACATGTGGTTCCCTACTTATGATGCCAAGAGAACCACCTCAAAACTCTAATGCAATTGACACAAATGCAACATTTCCATCTCTACATGTTGCTCCTACACTTGGATATGCAAATGGAGATTTGTACATATTATGGAGGAGTCATACTATAGAAGTCAATTTATATATTTAATTTTCCTAAATAGAGATTCATTTTTGTCATCAGCTCACCTTGACATCCTCTCTTTATAGTTGTCATGGTTTTATTTTTGCACCTACTTTGTACTTTTTTAAGCTGGGTACTTGCCTCTTTTTGCTTTGATAGATTAGCAATATGCAATGTTTTCACACTCATAGAATGTGCTTACAGTTGATGTACTTTTGAGCCCCATTGACCTACTTATTATGGTTTTTTGTTGGACATTAATATCCATGTGGGTTTGTTTACCTGAGTTGTAAACACAACCAACTTGTGATATGCTAGGTTTGGTATGTTTTCAGCAGGTGCAAACTCACATCCCTTCATAGGATGGGTTGTTTTCCAATTTAACCCAAATTGATTGTAAATTCCCCCTCTTATGCTCAATGTAAATTTGGTGCACATCTTCCACCCTAAAAAGATGAATCTGGTATAGCTGTGATTGGACTCTTCCGCCACCACAGTCCAAATTTGAAGATACTATATTCTAAGTGTTAAAGCTACTACAATACTACCCCAGTCGAAGACTAAAATTGCCACAATCCAAGTCATGATGGTTTGATTGAAGTCTGAAGTATGATGATGCATGCTTACCTTTTATGAATTTACTAACCCTGGTGAATGATAAAATGAAAGCCAATTTTAAGAAGATGAAGACTTTAAAACAAACCATAATAGCCTGAAATATTTCCTAAACTAGGACAACAAAAATGGGTAAGCAAAATTGAAGTTCCGTTTTTCGTCAAGGAGGCTTACAAATTTATTTAACTTCAACCGCAATGGCACCAACCACAATTTTAGGCCTATAATTCTTTTCCTTTTATATATATACTTTTCCAATTCGTCAAATGTTTCTTTATTTTGCACCCTCGGGCAACTTTCTGGCAATTATCATCTTCAAGCCACCTGGACGGAAAACGAAACTTCGATTTTGCATATATCATGATGATAATGGTGTTATAGGATCTATCTCACATGGTTCTACTTCATAATGGGATGGAGCCAATTAATCTTACTGTCAAAACTCATATGGTGGCAAGGATTGATACATATTGTACATATGGACACAATGCAGAGGATTGATAGCAAGGTAAACAAATTCTGCTAGTAGGAGAGATGGTGATAGTCTAGACACCCTTCCATTCCTCTAATTAAATCTTATGTGGTTTTTTTAGGAATTTGCATTGATTAATTTAGTAATGAGCTGGGGAGGTCTCTCAAACTCTTCAATTTCTATGGTCCTTATGATAGTAGAGATCAGAATTTTTATTCAATGCTCGGAATGTTTAGGAAATGACCTGGACCTTGCAAAATGGGATGATATAATGCCAATCCAACTATCAGATTGGATCTTTCTCATTCCTCACATTCTACGTTTCCCAAACTTTTCTAATTGTCTGAAAATTGAAGCTTTCAACTTATCCAAACCATGTAAGGAGAACTTGACCTAATTGCAATTTTTATAATCTACATGGAAGGATATGTCAATTTATAGACAGGGAAATTTAATTTTTAGACAGGGCAATTTTTAGCCATAGGATAGTTATCAACCTAATCCTTCGCATATCAAGGCAATCTAATTTATAGACAGGGCAATGATTTAGTTGACATCCATACAGAGCAATCTAATTTATAGACAAGGCAATTTAAAGAGGATAATGATAATGATTTGGTTGGCAATTTAAGAGCAATCTTCAATTTGTTGCTGAGTTATTTAACATGCAGAACATATGACATCTAATTACAACAGATCTAATGCACAGAACACCCATGTTTGGAACAGGAAAAACATCTGACTGGCTATTGGCCTCTAAGATCACGACAAGAAAATAACTCATGTAAGCATTCAACCATAGTGCCTTTGACCCATAAATTCCTCAAGTTAAAATGAAGTTTGATATCTCTCCATACATGTTGTCAATAAGAGTAAGTACGGAATAAGTGATAATTGGGTACATATCCCAGGCATGAAGTTGAAGATTGAGTAGCTGAAGTAAATGAAGAAAAAAAAAGCAAAGTTTTCAAGAAGATCAGATGGTAAGAAGAAAGAGTAAAAATGTTGGATGATGGCATGAAAACTGTGTGAGTTTTATGGTGTATTCTTTAAGGAAGCCACAGGACCTTTGATGACATTTGTGGCTACAACAAATCTGTTGAAGAAAATTGGCATAGTGAATATGTAATCAAAATGACACCACAGAAAGCTTCAGTACATATGGTTGTGACAATTGATGATGTTGGTCATATAAGAAATAAAAGCTACAACATTAATAAGACCCACAAGTCAAAGGATCTCTCAAGCATCCACAGAAAATGGATCAGATGATATAGCAGCAGCTAGATGTTGTGATTCCATTTCTTCTCTTGCATGCGGGTATGAAGAAGAAGTGTTGAAGCATCATGAGTTGAGTCCACAGTTTGGAAGTATTTAGAAATGTGTTCTGATTTTGATTTGGTAAACACCTAATGTTGGCTACAATGATTATAAGATGATATTAACACACATATAATGATATGAAGCAGCTTAGTGACTTAGCATGAAGTGGACAAGGTTAATGACATGAAGCATCTTGGTGACAAAGATGAAGTGGACAAGGTTAATGAAATGAAGCTGTTAACACCTAAAAAGTGCTCACTAGCTCATTCCCTTACTCACATGACCCATTTGTCCACTTTTCCACCATCTGAGCCTCTGAAACCAACAAAAGGTCACCAAAAGACCTTAGTACAGTTTTTGGCGACTCCGCTTTGGTTTGAACTTTAGATCTCTAGCTTTGCCATTAAATCTTAGTTTTTATGAATTTTTAACCTTTAGATCCATAGATCTACCATCTTAGACAGCAGATCCATTGCTGTTCTGAGATTTGGCCCCATAAACAGCCCGAAATTTTCAATTTTCGGGTTCGTTTCTCGGTTTCCGTGCACGGCTTCCGCCTCGCGGATTTTTTACAGACAGTCGCGCGGTCCATCGCGACTTTTCGGCCTTTTTCCGCGCGGTCCATCGCGGATTTTTTACAGACAGTCGCGCGGTCCATCGCGACTTTTCTGTATTTTTCCGCGCTGCTCATCGCGGCTGTACGGCCAAAACTTGCGCGGCTCATCGCGGCTGTGCGGCCAAAACCTGCGCGGCTCATCGCGACTGTGCGGCCAAAACCCGCACGGTCCATCGCGACTCTGCGGCCAAAACCCGCGCGGTCCATCGCGACTGTGCTGCCAAAACCCGCGCGGCCCATCGCGGCTGTTCGTCCAAAACCCGCGCGGCTGAATTTTTTCATTCGGCCATCCCGATTTTGAAAAATATTTTTTACTGTACTTTCTGCCCATAGCACATTTTTTTTTTTTACAGTACTAAATTCTGCATAGTTTACAGATTTGAAAATTTTTTTTACTATTTAAAAGTGCATACCTAGAAATCCTTTTAAAAGTTTTCAAGAAAGTGAAAGGAAGACTCATTTTGCATTCTTTATCTAGATTCAAATTTTTTCTTGTTTACTTCTTTAGAATCTTGCCCTTAGCAATTTTTATTGAAACGAAGAAATCCATTTATTTCTTTTAAAAAGGAGTTTATTATTTGCTTTCATAAATCCAAGAAATCTTTTATTTTTTGAGTTATTTTTTGAAAAAGCATATTAATTCCTTTTAGTGAAAAAGTCTTAGATATTTGCTTTGTATTTTCGAAAAGTCCTTTATTTTTTGAAAATTTCCCTTAAAAGCATTTAATTTTTCCAAGTTCAGTTTACAACACCTCACGTGCACTCACACGATCACTTAATTGAACTAAGACTTAAAACTTACCCTAACTTGAACACACTCTTAACCCCACTTGGGGAACACGAAAAGAATTCTTGTAGCTAGGTAGTATTGGGGGGATAGGTGTTCCAATAACACCCCTCAGTTCATACATCTGAGACATAGAAGTTGTCCAATTAGGGAGCTAAAATCTCTTAGTACTTTTTGGCGCGGTCACAACCGGTTTGTGGGAAGGCCTCTCCCCTAGGAGGGTTGAAGTCGCGAGGATGGTTCCGGAAGCCTGAGTGGGATACCGAAACCCATTCAGTAACCGAAGGGCTACCATTCGCAGTTCTCGGGATATCCCTGTATTGGGATATTGCGATCAAAGGACCAAACGGCAGATTTACCTTTTCTCGACGCGTCATGAACGGAGTATCCTAGTAGCCTGTCTTTTTAGGATTGATTACCCGGTGTCCCTCCCGGTAGGGGGATATCTAGCTGTTGTCTCTACATTCATATTGTCTGACTTGTATTTCATCACCTTGCAGGGGATATCGTCTGTTTGAGTCACAATACTTTTAGATTAGGTGTTTGCATGATCTTTACCACCTTTTGAGTCTAGTTACACCTATTTTTTCTAGGAGCCGTTTGCATGTTGGTATTCTGACCGGTTGTTGCATTCCTCCACTTATTGTAGCACAACTGCTAGAATAAGTGCATTTTTTGAGGATTGATTTTTTGGCCTGTGAGCCTTCTTTTTTCACTCCCCTTTTTGCACCCTTGGTTGCATTAGGGTTTTTGAGTCTTTTACATATATATCACCACCTGATACTTAAAACAATTTTTAAATAAAAAACATATTCTCACCATTGAGAATTCTAGACGTTCTCGTCGTCTACAGGGCGAACTCCCAGAGTTTAGTCCACTTGGCTCTCCACGTCACGGACGCAGAGCATTATCCCTTGATTCGACACATCGTCGATCATCTAGACGGTCATCCGATTCTGACATACCCCACTTCACCTTTGATTTGGAGGTAGAATCCGAAAACCCCACAGAGTTACCACCAACCACAATTATGTCTGGAACACCAGTTGATCCACTATATACGTTAACCATAGGTCAGACATCCGCAGACCCTTCTGCGGTAGTACCATCAACGGCAACAGCCACCCCCTTGGGTATGCCCAACATGGGTAACACTCCACATTCAGGAATGCCTAACACAGGACCACCACCTGTCATGGGCATGCCCAACATGGGGGTCATACCCCCTTCGGTTTCCACAAACCCTATCCCAGGAATCCCTAGTACGATTCCTAACCCAAGTGTAACTCCTGTTGCACTTGGGAATGCTATCCCAGGAATCCCTAGTGCGATTCCTAACCCAAGTGTAACCCATGTTGCACTCGGTAGTGCTATACCAGGAATCCCTAGTGCGATTCCCAACCCAAGTGTAACCCAAGTTGCACTTGGGAGTGCTAACCCATATCAGGCCACACCTTTTGGAGGGCACATACCCTCCATACCTAGCATACCTATAGGCGCTACTGGACCCCTACACCATACCACAATGGCTAGGCAGGTCCCGGTTCCGGTCACCACATCCGCTAGTCTACCATACATGGCAAGTCTCAACCTGCCAGATTTAGCTAGGCTCACAAATGACCCCATCAGGCATGATCCTGCTTGGCCCCATATGCCCACTAAGCTTCCCTCTGACATCCCTAAGTTTGAGGGAAAGGCCGGAGAAGACCCCCAGAACCACATCATGTCCTTCCATTTATGGTGTTCCTCCAACTCCATAGTGGACGACTCTGTCCGCCTCCGTTTATTACAGCGCACCTTCACTGGCTCTGCAGCCAAATGGTATATCGAGCAACCCCATGGGACGCATTCCACATTTACCTCCCTTGCCTCGACCTTCCTGCAGTTCTTTCAGCTACCAGTCCGCTATGATGCGGGCGTCGAGATCCTACTGTCTTGCAGACAAAACACGGCCACGCATATCACTGACCATATTCATGATTGGCGGCGGCGCCGAAGCCTATGCAAGATCAAATTAGACGACCGAATCTTTTTAGACTGGTTCCTTAAATCCCTCCTTCCTCTCATTGCGAAGGATGTAGCATCTGAAAGACCCCAGTCTGAGGAAGAGGCCATCCTCAAGGCCCAACAGTTTGATCTCATCTACGCCCAATCGGGTTACTTATACACGATCATACCGGACGCCCCACGAGGTGACTCTGCACGCGGTGACACACCGGGGGCATCACATGCCGCTGATGGCATTATTGGCCAAATTACACCGCAAGAAAAACCTTTCAGTATGGTGAGCACCATGCCCGCCCCAGACCTTTCTAGGGCTACATCTAGTTCCGGAGCGATGACTTCCTATGCTCCAACAAACCAGACCCATCACGTTCATGGACCCTCTTGTCCACAACATTGTTATGGCCAAGCGCCATCAGCATATGTACCTCCTACATACTATGCTCAACCTACGGTACAGACCCCCATGCAGTTCCCACAACAGCCCATGCATTACCCACAACCGGTTGCACCAGCTAACCTCACACCTACACCAGCTCAGGGGTACCAACAACCCCAACAGGCAACTGGACCACCTCCACCTCCACCTGCATACTATCTACCGCAACCTGCTCCCGCACCTGCGGCTCCGCAAAATCCCCCCAATGCTCAAGGGCACGTGTACGCACAACAACATCAGCCCCAATACCAAAACAACCAGCGCAACCAAGGTGCGCAACAGAACCGTGGTAGAGGTCATAACCATGGTAATAACCAACAACATCAGCAAGGTCCTCCACCTCCCAATCCTCCGCAAAATAACAATGCTGCTCCTCCCAACCGCAATCCGGATCGGAATCCTAAGCAGCCTAGAAATAATAACCTCAGAACAAACCACCCTTGTTCTATTTGCGGGGTCTATGGTCATTACACGCATTCTTGCCCACATTTGGAGCGAGCTCGGCAACTCTGGACCAACGATGCCCATCGTCAAGGGCAAGCGGTTCCTCAGCCACCACCCAACCCTCCACCACCTCAACATCAACCTTTGGTGCTGCAAAACCCCTTTCCAAACCAGGGTGTAGTGAACACTCAGCCGTTAGCCCCCCCTCAGGGAAACGTGCCACCACAGCAGATCACTTATGCAGCCCCTGATCAACCCATGTTCGATTCAGGTACTCACCATTTGTTGATGATGTCGACTGCCGATGCTAACCTCCAAACTCGTTGGAACCAATATGGCTCCACCTCTGAAGCCCCTCCCGCCGACAAGAACACTAACGTTAATCCCACAGATCAAACGTTACGTATACCTCCGGCTTCACTTGATGGCGCTTCCAAAGCACCTCGCTTCCCACTTTGTCGCATCAACAGTAATCCCAATGCTCGCGCTGCGTCGAATTACAACATCCTAGACGACTTAGCCCAGTCTCCTGCAGCCATGTCTGCTTTAGAAGTTTTGCAAAACTGTCCTTCGCAGCGCAAAACTTTGCTCTCTGCCATTGGCGCCATTGACCCCAATGATTCACAGTTGATCGCATTCGATTCAGACCAGTCTGAACCCCGCCTGCCTTCCTCTTTAGCATTCCAAGTTTCCGTTTCTGTTCGGAATCTTGTCATCCATCGGTGCATTATCGATGAAGGGGCCTCCACATGCGTCATGTCCACATTTGTTTGGCAGAAGTTGGGATCCCCTACTCTCCAGCAGTCCACCACTGCATTACGAGCTTATGACGGCCGTTCGGCTCAACCCCTAGGTCTGTTAGCCAATGTCCCTATCCAGCTAGCGGGTAAAACCGTGCTCATTGACATTGAGGTCATCAATGCCCCACTAGACTATAACCTTTTATTTGGTCGCAACTACATGTACGCCATGAAAGCGGTTGCCTCATCCGTTTTTCGTACCATGATGTTCCCCCATGAGGGACGCGTGGTCAAGGTCGACCAGCTCACCTATTACGATCCCAAGGCCCCTACCACACCTGAAAATGGTCTCACCATGGTTGAACAACCTGTTTGTGGTGCAACTACCTCATTCATTTCCTCAGTAGGACCCAGAATTTACTCCGAGGCGTCGATAACCTCTACATTCCAGGCCATTCCACCACCGTCACCGGAGACCCAGGTCGCTAACCTCTGCACTCTTTCACAAACACCCGGTAATCAACCCTCCTTGTTACCCAAACCACCATTGGTCCCTAGTCACATCGGTGTTACACCTATCCACACAATCCCCTTTCTATTTCCTCCTTCGGGTGTAGTAAGCGCCCCGTTTATGGATACCCTTAGTCTCCCCGGGTTAACATTAGGATTACCCGTGTGGTATATTACGCCTCCCGTTCCTCCACCGACACCAAATGTCATCCTACAACCGGTGCAACCCATTGTTACTTCTACCCAACCACCTCCCGGTATCACGACTCCTTCGTCGTCGACGAATCCCCCTCCATTCGTCAGGCCCACTGGGGGCAGAGGCCCACAACCATACACTGCGGTTCCCCCACCCAAGGCAGTTAAACCTCCCCCCATATTTCGTGCTCCTCCAAAATGCTCGCTGTGTGATGAGTTAGGCCATCCAACCCATCAGTGCCCACAGTTACCTGCATTGCAGGAACACATGCAAATGTTGGACGACGACCCCAACATCCCGGTGGTCAAACTAGATCCAAACCCTATGCCTCGTGATAAATCACTGCGTACCAACCACCCATGTGCGATATGCGGTATTTATGGCCACTACTCGCATAACTGTCCTGACATCCCAGACTACAGAGCAGCTCTCTACGAGATGAACAATTTGGACCTAGAGACGACACCCTCTACTATCGAGGAGATCTACCCTCCCGCATCATCCTCATCCGGAGAGATTAACACCATCTACATGATCTCTTCGACTACCACTACCTCATCACTCGATTTGACCACTCAAAGGTCCCGCAATGATGAAGAGGTTCTCGAGACTCCTACTACCTTTGATTATCCCGGGGAAGACATGCACCATCGTCCATACTTCCTCCTGGAAGAGACTTCATCCACCACCGCTACCCAATCCGCGGTTGAGTCCAAGGATTTCCTTCCTACTAAAATCGACTGGTTAACGGATCCCATGGCCGATATTTCTCCCGTCATCCACATTGACATCTCTGACCCACTTGGTGCCCTTCATACCATCACATTAGGAACCTCCCACAGTGAGCATGAGATCGGAGAATACCAACAACTGTTCCAAGAATTCACTGATGTCTTTACTTGGTCAGATACCGAAATGCCTGGCCTTGACCCCGCCATTTATATGATCTCCACTGGATACCCCTCTGTCCGGTCGGCCCCTTCCATTGATCCCTTTGACACACAGGTTGAACCCTTTCAAATCAACCAGGAAACCACATGTCCACAACATGGGGGCATGCCCAAAACCTTGCCTACTCATCATCACCGTGATCCTCGTCGGAGATACTGGGGGCATCCACCCCACAAAGGGAATCCCCCATCATCATATCATCACTTCAGTATGCCACCACGACCCACAGCCTCATGGTATAACACCCCGCCAGCAGTTGCTCAATGCCCTATTGATCTCTCTATGAGACAACATCTGCACCACATTGACACCTCTGAGTTAGGGGGCATAATAGATTACCTCGACCCCGGGATAGGGGGCATGATCAATCATTTTGAACCTTCCCCATCATCTCTATCTCAACACCTCAATGAGCCCATCGTTCAAACCAACACATATGTGATCCACAATCACAAACCCCATGCACATAGCATGGGGGCAGGTCATTAACCCTGCTCACTTTTTCATATTCGTGATCTCAACCATTTTTGAGGTCATGTGTCACTTGTATATTTCAGTTGATTTGATACACCTAGTATTTTTCCCCCACGGGTCATCATTTCTCCCCACCACTGCATCCTTCGCTTGGTGGGATCACCTTTATTTGTAGCCATTTTTTAACCTAGTTCTTTCCTTTAACCATTCCGGAGTCCTTATGACCTCCGTTTTTCGCACCATTTGCACTGCCGGATTCATATTTCCGTGCCCGTGATGATGCTTGAGATCATTTCTCGCTCTCACCTTTAGATTTTCCGGGCATCTTTTCCACGCCCCCTCGTCACCTCGGTTTGCGTGCCACATCGGCCGTTCTCCGTTTTAGACGTGCCTTATATAGCCGGATCCAGTTTTCCGCGCTCGTGATGATGCTTGAGATCATTCCTCGCTCTCACCTTTAGATTTTTCAGGCATTTTTTCCACGCCCCCTCGTCACCTCGGTTTGCGTGCCACATCGGCCGTTCTCCATTTTCGACGTGCCTTATATAGCCGGATCCAGTTTTCCGCGCTCGTGATGATGCTTGAGATCATTTCTCACTCTCACCTTTAGATTTTTTGGGCATTTTTTCCACGCCCCCTCATCACCTCGGTTTGCGTGCCACATCGGCCGTTCTCCGTTTTCGACAATCCTTATGTCACCGGATCCAGTTTTCCGCACAGATGACGATGCTTGAGACCTTTTCTCGCCCTCATCAATCCATTTTTGTTCGGTATAATTTTATCCCTTTTTCGGGCCGAGCAACCCCTTTTTACGAAAAAGGCACTTAGGGAGTTTCTGTTAAGCTCTTTTCTGACTCCTAAAACAATGAAAAGATCGCCGAGCAATCTTGCTTCCTTTCATGCTCGCTAAACGTATCTGAAAGGGCATCTACCTGGTATAAGTTTACCCCTTTTCCGGACCTCGTAGACTAATTACGAAAAAGGTATACTCTAGTCACATCGGCTAGAAGAGTTCTCCATCCGCATCATTTTATGCTTTTTTGGGCCTTGGAGACTAAACCACGAAAAATAACACCAATAGAGTCCACTTACCGCTTTCAGACTCTCTAAACATGATAGCAACCACGAGCATGCGCCATCCTGGGCTCACAAAATCCACAGGACCGTACCATTTCAGAGCATAGTTTTATCCCTTCTTGGAGCTCATTAAAACCACGAAGAAGGAATCAATGGTGCCTCTTGGTGCTACAACACATCACGTCTACTCACATAGCAGCTTCCCCATTCTGGTCGCCTTTGTTCAGAGTATTCTGCAGTATGTCACCCGGAAACTCCCTCGACAGCTACCATCAGCTTCACCCCCCCAGAGTCAGTACATACCCTTCAGTCCCTAAAAGATGATCCCCACACCTACAAGTCAGTTCCCTACGCTGCCAGGTCAACCACGTCATCTTGCTCTGAACAAAGGAAGTTTGAGTCTACCCATTTTTGACCCAGTTATTTCCCATCCCCACAAGTATGTCAGTCCTACCAGCAGTACTACATCACTTCAGTTTACACCTCGCGCTCCCAGCAAGGAAACATCATTGCCTTGTTAGTTGCTGGTCTCCCTCTGTCGACGACAACCACATTGATTCCAGAGGATAGACCTAGAGGCCCCTGTGTCTTGGACTCATTACCATTTATGATGAGTGCCTACGAATCATTTCGAGAGAAATCCTCAGTACCTCTCCCAATGGTTGTTTCTCACATGCTCGACTTCAACACCTTGATCGCATCGTTGAGACTCGCACATGGTATTGGTCCATTCAGTTATTAGTCGAAGACCCCGGATACCTCCTGACTCCTCCACATTTGAGAGTCTTCCTATGGATAACACCAGTTACACTTTTTCTATAGATATCCGGGCTGCGCATGGCGACAGTATTCAGATTTACCCAGGTTCCATACTCCCTTGAGTATACAGTTACAATATTGCCTAGAGATGGCTCACAGTCATTGAGTCCATACAGATGTTGGACACCTTCAGTTTCAGCAGTTCAACAGTTATTCCAGTGTATCAGTTATTGAGATCAGCCATGATCATGAGAATATCCCACAATCATGTCCCCTCTGGACCATTATGATGTACCAGTATATTTCTTTACGTATTAGATCCCCCTTCTTGGGACTAATTATTTTGTATATGTCTTGATACGAGCATGGGAATGCCCGCCTCGTCCTTTATCAGAGATTATACCTCATTCATATTGAGGCAATGTAATATTTTTTGTTTTTGCAGCTTCCAAGGGCCGTGGCTCCAGTCTCCAACCGGTCTCTTCTCTCCCCTAAAACCCAGAAAAAGGACAAAAGAACTATGATGTCTATCGGCCATACGATGAGCTCCTGCCCTCACACATCAGGGGGCAATCTGTTAACACCTAAAAAGTGCTCACTAGCTCATTCCCTTACTCACATGACCCATTTGTCCACTTTTCCACCATCTGAGCCTCTGAAACCAACAAAAGGTCACCAAAAGACCTTAGTACACCCCTTTTTCCATTAAAAAAGATTATTTTTCCAAGAAAATCATAAAAAACCCTCAAAAAGGGTCCAAATTCCCAAAAATATTAAAAAGGGAATTAAAATATTATTTTTATTCAAAAAAGGAAAAAGGAGGGAAAATTACCTAAACCATGTTGGTCAATACCATTGGTGTCCACAAAACCACAAATGGTATTCCTCACCACCAAAACCTATAAAAAGGTGGTAGGGGCTCCTCATTTCAGATCCTTCCATTATCTCATCCTTATGCTGCTGAAATCTCCCCTGAGCACTTTTAGCCATTGAAGCAACCTTGGAGAAAGAGACCTATTGGAGTTTGGAGCTACTCATCTTGGGAGTTGCTCAACATCAACCTTCACCATTGAAGGTAATATCGCAAGCACTTGCTTGCCCCCCACTTTTCAATACAAAAAATTATTTCTTATGTTTCTTGTTCTTGATTTTTGAAATATTTAAATTATTTGATTAGATTCTTGCTTAGATCCATGAAAAGTATTGTTTATTTAGTTTATTGTTTTTATTTCTATTGAAACTGCTGCTACTAGTTAGCAGGTGCCCATAGCACTAAGCTTGGTTGTAAAACCGAGCCAACAGAAGCAGCTTGGTGACTTAGCATGAAGTTGGTGGCTTGAACTTGATGGAGAAAGAACATGAGACAAAGACATTAGATGTGGCATGAAGTTGATGGCTTGAACATGAAGGGTATTGGAGCCATTGGAGCACTTAATGATCCAAGAGTCAAATGACCCTTATTGTGGTCATTTGAATATGGCTTGGAGAAGGAAAAAATATGACTAACATCATGGAGGACAAGGTCATAGTTGGACAACGATTTGGAGAAAGGAAAACAAATATGGACTTGACATAAAGCACATGGAATGGAGGACTTGGAAAAAATAATGTGGACAAGAAGCATGAACAATGCACATGGTTTGGATGCCATGGTGACATAATCCCAAGGGTTGGCTCAATGGGTTGAAAACCACAATTCGCTCCTGTCCAATTCAACACACAAGCTCTATTTCGTTCTCTAGAAGATAATGGGTTCTCTTTTGTAATTTATGTTTATTAGCATAGGAATGAGTTCAATAAGGGGATCCTCGAATCCTCCAATGTAATAGATAAGGATAGAATTAGTTAAGATATTTTAGCAATAAATATAGGAATAAAAGAGCTGAGTCAGAGTTCGAGTTAGGCTTTGTTTAGGTTCTCAATCCTAACTTTATGGATCTGTAACTCATTTAGTTTAGGTATTAAACCCAAAGAAAATGCATTATAAAATTAGCTTGGTAGCTTGTAAATCTTGATATAGCTAAATAGCTCGTGATAGCTCAACAACTTGGAGGCTCCAATAGATTAAACAGCTCAAGAGAGGAATCGAAACAAGAGGGCTCAGAATCAATCTATTTCTGGAGCAAACAGAGATACAATATTTTGACATATTTTCTCTGCAAATTCGATTCTGCACACGTTGTATTCAAGTTCTAGAAATTTCAAAGGAATAAAATAATGAATTTCTGTATATATTAAGTTGAATTCGACTTGGACGAGTAAATTAAGATCGATCTTGTAAACCTGCGTGTAATGGTTGCAGTCATCCGTCGTTATTAGTATAAATTACCAGTCATATTAAAGGCCTAGAAATTGCAATCGATTTGTTTTCTTATTGGTTACTTTATTGCAAATGAAATCATTGTATTGAATGAGGTTGTGTGCATTTGTGTTGGAGAAAACTCACTATGGCTTGGGAATACCACAACAGACAGATGACTACCAGAAATCAACTCAATTCTCAAAACAATGCTATTATAAATGACAATGTTAAGATAATGGAGAAATGTAACCAACCTCGATCCAAATGTTTCATGTAGATCCCCGTTGGAGCTTTCAATCCATGCACTTGAAATCTGCAAATTAGTCTTGATAGCCAATATCCAACAAGTACATATAATATATAAATGACATTAACATTATCAATAACAATGGTCCATAATATCACAAGCAAATGTAACCCAATGTATAATAAACAATATTCACAACACGATGGACGAGATTATGAGTATTTCTATTAATTAACAAGAAGAAGTACAAGGTGATATGACCTCTTGCCGGCAACCAATCTGAACCAAGATCTAGATCAATCCACTTGTGCCTCCACCACTTCAATCCTCCATGAATGGCAAACTCAAACTAGATAGGATTTTGGAAGGTGAACATAAAGGGTTCACAACTACAAGGATCAATGAGTGTAGACTCAATATAGGGAAAAACTCCACTAGAGTTCTCTTGCTATTCTCCTCTTCCTCCTGTCCATAATCCATATGTGCTCAATATACAGTCCTCTCAAAGGTAGGTGAAAGGACACATAGAGGCGTTACTCAAGAAGATCGAGAGCCAAAGGTCACCCAATGACCGCTTTCTGGGAGTAAAAAGTAATAAATAGTGATTTTTACCATTTTACTTGATACCCGCGGGCTATAGTGATGCAACTCATGGGTACCCTTGCTATAGTGATGCAACAGGTTGGTAGGAATAAAAATAGGGAAAAATAGTGTCTGAAGGATATAAGTGGATCTGAGTCACTGAAATGGATCCTATAGGCCAAATAATGTTGATGCTCACAGGGTGGAAGATTATGATGTAACAGATGCCCCCTAATGTGTGAGGTCAGAGACTGATGCTACAATGTCCGAAATACATTATAAAACTCAGAAGTAGAGTGATGGAGACACAAGTGGAAAGAGCAGCTCACTCGTCATAATACAATAGTATCTCTGAATACATGTCAGTATAGTACAACAATCTGATACAATGGACATGAATAGGAAGTACATAGTGAATACATGTCATAAGTGATCATAGCCATGATCCCTCTATAGTAAGATATGGTCTTCTGTTGAAAAGAAGACAACTGGTGCAAACTGGAGGTACAAACTGTTGAAATTTGAGAGGTGATATCTCAGATGTAAGGTCAATGTCATATGTAGCATACTGAATGCCACAATCGCCTGGGGTCTTCTACACAAGTCTTCGATGGTGCAAGTCCCATCAAGTGAATAAAGGAGTTGGGGTCGAACCTGATGAGACATCGTCTGATTACCGGTCAATGATGTATACCATTAACAGACGTGAGATGACCCACCAAAAATGAAAATGGGCATCAAGGCACAGAGCACAATCATCAGAGTGTGAATAAATGGGTTGAAGTCGAACATTAGGATGAATCCATCGATCAGGGGATAGTGATGTATTCCCAAAACCGTCTATGGCGAGAGAACCTGCCACTAATGACTGCAAGCCTCAAGGTACTCAACTGAAATCTAAGCCTCAAGTCCCGGAGTAAATGGGTTGAATTCGACGGAACGAGACTCACTGGAAGGAGGGAATTAAGGCATCCCCCATCAACTAGCACGAGGTACCAGCAATGCTAAAAGATTTGGAAGATCTCGGGTGAAATAGACTGACTCAATAAGGATGGCCGACATGCAATAGTCAATAGGTCTGAGGAGTGGTCGACACTGGTTCAGGACTTCCTTTAAACAAGAGCATGAGTAGATGGATAGACTCAGGCAGCATAGACTTGACATAAGTTGTGCAATGCAGGAGGCATTACAGAGGGCTCCATAATGACTGGAAGCTTAACCAATCGGTGGAGAAAACTGAGAAACAAGTACATATCCTAGGGCCCAACTATAGTCCCGAATCATAATATACAGAGTGGAATGAATGCTCTGTTCAAGGCAACACAACAGCTTCCAACAAGAAATAGTGACCATAATCCCATCCGGCTTTTTGGAATATTTGATGTTTTTGGTCTTTTTCATATTTGGGAAAAGCTTGAAAAAGAATAAAATTGCTTATAGTACAACAAATGAGGGGACGAGTGTCAAATAGCAAGCAGACTAGTCCCAAGCAGTGGAACATACCTATGCTCGATGGAAGGAAGTGCATGCAGGATGTGGACACTCGGGGGTATGTTCCCTCAGGGTCAAAAGGTCATCAAATTGTGAAGGGAAAATATATGCTCTGCAGGGCTCGACAGGGGAAAAAGTGCTCAGGCACCAAGATAACAATTGAGTAAGCGGGAGCCGGCACAAGGCTCAAGCAACAAGCAGGATGATGCAATGCAATCACAACATGATATAACTGAGGGGAGTCCTTAAGGGAGATGGCCAGCATAAGACAAAGTAGAGTATGAGTCTTTATCGCAATATCATCGTGTAACTACAAAGGAATCCCAATCCTAAGGACAAACAACGGCATGGGCACCAGAATGCATAAAGGGGTTCTAACTAGGGTACCCATGTTCAGAAAAGCCCTACCACCACATAATGACACTTCTATAGCAGTGTGAAGGTTCCGTGTCAAATACAAAGTGGGGTCGCACCTAGGGTTTATGAAAATGGTCAATAGGTCAAATGCATAATGCAAGCGAAAATGGCATCTAACCTGTATGCCAGGTGTGAAACGTACCTACCTCAGGTGTGAAATGGTTCAAAACACCTTTTGCTGAGGAAATATGATTAAAAGCCACTACTCCATGACACAATATTAGTTCATAACGGCTCAAAATGGAAAAAACTATAGAGAAGTGGGTCTAGAAAATTATAAATAGTAATAAAATTTTCCAAATTACAATTCATTTGCACTATTCACCAATTTCGAGTTATTTGGTTAGTTTTCACCATAAATTTCAGTTGTCGATCCTGGGAGCTACAAGCGACCGTTCAGCGAACCGTCTAGAGCAGGTTGGTGGTTACTTCCATACCTTTCATTTCAATGCTTTTATTTCAGTTTTTGTGAGTGGATTTTTGAGTTTGGCCAAGCCCTAGATGGCTTCGGCGCTACCTGCGGGCTATAACTATGCGGGTGACAGGCAGGGCACCAAACGTGTAGTCAAAAAATAGACTGCCTGCGGGTACCTGCCACTGTATACAAATTAGCCAGTGGGTACGGTCGTGAAGAAATTTTTAATCATAAAACTGACCAAAATGTACTTGTTTTCCACTCCAAGATGGTTCTAGAGTGGAGGGAGAGAGAGTATGTCCAGGTTGATGAGGCCGTGCGCAATGATTTGCAAGTGCAACAGGCATTGCAAGCATGTGGGTTGTACAAGTTCTGGAGTATAGGGGTTTAAGGGCCCAAAACCTATTACTCTGTCACCTGATAGACTACTGGGATGTGGATGCACAAAACTTCATCCTCAACGAGAAAACCCTTACACTAGAAGTGGAGGATATCTACTTCATTACTGGTTTGTCCCATAGAGGGGAGGTGGCCAGTCTTCGGTCTCAGACTGTGGGTGGTGGGATCATTGTTCAGGACTAAATAGCGCGGTATTGTCCCGCAAACACACGAGCGGTGGGAAGCCAAGTGCCCGTCAACGCCATAGTAGATCTGAGCACAAAGATCATTGTGGCTACCCTGGTGCGGATCACTGGATCCAAAGAACTGCACTAGGCATCCAGGCCAGTGATGTTTTATGCATCACAATGCATGCAACCTACGATATTCGACTGGTGTACTACACTGCTGTATGAAGACACAACTGACGGAATGCAAAGAAGGAGAGGGCCAAAAAATTTGGGTATGGTATCATTCTATGTAGCTTCTTCTTTGAGAGGGTTCTGGGGCTTAGTCCGAGGGTGGATGTCCCTCCTCACAGTCTCCGTGATCCAGCCCTAACCTGGTGGGCTGAGGTCCTGACACGAAAGGGTGGTGGCTGTCTGGAGTCACCACATACTGAGGATTTCTTCCGCTGGTGGAACCGGTAGGTGATCGCTATAGAGGACTATCCCTATGCGGGGATAGACTTCAGACAGGATCGTGACATGCTGCTGCCACCAGGCGCAGCGTTCGGAGACATCGGTGAGTACTCTTTTGGTTTTGTGTTTATTAAATTTTTATGGATTTTTTTATTATAGTTGAAATGCAAAAAATAATTTATGTGGTAGTGTCATGTGCTAATGGTTGACTATTTACTCACAGATAAAGGTCCAGTGAGACCTGATGGCTTCCCGAGACATGGTCGTCGAGATAGAGGTGATGAGGCAGCAGATGCTGCAGTAGGGCGCACACTTTAGACGTTGCGGTGCAACATATCACGGATGGTTTCCCGAGTACCACAGATAGAGGTAGCCCGACTACATGAGGCCATGCAACGCCAAGTAGTGGGTGTTCCTAGTGAGTGGGTGGAGCTATTGCAGCGGGTAGCCAATGCAGTATAGTACTTCTACGAGACACATCCCGTCGAGGTGGCAGCTAGACCTCCTCAGAGGGAATAGATATCCCAGGGTCTCATTTTTTTGTATCGATATGTATATTTTTTAGGGATACGGGATCCATTTTTGTATGACACTACCGTTTTGGACATATTTATATATATATAAAACTTTGGTTCTCGGTTCTACTATACGTGTGTATGTACAAACGTATGAATGTCTTTGTATTTATGTGCTTCATGATGAATGTGACAAATGCCAATCTAATACATAGTTAGCGTATGCATTAGATATGTAATTAAGACTTTGTTGATGCCCCGAAGATCATAGCATCAAGCAAAAAGGGATTCTCCCCGATAAACTATCCCAAATAGATTGTCCACCGTTTGGTATGGGGAATCCGTCTGGTTAACGGTTCTGGCTACCGTAAGATTTAAAGTTTTCTATTATTTCTACCGGTTACAGCCTGATCCACCGTTTATGTATTTTACAAGTGCCCTAAGCTAATTTAATATAAATGCAGAACTTGAAATAGATCTATATCTAAAACTGAAATAGATCTAATCTATCCTTGCAAGGAGCAAAATGTAAATATGAGTAATGTGCTAAAAGAAATATCTGAAGATTGCATGGATAGCCATTTAAATCATAAAGAAACATTTTCAGCAGAAGGATAAAGATATTAAAGAAAGCTTTAAGCCACATAAAAGCATTCTATTACTCATTTAGGAGAAACATCATTGCACAGACAATAGTAAGATCATTCATTACACATAAACAATTCAGAACAGCAAAGAAAGATCTCATAGCAGTGTCAGAATGTCACAAGAATAATCCAGCAAGCATCTAATCCACATTTCCAGGCAAAACAAATGTCCTGTCCAGGCTCTTATCAGGCAAAATTGCTTTCTTGGAGCAAGTCACAAAATAGTTTGTACAAGCTAAGAAAATTATTTTCCCTGCAAAAAGTCCTTTGCTCCTCCTCTTAGCTTCTACTTATAACTTTACAAAAATGCTCCATGAGCTGACAGGTGAACCCTAATTCTAGAAGCTTCTAATTTGGATTTTGGTGTATAATTATCTATTTCCCAAATTCATGGGACACTTTTCATATAAGACAAAATGACAGCCAACTGTCCCTTTAAAGTATTTACAAAATAAAGGAAATAAAACAAATCAACTTCAGATTTCAGCTGGCTTCTTTCTGTTGCTTTCTTGATCCGTCTCCAACAACAGGCTCGCTTGCAGATGCTTGTCCATCTATGCTTTGTATATGGGTGGCCCAAAGATTAATCCCTTTCACTAAAATCTTGCCCCGAAGAGATACTATCGCCTTTGCCACGATTTCATGTTTGCGTAAGTCCGATTTGACTTGTGCTGCCCCTGAAGTAGCCTCTTGAGTGATTGCTTCTAGAAAGTAAATATGTACAACAGGCTAAGCAATGAACTATTGCAGCTCATCTTGGGTCATCACCTCTACCTTTCTGATATACTCCCAATCCTAGTCCAACTCACTTTGCAATTCAGTCAGCCTTTGCTCTTGTGTTGGGAATTCATAGATAGTCTCTGGTAGGATCAAGTGGCACTTGCCAAAAGATTCTTTGATTTTAGAGTAGAACGAGTGACACTTGTGGATAGTTTTCTTAATCTCCAGGCTCAGCTTGGCGCCACAGTGTTTACTAAAATCTAGAACTCCTGCATCTATGTCACATTCGTCTTCAGTGGGGACATGTAAGTTTGAGGGAAAACCTAACTTTCCCTTTCTCCATTCAAACTTCTATTTTAATTCCTCCACATGTTTGGCAAATTTGTCCCTGTTCCTCAGATCTCTGCTTTCGATGACTTACATTTTATTAATCATTTCTTTCACACTGTACACCTCATGTGAGATCTGTACTAGCCGTTGGTGGGATTTTATCCGCATATCACATGCCTGCTTGTGAAAGGTGAGCAAATCCTGCTTGTCCTCTGCTGCATCTTTGAGTTGACGCAATAATTGCTCGTTCTCTTTAACCATCCCTTCATACTCATGTTAATGGAGGTGAACTTGTTCAGCTCTGCCGACCTCAAGCTCCTCAAATTCTGCTATGCAGGCTTTTAAATTCTTTTGCTCATCTTTCGATATGGCCAGCTGCATCTCTAAGGATTTTTTCTCATTCTCAAGCTGGAGAACTCCTGCATTTAGCATTAACTACTCTCCTACCAACTCATTGTATTTCTCTTTCAATTTGTTTGCTTCCAACACCTCCCTCTTCCTATCATCTCTGATCTTAAAGCATTGATCCCTGTAATGCTTTCTCTCACCTTTCAAAAAATATATATTGGCTTTAATTGCCTTAGCTAATGCTACAGTGCATTGGGCTTGGAATGTGGGGTCGGCATCAGTTCCTTGGACCAATGTGGTCTCTGATACCCATAATTCATATTCGTCAACCCTACTTTCCATTTTCTTTACCCTCCTATCAATAATGGCCCTTTTTCGGTCATGGAAATATACGGTATCTAGGTCCGCTACTTTGCGCTACTTCCTGGGGTTATATGGGGTCAGTGCTAAGCTCCCTGAAGAGGCACTCCCTTCTTGAGTTGTCATTGGAGAGTATACCAATGGTGGGTCCACCTCCATGTCTATCAGAGTAGATGGCTCTAGCTCGAGAGACTTCTCCGTCTGTTCTTTCTCCTTTTCTCCTACTAGCTCTTCTTGTTGCGCTTGTAATCTAGTCGCTTCTTCATTCAAGGGCCTTTCTTCTTCCTCATGCTGCTGCTTGGCAGCTTGCTCTTGGAACACCCGATCTTTTTCTTCCTTCTGGATCCTGGCGGCCTCTTCTTGCTGTTTCAACTGAGAGGCCTGCTCCTGTTATTCCTTGCAATATCCTCTTGCTGAAGCTTGGCAGTTAGCTCACCTTGAATTCTTGCTTCTTCTTGGTCCTGCTGCTGCTTGAGGGTTTGGTCTTGGAGCACTCGGTCCTGCTCCTGCTTGAGGGTTTGCTCTTGGAGCACTATGTCTTGCTATAATCCTGATGGATCCCCTGATTGTGAGGTCGATGCCTCCCGCTACCTTTGGATCAGAACGACGGGTTTGGGGCTCGGATCCTTCATGATTTTATTCTTGTAATGCTTCCCTAGAGTAGTTAGGCTGCGGGCGCTCCTGAAGAATTCCTCGTTTCGGGCCATAGTATGAGCATCTTCGAAATCAACCTTGAGGTTTATACAATGCTGATTGGCCATACCGCAGGGGTATTGCCTTCTTAAAGGGACCGTGCCAAAATGGAAAACTTCTAAGCCTTGAGCGTATTTTTCCCCGTCTCTTGCTCTCGGAAGGCTATAAGCTCTGATGGTAAATGGCATGGGAGGATACATACTCTTCTTTCAGTCTGTTAAGATCTTACTTATGGTGCCGGTGCCGAAGAGTTGTCTTACGACCTACTTGTGAATTACAAAATCTGTAACATACCGAGGGAACATAAATGGAGCTTGAGTTCCTCCACTCATCCTAATGTATGTGCCTTCATTGGTATGATAATAGTCCCCATATGTTTCAATGATAGGCATTGCATTCTCCGACATATAGTCTGGTTCTTCTATGAAGATAAGCTGGTACAATGGCATGATAAATCTCTCGCAAATCATTTTGTAGTGGTTTTCCTATTTACTTACCCATGTACATTGATAAGATATGAAGAGAGCTGTTTCTTTTGGCTTCCATGAGCAAACCAAGTCCAGGAACGTATGCTTGCTTAACAGACAATCAATCAAGTATGAAGACATGAAAAAATTTGCCCTCTTTTGGGTTAGTCCTCCCTGGGCCGCTATCAGCTATGAGGCCAAACTGTCTGAAATTATATCAGCCCAGTTAAAGATGGTGCCATTCATGGCTATATGAAACATCACTGGCACCCATCCAATCTTAAACACACTGCCATTAGGCATGCCGAAGAGTCGACTCAACATCAGCACGATGAGTCTATAAGGGGTCTTTAGGAGACTGCTTTCATACTTATTGTTCTGCCTCTTCCTAATCTGCCTATCATTTATCGTCATCTTCTGGGCAGATTCTAGGGGGTCCATTGGATGTCTTACTATCCAATCATCGTCCAAACAAGCTTTGGGTGAAGGCAATCTGTAGGCCATAGTGACATGCTCGGGAGCAAAAGATTCCAGGCTCAACCCATTTTTATCATTCATGAGCCTCGTGTCAGTCCGGATGTGGGGAATTATCCATCTAATAACTTCGGAACAAGGGAACAACTCGGGACGAGTCGTTGCTTTGTGCAAACAAGACCTTCGGATGTTGGCATACACCAGGGCATCCTCTATGGAGGCTGTTGTGCTCTCCCGAGCTATAATGAACCTGTATGGAACTCCCCATTGAAATTCAGGGGTAGAGCTCCCAGGGGGAACACCAGTGGTAGCTTGCGTGTGAGCAAACATCGTCTTGAGGGAAGTATCTAATAGGATTTCCACATCTGAGTATGAGGTTATTTTCTGCGCTGCCTTCTTCTTTGCTGACCTCCTATGCATGGTAATCCTGCGGTGAGCAAGGTAATGTCAATAAGGAGCATGCATACATTCAGCCAACTATTAAATGCAAAGTGACATCAAAATTGATAGAGATGGCTTTAGTGAGATGATTTTTTTAAGCATGTCCAACAGTCATGTCAAGACTCAGAATATCATAACATGGGGGCTGCTTCAAAGATAATCAAATACATCACAATTTCAGCTATCAATTCACAATTGAAGAACATGAGAAAATGTCAATAAGCTACACAAGCCACTATTATTTCATGAATAAGACAAATTGAAACATAGTTTAGAATCACAACCAATTTGAATTTATGTTTCTAAGGCTTATCGCAATCAGGCCAGTTTATAACAGTAAGCAGGGTATCAACATGGTGGAGGGGAGAGGCAAGGTAATCTTTTATTTGCGCCACTTGTTCTACATCACACAAGTGGCTTCTAAATTTCCACACAAACTTACTGGGAAGAAAGGTATCAGGAGAACAATGGCGCAAAGATAATGACAAGGATGTGCGAGCCTAAACATAATTTATGCGCTGGCACCTAAAATTATTTATGCGCCAAGGCCTAAATCCTTAACATGCGCCAACCAAAAATATTTCATGCGCCAATGCTAAAAGAGCTACACGTGTCATCCTAAAGTTACTGTTGCGCTAGTGCCTAAACATTTTAAGTGGTATTTACATGCGCCAGTGTTTAAACATTTTATGTGCCAGAATTTGATAGTGGAGTTCATGCAAAGTTGGGGAGAACTACATAGCTGCTGGCCTCTATGGGTTAAACCTCCGGGCTAGGTTATCAAGTTCCCACATTGGCTTGGTAAGTTGTTTCAGCATATCTCAAGTTGGTTTCGGCCGAGCACGAGTTTTACGCACCCTGGGCGTGAAAGGAAAAATATTTCGCTCATCTTTGGTGTCTAGATTGCGGCATTAGATGAATGACCAAGTGACTTAAGCCATCCTTTTAATGCTGGTTCAGACCACAAACTTCATGGCCAGAGCAGGGCAAGCAATTCATACTTTTTAGAAAACAGAACCCTACCCATGGAAGAAAATTTAAATAGAAACAAGCTATCATGCATCCAAAAAATCATTGAAAAAATTTCAAACGCGGCTATGGGGAGATGCGGGTTTTGCTTGGCAATGAATTTGTCCTTCAGAGGTGCGGGGAACTGGGGCTTGAGCTTGGAACGAGAGCTCTGCGAGGAAAACATGGGATGCCGAAAATGCGACAGAGGGAAAAGCCTCATGTGCCTGTGAGATAGGGCCATCCATGCCCTTTTTTGCATGCAGCAGCCTCGCATCCTCATCGCTTTAGAGTAAGAGGGTGAGAGCCTAGGCCGTGTTCTCAGGGGTCCTTTACAGAGTACGAAAGATAGAAAAAATTCTATTTAACTTGGTAAAAACCTCGGAAACAATGAGAGGAATAGGGAGAAGAGCCTACCTATCAGACTGGCAGAGTTTCTGAAACAGGTGATGGCTTCCACAAGTATTCAACGAATGGAAGCAACTTTCGAAATGTGAGTCCCGAGCAGCAAGTGCAAATTATACCGTAAGTTCAAAAACCTTTCGGATATGTTAAATAGGGTGGAAATTAATGTCACGTACGTCCAAAGCTGGCAGGGTTATGAATCACGGGGCTCGAGAACTCCACCATTAAAAGTGGCACATGGCCTTATTAAAGACCTTACCAACTCTGTCGGTGCACAAGGATTGAGGAGATCTTTTCATGCCAAGCACCAAGTACCGATTTAACTTTTGTGCTAAGGCGGCAAGTGTAATATTTTGCGCTATGTGCTAAGTGCACATTCAAAAAATAAACCTTGCACTCAAGCGACGATCCTGGCATTACGGTTGCACTCATAAAATTGCGCCAAACTTGGGCTATCGAGAAAGACAAAGTGCAGACTTGAAAGCGGGAGGGATAAATATAGCTCCTGCGCTGGTGGCGCTGATTCTATTATCATGATTTGCGCTGAGAGAGATGCGCCAACTCTTAATTCTTCCGAGAAGGTGAAACACAGCTCCAAGGCGAGGAAGATAAGGATAGTTATTGTGCCTTCGGCGGCTGAGGAATGGTAATCACTTGCGCTAATGATGGTCGGCTTATTGTTAAAAAATGCACGCTGGATAAAAGACTTGAGACTTGTCAAAAAGGGGCGGTTGAGTAAGAGCCAAAGTATGCATCAGGCGGAGGACTTGTGGTCAGAGTTTGTGCCGAGCGGGGCACTTATCTTTTGGAGGCGCGCCAAAGCGGCAGAGGACTTAAGGATAGAACTTGCACTACAGCAGGTGAATTAAGACTAAAATTCGCGCTGAAGAGAAAAGACTACTTTTGCTTGCAAAAAATCATTGAGATAACTCGTTTGGAAGTAGGTGATGAAATTCTGCCAAGTTAGAGAAAGAAATAAACTCGAGTGACAAAGGAAAAAACTTGCTACAAAAGCATTGAAAGGAGGGGCCCCAAACACCTTCAAAATTTTGGGGAGGGATGTTGTATCAACAACAATTGATGAATCGCTTGCGAACACAGATCTCTGAAAAACACTCTCGTTCAGCGGAAGGATTCTTTTAAAAGTTGTTCACCTTATGTGTAGCCGTTGTCTTGAGCCTTCGAATCTCAGCGAAGGAAGTAGTCGCTTTATCCGTTGGTCATCGGGACAGGGGGGGCTTTGATAAAGACATCCTTAAAAATTTCCAAGGGCCAAAATATGAGGTTCATTTTAGAAGATTCATCCTTCAGACGACCACTATCGTCGGACTCCACAGGATTGTAACAACATCTCGTAGACACTATTGCTCTTGTTCCTTATTCCCATGCTGCATACATCCTTTTGGATGTTTACGTATTTGACAACTTTTTGTTGTTTGAGCCTTCTAGAAATATTTTCCTTAGAATTATGATCTTTGATTTTGGTTCTTCAATCCATAATGTCCTTTTGTGTGAGTGAGAGATTTTATTGATTTATCAAGACTCACGGACGGAGAAGAACCTAGCTTGAGCTAAGTCTTTGGGACAACTTTCTTAACTTCAACGTTTTTCTTTATCTCAGCCATGCTTTGATTGAGGCAAGAATTTATGGAAAACAGACCTTGGATCATAAGCCTTTTTTGGCTTTTGATTTGCAGCATGGAGTCACTTCAATACCCTATGCCTTCGAGACGTACTTCCTTTCCATGGGGCCAACCATAGCGATCCTCTTGAGATGCTTTTAAGTGTGAGGATGGATGGAGCCCAAAGAAAGTGATAAATATAATCATAAATCTATGTTATTTAAACAAGGATTATTGTGACCAACAGAATAGGCTCTCTTCATTCTAGAGAACGATCAGCAAAAGCCAAAATCCATGGATAAACTTTTCTTTTGAGGATGACTTTCTGGTTCCACGAGTTGTGAGATTTCTTAAGAGATCTACCTTCACGAGAGGCCCAATTGTAGGCATTTTAGGAAAACAAATTTGTACAAAAGTTCAAATGATGAGAGAAAAAGACAATTTAGTTGAAACAAAGAAAACAAGAGACTAAAGTAAAACAAAAGAAAAGCTTTATTTATGTATAGAAAGCCTCAGAGAGACTATGCAAAGTATTGTTTCAAGGTGGGGCCATTGAGAGGAAGGGTTACTTCCTCTCCTTGGAGGTCTATTAGCTTGTAAGTAGATGGGCCGAGCTTTGCAGAAATTTGGTAAGGGCCTATCCATAAGTGTTGGAATTTCATGTGCATCCCCTTTCCTTCATGATTATGGTCCCATTTCAGAACTAAATCTCCTACTTCAAAACTTCTTTTACCAGACTTCCTTTTATCGAACCATCTTTTGACTATGTCTTGATGTTGATGAAATTGGTCTTTGGCTCTCTATCGAGCTTCTTCAAGTTGAAGCAAAGTATCGATCCTAGATTGTAAAACCTGACTACCAGACCCTCGAGAGGCTTGAGACAACTATAAGGATGGAAGCAAGATGTTGGGAGGGAGGATGGATTCCTTTCTATAGATGAGGGTGTAAGGAGAAACCCCTAATGCATTCTTTGGAGTTACCTTATCTTCCCATAAGGCATTTGGGAGAGCTATATTCCAGCTTCGCTGATTTTCAATCACAGTCTTCTTGAGAATTCAAATGAGGTTTTTGTTTGAGGATTCAGCTAGTCTGTTTCCCTGGGGATAGTAATTGGCTGAATAATGCAATTTAATTCCTCTTTCATAAAAAAATTCATTTATTTTAAAAGAAGAGAAATAAGTGGCATTATCAAATACTAAAGAAATTGGAACCCCAAACCTGGTTATGATGTTCTCTTTCAAGAAAGTGATGACTGCATCTTCATTGATATTCTGCAGTGGAGTAGCCTCCGTCCATCTTGTGAAATAGTCTGTGGCTGTGAGGATGTATCGATGTTGAAGAGAATAATTTGGATTTATCTCTCCAATGACATCTATACCCCATTGTTTGAAAGGTTCTGAGATAATAACCGACTGCAAAGGTCCTGCTCCCTTAGGTAATTTCCCAACACTTCTTTGGAATATATCACAGTTCCACACATAAGCATGGGCATCTCGGAATAAAGTGGGCCAATAATATCTAGCTCTGAGTATTTTGTGAGCTGTCGTCTCCCCTAAATAATGTCCACTAGCAGGACCATCGTGTAACTCTTTGACAACTTTACTTGCATCTTCTTTCTCTAGACATCTGAGAAAAATTCCATCGTAATTTTTTCTGAAAAGTATTCCATCAATGATTTGATAAGCTGTTGATTTTAAATGGAGTGCCCTTCTTTGCTTGGAACTCTAGTGCTCAGGTAGTGTTGTTGCAGCAACAATTCCCCCAAAATTTTGCACATATTAGGGCCCCTCCTTTATATTTTTTAGAAAGGCTGCCTTAAACGTTTTTTCCCAGCTTTTATCTTTGTTTTTAAACAGAGAGTCTCGCCATGAGAAACTCCAAGGCTGCCAGAAGATTTTGACTCTCAAATATAAGATCTTTCAATGAAGTTTTTTCTCAAAGTCACGGAGCAATTTGCTAAAACCCCGTAGTGGCGGAAGCCTCTCGCTTAAACACCCGTAAAAGGACTTAGAAACTCTCGTCAAATAAACCACGGAAGCTCTCGGGCTATCCTTCCGAAATGGAGGAGGCCAATCTCATAAACCGCTCGTCTAAGCCTTCCGAAGTAAAACTTGGAAACTTTTCGATTTTGTTTCTGCGGAACAATTCAAGTTTTCCTCCCAAAACGATTCTGCTTCCGAAACGGCGGAGCAATTCAAGCTTTTTCCCCGAAACTGTGGAAGCCGTTCGCATAAGCTTTCCGAAAAGAGACTTAGAAAACTTTCGAAAATCTGCAGAAACCTTCAGGTTTTCCTCCCGAAACGGCAGAAGCCATCCACATAAGCTTTCCGAAATACCACGAAGAAATTCACGAACTTCTTCCGAAACTGTGAAAATGACTTAGAATATTTTGAAAGAACTTTATAGGACGAGCCGAGGAAGCTTCGCGGAAGCTTTCAGCCTTTGCTCCCGAAACCGCGGAGGCTCTCGGGCTACCTTTCGAAACAGAGAATTGGCGGAAAGATTATGGTTATTCTTTCCGAAACAGAGGAAGGGTTTAAGATTTGCTCCCGAAACGGCGGGATCCATTCGTCTAAACCACCGAAAAGACTTAGAAAAGTCTTCGTCAAGTAATCGTGGAAGCCACTGAAGAATTGCTTCCGAAGCGGTGGAGCTGTTCAAGTTTTCTCCCTGAAACAGCGGAGGTGTTCGTCATAAGTTTTCCGAAAAAAGGAAGTTAGGTTTCGTTGAAACTTTGTGGAATGCGCCAGGATAATGTTGCGGAACCTTTCATCATTTTCTCTCGAAATGGCGGAAGCTTTCACCGTGTCATCCCGCAATGGCAGAAGCCGCTTGTTTAAAACTCGTGAAAAGAACTCGGAAACTTTTCCAAAAGATCGCAGAGGAACTCGAAGAAGCCACCCGAAACATGCGTGAGCCATCCGTTCACCTTCCCCGAGGCCGCTGAGCGTCTAAGTTTTGAAAATTCATGAAATCTCGGACGTCGCGGAAGGCATTCACCAAAGCCTTCTGCAACCCCGGAAGCCTTGTACGGAAACATTTCCCGAATCCTTCTGAAACGCCGGAAAATTTTTCTCTCCGCTACCGCGGGAGGCCGTTTTCAAAGTTTTGCGCATGATCATTTGGTGCGGAAGAGGTCCACCTTTTCCTCCTGGCACAGCGAAAGCTTCCGCTGCATCCTCCCGTAATGGCGGGAAAGATTCACTAGTTTTCCCCGCAAGAGGCGGTCGCACGCAAACCGAGGTGACCCGATTTGACGCCGACGTACGATGCATTTAAAACCGGTTTAAAACGCCACCAACCATATTAACGCCCCACACGTGCCTGGCCCATTTAAATAATCGACGAGGTACGAGCCAACCCATTGTCACTTTGTTTTATAGACAAAACCATTGGACGTCACGCGACCGTTCCAGCTCGTCTTGCGCAACCACGTTCGCGGCCACCTTAGTTAGCATTTTCCGTCGGTGCCAGGTAGGACCTTAGCCTTACATTTGTCCCTTATACACATCATAGTGCTTTTAGGTTGTCTTTTGTTTGAAAATGATGGGCATTGGTGGGGTTTTGACGGACAAAACGCCCGTCATGGGCAATTTTTGCCCGTCAAATACAATTTGAATTGAGTTCTGCTCGTCACATAAAATAGAGACAGGATAAAATGTTTTGTGGGTGGAGACAGCTAGTTTGGATAGTTAAGTTTTTCCATTTTCCTCCCCGCGCCGCATGCGTCGTTATTTTGAAAACTGTCGAAGCCCCTGTTCAAACCCCGTGAGCATTCAAGTTGCGCGAGCCGAAACCCAAAACTATGGCCACCCGAGCCGTTTCGTCAGTATGTCTCCGGCGCCATTGCCCTCGCTCGAGCTAACACTTCCCATGGAACACTTCGGCAAGTGCCGCAAATGACATTAGCATTCGAAGCCCTCATCGAGTCGTAAGTGCGAAAGGGGTTTCCTTTTCGTCACAGAGTTTGTCCAACCCGAGCTTCCCCGCCATTAGCCTTTCAAACCGCAGCAGTGACAAAAAATCACCCTCTTCCCCAGAGCTAAACTGAAAGCACGTTGCTTCCGCAATGCGCTTATCTTCACGAGAGCATCCCAAACCTGCCCCTTTAAAGAATTAGGATGGCCAAAATTGATAATCATGTTCCTGCTGAAATGAATCATCATTTCTCCCAGGGAAACCCGAGAGCGGATTGTTCCGCGATACACCTATCCTCTCGGGAGCATTCCAAATTCTTCCCCCTTTAAAAGATTCAAATGTTTAAATTTGTATTTCATATTGAAATGGTGTATTGTGCCTCCTAAGCACACAGCTTCACATTGCTCTTTATCTCATTCATATATCAAAACAATGATGCTCTCTATTAAAATATCATAGTATGTTGCTTAATATCATGATGACTTGTATATGGGTGCTATCAGGGATAAGTCAAGATGCCGAAAACCGGTAAGAAGAAGGCTAAGATGACAGAAAAGAAGCCTGCGCCACTCAAAACTGAAACTTCACTCCAGGACACTAGGTGCACCACCGATGTCCCTCCTGAAATTAGATGGGGTGACATCTACAGAATGATCCGGGACCAAGAAATTCCAGATATGTTGCTAGAGGAAGCACCGATTTATCTTAATATCAGAGCCTCAGGCATAACTAGAGCCGCTACCCCGCCCTGAGTTGTTCCCCTGTGCTGAAGTGATCGGATAGATACTCCAACATGCCGATGCTGAAGGGAGAGTGATAAATGATAGCGGGAAAGTGGCTATTTCCTCATTTCAACCCACGTTTATTGCGACAGCCTACAAATTTCCCCGTGTCCAACAAGCTCTGACTAACGAATTGTTGAGCCAGATGAATAACATCAAGATGGCCAAGAAGCTTCTAATGGCGGGCAAACATTTGAGAAAGAAAGGAAGTGATGAATATGATGTACAGAATCTGAGAGCTCCTTTCATATTGATCGCTTTAATGCTGTGCAGAATCTTCGGCATGCCCGATGGCACAGTGTATAAGATTCAGTGGATCCCTATCATCCACTACGTGGCATTCAAGGGAACTGTGTTTGACTGGGACACTATCCTGTCAGATAGTCTGGCCTCGATGATAATTGCTACTAAAGAAGGACTAGCCTTCAAGAAGGCTGAATTTTTCATGTCCTCATATCTGATTGATTGTATTTTGGCCAAGATAGACTTCCCCAAATTGGGCTGCACATGGGATAGGGCCACCGCCCCGGTCTATATCGCATTCAAGATGTTTTGGGCTCAGAATTACAAGCCCAGCTACAAACTCATCTGTGAGGGGTTCATCATGCCCCTATACGAGAAAATGTTCAAGGAAGAACCAAACTGCCTGTCAGAGAATGCTTTGGAAGTCCTTGAGGATTACGGGGACTTTTACTTTTCGGAGCAAGGTACCTACCTGAGAATGTTTGGAGGGACTAAGCCCCCATACATCTTTCCGCAGTATGCCACAGACTATGTGGTTCTCAAAGAAGCAGTAAGACAACTCTTCCTGGATGGGATTGGAGCAATGCTCCACAAACAACATAAGGCTTCCTTTCCCCCCCTACCTTTCTGCATAGGTGCTTACAAGTTTTCAGGGGTTTCCTCGGCCGATGAATTTGTTCAAGAGCTGAAAGCCTTCCACTTTGGTGAGGTAATCTTCCACAGGAATGACAGAAAGGGAAGAGTTGCTGAGCACTGTAAGGATATCTATGCTCACTTCGAATACTCCCACTATCTTGATGCTGAGGAAGAGGCATTCAGAGGCATCAGCAATATGGCTAAGCTACGGGTCTGTCACCAAAGCACTGGAGCAAGCTCTAGCTCAACCAAGGCCGAGAAGACCAGCTAGCAAAAGGAGAAAGAAGCTAAGGATGCCCGAGCTCAGGAAGAGCTCAGATTAAGAGAAGAAGCGAGGTTACAGCGGGAAGCTGAGGAAGCAAGAAAGCAGCAAGAAGCTGAAAATGAAAGACTGCGGAAAGAGGCTGAGGAAGCCCAAAAGCAGAAAGAGGCTGAAGCTGAGTAGGCTGAGGCAGAAAAGAGGGCAGAGGAAGAATTGAAGGCAAGGGAAGATGCCCAGGCAGGTGGTTCCGGTATACAGGACATGGAAATAGACACCTCTCAAGCAGGTGGCTTTGGTGCCCAAAATGAAGGAGGAGACCCTGCTCAAGAAGCCCGGACCCCACCTGCAGAAGAAGACATAGACATCATAAACCGACCAATTGTCCCATACACTCCATCGGGAAAGCGTATGGTGTCCAAGTGGAATGAGTTTGTCTATGACAAAAAAAGAAAAGCAATGGTCCTCAAATCAGAAGAGAGGATCAAAAGTCCCTTCCATGAAGACATCGTTACCCACCGAGAGGTCACTATAATGCAGAATACGGATCAAGGTCCCTTTGCTATGGCGACTGCAGCTGTAGCAACGACAAAAGCATCCCTGGCCAATGTAGGCGTGATGGTAACAGATAATGAATTGACAAAGAAGAAAGCTCGTACGCTACAACAGACTGTGGCTAATGAGCAAGCCCAAAGAGATCTGGTAGTGAACAAGTATAATTGCTTGTACGCTGAGCATAAAAAGCTGTCAAACAAGTACAGCCAGCTGGAGGAGGAAAAGGACCAGCTAACACTCCAAATAATGATTGTAGAAGCAGAGAAGAATGGAGCAGAAGAAAAGGCATCTCAGCTAGAAGCAGACAAGCAAGCATTAGCTGAGCATTTAGAGCAAGCGGAGAGCAGAACAATGGACATGTCTCCCTTCCTTGAACTGTGATGCAGCATCGTGAAGCAAGTGTATGACACTCAAGAGCTAATCACTGATGAGGTTTGCAAACTCAAGGACATGGTGGTTAGGTTAAAAGAAATCAATGCGGAAGCGCATAGGCTGAAAGCGAAGAATACCCGTGTTAAGGCAAATATCATCAGTCAGATGGCATGGAGAGAAGGAAAAGGGGGTTTCCCTGCGCACCTCCCATTTAAATCTGTGGACAGTTTTAATGAGGACGTAGCACTATTGGAGTTTGGCAGGAACTGCGCCAGTAAGCTGATGGCCAGTGTGCAAAGAACAACAGATATAATCAGCAGTCTCTACCAAAGGCTCCAGGAGGCACATGTCAAATGCACATTGAGTTTCACTCAGACCCTGGAAGACTTTCCGGAGAAGGAGCAACGTTTGTCCCAACTAAAGGAAGAACTAGGCGTTCAAATGGAGTATGTGAAAAGGATTGATGTCCTGGCTATTGATGACCTCCAGCATTATATTGGTTCATCATCACTCCACTACCATCTGCCCAAGGAAGTGCATCAAGCTGCAGTGGCAGAAGTTCAAAGCATTAAAGCAGAGCTCGGGAAGAATGTGACTTCTCAGAAAATCTTGGTCCCTGCTGCAGCAAACATAGTCATAAGGGACACAGGTGTGTGGTACAACTACATAGCAGAGGAGGAAAGGAAAGCTGTAGCAGTAGTAGGAGCATCAGTAGATCCAGGATCTTCTCTCCTAGCAGCCTCTTCCCCAGCAGTGGTAGAAAGTCTGGCCAGTTCAATCCCCCCTTCCCAATTAGAAGCAGCATCATCAGTGGATTCGAGGGTCTCTTCCCAGGCAGCATCAGCAACAATTAACTTGGGCGATCCTCTGCCAGCAGAAGCTCATGCACAGGAATGAAATAAATTGAATTCAGTTGAGCAACTCTCTTCAGCCAAGCACGTGTCCAGCAGGGAAAGCGTGGGTGTTAGCATTTTTTCTGCTATGTATATTTTGTTAAACTTTCGAACATGTAAGGCGTAAGCCATGGGACAGCTGTCCCTATTTTTTGTCAAAACAATTTTGTAAAAGAAGTGGTCATTTTTTGGTGGTCGGTTATAGAAGAAACTTCTATAATTGACAAGTGGTAGGTGCTAGGTGGCAGCCCAAATGGCAGAATTGTAATTATAAATAGTAGCTAGGAAGAATAGATGAGGGACTTTTGGCAAGGAATGAAATTTTGAAACCCATACGAGCTATCTTGTATCGAGCCTGTAAAATTGAATTTTCTAATAGAAGCCAGGGAGATGGACGTTTTACATGAGGAACTGAAGATGGATGTGGGTTGGACTCTTCTGATGACATCTAGACTGTAATGTGAAATCTGCATTGCTATTTGAACTATTTCTTGGCAACAAATGATTTTGCTTATTTCTGTGTGAACGGTTTTCTCCATTTTATGAACAATGAATGCGTTTTGTAGTAAATCAGGAGTTACCTGCTGATATATTTACCATTGCTGTAGAATTCTCTTTTAGATTAAATGGCTAACTGTTCTTTCTTCAAGATAATTCGTATGGCTCATTGTTCATGCCTTTAATTTGCTCCTTGCAGGGATCTTTAAATTTAATTTCAGTCTGTTACATTTAGATCTGTTTCTGCGTTCTTGCTATTTAGATTAGATATTTTCGATTCTCTTCCATTTCATGAGCAATAGGTGCATTCCATGTTGAATTAGAAGATATCCTCTAAAGATCTTTATCTTGCTGTAGCTTTAATTGTGAGAATTAACAACTATCTGTCCTTTCCTTACGTTATTTGTTACAGCTTATTGCTCATCCCTTAAGCGTGTTCCCTGTAGGGATAGGTAGATTTACTCCAGCTTCTAGACTTAGATCTGTTTTAGTTGCATTTAGATCAAATATAATTTAGGCACTTGCATCTCATTAAAAGATATAAAACCCAAAAGAAAGGTGGATCGGACCATAACCGGTAGAATCGGATTTAAACTCCAAATCCACGGTTGTCGGAACCGCTAACCGGACGGATTCCCTACACCAAACGGGAGATAGTCTAATTGGGACCATCTCTCGGGGAGAATCCCTTTCTGATTGATGCCACGATATCCGAGGCATCAACAGTTTTTGGCGCTAGAAGGAGGGCCTGAAAGTGCATGGCTGATAGAGGAAAATCTTCTGCGGTCATAGATAACACTGAAAACCCGCTTAAAGAAAGTATTTCAAACAACCCAGATCTTGGATTAACAGATCAAGAACGCCTCATTTCTGACCCTGAGCCTCAAGAAGCTTTATACGCTGTCCCTTTTTCAGAAGTAGAGGATTTGAGAAGACATACCAGATCCTACGTTAGACGGCTAGGTGGTTTAAACGCTGTCAACTTCCTCCCTAAGAAGATTACACCTAGAAAGGAGCCATAATACACCCATGATTCAATTCTCGTTCAGAGTTTTGAAGAACTGGTTAATCTGACTTTGGAAGATATTTCAGACACTCTTAACAAAGCAGATCCTGAAAACTCAGAAAAAATTTCAGACCAAGAAAATCTCGAAGAAATTACCACTCCCAAAAGTACGCCGCAGGATTCACCCTACAATTCTCCACCAGGGTCTCCACATCCAAATCCAAATATGGTTGTACCTGCTTGGAGAGCAAGGGGAGTGCTGAACCTAGCTGGACCATTCCATAATCTTCCTAAAAACCCAGAAAAGGTCTTGCCTAAGTACGATCCAGGGAAAGCCATTTCGGCATAAGATCACCTCAAGAGTTTTTACTTAGCTCTGAACCTTTTAAACGTACAACATGAAGACGTAGTCTGCAGGTTGTTTCCATACACATTCGAGCCGAAAGTATCATCATGGTACTTTAGCCTACAACCCAGCTCAATCTCTAGTTGGGATGAGTTCGAAAATTGTTTCCTAAAGAAATACGGAAACCAAAAGACTGTGGCAACACTTATGAAATAACTCTTATCCATGAGGATGGAAAAGAAAGAAAAGGTTCAAGATTTCAATCAAAGATTCACAATGCTGTTAAATAACTTCAGTGAAGCTAATAAACCAACCGAGGAATCTCTGATTGAATACTATACAACTGCTCTTGATGGACCCATAGCAATGTTCGTAAAGAGGTCCAAGAAAACTACCCTGATAGAGAACTTTGAAGAAGCTAGAAAGGTAGAAGAAGAGGCTGATAGCATTGTTAAACATGCCTTAGATGTAGAACCAAAACCCGCAGCTAGCAAAACGCCTTTGCTGCTCACTAGAGGTAAAGAAGAGCCATCTACGGACATGGAAAATGTAGTCAAAATGATGCAGAAATTATCTAACAAAATCGTAGATCTCGAGAAAGATAAGGCTGCTAGCACATCTAGGAAACCTTTCAAGCCATTTTATAAAAGAAGGGAAGACGGGGAACAGACTCATCCACCAATGAACGCTGCCCCTGTTTTGAACTTAAATGAGATTGGGATGGAAAATTTCTACACTTTTCACCAAGAACCACATTCGGAAAAGAGTTGTCCGCAATGGATCAATTCCATGAGCTTAGTCATGAACCAGATGTTAGATTCTCAGATCCCAGACCAAGATGATCCTCCAGAGGAATCAAGCCCTGAGTTAGAGGAACCAACCCCGGACACTACTATGGTGTTGTGGGATTGGGTACATATGACTGAATTAGTAGAAGAAGATCACATAGATAGCTCTCCCTCTACCATAAATGTTGCTACTCACAGCAAGGGCCCAATTGCGGATCCTGTCCCAGTCACCGTTCCCCATAAGCCTAAAATTTCAAAAGATCCACCTAGGAGGCATATACAAATCATCCCACCACATCCCAAAGTTAACCAAACGGCGGCCAAACAGCCAAGCGCTGACAACATAGTTCAGCCACCTAAGGTCACAATGAGCAAAACAGATCAGCCAACTCGAATTGGGAACGAATCCGACATAGGGTATGATATTATCGAAGATATCAAGAAAGTCAAAGCGAACGTATCAATATTCGACATGTGTAGCTTGCCCCATCAACGAGACAAACTACTGCATGTTCTACAACTGAAAACCAGCACTACATTAACGGATTCTCAAGACAATCCCGAAATTAATGAGGCTAGCATCGGTGGGAAATCCAAATCTCAAACATTGCCTTTCCTATTGACTTTTGAAATTTTTAATCACAATGTTCACAACTGTTTGGTAGACTTTGGAGCTTCTTCAAACGTTATGCCACTGTCAATTTGTAGGAGAATTAATGGGCAGCCCATGCCATCTCCAGCTCAAATTATCCAATTAGACAGGACTGTTGTCAAGGTTATTGGGGAGATGAAAGATGTTCTAATTAGGCTGTCAGCCGACCCTAGAGTCTGTCAATTCATTGACATAATGGTGGTCGATATTCCTGAAGCCTATGGGCTGATTTGAAGTAGGGATTGGTCTACTAAGCTAAGCGGCTACTTTGCTACTGATTGGTCTCATCTATGGCTACCTTATCAGAATAGGCAGAATCAGATTAAAGTTCTCAGGGAACATCACATGAAACAAAACGTAACTCAGTTAGAAGAAAAGAATGAAGCCGTAACTTTCTCATTCTCGATTCTAGGGAATTATTTCTTGGAAATGGATCCGGGTAATTATCAATCTAAAACCATTAGCCATGAATCAGATAAACAGTCCGATCTCCTTCACTTTTCTCGGACTGATGATGTTGATTGTAACATAGTCAATTTAGTCACTGACATAGATCACAAAGAAACTAACTTAGTTGAATCTAAAGATACCTTTTGGACATTATACTTTGATGGTTCTAAAACTCTGGAAGGATCCGGAGCCGGTTGTGTTCTGATGGATCCAAAAAGAAACAAGTATTTTTTGTCTTGTAGATTAGAATTCGATTGCACTAATAACACCGCTGAATATGAAGCTTTGGTACATGGATTAAAGAAGGCCATTGGCTTAAATGTTAAGTACCTGAAGGTCTTTGGTGACTCCGAGATAGTTGTAAGATAGGTAAGGGACACCATTCATTGTCTCTCACCTCACTTGAAAGGTTATCAGGCTGAGGTATGGGATTTAATCATGCATTTTGATGCTTTCAATATAAAATCAATTCCTAGATTGCAAAATTCTGCTGCTGATTTGTTAGCAACATCTGCTTCCAGATTGGTGCCATCAAATAATAAATGCTCAATTGAATTGATTTTCAGGCCTTCCGTTCCCGATAACATCACAAAATTCAGAGTCTTCGATGATGATGAGCAAATCATCAGCTTCCTAACAAACGAAGATAGCTTTCAAGGAGCTGCAATAGATGAGGAAGAACACGATGCTGATTTGATGAAGAAAGATGACGAGAAAGGAAATTTCATGCCAAAGGGGGTAAGGTCCCTCGAAATGCTTTTCGATCTTCAAAATAAGTTCAAAAGACCAGCTGATACCAAAACTAACAGCTCATCAATGCAACATGAGTTAGTTAATTTGGGTACCGAGGAAGAACCAAGATTTGTCAACCTTGGCAAATGTTGTTCACCAGGAGAAAGAGACAGATTCATTAAATTGTTTAAACAGTACAAGGATGTTTTTGCATGGACCTATGAAGATCTGAAAACATATGACGTTCGTATCATTCAGCATGTTATACCAATGAAAGTGGGTGTCAAGCCATTTTAGCAGCAATTGAGAAGGATGCATCCTACTCTAGAACCGCTGATCCAAAAGGAATTAAAGAAGCTCCTGGATGCTAAGATAATCTTCAAAGTCCGGCATTCTGAATGGGTTGCAAACATGGTTCCCGTAAGAAAGAAGTCAGGAGAGATAAGGCTATGTGTAGATTTCAAAAATTTAAACAAAGCTTCAGATAAAGATAACTACCCCGTGCCTTCAATGGAGCAAATCCTACAAATGGTGTCAGGTTCCGAATTGTTTTCTCTCCTCGATGGTTTCTCTAGCTATAATCAAGTATTAGTAGCCGAAGGAGATCGCCTTAAGACTACTTTCAGAACTAAGTGGGGAACTTTCGCCTACAAAAGAATACCATTTGGTCTGATAAATGCAGGAGCTACATTCCAAAGGGCGATGGATATTGCCTTCCGAGGATTGGGTGGGAAATGTGTTGTTGTTTACTTAGATGATGTGACAGTCTTTTCGAAGAAAAGGGAAGATCATGTTGTTCATCTGAGGCATATCTTTGATCGTTGCTGGAAGTATGGTATTTCCTTGAATCCCAAGAAGAGCGTGTTTGCTGTGCCCGAAGGTAAGCTCTTGGGTCATATCATCTCCAAAGGGGGAGTGTCAATTGACCAAGAAAGAGTCCAAGCTATTAATAAGATTCCAATGCCTCACAATAAGAAATCTATGCAGTCTTTCATGGGCACCATCAATTTTGTCCGCAGATTTGTTCCGGATTTTGCACAAATTGTTAATCCATTGCAACAGATGGTTAAACAAAGCGTACAATTCAAGTGGACAGATTCAGAGAAGGACGCATTTAGAGATATCAAGGCAGCGGTAGCTAAGGCTCCTTCCTTAAGAAGCCTAGATTTTGATAAGGATTTCATCTTGTATACCTTCGCTTCGGATGACTCTCTCGCAGCTGTACTCACACAAAAGGTGGAGTTGGGGGATGAATACCCAATTTCGTTTATGAGCACTGGTCTGCAGGGGGCTGAGCTGAATTACCCCGTAGTTGACAAACATGCGTATGTAGTCTTCAAATCAGTCAAGCAGTTTAGGCCATACATTCTGAAGAACAGAACTAAAGTCATAGTTCCCCATCCAGCTGTTAGATCCCTTTTCGTTCAAAAGGAATTGGGAGAGAGGAGAGGGAACTGGGTCACAGCTCTGTAGGAGTATGATTTGGAATTTAAACCGGCTACAATCATCAAAGGGCAAGGCCTGTACAAATTACTTGCGGGAAACTCAACTGATGAAGAACAACATTGGAAGAATGAAGTTGAGTTAAATTTGGTTGAAGTGTGTCATATCTTCACAGCCCCGTAGTCATGGTATAGAGATCTGGTGCACTACTTACAACAGGGATATCTACCTAAGCACTGGAACTCCAAGCAAAGGAGGGCCCTCCGTTTGAAATCAGCCCCTTATCAAATCATTGATGGGATACTATTTAGAAAAAATTATGATGGAGTTCTCCTTAGATGTTTGGAAAAGGAAGATGCAAACAAAGTTGTCAAAGAATTACATGATGGCCCCACAGGCGGACATTATTCAGGTGATACAACAGCACACAAGATACTGAGAGCTGGGTATTACTGGCCCACTCTGTTTCGAGATGCCCACACATACACACGAAATTGCGATGTATGTCAAAGAAGTGCCGGGAAGTTACCTAAGGAAGCAGGACCATTGCAGCCGGTCATCATCTCTGAGCCTTTTGAGCAATGGGGCATAGATGTTATCGGAGAAGTAAATCCAAATTCTTCATTGCAACATCGATACATCTTGACGGTTACCGACTACTTCACTAGGTGGACGGAGGCCATCCTGTTGCGCAAGATCAATGAAGACGCAGTTATCAGCTTCTTGAAAGAGAACATCATAACCAGGTTTGGGGTTCCAATTTCCCTTGTTTTTGATAATGCTACTTATTTTTCATCTTGCAAGATAAATGAATTTGTTTATGAATGGGGAATTAAGTTGCATTATTTAGCCAATTACTACCCTCAGGGAAACGGATTAGCTGAATCCTCAAACAAGAATCTGATTCGAATTCTTAAGAAAACTGTGATAGAAAACCAGAGAAGTTGGCATGTGGCTCTCCCAAACGCCTTATGGGTAGATAGGGTAACCCCGAAAAATGCTTTAGGTGTCTCCCCTTTCACTCTTGTCTATGGCAAGGAATCCATTCTTCCCCCAAACATCTTACTACCATCCTTGCAATTGTCCCAAGCCTCTCGGGGTTCTGGTAGCCAAGCCTTACAATCCAGGATCAACACCCTGCTTCAACTAGAAGAAGCCCGACACAAAGCTAAAGATCGATTCCATCAACACCAGGACATAGTTAAGAGATGGTTCGATAAGAGGAAATCCGGTAAGAGAGATTTTGAAGTTGGGGATTTAGTCCTGAAATGGGACCATAATCATGAAGGCAAAGGAATGCATACGAAATTTCAACATCTATGGGTAGGTCCGTACCAAATTTCTGCAAAATTAGGCCCATCTACTTATAAATTGACAACTCTTGAGGGAGAAGAAGTAACCCTTCCTCTCAATGGCCTCGCTCTGAAACAATACTTCGCATAGTCTCTTCGAGACTTCCTGTACATAAATAAAGTTTTCTTTTTGCTTTAGCCTTTAGTTGCTTTATTTTTTCGGCCATGTTGTTTTTTCTCTTTGATTATTTGACTTTTGCAACAAGTTTTGTTTTCTGAATACCCTTTTGGTTGAGATCCCCGCTGAAGATGACTCTCTCAAAGAAAACTTGCGACCCGTGAGCCTAAAACTCTACTCAAGTAAATCTGGTCTGTTGCGCTCTCGCTGAAAAGTTTGGAAGGGAGGAAGCCTACCCTGCTAGTCATACTAATCCTGTTTAATAGCAGAGACCTATGACCATCTTCACTACTATCATTGGGCTCTACCCACTCTCACACTTTAAAGGCATCTCAAGAAGGTTACCGGGGTTGGACCCATGGAAAGTAGCACCTCTCGAGGACATAGGGTATTGAAATGACTCCATGCTGCAAATTTAACAGCCAAAATGGCTTACATTCAAGAGTCTGTTTTCCAGAGAGTCTCACCTCAATTAAAGCATGGTTGAGACAAAAGCAGAAGACATGCAAAATCAAGAAGGTTGTCCAAAAGGCTCAGCTCGAAATAGGCTCCTCTCCGTCTGTGAAGTTTGATCAAATCAATAAAATTTCTAACTCACACAAAAGGACCCTATGGATTGAGGAGCCTAAGTCAAAGATCATGTCCAAAAGAAAATATCTCTGGAAGGCTCAAACAGCTAAGCTGTCCAAAGTACAAACATCCAAAAGGATGCAAGCAGCATGGGAATGAGGAACAAGAGCAATAATGTCCACGACAAAGTGTTGCAGATCCTGTGCAGTCCGGCAGTAGTGACCATCTGAAAGATGACCCTCCTAAAATGAATCTCATATATTGGCCCTTTGAGAGTGGTGAAGATGTCTCAGTCAAATCTCCCCTCTCCCCAATGGCTAGCAGGTAAAGTGCCTCCTTCCCCTCACATGACTTTAAAGTGCTCAGCCGAGTAGTGCAGCCAAGATGGATGTTTTTGATGAGGTTTTGGACCATGAGGAGGAATTTTTCAGAGATCTGTGTTCGCCAGCGACTCGCCATTGTTGTTGCAGCAACAATTCCCCCAAAATTTTGCACATATTGGGGCCCCTCCTTTATATTTTTTAGAAAGGCTGCCTTAAACGTTTTTTCCCAGCTTTGATCTTTGCTTTTAAACAGAGAGTCTCGCCATGAGAAACTCCAAGGCTGCCAGAAGATTTTGACTCTCAAATAGAATATCTTTCAATGAAGTTTTTTCTCGAAGTAACGGAGCAATTTGCTAAAACCCCGTAGTGGTGGAAGCCTCTCGCTTAAACGCCCGCAAAAGGACTTAGAAACTCTCGTCGAATAAACCGTGGAAGCTCTCGGGCTATCCTTCCGAAATGGCGGAGGCCAATCTCATAAACCGCCTGTCTAAGCCTTCCAAAGTAAAACTTGGAAACTTTTCGATTTTGTTTCTGCGGAACAATTCAAGTTTTCCTCCTGAAACGATTCTGCTTCCGAAACGGCGGAGCAATTCAATCTTTTTCCCTGAAAATGCGGAAGCCATTCGCATAAGCTTTCCGAAAAGAGACTTAGAAAAATTTTGAAAATCTGCGGAAACCTTCGGGTTTTCCTCCTAAAACGGCGGAAGCCATCTGCATAAGCTTTCCGAAATACCACGAAGAAATTCACGAACTTCTTCCGAAACTGTGTAAATGACTTAGAATATTTTGAAAGAACTTTATAGGACGAGCCGAGGAAGCTTCGCGGAAGCTTTTAGCCTTTGCTCCCGAAACCGCGGAGGCTCTCGGGCTACCTTTCGAAACAGAGAATTGGCGGAAAGATTACGGTTATTCTTTCCGAAACAGCGGAAGGGTTAAAACGCCACCAACCGTATTAACGCCCCACACGTGCCTGGCCCATTTAAATAATCGACGAGGTATGAGCCAACCCATTGTCACTTTGTTTTATAGACAAAACCATTGGACGCCACGCGACCGTTCCAGCTCGTCTTGCGCAACCACGTTCGCGGCCACCTCAGTTAGCGTTTTCCGTCGGTGCCAGGTAGGACCTTAGCCTTACATTTGTCCCTTCTACACGTCATAGTGATTTTAGGTTGTCTTTTGTTTGAAATTGATGGGCATTGGTGGGGTTTTGACGGACAAAACGCTCGTCATGGGCGATTTTTGCCTGTCAAATACAATTTGAATTGAGTTATGCTCGTCACATAAAATAGAGACAGGATAAAATCTTTTGTGGGTGGAGACAGCTAGTTTGGACGGTTAAGTTTTTCCATTTTCCTCCCCGGGCCGCATGCCTCGTTATTTTGAAAACCGCCGAAGCCCCTGTTCAAACCCCGTGAGCGTTCAAGTTGCGCGAGCCGAAAGCCGAAACTATGGCCACCCGAGCCATTTCGTAAGTATGTCTCCGACGCCATTGCCCTCGATCGAGCTAACACTTCCCATGGAACACTTCGGCAAGTGCCGCAAATGACATTAGCATTCGAAGCCCTCACCAAGTCATAAGTGCAAAAGGGGTTTCCTTTTCGTCACAGAGTCTGTCCAACCCGAGCTTCCCTGCCATTAGCCTTTCAAACCGCAGCAGTGACAAAAAATCACCCTCTTCCCCAGAGCTAAATTGAAAGCATGTTGCTTCCGCAACGCGCTTATCTTCATAGGAGCATCCCAAACCTGCCCCTTTAAAGAATTAGGATGGCCAAAATTGATAATCATGTTCCTGCTGAAACGAATCATCATTTCTCCCAGGGCAACCCAAGAGCGGATTGTTCTGCGATACACCTATCCTCTCGGTAGCATTCCAAATTCTTCCCCATTTAAAAGTTTCAAATGTTTAAATTTGTATTTCATATTGAAATGGTGTATTGTGCCTCCTAAGCACACAGCTTCACATTGCTCTTTATCTCATTCATATATCAAAACAATGATGCTCTCTGTTAAAATCTCACAGTATGTTGCTCAATATCATGATGACTTGTATATGGGTGCTATCAGGGATAAGTCAAGATGCCGAAAACCGGTAAGAAGAAAGCTAAGATGACAGAAAAGAAGCCTGCACCACTCAAAACTGAAACTTCACTCCAGGACACTAGGTGCACCACCGGTGTCCCTCCTGAAATCAGATGGGGCGACATCTACAGAATGATCCAGGACCAAGAAATCCCAGATATGTTGCTAGAGGAAGCACCGATTTATCTTAATATCAGAGCCTTAGGCATAACTAGAGCCGCTACCCGCCCTGAGTTGTTCCCCTGCGCTGAAGTGATCGGATGGATACTCCAACATGCCGATGTTGAAGGGAGAGTGATAAATGATAGCGGGAAAGTGGCTATTGCCTCATTTCAACCCGCGTATATTGCGGCAGCCTACAAATTTCCCCGTGTCCAACAAGCTCTAACTGACGAATGGTTGAGCCAGATGAATAACATCGAGATGGCCAAGAAGCTGCTAATGGTGGGAAAACATTTGAGAAAGAAAGGAAGTGATGAATATGATGTACAAAATCTGAGAGCTCCTTTCAAATTGATCGCTTTAATGCTGTGCAGAATCTTCGGCATGCTCGATGGCACAGTGTATAAGATTCAGTGGATCCCTATCATCCACTACGTGGCATTCAAGGGAACTGTGTTTGACTGGGCCACTATCCTGTCAGATAGTCTGGCCTCGATGATAATTGCTGCTAAAGAAAGACTAGCCTTGAAGAAGGCTGAATTTTTCATGTCCTCATATCTGATTGATTGTATTTTGGCCAAGATAGACTTCCCCAAATTGGGATGCACATGGGATAGGGCCACCGCCCTGGTCTATATTGCATTCAAGATGTTGTGGGATAAGAATTACAAGCCTAGCTAAAAACTCATCTGTGAGGGGTTCATCATGCCCCTATATGAGAAAATGTTCAAGGAAGAACGAAACTGCCTGTCAGAGAATGCTTTGGAAGTCCTTGAGGATTACGGGGACTTTGACTTTTCGGAGCAAGGTACCTACCTGAGAATGTTTGGAGGGACTAAGCCCCCATACATCTTGCCGCAGTATGCCATAGACTATGTGGTTCTCAAAGAAGCAGTAAGACAACTCTTCCTGGATGGGATTGGAGCAATGCTCCACAAACAACATAAGGCTTCCTTTCCCCCCCTACCTTTCTGCATGGGTGCTTACAAGTTTTCAGGGGTTGCCTCGGCCGACAAATTTGTTCAAGAGCTGAAAGCCTTCCACTTCAGTGAGGTAATATTCCACAGGAATGATAGAAAGGGAAGAGTTGCTGAGCACTGTAAGGATATCTATGCTCACTTCGAATACTCCCACTATCTTGATGCTAAGGAAGAGGCATTCAGAGGCATCAGCAACATGGCTGAGCTACGGGTCTGTCGCCAAATCACTGGAGCAAGCTCTAGCTCGACCAAGGCCCAGAAGACCAGCCAGCAAAAGGAGAAAGAAGCTGAGGATGCCCGAGCTCAGGAAGAGCTCAGATTAAGAGAAGAAGCGAGGTTACAGCGGGAAGCTGAGGATGCAAGAAAGCAGCAAGAAGCTGAAAATGAAAGACTGCGGAAAGAGGCTGAGGAAGCCCAAAAGCATAAAGAGGCTGAAGCTGAGTAGGCTGAGGCAGAAAAGAGGGCAGAGGAAGAATTGAAGGCAAGGGAAGATGCCCAGGCAGGTGGATCCGGTATACAGGACATGGAAATAGACACCTCTCAAGCAGGTGGCTCTAGTGTCCAAAATGAAGGAGGAGACTCTGCTCAGGAAGCCCGGACCCCACCTGCAGAAGAAGACATAGACATCATAAACTGACCAATTGTCTCGTACACTCCATCGGGAAAGCGTACGGTGTCCAAGTGGAATGAGTTTGTCTATGACAAAAAAAGAAAAGCAATGGTCCTCAAATCAGAAGAGAGGATCAAAAGTCCCTTCCATCAAGACATCGTTACCCACCGAGAGGTCACTATAATGCAGAATACGGATCAAGATCCCTTTGCTATGGTGACCGCAGCTGTAGCAACGGCAAAAGAATCCTTGGCCAATGTAGGCGTGATGGTAAGAGATAATGAATTGACAAAGAAGAAATCTCGTATGCTACAACAGACTGTGGCTAATGAGCAAGCCCAAAGAGAAATAGCAAAGAACAAGTATAATTGCTTGTACACTGAGCATAAGGAGCTGTCAAACAAGTACATCCAGCTGGAGGAGGAAAAGGACCAGCTAACACTCCAAATAATGATTGTAGAAGCGGAGAAGAATGGAGCAGAAGAAAAGGCATCTCAACTAGAAGCAGACAAGCAAGCATTAGTTGAGCGTTTAGAGCAAGCGGAGAGCAGAACAATGGACATGTCTCCCTTCCATGAACTGTCATGCAGCATCCTGAAGCAAGTGTATGACACTCAGGAGCTAATCACTGATGAGGTTTTCAAACTCAATGACATGGTGGTTAGGTTAAAAGAAATCAATGCGGAAACCCATAGGCTCAAAGCGAAGAATACCCATGTTAAGGCAAATATCATCAGTCAGATGGCATGGAGAGAAGGAAAAGGGGGTTTCCCTGCGCACCTCCCATTTAAATCTGTGGACAGTTTTAATGAGGACGTAGCACTGTTGGAGTTTGGCAGGAACTGTGCCAGTAAGCTGATGGCCAGTGTGCAAAGAACAACAGATAAAATCAACAGTCTCTACCAAAGGATCCAAGAGGCACATGTCAAATGCACATTGAGTTTCCCTCAGACCTTGGAAGACTTTCCGGAGAAGGAGCAGCGTTTGTCCCAACTAAAGGAAGAGCTAGGCGTTCAAATGGAGTATGTGAAAAGGATTGATGTCCTGGCTATTTAGGACCTCCAGCATTATATTGGTTCATCATCACTCCACAACCATCTGCTGAAGGAAGTGTATCAAGCTGCAGTTGCAGAAGTTCAAAGCATTAAAGCAGAGCTTGGGAAGAATGTGACTTCTCAGCAAATCTTGTTCCCTGCTGCAGCAAACATAGTCATAAGGGACACAGGTGTGTGGTACAGCTACATAGCAGAGGAGGAAAGGAAAGCTGCAGCAGCAGCAGGAGCATCAGTAGATCCAGGATCTTCTCTCCCAGCAGCCTCTTCCCCAGCAGTGGCAGAAAGTCTGGCCAGTTCAATCCCCCCTTCCCAATTAGAAGCAACATCAGCAGTGGATTCGAGGGTCTCTTCCCAGGCAGCATCAGCAACAATTAACTTGGGTGATCCTCTGCCAGCAGAAGCTCACGCACAGGAATGAAATAAATTGAATTCAGTTGAGCAACTCTCTTCAGCCAAGCACGTGTCCAGCAGGGAAAGCGTGGGTGTTAGCATTATTTCTGCTATATATATTTTGTTAAACTTTTGAACATGTAAGGCGTAAGCCATGGGACAACTGTCCCTATTTTTTGTCAAAACAATTTTGTAAAAGAAGTGGTCATTTTTTGGTGGTCGGTTATAGAAGAAACTCATGTAATTGACAAGTGGTAGGTGCTAGGCGGCAGCCCAAATGGCAGAATTGTAATTATAAATAGTAGCTAGGAAGAATAGATGAGGGACTTTTGGCAGGGAATGAAATTTTGAAACCCATACGAGCTATCTTGTATCGGGCCTGCAAAATTGAATTTTCTAATAGAAGCCAGGGAGATGGACGTTTTACATGAGGAACTGAAGATGGATGTGCGATGGACTCTTCTGATGACATCTAGACTGTAATGTGAAATCTGCATTGCTATTTGAACTATTTCTTGGAAACAAATGATTTTGCTTATTTCTGTGTGAACGGTTTTCTCCATTTTATGAACAATGAATGCGTTTCGTAGTAAATCAGGAGTTACCTGCTGATATATTTACCATTGCTATAGAATTCTCTTTTATATTAAACGACTAACTATTCTTTCTTCAAGATAATTCGTATGGCTCATTGTTCATGCCTTTAATTTTCTCCTTGTAGGGATCTTTAAATTTAATTTCAGTCTGTTACATTTAGATCTGTTTCTGCGTTCTTGCTATTTAGATTAGATATTTTCGATTCTCTTCCATTTTATGAGCAATAGGTGCGTTCCATGTTGAATTAGAAGCTATCCTCTAAAGATATTTATCTTGTTGTAGCTTTAATTTTGAGAATTAATAGCTCTCTGTCCTTTCGTTACGTTATTTGTTACAGCTTATTGCTCATCCCTTAAGCGTGTTCCCTGCAGGGATAGGTAGATTTACTCCAGCTTCTAGACTTAGATCTGTTTTAGTTGCATTTAGATCAAATATAATTTAGGCACTTGCATCTCGTTAAAAGATATAAAACCCAAAAGAAAGGTGGATCGGGCCATAACCGGTAGAATCGGATTTAAACTCCAAATCCACGGTTGCCGGAACCGCTAACCGGACGGATTCCCTACACCAAACGGGAGATAGTCTAATTGGGACCATCTCTCGGGGAGAATCCCTTTCTGATTGATGCCACGATATCCGAGGCATCAACAGGTAGGTATCCTTGCAGCAAATAATGCACTAGATCCCTATACTGTGATTGAGGAGTTGTGAAAACGGGACATACCTCGACTGAATTCAGCTCAGCTTCATTCCTCCAATGCTTCTCTTCATCAATCGGATGTTCTATAATCAATTTGCATAGGCCTTTTCCTTTGATGATGGTGGCTGGATTAAATTCTAAATCATATTCTTGAAGAGCTGTGACCCAGTTTCCCCTCCTTTCTCCTAATTCCTTTTGAATGAAAAGGGATGTAATAGCTGGGTGGGGAACTATAACTTTAGTTCTGTTCTTAAGAATATACGGTCTGAAATGTTTTACCGCTTTGAACATGGCATACGCATGTTTGTCGACAATGGGATAATTTAGTTCAGCACCTTGCATACCAGTGCTCATAAATGAGATTGGGTACTCGTCTCCTAATTCTACCTTTCATGTGAACACAGCCGCGAGAGAGTCAACTGAAGCAAAAGTATACAAGATAAAATCTTTGTCAAAGTCTGGGCTTCTTAAGGAAGGAGCCTTAGATATGGTTTCCTTAATGTCTCTGAATGCATCCTTTTCTAAGTCTGTCCACTTGAACTGTATGCTTTGCTTGACCATTTTCTGCAAAGGTTTAACAATTTGAGCGAAATCGGGGACAAATCTTCGTACAAAATTGATACTGCCCATAAATGACTGCATGGATTTCTTATTATGAGGCATGGGAATTTTTAGATAGCTTGTACTCTCTCTTGATCTAATGATACTCCCCTTTTTGAAATGATATGGCCCAGCAGTTTACCTTCGGAAATAGCGAACACACTCTTCTTGGGATTTAAAGAGATACCATATTTTCGGCAATGATAAAAAATCTGTTTCAAGTGGACAACATGATCTTCTCTTTTCATTGAAAAAACGGTCACATCATCTAGATAGACCACGACACAGTGACCTCCCAATCCTTGGAAAGCGATGTCCATTGCTCACTGAAAGGTACCTCCTGCGTTTATTAGGCCAAATGGCATTCTTCGATATGCAAAAGTTTCCCACTTAGTGTGGAAAGTAGTCTTAAGATGGTCTTCTTCAGCTACTAATACTTGATTGTAACCAGAGAAACCATCCAGAAGGGAAAAGAGTTCTGATCCTGATACCATCTGGAGAATTTGTTCCATTGAAGGAACATGATAGTTGTCTTTATTTGAAGCTCTGTTTAAATTTATGAAGTCAACACATAGTCTTATCTCTCCTGACTTCTTTCTCACAGGAACTAGGTTAGCAACCCACTCAGAATGCCAGACTTTAAAGATTATTTTAGCATCCAGTAACTTTTTCAATTCCTTTTGAATCAGAGGTTCAAGAGTCGAGTGCATCCTTCTTAATTGCTGTTGAAATGGCTTGACACCTGCCTTCATTGGTATGACATGCTAAATAATGCAGATGTCATATGTTTTCAGATCTTCATAAGTCCATGCAAAAACATCCTTAAATTGTCGAAACAACGTGATGAACTTATCTCTCTCTCCCGGTGAACAACATTTGCCAAGGTTAACAAATTTTCATTAAGCCTTAGTGCCCAGATTTACTAATTCATGCTGCATCGATGAGCTATTGGTCCTGGTATTTGCTGGCCTTTTGAACTTGCTCTGTAGATCAAACAAAATTTCAAGTGACCTCACCCCTTTGGGGATGAAATTTCCTTTCGTTGTATCTCTCTTTTGTAAATTAGAATCGTGCTCTTCTTCGTCTATCACAGCTTCTTGGAACATGTCTTCGTTTGTTAGAAAACTGATAATTTGATCATCATCATCGAAAACTCTGAAGTTTGTGATGTTGTCAGGGACAAAAGGCCTGAAAACCAATTCAATTGAGCACTTGATATTAGTTGGCACCAATCTGGAAGCGGATGTTGCTAATAAATCAGCTACATAATTTTGCAGTCTAGGAATAGAATTTATATTGAAAGCATCAAAATGCATAATTAAATCCCATACCTCAGCCTAATAACTCCTCAAATGAGGTGAAAGAAAGTGAATGGTATCTCTTACTTGTCTCACAACTATTTCCGAGTCGCCAAAAACCTTTAGGTACTTAACATTTAAACCGATGGCTTTCTTCAATCCGTGGACTAAAGCTTCATATTCAGCAGTGTTGTTAGTACAATCAAATTCTAACCTACAGGACAAAAAATACTTATTTCTTTCTAGATCCATCAGAACACAACCGGCTCCGAATCCTTCCAAATTTTTAGAACTATCAAAGTATAATGTCCTAAAATGATCGTTTGATTTAGCTAAGTTGGTATCTTTATGATCTAAGTCAATGACTAAACTAACTATATTACAGTCAATATCATTAGTTCGAGAAAAGTGAAGGAGATTGGATTGTTCATCTGATTCATGGCTAATAGTTTCAGACTGATAATTACCCAGATCGATTTCTAATAAATAATTTCCCAAAACTGAGGATGAGAAGGCTACAGCTTCATTTTTTCCTTCTAGTTGAGTTACATTTTGTTTCATGTGTGGTTCTCTCAGAACCTTGATCTGATTTTGTCTATTTTGATATGGCAACCACAAATGGGACCAACCAGTTGCAAAGTAACTGTTCAACTTTGTGGACCAGTCCCTACTTAGGATCAAACCATATGCTTCGGGAATGTAAACTACCATTATATCAATGAACTAACAAACTCTAGAATCTACTAACAACCTAATGAGGACATCTTTCATTTCCCTGATAACTTTGACGGCAGTCCTATCTAACTGAATAATCTGGGCGGGAGATGGAATTGGTTGACTATTAATCCTTTTACAGATAGGCAGTGGCATGACATTCGAAGATGCTCTAGAATCTACCAGACAATTGTGCACATTATGATTGAAGATTTCAAAAGTTAAAAGGAATGACAATGTCTGAGATTTGGATTTCCCGCCGATACTGGCCTCATTAATTTCAGGGTCTTATTGAGTATTTGTTAATGGAGTGTTGGGCTGGGATTGAAGAGCATGCAACAACTTGTCTCGTTCCTAGGGAAAACTACACATATCGAATATTGAAACATTTGCCTTTAATTTCTTTATATCTTCAATGATGTCATATCCCATATCACATTCTTTTACAATTCTAGTTTGATGGTCTATCTTATTCAGTGTGACCTTTGGTTGCTGAACTGTTGTGTCAATGTTAAGCTACTTGGCCGCTGTTGGGTTATCTTTAGGTTGCGGTGGAATGACTGTAATGTGTCTTTTAGGTGTGTCTTTGGAAATTTTAGGTTTGGACATAGTTGAACTTGGAACTGGATCCGCAATAGGCCCTTTACTACGAGTATTAATGTTTACAGCAGAAATTGGGCTTTCCACAGGGTCACCTTCTATTGGTTCAGTTAATGGTACCCAGTCCCATAATACCAGAGTGGTATCCAGGGAGGGTTCCTCTATTTCAAGGGTTTGTTCTTCTAGAGGATCATCTTGATCTGGAATTTGTGAATCCAACATTTGGTTCATGACTAAACTCATAGAGTTAATCCATTGTGGGAAGCTCCTTTCAAAGTGTGGATCTTGATGAAAGGTGTAGAAATGTTCCATCCCTATTTCATTCAGATTTAACATGGGAGAAGTGTTCATAGGTGGATGAGGCTGATCGTTGTCTTCTCTCTTCTTGTAGAATGGTTTGAAAGGCTTCCTAGTGGCACTAGCCGCTTTATCTTTCTCAAGATCTACAATTTTATTTGACAATTTCTGCATCATCTTAACTACATTTTCCATGTCCGTCGATGACTCTTCTTTATTCCTGGTGAGCAGCAAGGTTTTTTTACTAGTTGTTGGTTTTGTTTATGCATCTAAGGCATGTTTGGCAATGTTGTCTATTTCTTCTTCCACCTTCCTAGCTTCTTCGAAATTTTCTACCAGGGTGTTTTTTTTAGATCTTTTGACGAACATTGCTATAGGGCCTTCAACTACTGTTGTATAATATTCAACTAGAGATTCTTCTGCCGGTTTATTTGCTTTGCTGAAATTATTCAAGAGCGTGGTGAATCTTTGGTTAAAGTCTTGAACCTTTTCTTTCTTTTCCATTCTCATGGACAATAATTCTTTCATGAGTGTAGCTACAGTTTTTTGATTTCCATACTTCTTTAAGAAACATGTTTCAAATTCTTCCTAGCTGGAGATTGAGCTAGCTTGTAAGCTAAAATACCAGGAAGAAACTTTCGGGTCAAATGTGTATGGGAAAAGCCTACAAACTACATCTTCATGCTGTACATTTAAAAGATTCAAGGCTGAATAAAAACTCTTGAGATGATCTTCAACATAAATTCCTTTACTTGGGTCGAACTTGGGCAAGACTTTCTCTAGATTTTTAGGCAGATTGTGGAATGGCCCAGCTAGATTTAATGCTCCCCTTGCTCTCCAAGCAGGTACAGCCATGGTTCTATGTGGAGAATCGTGTGGTGAATTAAGTGGAGTGTTATTTGGAGTAAAAAGTTCTGCAGATTTTCTGGATCTGAAAACTTTTATGGGTTTTCAAGATCAATTTCTTTCAGGGGTTCTGTGATCTCTTCCAAAGTTAAATTTACAAGCTCTTCAAAATTCTGCACAAGAATCGAATCATGGGTGTATTTTCTTTCTTTTCTGGGAGTACTTTTCCTAGGGAGGAAAGTTACTGCGTTTAAACCACCTAGTTGTCTAACATAAGGTCGTGTATGTCTTCTTAAATATTTGATTTCGACAAAAGACACAGCATACAATACTTCTTGATGTTCAGAATCAGATATGGATTTTTCTTGATTTGTTACTTCAAGATTTGGGTTGTCTGAAATTCCTGTTTCAAGCGGGTTTTCAGTAACATTTTTGACAATGGGAGATTTTCCTTTATCATCCATGCACTTTAGGCCCTCCTTCTAGCTCCAAAAACTGTTGATGCCCTGAAAATTGCAACATCAAGAAGAAAGGGATTCTCCCCAGTAAACTATCCCATTTAGATTGTCCACCGTTTGGTATGGGGAATCCGTCCGATTAATGGTTCGGGCTACCGTAAGATTTAAAGTTCGCTATTCCTTCTACCAGTTACGGCCCGGTCCACCGTTTATGTATTTTATTTTAAAGATGATATGCAAGTTCCCTAAGCTAATTTAATCTAAATGCAGAACTTGAAATAGATCTATATCTAAAACTAAAATAAATCTAATCTATCCTTGCAAGGAGCAAAATGTAAATATGAGTAATGTGCTGAAAGAAATATCTAAAAATTGCATGGATAGCCATCTAAATCATAAAGAAACATGTTCAGCAGAAGGTTAAAGATATTAAAGATAGCTTTAATCCACATAAAAGCATTCTATTACTCATTTAGGAGAAACATCATTGCACAGAAAATAGTAAGATCATTCATTACATAGAAACAATTCAGAACAATAAAGAAATATCTCACAGTAGTGTCAGAATGTCACAAGAATAATCCAACAAGCATCTAATCCACATTTCTAGGCAAAACAAATGTCCTCTCTAGGCTCTTATTAGGAAAAATCGCTTTCTTGGAGCAAGTCACAAAATAGTTCATACAAGCTAGGAAAATTCTTTTCCCTGCAAAAAGTCCTTTGCTCCTCCTCTTAACTTCTACTTATAACTTTACAAAAATGCTCCATGAGCTGACAGGTGTACCTTAATTCTGGAAGCTTCTAATTTGGATTTTGGTGTATAATTATCTATTTCCCATATTCATGGGACACCTTTCATATAAGACAAAATGACAGCCAGTTGTCCCTTTAAATTATTTACAAAATAAAGGAAATAAAACAAATCAACTTCAGATTTCAGCTGGCTTCTTTTTGTCGATTTGTTGATCCCTCTCCAACAACAGGCTGGCTTGTAGATGCTTGGCCATCTATTTTTTGTATATAGGTGGCCCAAAGATTAATCTCTTTCACTAAAATTTTTCCCCGGAGAGATACTGTCACCTTTGCCGCTATTTCATGTTTGCGCAAGTCCAATTTGACTTGTGCTACCCCTGAAGTAGCCTCCTGAGTGATTGCTTCTAGAAAGTAAATATGTATAGCAGGATGAGAAATGAACTATTGTAGCTCATCTTGGGTCATCACCTCTACCTTTCTGATATACTCCAAATCCTGTTCCAACTCACTTTGCAATTCAGTCAACCTTTGCTCTTGTGTCAGGAATTCATAGATAGTCTCTGGTAGCATCAAGTGGCACTTGCCGAAAGATTATTTGATTTTAGAGTAGAATGAGTGACACTTGCGGATAGTTTTATTAATCTCCAGGCTCAACTTGGTGCCACAATATTTACAGAAATCTAGAATTCCTGCATCTAGGTCACATTCATCTTCAGTGGGGACACGTAAGTTTGAGGGAAAACCTGACTTTCCCTTTCTCCATTCCAACTGCTCTTTTAATTCCTCCACATGTTTGGCAAATTTGTCCCTGTTCCTCAGAGCTCCACTTTCGATGACTGACATTTTATTAATCATTTCTTTCACACTGCAAACCTCATGTGAGATCTGTACTAGCAGCTGGTGGGCTTTTATCCGCATATCACATGCCTACTTGTGAAAGGTGAGCAAATCTTGCTTGTCCTCTGCTGCATATTTGAGTTGACCCAATAATTGCTCCTCCTCTTTAACCGTCCCTTCTTACTCATGTTTATGGAGGTGAACTTGTTCATCTTTTCCGGCCTTGAGCTCCTCCAATTCTGTTATGCAGACTTTTAAATTCTTTTGCTCATCTTCCGAGATGGCCAGCTGCGTCTCTAAGGAGTTTTTCTCATTGTCAAGCTGGAGAACTCCTGCATTTAGCATTAATTGATCTCCTACAAACTTATTGTATTTCTCTTTCAATTTGTTTGCTTCCAACACCTCCCTCTTCCTATCATCTCTGATCTTAAAGCATTGATCCCTGTAATGCTTTTTCTCACCATTCAAAAAATCAATATTGGATTTAGTTGCCTTAGCTGATGCTACAGTGCATTGGGCTTGGAATGTGGGGTCTGCATCAGTTCCTTGGACCAATGTGGTCTCTGATACCCATAATTCATATTCGTCAACCCCGCTTTCCATTTTCTTTACCCTCCTATCAATAATGGCCCTTTTTCACTCATGGAAATATAGGGTATCCAGGTCCGTTACTTTGTGCTGCTTCTTGGGGTTATATGCGGTCAGTGCTAAGCTCCCTGAAGAAGCACTCCCTTCCTGAGTTGTCCCTGGAGAGTATACCAATGGTGGGTCCACCTCCATGTCTATTGGAGTAGATGGCTCCGGCTCGGGAGACTTCTCCGTCTGTTCTTTCTCCCTTTCTCTTGCTAGCTCTTCTTGTTGTGCCTGTAATCTAGTTCCTTCTTGATTTAGGGGCCTTTCTTCTTCCTCATGCTACTGCTTGGCAGCTTTCTCTTGGAACACTTGATATTCTTCTTCCTTCTAGATCCTGGTGGCCTCTTCCTATTGTTTCAGCTGAGAGGCTTGCTCCTGTTGCTTCCTTGCAATCTCCTCTTGCTGAAGCTTGGCAGTTAGCTCACCTTGAATTCTTGCTTCTTCTTGGTCCTACTATTGCTTGAGGGTTTTCTCTTGGAGCACTCAGTCCTACTCCTGCTTGAGGGATTTCTCTTGGAGCACTCTTTCCTGCTCTAATCCTGATGGATCTGCTGATTGTGAGGGCGATGCCTCCCGCTCCCTTTGGATTAGACCAATGGGTTTGGGGCTCGGATCCTTCACGATTTTCTTCTTGTAACGCTTCGCTAGCGTAGTTAGGTTGCGGGTGCTCCTGAATAATTCCTCATTTCTTTCCATAGTGTGATCATATTCGAAAGAAACCTTCAGGTCTATACAATGTTGATTGGTCATACCATAGGGGTCATGCATTTTGAAAGGGACCGTGCCAAAATGGAAAACTTCTAAGCCTTGAGCATAGTTTTCCCCATCTCTTACTGTCGGAAGGATGTAATCTCTGATGGTAAATGGCATGGGTGGATACATACTCTTCTTTCGGTCTGTTAAGATCTTACTGTTGGTGGGAAAATCTACCCTATAGCAAGGAAACTAATGCTATCAACTGGAGTGGGGTGACAGGTAAGTGTATTGATGATATTACAAAGATATTTATGAAAAGAAATAAGTTATGGATCTTGAGAACACACCTTCCAATCAAAGTTCGATCCTAGCCTTTACTTGATCTTCTGCTCAACCTTCAAATCCACCTTCCTTTCAGTAAACCTGTAATAACAATACCTTTCTTAAAGCATCTTGGGCAATATATAAAGCTTGAAAGAAAACAAAAACAATGTTTAACATTCAATATTGACCAAAACAGATCCAAACTAAGATGCCATTTCAGAACACATTTAAGTTGGAATAAGAAAGACACTTCAACCTTTATTGTCAAAAGTAAATTGATGTACAAGTATACCTGACTCTATAACAGGTTCCTGCAACTTGATTCTGGGCTCTGGCTCTTCTCTGGCTTGGATACCTTCAGCATCAACTCCTCCAATGCAAGCTCCTTCTTTAGAACTCCATGTCTCAAAGTTTCTCCATTAATCCATCTAACCTTTATCTTTAGTCTTCCTTGTATTTATAGGATTAGGGAAGTAGTTCAGGTCGATGTATGGTTATGGAGGAAGTTGGGGAAGTTGGGAAACTACCAACAACTAATCCTCGAGAAATTAATTTATTTTTTAATTATCTTTTGATATGTACGCGACTATTGTTCAATGAAGTAGCGTATAGGGCGCTACTTTAGTGCTTACCAACTAGCGCTCATCGATTTTTAAATGGTGAGTGCTACTAAGCTGAGAAGGAGTAGCACCCATAAGGCTTTGGGTGCTACTATTGTACACTGGAGTAGCATATGGGCGCTAGTCTCTTTGAGTAGAGTAGCGCTCATATCTCAGAATGATATGTTTAGGGTTTTTCTAGTAAAATTAGGAAATGGAGTAAGTCAAAGTATCATCTAAGGTCAACATGCTCCTCCATCCAAGGTGTCCTTTTGTGTGATCAACAGTTCAAGGTGATCATGGATGGAGAGGTGCAAGTTTAACCTATAACACTTACTTATGGCGCCGGTGCCGAAGAGCTGTCTTACGGCCTCCTTGCGAATTAAAAAATCTATAACATACCGAGGGAACATAAATGGAGCTTGAGTTCCTCCACTCATCCTGATGTATGTGCCTTCATTGGTGTGATAATATCCCCATATGTTTCAGTGATAGGCATTGCATTCTCCGACATACAGTCTGGTTCTTCTATGAAGATAAGCTGGTACAATGGCATGATAAATCTCTCGCAAATCATTTTGTAGTGGTTTGTGTATTTACTTGCCCATGTACATTGATAAGCTATGAAGAGGGTTGTTTCTTTTGGCTACCATGAGCAACCCAAGTACGGGAACGTATGCTTGCTTAACAGATAGTCAATCAAGTATGAAGACATGAAAAAGTCTGCCCTCTTTTGGGTTAGTCCTCCCTAGGCCGCTGTCAGCTATGAGGCCAAACTGTCTAATATTATACCAGCCCAGTTAAAGATGGTGCCATTCATGGCTATATGAAACATCACCGGCACCCATCGGATATTAAACACACTGCCATTAGGCATGCCGAAGAGTCGACTCAACATCAACACGATGAGTCTGTAAGGGGTCTTTAGGAGACTGCTTTCATACTCACTGTTCTGCCTCTGCCTAATCTGCCTGTCATTTATCGTCATCTTCCGGGCAGATTCTAGGGGGTCCATTGGATGTCTTGCTATCTAATCATCATCCAAACAAGCTTTGGGTGAAGGCAATCTGTAGGCCACAGCGACATGCTCGGAAGCGAAAGATGCCAAGCTCAACCCATTTTTATCATTCATGAGCCTCATGTTAGTTTGGATGTGGGGGATTAGCCATCCAATAACTTCGGAACAAGGGAACAACTCGAGACGAGTCGTTTCTTTGTGCAAACAAGACCTCCAGATGTTGGCATACACTAGGGCATCCTCTATGGAGGTTTTTGTGCTCTCCTGAGCTATAATGAACCTGTACAGATTGTCCCATTGAAATTCAGGGGCAGAGCTCCCCGGGGGAACACCAGTGGTAGCTTGCATGTCAGCAAACATCGTCTCGAGGGAAGTATCTAATAGGATTTCCACATCTGAGTTTGAGGTTATTTTCTGCACTGCCTTCTTCTTTGCTGACCTGCTATGCATACGTTTAGCCAATTATTAAATGCAAAGTGACAGCAAAATTGACAGAGTTGGCTTTAGTGAGATGATTTTTTTAAGCATGTGCAACAGTCATGTCAAGATTCAGAATATCATGACATGGGGGGTGCTTCAAAGATAATCAAATACATCACAATTTCAGCTATCAATTTGTAGTTGAAGAACATGAGAAAATGTCAAAAAGCTACACAAGCCACTGTTATTTCATGAATCAGACAAATTGAAACATAGTTTAGAATCAAAACCAATTTGACTTTATGTTTCGAAGGCTTATCGCAATCAGGCCAGTTTATAATAGTAAGGAGGGTATCAACACGGTGGAGGGGAGAGGCAAGGTAATCTTTTGTTTGCGCCACTTGTTCTACAACACACAGGTGGCTTCTAAATTTCCACACAAACTTACTGGGAAGAAAGGTATCGGGACAACAATGGCTCAAATATAATGACAAGGATGTGCGACCCTAAAGATAATTTATGCACTGGCACATAAAATTATTTATGCGCCAAGGCCTAAATCCTTAACATGTGCCAGCCAAAAATATTTCCTGCCCCAACGCTAAAAGAGCTACACTTGTCATCCTAATGTTGTTGTTGCGCTAATGCCTAAACATTTTACGTAGTATTTACATGTGCTAGTGTTTAAACATTTTATCCGCGGGCATTTGATAGTGGAGTTCGCACAAAGTTGGGTAGAACTACATAGTTGCTGGCCTCTACGGGTTAAACCTCCGCGCTAGGTTATCAAGTTCCCACGTTGTCTTGGTAAGTTGTTTCAACATATCTCAAGTTGGTTTCGGTCGAGCGCAAGTTTTACGCACCCTGGGCATGAAAGGACAAATATTTCGCTCAGCTTTGGTGTCCAGATTGCGGCATTAGACAAATGACCAAGTGACTTAAGCCATCCTTTTAATGCTGGTTCAGACCACAAAATTCATGGCCATAGCAGGGCAAGCAATTCATACGTTTTAGAAAACAGAACTCTACCCATGGAAGAAAATTTAAACAGAAACAAGCTATCACGAATCCAAAAAATCATAGAAAAACTTTCAAATGCGGCTATGGGGAGACGTGGGTTTCGCTTGGAAATGAATTTGTCGTTCAAGGGTGCGGGGAAGTTGGGCTTGAGCTTGGAACAAGAGCTCTGCGAGGAAAAACTGGGATGCCAAAAACGTGACAGAGGGAAAATCCTCATGCGCCTGTGAGATAGGGCCATCCATGCACTGGTTTGCATGTAGCGGCCTCGCATCCTCATCGCTTTAGAGTAAGAGGGTGAGAGCCTAGGCCGCGTTCTCACGAGTCCTGTACAGAGTATGAAAGACGGCAAACATTCTATTTAACCGGGTAAAAACCTTGGAAACAACGAGAGGAATAGGGAGAAGATCCTATCTATCAGACTAGTAGAGTTTCTGAAACAGGTGATGGCTTCCACAGGTATTCAGCAAATGGTAGCAACTTTCGAAATGTGAGTCTCGAGCAGCGAGTGAAAATGATACGGTGAGTTCCAAAACCTTTCAGACACGTTAAATATGGTTGCAATTAATGTCATGTACGTCCAAAGATGGCGCGGTTATGAAGCATGGGGCTCGAGAACTCCGCCATTAAAAGTGGCACATGGCCTTATTAAAGACCTTACCAACTCCATCGGTGCACAAGTATCGAGGAGATATTTTCGCACCAAGCACCAAGTACCAATTTAACTTTTGTACTAAGGCGGCGAGCATAATCTTTTGTGTTGTGTGCTAAGCGCACGTTCAAAAAATAAACCTTGCGCTTAAGCGGTGATCCTGGCATAATGGTTGTGCTCATAAAACTGCGCTTAACTTGGGCTATCGAGAAAGACAAAGCGCAGACTTGAAAGCGAGAGGGATAAATATAGCTCCTGCACCAATGGCGCCGATTCTATTATCACAATTTGTGTTGAGAGAGATGTGCCAACTCTTAATTCTTCCGAGAAGGTGAAACACAGCTCCAAGGCGGGGAAGATAAGGATACTTCTTGCGCCTTCGTTGACCGAGGAATGGTTATCACTTGCGCTAATGATGGCCGGCTTATTGTTAAAAAATTGTTGATGCCTCGGATATCGTAGCATCAATCAGAAAGGGATTCTCCTCGAGAGGTGGTCCCAATTAGACTATCTCCCGTTTGGTGTAGGGAATCCATCCGGTTAGCGGTTCCGGTAACCGTGGTTTTGGACTTTAAATCCGATTCTACCGGTTATGGCCCGATCCACCTTTCTTTTGGGGTTTTTTATGTCTTTTATATGAGATGCAAGTGCCTAAATTATACTTAATCTAAATGCAATTAAAACAGATCTAATCCTAGAAACTGGAATAAATCTATCTATCCCTGCAGGGAACACGCTTAAGGGAGGAGCAATCAGCTGTAGCAAATATCGTAAACAAAGAACAGATAGTTATTATTTCTCACAATCAAAGCTACAGCAAGATAAAGATCTTTAGAAGATAGCTTCTAATTCAACATAGAACGCATCTATTGCTCATAAAACAGAAGAAAGCAAAAGAATAAAGAAACATATCTGAAATGAAACTTAAAGAACGCATCTATTGCTCATAAACAGAAGAAAGCAAAATTATTTAATCTACGTAACAAGAATAAAGAAACAGATCTAGATGTAACAAAACTGGAATTAAACTTAAAGATCCCTGCAAGGAGCAATTTAAAGGCATGAACAATGAGCCACATGAATTATCCTGAAGAAAGAATAGTTAGCCATTCGATCTAGACAAAGAAATCTACAGCAATACATTTCATTGTTCACAAAATAGAGAAAACGCATGCACAGGGGGGAGCAAAATCATTAATGCAAAGAAATAGTTCAGATGTCAAGAATGATCTCACATTACAGAACCGCAGTCATTAGAATAGTCCAATATAGAGCAATCCAACATCCCATGCACAACGTCCATCTACCGTGGCTTCTATTAGAAAATTCAATTTTACAGGCCCGATACAAGATAGCTCGTATGGGTTTCAAAATTTCCTTCCCTGCCAAAAGTCCCCTAGCTCTTCTTTCCTAAATGCTATTTATAGCTACAAATCTGCCCTTTGGGCTGACACCTAGCATTCTCCACCTGTCATTTACAGGAATTTCCACTATAATCGACCACCAAAAATGGCCACTTCCTTTACAAAAAATATTTTGACAAAAAATAGGGATAGCTGTCCCATGGCTTACGCCTTACATATTCAAAATATACATAACAGAAAATTGGCTAACATCAAAGCTTTCCCTGCTGGGCACGTGTCTGGCTGAAGAGAGTTGCTTACTGAATTCAGCCTCTTTTACTCCTGTGTGTGAGCCTCGGCTGGGGAAGGGTCGCCCAAGTCCATTGAGGTTGTTGATTGTGCCTGGGAAGGATGGATTGGTCTAGCTGGAGCTTCTGGACTGACTGCTGGGAAAGAGGGCCTCGAACCTAGAGCTGGAGTGGCTGCTGGGAGAGAGGATCCTGGGTCTGCTGATGCTCCTGCTGCTGCTGCAGTTTTCCTTTCCTCCTCTGTTATGTAGCTGTACCATGCACCTGTGTCCCTTATGACTGTGTTTGCTGTAGCAGGGAACAAGATTTTCTAAGAAGTCACATTCTTCCCGAGCTCTTCTTTAATGTTTTGGACCTCTGCTACTGCAGCTTGATGTACTTCCTTCAGCAGATGGTTGTGGAGTGATGATGAACCAATATAATGCTGGAGGTCATCAATGGCCAGGACATCAATCCTTTTCACATACTCCATTTGAACGCCTAGCTCTTGCTTTAGCTGAGACAACCGCTGCTCCTTTTCTGGAAAGTCCTCTAGGGTCTGAGGGAAACTCAATGTACATTTGGCATGTGCCTCTTGGAGCCTCTAGTAGAGACTGCTGATTTTATCTGTTGTTCTTTGCACACTGGCCATCAGCTTACTGGTGCAGTTTCTGCCGAACTCCAACAGTGCTATGTCCTCATTAAGGATGTCCACAGATTTAAATGGGAGATGTGCAGGAAAACCCCCTTTTCCTTCTCTCCATGCCATCTGGCTTATGATATTGGTCTTAACGTGGGTGTTCTTTGCTTTGAGCCTGTGGGCTTCCACATTAATCTCTTTTAGCCTAACCACCATGGCCTTTAGTTTGCACACCTCATCAGTGATTAGCTCTTGGGATCCATACACTTGCTGCAGGATATTGCATGACAGCTCGTGGAAGGGAGATAGGTCCATGGTTCTGCTCTCCGCTTGCTCTAAACGCTCAGCTAATGCTTGCTTGTCTGCTTCTAGAAGAGATTCCTTTTCTTCTGCACCATTCTTCTCTGCTTCCACAATCATCATTTGAAGTGTTAGCTGGTCTTTTTCCTCCTCCAACTGGCTGTACTTGTTTGACAACTCCTTATGCTCAGCGTACAAGCAATTATACTTGTTTACTACCAGATCTCTTTGGGCTTGCTCATTAGCCACATTTTGTTGCAGCGTGCGTGCTCTCTTCTTTGTCAATATGTTTTCTTTAACTATAACGTCTACATTGGCAAATGATGCCTTTGCTGTCGCTATAACTGCGGACGCCATAGCAATGGGATTTTGATCCGTGTTCTGTATGACGGTGACCTCCCGGTGACTAACAATGTCTTCATGGAAGGGACTTTTAATCCTCTCTTCTGATTAGAGGACCATCGCTTTTCTTTTCTTATCATATACAAACTCATTCCATTTGGACACCGTACGCTTTCCTGATGGAGTGTACGGGACAATTGGTCGGTTTATGATGTCTATGTCCTCTTCCATAGGTGGGGTCCGGACTTCCTGAGCAGAGTCTACTCCTTCCTTTTGGGTACCAGAGCCACCTGCTTGAGAGGTGTCTATCTCCATGTCTTGGACACCGGACCCACCTGCTTGGGCATCCTCCTCCGTTTTTCGCTCCTCTTCTGCCTTCCTTTCTGCTTCAGCTTGTTCAGCTTCTTTGCGCCGGCTTTCCTTTTCCGCCTCTTCTTGCATCCTTGCCACCTCAGCTTCCTGCTGTAATCTTGCTGCTTCAGCTTCTTGCTTCCACCTGGCTTCTTCCACTTCTCGCTGCAATCTGGCACTTTCGTCTTCTTGGAGCACCCTTGCCTCTTCTCTTAATCTGAACTCCTCTTGAGCTTGGGCATCTTCAGCTTCTTTCTCCTGCCGCTGACTGGTCTCCTGGATCTTGGCTGAACTAGAGCTTGCTCCAGTGCCTTGGCGACAGATTCGTAGTTCCGACATATTGCTAATGCCTCTGAATTCCTCCTCCTCGGCATCGGGGTAATGCGAGTATTCAAAATGAGCGTAGATGTCCTTGCAATGCTCGGCAACTTTACCCTTTCTGTCGTTCCTGTGGAAGATGACCTCACCGAAGTGGAAGGCCTTCAACTCTTGAACAAATTCGTCGGCAGAGGAAACCCCTGAAAACTTGTAAGCACCTATGCAGAAAGGTAGGCGGGGAAAGGAGGCCTTATGTTGCTTGTGGAGCATTGCTCCAATCCCATCCAAGAAGAGTTGTCTTACTGCTTCTTTGAGAACCACATAGTCTGTGGCATACTGCGGCAAGATGTATGGGGGCTTAGTCCCTCCAAACATTCTTAGGTAGGTACCTTGCTCCGAAAAGTAAAAGTCCCCATAATCCTCAAGGACTTCTAAAGCATTTTCTGACAGGCAATTTGGTTCTTCCTTGAACATTTTCTCGTATAGGGGCATGATGAACCCCTCACATATGAGTTTGTAGCTGGGCTTGTAATTCTGAGCCCACAACATCTTGAATGCGATGTAGACCGGGCCGGTGGCCCTATCCCATGTACAACCCAATTTGGGGAACTCTATCTTGGCCAAAATACAATCTATCAGATATGAAGACATGAAGAATTCAGCCTTCTTCAAGGCTAGCCCTGGCTTAGCAGCACTTATCATCGAGGCCAGACTATCTGACAGGATAGTGGCCCAGTCAAACACTGTTCCCTGAAATGCCACATAGTGAATGATAGGGACCCACTAAATCTTGTATACTGTGCCATCGGGCATGCCGAAGATTCTGCACAGCATCAGGGCAATCAATCTATAAGGAGCTCTTAGATTCTGTACGTCATACTCATCATTCCCCTTTTTTCTCAAATGTTTGCCTGCTATTAGCAGCTTCTTGGCCATCTCGACATTATTCATTTGGCCCAACCATTCGTCAGTCAGATCTTGTTGGACACGGGGAAATCTGTAGGCCACCGTAATATACGCGGGTTGAAACGAGGCAATAGCCACTTTCCCGCTATCATTTATCACTCTCCCTTCAGCATCTGCATGTTGGAGTATCCATCCGATCACTTCAGCATAGGGGAACAGCTAAGGGCGGGTAGCGGCTCTAGTTATGCCTGAGGCTCTGATATTGAGATATATTGGTGCTTCCTCTAGCAACATATCTGGGATTTCTTGGTCCCGGATCATTCTGTAGATGTCTCCCTATCTGATTTCTGGAGGGACACCAGTGGTGCACCTAGTGTCTTGGAGTGAAGTTTCAGTTTTAGGAGCGGCAGGTTTCTTTTCTGTCATCTTCGCCTTCTTCTTACCAGTTTTCGGCATCTTGACTTATCCCTGATAACATCCATATACAAGCCACTTTGAGCAACATACTGTGAGGTTTTAACAGAGAGCATCATTGTTTTAATATATTAATAAGATAAGTACAATGAAGCTGTATATTCAGGAAGCAAACACTATTTCAGTATGAAACATAGATTGAAACATTTGGATCTCTTAAAAGGATGGGTTTGGAATGCTCCTGCGGGAATAGGCTATGTCGCGGACACATTTTGTTCTCAGATCGATAGGCGAGTTGCGGAAGCAATGGGCTTTCGGGTCAGCCTTGGGGAAGATGGCGTCTCTTGTTATCACTGCGGCTGGAAAGGCTAATGGCGGGGAAACTCGGGTTGGAAGGACTTTGTGACGACAAGGGAGCCCTTTTCGCACTTTTGACTCGGTGGGGGGCTTCGAATGCTATTGTCACGCACGGCACCCGCCGAGGTGCTCTATGGGGAACTCTAGTCCGAGCGAGGGTGACGGCGCCGGAGACATATTGACGGGAAATGCAAGGGTGGCCACGGCTTCGAATTTCGGCTCGCGTGACTCGAACGGGGCAATGGCGCCGGAGACAAGGTTTTGCCCCGGGTAGAAGGCGTCGAGGGACTGAGGTTTTATGGAGAGGCCCAGAGTTTCACATCCTGAGTTCTTCGGTCGGGGATATGAAAAGCATAAGGGGTTTCGACAGGTTCTCCCCACAATGAGGCACGCGGCCCGGGGATAAAAAATGGGACAGGTTTAACCGCCCGAACCAACTGTCTCTACTCAATAAAAGATAAAAAATGTTAATGGTTCATATGACGAGATGAGAACTCCATTCAACTGCGTCTGACGGGCAAAACATAGCCCTTGACGGGTGTTTTTCTCGTCCAAATCCCACTAAAACTCATTTTTTCAAACAAAATACAACCCAATCAAGGTTAAAAATCCTACCTGGCACCGTTTGGCTGAGGTCGTTAACTGAGGTGGCCGCGAATGTGGCTGTGTAGGACGAGCTGGAACGGTCGCGCGGCGTCCAATGGCTTTGTTTATAAAACGAAACGACAGTGGGTTGGCTCGTACCCCGTCAATTTATTTATATGGGCCAGGCACGTGTGGGGAGTTAATTCGGTTGGTGGGGTTTAAAACCAGTTTTAAATGCGTCGTACGCCGTTGATTAAATCGGGTCACCTCGGTTTGCATGCGACCGCCTTTTGCGGGGCACATTGACGAATCCTTCCCGCCGTTGCAGGAGGATGTAGCGGGAGCTTTCGCTGTGCCAGGAGGAAAAGGTGGACCCCTTCCGCACCAAATGATCGTGCGCACAACTTTGGAAACGGGTTCCCGCGGTAGCGGAGAGAAAAACGGTTTCGGCGTTTCGGAAGGATTCGGGAGATGTTTCCGCACAAGGCTTCCGCGGTTGCGGAAAGCTTTGGTGAATGTCTTCCGCGATGTTTCGGGCGGCTTCTTCGAGTTCCTCCGCGATCTTTTGAAAAAGTTCCGAGCTTTAAACAAGCGGCCTCTCTCACTGCGGGACGACACGGCGAAAGTTTCCGCTATTTCGGGAGGAAACAATGAATTGCTCCGCCGTTTCGGAAGCAGAACCGTTTCGGGAGGGAAACTTGAATTGTTCCGCTGCTTCCGTGATTACTTAATGAAGACTTTTCTTGGTCCTTTTCGGGCGTCTTAGACGAATATCTCCCGCTGTTTCGGGAGCACATCTTATACTCTTCCGCACCTTTTCCCGGAATTATTTCGAAGCTCTTTTCCGAGTTTTAAACAATTGGCTTCCGCCGTTTCGGAAGGGAAACTTGAAAGTTTCCGCGGTTTCGGGAGCAAAGGCTGAAAACTTCCGCGAAGCTTCCGCGACGCTTCGTTTCGCAAAGTTCCTTGAAAAAAAAAAAATTCTAAGTTCTTTTCATAGTTTCGGAAGAAGTTCGCGAATTTCTCCGTGGTATTTCCGAAAGCTTTTATGGATAGTTTCCCCCGTTTCGGAGAGAAAACCCAAAGGTTTCCGCAGGATTTCGGAATTTTTTCTAAGTCTTTTCGGAAAGCTTTTTTGATGAATGGCTCCGCCATTTCGGACGGATAGCCCGAAAGCTTCCACGGTTTCAGGAACTTAGTCTGAATGATTCCGCGTGGTTTCCCTAGGGTGCTCCACAACTTTTTATCAACAAGAATCCAAGTCATTTTCTCAGTTTCGGAAGAAGCTCGTGAGTTTCCCATGGTATTTCGGGAAGCTTCTGCGAATGAGTCCCGCCATTTCGGGAGGAAAACGGGAATCTTTCCGTGGTTGCGGAAGGCTTGATCGAAGGGTTCTGCCGTTTCGGGAGGCATTGCCCAAAGGCTTCCGCAGCTTTCGAAAAAATCTAAGTCTTTCGGGCGTCTTTCCCAAGTTCTCCCGCCGTTTCGGGAAGAAACAGAAGGTTTCCGTAACTTTTTCTCACGGTTTATGATTTTGACAAAGAAAATCTAAGTCCCTCTTCCGGAAAGGTTGGACGTTTGGCTTTTCGGAGTTTCGGGGAGATAGCCTAAGGGATTCCAAAACGTTGGGGGAAAGTTCTAAGTTCCTTTTGGCCTTTTGGGGAAAACAAGGAAGGATTGATGGCAAGACGTTCACTTGGGAAACAAGATTTTATGTTGAAAACACAGTTAACGGCTGGGAAGGCTTCTTAGGCAAACCTTCTACAAAAAGAAAGGGAGGGGCCCCAATATGTACAAAATTTTGGGGAGGGGTGTTGCTGCAACAACAAAAATACACGCTGGATAAAAGACTTGAGACTTGTTAAAAAGGGGTGGCTGAATAAGAGCCAAAGTATGCATCAGGCGGAGGACTTGTGGTCAGAGTTTGTGCCAAGCGGGGAACTTATCTTTTGGAGGCACTCCAAAGTGGCGGAGGACTTAAGCATAGAACTTACACTACATCAGGTGAATTAAGACTAAAATTTGTGCTGAAGAGAAAAGACTGCTTTTTCCTCCAAAAAATCAATGAGAAAACTCTTTTGGAAGCAGGTGATGAAATTCTTCCAAGTTAGAGAAAGAAATAAACTCGAGTGATAAAGGAAAAAACTTGCTACAAAAGTATTGAAAGGAGGGTCGCCAAACACCTTCAAAATTTTGGGGAGGGATGTTGTATCAACAAAAATTGGTGAATCGCTGGCGAACACAGATCTCTTAAAAATTCTCTCATTCACCGGAAGGATTCTTTTAAATGTTGTTCACCTTATGTGCAGCCGTCGTCTTGAGCGTTCGAATCTCAGTGAAGGAAGTAGTCACTTTATCCATTGGTCATCGGGATAGTGGAGCTTTGATAAAGACATCTTAAAACTTTCCAAGGGCCAAAATATGAGGTTCATTTTAGAAGATTCATCCTTCAGACGACCACTGTCGTCATACTCCACAGGATTGTAACAACATCTCGTAGACACTATTGCTCTTGTTCCTCATTCCCATGCTGCATACATCCTTTTGGATGTTTACATATTTGACAATTTTTTGCTGTTTGAGCCTTCTAGAAATATTTTCCTTAGAATTATGATCTTTGATTTTGGTTCTTCAATCCATAATGTCCTTTTGTGTGAGTGAGAGATTTTATTGATTTATCAAGACTCACAGACAGAGAAGAACCTATCTTGAGCTGAGTCTTTGGGACAGCTTTCTTAACTTGAACGTTTTTCTTTATTTCAGCCATGCTTTGATTGAGGTGAGAATTTCTAGAAAACAAACCCTAGATCATAAGCCTTTTTTGGCTTTTGATTTGCAGTATGGAGTCACTTCAATACCCTATGCCTTCGAGACGTGCTTCCTTTCCATGGGTCCAACCATAGCGATCCTCTTGAGATGCTTTTAAGTGTGAGAGTGGATGGAGCCCGAAGAAAGTGATAAAGATAATCATAAATCTCTGCTATTTAAACAAGGGTTATTGTGACCAACAAAACAGGCTCTCTTCATTCTGGAGAACAATCGGCAAAAGCCAAAATGCATGGATAAACTTTTCTTTTGAGGATGCCTTTCCAGTTCCACGAGTTGTGAGATTTCTTAAGAGATCTACCTTCACGATAGGCCCAATTGCAGGCGTTTGAGGAAAACAAATTTGTACAAAAGTTCAAATGCTGAGAGAAAAAGACAATTTAGCAGAAACAAAGAAAACAAGAGACTAGAGTAAAACAAAAGAAAAGCTTTATTTATGTACAGAAAGCCTCAGAGAGACTATGCAAAGTATTGTTTAAAGGTGAGGCCATTGAGAGGAAGGGTTACTTCCTCTCATTGGAGGTCTGTTAGCTTATAAGTGGATGGGCCAACTTTGCAAAAATTTGGTAAGGGCCTATCCATAAGTGTTGAAATTTCCTGTGCATGCCCTTAAGGGCCTTCATGATTATGGTCCCATTTCAGAACTAAATATCCTACTTCAGAACTTCTTTTACCAGACTTCCTTTTATCGAACCATCTTTTGACTATGTCTTGATGTTGACAAAATCGGTCTTTGGCTCTCTGTTGGGCTTCTTCAAGTTGAAGCAAAGTATCGATCCTGGATTGTAAAACCTGACTACCAGACCCTCAAGAGGCTTGAGACAACTGTAAGGATGGAAGCAAGATTTTGGGAGGGAGGATGGCTTCCTTTCCATAGACGAGGGTGTAAGGGGAAACCCCTAATGCATTCTTTGGAGCTACCTTATCTTCCCATAAGGAATTTGGGAGAGCTATATGCCAGCTTCGCTGATTTTCAATCACAGTCTTCTTGAGAATTCGGATGAGGTTTTTGTTTGAGGATTCAGCTAGTCCGTTTCCCTGGGGGTAGTAATTGGATGAATAATGCAATTTAATTCCTCTTTCATAAACAAATTCATTTATTTTAAAAGAAGAGAAATAAGTGGCATTATCAAATACTAAAGAAAGTGGAACCCCAAACCTGGTTATGATGTTCTCTTTCAAGAAAGTGATGACTGCATATTCATTGATCTTGCGCAGTGGAGCAGCCTCCGTCCATCTGGTGAAATAGTTCATGGCTGTGAGGATGTATCGATGTTGAATAGGACCGATACAAGCACCTCCTGAGGACACAATTAGGTGGTCAGATAACCCAGGCAGCAGAAGCAAGCTACTGCGTATGTCGGCTAGCACCATCCACGAAATCTAAGAATGTAGGAGATCCCGTTGACATCTGTCAATCAAACAGAAGTTAATCAAAAGACCCGACAACCAAAAATATCAAGCTAAACTATGTAAAGAAAAACTATACAACAGTGTACAAAAGTATCAGCCTAAACCAAAGGTTCAAGCGTAATATCGCTTGAGGTAGAGCCCATTTCTAGGCTCCTTTAAGGAAACTCCCTCATAGTCTTCTAACTCGTAAGCTCCTTTTTCGAGGACACACCTCACAATGTAAGGACCGTGCCACATGGGATTGAACTTGCCTGCCCCCAGGGGTTCTTTAGCTTGGTCATACAAAAGTACCAAGTCACCTTTAGCATATTGCCAGGAATGGACAGACGTATCATATTGAACCTTGACACAATGCTTGTTAACATCAATAGCCACAGCGGCATCTCGACATTGCTTGTCAAGTTGCTCGAGGTGTACTAAACATTGCTCAATATCTGTCGTATTAGGGAGGAGCTCTATGGCTAGCTTGAGTGAAGGGATTTCACATTCAATTGGTAAAAGTGACTGCACACCATGAACTAACTGGAATGGTGAGAACCCGGTGGCAGTCTTGACTGTGGTTCGATATGTCCACAAAGCAGGATATAACATGATATGCCAATTGGTCTTGCTTTGTTGGATGGTACGTTGGAGAATGGTCTTCAAAGACTTATTTACTGCTTCAACCTGACCATTCGCTTGAGGATAGTAGGAAGATGAGTGTTCCTGACGAAACCCAAGCTTGAGAGACAAATCCTCCATCATCTTCTTTTGAAAGTGACTTCCATGGTCAGTAAAAATCTCTTTCGGGATACCGAATTGAGTGATAATCTAGTTGAACACGAAATGTGTTGCGGTAGCACCATCGACTTTTACGGTGGGCATGGCCTCAACCCACTTGGAAAAATAATCCACGGCCACGATAATATGGTGATGCCCCCTAGCCGAAGCTGGTTTGCAATCCATGAAATCTACCCCCCACTTATTGAAGGGACCGACAGTGACGACCGGATGGAGGGGCGTTGGGTGGGAGTGTATGTTCTGAGAAAGCACCTAGCAAGGGTGACATCTCTTCACGACGTTAATACAATCTTTAAAGATCGTAGGCCAAAAATAACCAGCTCGCATGATATGCTGGGTTGTAGCAAGCCCAGATAAGTGACAGCCACATGCCCTTGCATGGCACTCATTAAGTACCCATTCCGCTTCTTTGTGAGTCAAGCAACAATGGAGAATGGAATCCTTTCCTCGGCGATACAGAGTATCGCTGATGATAGTATAATCTTTAGCGTGATGTCTCACATGCTGTCGCTCATCTCGTGAATAATGCGGAGGAAACTTCAAAGTTTGGAGATATGCAATGACATCCCCATACCAAGGGTCCTCGGACGAGGTAAGAAATAAGTGTTCATCCACAAAGGAATCTTCATGAATGACATCCTCATCAAGTAATGGAAGGTCCGACATAAGCTCAGCAAACACCAATGATTTCACCGATTTTGCCAAAGCAAAATCAAGATCAAATTCCTGAAGGATTACAATCCATTTATTATACTTACCCTCGATAAGGCGTCATGATAGCATGAACTGAAAAGGATTGATTGAGCTACAACTGTGGTTGTTCGAAGCAAAATGTAATGTCGTAACCGCTGGACTACGGGGATAGTCGCAAGTGCCAGTTTTTCTACGTGAGTGTACCTTAGCTCAGCATCTACTAAATTTCGACTGAGATAATAGATAACATGCTTGTCGAGCGCATCATCTACCTGAACCAAGACCATGCCAATAGTCTCTTGAGATGCGGCCACATAAAGAATGAAATCTCATGTAAAGTCCGGCGGACTAAGCACAGGGGTAGATACCAAAGCTTTCTTAAGGGCGTTGAAAGACTGTTGGGCTCGCTCATCCCAGATAAAAGGTGTGTCTTTATTCAATAAGCATGCGAAACCTTTGGTAATATTAGCATAGTTAGATATAAACCGACGCAGAAAACTAGCTCTCCCTTGGAGGCTCTGAAGTTATAACAAATTACGTGGATGATCCAACTGAAGTATTGGCTCAACTTTGAGAGGATCGACTCTAATACCCTCTCTCGAAACTATGAATCCTAGAAGGCGACCAGTCCTAACAGTGAAGATGCATTTGTTTGGATTCAATCGAATTTTCTAGTGGATACATCATTCGAGAATCATATGGAGGTGCTTGGGGTGGTCCACTCTCTTGCGAGAATAGCCAGCAAGATCATCCAAGAAAACTTCCATAATCATCTTAAGATCATGAAAGGAATAGGTCATGGCTCGCTAAAAAGTAGCTCCGGTGTTTTTAAGGCCAAAGGGAATTTTCCAATATGCAAACATTCCCGATGGACAAATAAATGCCGTCTTATGTTGGTATGCGGGTTTGATTTGAATTTGATTATAACCTGAGAAGCCATCCATGAATGAAAAAATCTCACTCCCTGCACAAGCATCCAATATTTGATCAATGAATGGTGTGGGGAGGTTGTGTTTTGGACATGCACGGTTCAAATCTCTAAAATCAGTGCATACACAGATCGTTCTCTGCTTCTTATCCACAGGAACGGGTTTTGACACCCATTCGGTAAGGGGAACAGGGTAGATGAAACCAGCTTTGAGCAGTTTCTCCACCTTTGCCTTAATAGAAGCTGCCTCCCTAGGGTTCACAGCACGTAAGCGTTGTTGAAACGGTTTAGCAGCAGGATATATTATAATCTCGTGTTCAACAATGCGGGGGTCTATTCCTGGCATCTCCTCGTATGACCAGGCGAAAGCTTCCCATAATTCTGTAAACAAGTCAGTGTAAATAACGATCTCCTCAGGAGTGCAATCAGCACTGATGTAAACGTTCTCTACCTTTCCGGGAATGTGAGATATGTTTATTGAAGTGGTTGGGGCAATATTGGCCATATTCACCTCCATAGAAACATCATGCGACTCCAAAAGAGCCACAGGGTGACCAACCATCTCTGCTAGAGTCATCCTAAACTCCTCTTGCTCAACGAGCTCGAGGTTGGGAAGGAAATAAGAGCGATGGTGCATATCTTCCCAAGGCCTCTCACTAGCACACATGGCCTCGAGGATAGCTGCATTAGATGGTAAAGTATCATCAAGGCAATCGTGGGAGCAAGATGAGTTGGCTGCCCAAACTGGTAGTGTAACAGGATCTTCTTCGATTGTCTGGGAAGAAGAGAGATCCGGATCTGCAGTGGTTTGTTGGATATGATCGTAAGCGGGCTCGGCTACAGATAAAGGCATAGACATCCTAACGTGCGCAATGTCTCTAGACATGGAAATTGTGGATGGTAAAGTCCAAGGATCATCTAAAAAGGAGGTCCGAAATAACATAATATTCGAAGGAGGAGATGCATTGTCGGTAATGGTTCCAATAAAATTCATAGGTGCAGAAAGATTATAAGTTCCCATCAATGAGGGGTACACTCCAACACCTATGTTCCCAGTTTCCAGTTGAGAATTAGAAACTTGCAAGACTACAAATCCCGTGGATGCTGTGGAAGGAATGCCAACAAAATCCAATTGATCGATCGTCACAATCTTGCCTTCATGGGGAAAGCAAATAACTCTAAACACAGTAGACGCGACAGCCTTCATAGCATACATCCAGTTCCGACCCAGTAAAAGGTTGTAATCAATGGGCGCATCAACCACTTTGACTTCAATAGGCACAAACTTACCTCTCAAGGAGACAGCAAGGGAAGGGATAATTCCATGCGGGGTAAAAGATCTACCGTCGAATGCAATGAGTGTAGTTCTAAACACGAGTAGAGGAGGACAGCCAAGAGCTTTCCAACAAGTTAACGACATTACTGACGCAGAAGCACCTTCATCAACCATAGTACGTTTGACGAAGCTCTGAAGGAAAACCACCTGGATTTGAAAAGCCACGTGGTAACTTAAGCGAGGCTAGACATCAGTAGTATCGAACTTGATAACACTAGGATTTCCCCCATATTGAAATCCTAACGCACTCAAAAGGGCATGCTTCTGAGAAGGACAGGCTTGCAAAACTTCAAGAGCTAACATGGCACATGGAGTTTGGCCCAAATATTCTATGATGGAGTAGTTTTGGGCGGCTCGAGCATTGGGATTATGCATGGAGCGCTTGAGAACACCTTTCGGTATCCGCGACATAACAAAGGGCTTCTCGATATGCAAGGAATTGTCAGGAGGAGGGGGAGGCTCACTCCCCAAATTAGGTTGTGGTGCACCATAATCGTGCTGACGAGTAGCAACACAAATGTAATGTCCCTTGTTAGGAATTTTATTAAAATTGCAATTTTCCACTTTTTTCCTTGGTTCGACCTTTGACTAGTTTTGATCTCTAGGTCCTAAATTTGCCCCAAATGATCCCAAATCTTCTGAGAAGGTATATGTATGATATTATAACATAAATATGTGTTTCAGGGATGCCTTTGGACCTTTAAAATACTTCTACAAATCCTCTTTCAATTCTGGTCAATGTATGTAACTTTACTAGTGATTTCCCTTTGACTAGTATTGGTCTCTAGGTCTCAAATTGACTCCAAATCCCTTCAAATATTCAAGGAAGGTGTATGAATGATATTAGTACTTGAATATGATGTTTATATATGACATATAGTCACCAAAATACCTCTGCAAACTCTCTTAATATTCTGGACCAAGTATGCAATTTTACTAGTAATTTGGGGTTCAAATCCCCCTGGGGTAAGTACTGAAAATGGCTTCCCAAATGCCTCCAAACCCACTCAAATTTATGAAAAGAGATATGTAATGTGTTAAGTATTCTATTAAAGTCTCATATGCACCATTAATGGATTATTACAACTGTTCTCACCCTCTCCCATTCAACTGCAAAAATCCCCAATTCGACCCTTGGGGAAATGGCACTATTTCACCTCCCAATACAACTAAACTGAGTAAAAATGCTTCAAATGCTCAAGTACAGTACATGAAACTTGTATAAGACATCCATGGCAGTATATTGATCACAAATATATCATAGAATCATCCATTCATTCGAAATCATCATCAATACATTGGCTCACAACAAGGTAGTGGGGAAATGGCATTGTTCTTCCATTAAAAATGAGATTTATACATTTCTACTTGGAATTTCGACCTGAAACTTTTTGGAGATGAAAAACAGAGTATTTAATTCATATTACAAAAGAAATGGGGCATTAAAAGCTTCCCCAAAGAGTACAATAGCTCACCAAAAACGCCCTCCCTCAAGGATCAAGAATATGCCATCAAAACTGGAAATGGTTGAAGGAGTGAGCCGCAATAGAAGAAACCATGAGATTCCCTGTAGATTACACCTGAAAATAAAGACTCCATTAAATCTCCAAATGAAAGGTCTGAATGGCCTTTCCAATTACCAACTTGGATGGGAATCTTTCACCCTCGAAATTGGCTAAGGAAAGAAACTAGTCATCCACTAGCTCTCCCTCTTCACAAATGCAATTGCAAATTCTACAAATGATCAAAATCCATTCTCATACTTCATTTCTACATTTTATAACCAACATTAGCCTTCTAAGGGTCGAAATCCTCTCAATAGATTCAATAGATTTTCATTTAGGAAATATTCCACATTTGCCACTTGTCTCCTAGTTCCAACCTTCCATCTTCTCCCAAATTAGATTTTGAGTCTCTTTGGCTTCTCCAACTCCCAAATTCGCCTTCTTTGAGCCTATTTTTGGGGCTGACATGTCATAGTGGTCAGATGTTAGAGGTCAGGTCTGCAATTTGTCATAGTTGTCATAGATTCTCCATCATTGGAGTCATAGGGGCTAGGGAATCTAGCCCAAGTGTCCACAAACTTCCACTTTGACTCTTTATCTTCCATGGAGGTTACCAATCCTTCCAAATTCGACCTAATATGCTCAATGATATGTGTTATGACTTACCAACTCACCCAAGAGTGTTCACATTCCCATTAATTCGAATTTCCAAAAGAGAGATACCATGTATTATGAAAAATCAAGCTAGTGTGGGTCCCACATCCTCCATATGTCTCCAAAACCATTTGTCACTTAGGATTTCTCTTGAATTTCTTTATTCACTCTATTTATTAAATAATTGAACCCTTCTAATGTCTAAACATCATTTATTATCCCCCTTATTCCAAATCCCAAAGCTTCCACCCCAAACCTAGGAAACTAGTAATTTTCCTCCTTGACAATTATTTGACCCTTAACATCAATTTTACAAACTCTAATGAATATGGCTAATGTGATTAGGCCATTGTGACCCAATTCCAAATTTGGGACATGACAAATCCTCCCTTCCCAATATTTGTTGTCCTCAAGCAATTTCAAACATGGGTGTTGAAGAACCTGCTTTCTGTATAATTCTTTGAAGTTGCCATTGAATTGCCAAACCTTGAGTCTTTGAGTTTCCATGAATATTTTAGAGAGGAACCACCATGCTTGCTGCTGCACTACTCTTATTAAAATCACTTTATTAAGTGGGGAATCCATCTCCCATGCTGCTTGCTTCCCCCCAAAAAATGACACCAATGAGACAAAAATTATTCCAGGGTCCCATTGCTTGTATTGCACCCCAACAATTAAGAGTGCTCTCCAACCTACACCATTAGATAAGAGGATTCCTGGATCCCATTTTCTTGTATGCATTCTTCCAAACATCATGAGTACCAAATATATATCATCAAAGTACATAACAACATAATGAAAATGTACATCAAGGATATGCTTCATCAAAGAGTCATGAAAGTGCTTATACCTCCAAGCAAGTAGACCACCATTTTCCAAGTGCATACAAGCTTCAAGTGACCCATCAAATCTGCTCCAATGACATAGGTGAGGATCCCATGTCCTATAATGCTTCTCCAAAATGATGTGATATGCATCAAAAGATTCAACCATGTATTCTTTCATCCAAGAAGTGAATGAAGAATCTCCACTAGAATCTGAACCAAATAATGAGCAGAAAAAACAAGGAGACTTCAAATCACTCAAAGAAGTCTCACCCATACATCCATGAATGTGAGAATCATAAAGATGTAAAAAAGTATGTGGCTGCCAACAAAAATGTTCTCCCATCATAAATGTATTCATCCAAGTGTTGGATGAAGTTCCTCTAACATCAAATGAACCCAGTGTTGAGCAAGAAAAACCATGAGTATTCAAGTGACTCAAATCCATATCATAGGTGCATCCATGTAGATGTGAATCATCATAAAGTGACAAATTATGCTGCTGCAAATGTGAATAAGAATGTGCTCCAACCATGTCATCATAAAAGTTAAATCTAGGAGTTCCATACTCCTCATGTGGCACCATCAAAAAGAACCCTTTCACCCATACTTCATTGAGACTAATACTGCAAAACATGGAATTGTAGGATGTAGGAGAATGTACTAACTCACCCAAATGATCAAAAAGTTCAGGAGTTTCATCATGGGAAGGATCCATGTGGGTAGTATCATGCAGCTCCTTCAAAAGTGTGAACTCTTTGTCATAGTTTGGTTTCAATGTAGAGGAATCATGCTCTTCTTTAAAAATTGCATAACCTTCATCAAGAGGCAATTCAAATTCCTCTTCCACCACATCAAGTGTTTGGATCTCTTCAAGTTCATCTTCAAACACATCAAGAACATTCAAATTTTCACATTTCTCATGATCCACCATGTCATGAGAATCCTCCAAACAATCTACCATTTGACAATCTGAAACATAGGAGGAAAAACAAGTATCTTGCAACTTTTCAAGAAGTTGCTCATTTTGAATTGTGAGCTTATGAATATCCTCATTATTCTTCAAGTATGCATCATGTAACAATTCATTAAGCTCAAACAAATGGTTTCTATCAAAAAGCAAAGACATGAAATTACCTTTGATGTGGCACATTGCTCTTTGAATCTTCTCCATGTCTTCAAGGAAGGATGTTTCCTCCAATGAAGTATCTCTCCAACAAGAATTTGACACCAATGCTTGAGTGTCATGGAGAATGCTGAGGGACTCTTGGATATAATTTTCATTCATCTTTAAGGACCCTTCAAGAAAATGAGGCTCTTGCAAATGAACCTCCTCATCTTCTTCAATTTTGCTTGGACCAACTTCATGAAGCTCAAGTGGTGATGGGGAAGTTGATCTTGGTTCTTCTTCAACCGCTACAAGGTCTTCATTATCATGCTTAATGAAACTTGTACTTGTAGAAACACTTTCAAAAGTGATCTCTATGTCACCAACATAGAGGTGTGAGCACCCATCAGTAGGTACTCCTTCATAGTTTAAGCATCCATCAGTAGATGCTCTTTGGTTCATGTCTAAGCTAGAAGGTGTCTCGAAATGATCTTCCATATTTTCAATAGAATCTTCTTCATGCTCTTGTGATGTCTCTTCCTTTTGCTCATTAAACCAAGCTGATGCATTTTGCCCCTTTTTTTCCTTAGGATCAATATATTTGGAATCTCTTCTTGAATAAATCTCAAAAGCTCTCCTCAAGGAGGACATCATTTCATGCACACATATATGATACTCGCTCCAAGGGTTTTTACAAGAAGGGCATAAACCTTTCTTCACTAACTCCACATCTTCATTTTTGGGCCTATTTTCAAAAACATGTTCAGCATAGTACTCAAAAGACATGGCATTTTGTGTATTTTTGCTAAAAGCAAGATATTCTTGATATTCTTGATATTGTTGGGGCAAGGTTTTATATTTTGCTCTCCATCTTTGGAACTCACTCATAGAATTATCCTTGGTTGGTGTGACACACTCATATTCATCAGATTTAAAGTCATAAGAATAATCTTCATTTCTCTTGAAATTGTAAGAAGTGTTGCATGATGGCACCTCTTCCTCATACCATTCACATTATGCTTCATATTGCTCATAAGCATCTGCATATTCCTCATAAGAATTGTACTCATAGGATTCATCATAATAGTAAGACATGGCTGCCAATTATTCTTGAATGTATGTACCTAATACACAGGTGCAAGGACCATGCTCTGATACCACTGTAATGTCCCTTGTTAGGAATTTTATTAAAATTGCAATTTTCCACTTTTTTCCTTGGTTCGACCTTTGACTAGTTTTGATCTCTAGGTCCTAAATTTGCCCCAAATGATCCCAAATATTCTGAGAAGGTATATGAATGATATTAGAACATAAATATGTGTTTCAGGGATGACTTTGGACCTTTAAAATACTTCTGCAAATCCTCTTTCAATTCTGGTCAATGTAGGTAACTTTACTAGTGATTTCCCTTTGACTAGTATTGGTCTCTAGGTCTCAAATTGACTCCAAATCCCTTCAAATATTCAAGGAAGGTGTATGAATGATATTAGTACTTGAATATGATGTTTATAGATGAAATATGGTCACCAAAATACCTCTGCAAACTCTCTTCATATTCTGGACCAAGTATGCAATTTTACTAGTAATTTGGGGTTCAAATCCCCCTGGGGTAAGTACTGAAAATGGCTTCCCAAATGCCTCCAAACCCACTCAAATTTATGAACAGAGGTATGTAATGTGTTAAGTATTCTATTAAAGTCTCATATGCACCATTAATGGATTATTACAACTGTTCTCACCCTCTCCCATTCAACTGCAAAAATCCCCAATTCGACCCTTGGGGAAATGGCACTATTTCACCTCCCAATACAACTAAACTGATTAAAAATGCTTCAAATGCTCAAGTACAGTACATGAAACTTGTAGAAGACATCCATGGCAGTATATTGATCACAAATATATCATAGAATCATCCATTCATTCGAAATCATCATCAATACATTGGCTCACAACAAGGTAGTGGGGAAATGGCATTGTTCTTCCATTAAAAATGAGATTTATACATTTCTACTTGGAATTTCGACCTGAAACTTTTTGGAGATGAAGAACAGAGTATTTAATTCATATTACAAAATAAATGGGGCATTAAAATCTTCCCCAAAGAGTACAATAGCTCACCAAAAACGCCCTCCCTCAAGGATCAAGAATATGCCATCAAAACTGGAAATGGTTGAAGGAGTGAGCTGCAATAGAAGAAACCATGAGCTGCCCTGTAGATTACACCTGAAAATAAAGACTCCATTAAAGCTCCAAATGAAAGTTCTGAATGGACTTTCCAATTACCAACTTGGATGGGAATCTTTCACCCTCGAAATTGGCTAAGGCAAGAAACTAGTCATCCACTAGCTCTCCCTCTTCACAAATGCAATTGCAAATTCTACAAATGATCAAAAGCCATTCTCATACTTCATTTCTACATTTTATAACCAACGTTAGCCTTCTAAGGGTCGAAATCCTCTCAATAGATTCAATAGATTTTCATTTAGGAAATATTCCACATTTGCCACTTGTCTCCTAGTTCCAACCTTCCATCTTCTCCCAAATTAGATTTTGAGTCTCTTTGGCTTCTCCAACTCCCAAATTCGCCTTCTTTGAGCCTATTTTTGGGGCTGACATGTCATAGTGGTCAGATGTCAGAGGTCAGGTCTGCAATTTGTCATAGTTGTCATAGATTCTCCATCATTGGTGTCATAGGGGCTAGGGAATCTAGCCCAAGTGTCCACAAACTTCCACTTTGACTCTTTATCTTCCATGGAGATTACCAATCCTTCCAAATTCGACCTAATATGCTCAATGACATGTGTTATGACTTACCAACTCACCCAAGAGTGTTCACATTCCCATTAATTCGAATTTGCAAAAGAGAGATACCATGTATTATGAAAAATCAAGCTAGTGTGGGTCCCACATCCTCCATATGTCTCCAAAACCATTTGTCACTTAGGATTTCTCTTGAATTTCTTTATTCACTCTATTTATTAAATAATTGAACCCTTCTAATGTCTAAACATCATTTATTATCCCCCTTATTCCAAATCCCAAAGCTTCCACCCCAAACCTAGGAAACTAGTAATTTTCCTCCTTGGCAATTATTTGACCCTTAACATCAATTTTACAAACTCTAATGAATATGGCTAATGTGATTAGGCCATTGTGACCCAATTCCAAATTTGGGACATGACAACAAACCTCTGACTGAACCATATTCACACATCCATAACCACTAGTATTGGAAGAAGATGTTGTTGTTTAATTAGTACCATAACCAGTGGTGGGAGCATGCGAAGGCATGTTTTGATGATGAGGAAGGGGATCCTTCAACACAGCCGGGCTCTGTGCCAAATGCTTCGATGCTTCTTGAATTCGAGGACATAAGTGAGTAAGATGATCCTCCCCACAAAGCTTGGAAGGGAATTTCACCTTACGCCTAGGTTTACGATCCTCGCCAGAATTACCGCATTCTCGAGGAGGGTTGGCATTCTCTTTACAAGGAGTATTATGATTGCTATTGTAATTACTTCCATTGTTTCCACCCCTACGATTGTTTCTCCCCTTTTTCTTACCACCAAGTTGCTAGTTACCCGACGGTTTCATTGATTGCACATTGTGTACATTAGACGACTGAGTGGAAGTGGACACGGTGTGAACCTGTCCAGGAGTAGACTAGTTTAGTGACAAATTTTGCATTTGATTAGCTACCAAGTCTATAGGGCGAGTGCATGCGGACCCCACGATGCCATCAGCATGTGGTCCAGGAACTTATGTAGGCTCTTGTCTTGTTCTCGGTACATCAGGAATAATGTCATACAAAATGCCAAACTGAGAATAAAGTAGATCTAATTGCTGTACTTTCAAGATAGCTTGTTCCTCAGTCACAACGCCGGACATCGAAACATCCTTAGAAATGTATGGGAGTAGATACTTGAGGAACCGTTCCAACAGGAACTCTGGAGGAATGTTGGCTTTCACTAATCTCTTCCGTCGATGCCACTCTTGAATGTAGTTAGAAATATGTGTGGCCTTATTCTGACGGAAAGTGGACAACACCTCAATACCAGTATCATAATGAACCAGTAACTGGAAATGGTCTAAGAAAACCAAAGCAATCTCGTTGAATCCCCTATAGGTGTTCCCAGAAAACTCTACATACCACTTTGCGGCTGCCCTTGTGAGGGTGCATTGAAATAGTCGTAATCTAATGGAATCATGATTCAAAGAGTTGGAAGAGCACGAAAGGTGAAACTTTGTGACATGATCTCCCGGGTCCTCACCACCTTTCCCCTCAAACTTTGGAATGTCTGAAGGGAGATTGGTAAGGACCGGGGGCCAGGTAGGGTCATGACACACCGGATCATTCGTGAGCTTCGAAAGATCTAGGAGATTCAAGCATGCAAGGAACGGGAGTTGCGGCTGGAAAGCTGGATTATAAGCCCCCATAAAAGGTTGGTTAAACAGAACTGTGTTATAAGATGGACCAAAGGCTTGACCATGAGGATTAAACTACTGGTGATAAGGACTTGACGGACCATAAGCTTTCCCATAGCCATAAGATTGATAACCTCCTCCTGCTTGACCCATTTGAGAGTAAGCAGGTATATGCAAGTTTTGGGCACCATATTGGGGTGGTGGGTGATACTGGTGGCTAGCACCAACTGTGTTGTAGTAAGGGTTGCCACCATGAATATGGGGATGGTGGCATGATGTCCATGTGGATAGGAAATATCCCACCCCCTACATTAGCATTACTAGTGGTGGAAATGGACGCAAAAGTATGCAGTATGTGTCCACCCTTATGGTTGGGAGGAACATTATCATTCGTAAAAGTAGTCCTGGGTTGACGAGTAGCGACATGTGTATTAGGTGGTGGATGGCGAGTCATGTTCCGAACAATGTTCCGATTAGGTTGGCTAATCCTAGGAGGTGGTCGTCTTCCAACATTATCATTGTTAGGAATCTGACCAGTCCCCATACTATGTTCGTGGGTGGACAACATAGTTCCCCCAGCAAGGGTAGTGCCCCCAGTGGGTATAGTATGGCTAACACTTTGATTAGTGCCAGCGTGACTACCAAACGTAGTGGAAGGTTCGACAGTACTATGACTAGGCATACCAAAAGAGAGTGTTGTCGGGTTGATCGTAGGGCCAGTGTCACCATGTGACTCAGGCATCCCGTATCTATAACTATGTGGAAAGGAAGGAACGAAAGGATCATCCTGTTCTTCATCCTCGGGTAAGTCGGGCATTCCATAAAGATAATTATCCTGATTCGAAGGATCAAATGGATCTCATTCAAGTGGATTAGGCCAAATAGAACCAGGTTGAGTCTCAGGTGGATCACCTCCCCACTCCTCACGAGGAGTATGGGGATTAGAAGTATGGTCAACTCTACCTGAAGGAGTCGAAGCCCTCAGTATCGGGATGTGCAGCCATGAATTCTTGGACGTAAGTTGTGTAAGAATCTGAAGACTCAGAGGGAGCCCTCCAGCGTCCTCTAGCAACGTGGCGTGAAAGCTCGGCTGGCTTTAAACTAGCCAACCGACATGACTGGCAGAGAGTAGGGCTCCGCGCCACGATATCTCCAGAGAGAATATATAATCAAAACGTCCCCTAAAGGCCAACTATCGATCAAAAATAGTAAATCAAAAGCACACACCTAGAGAAACTACAGCCAAGAGCAGACAAACAGAGTGGTTAAATGAGCTCCCGACACTAGAGCTGGTATGTCTCACCTAGAAGAGGCTCGAGACTCCCAAACTATAGCCGAAGGTAACAAAATCAATTAGAGAGACACCCAGGCTTCACTGCATGTAGAGGGTAAAGTCCACTGCACAAACACAATTGTGTTGTCCAATCCCTATCTGACTCAGGACACAAACAACATAACCATTGCAAGTACCCTATGCGATACCTAGGTAAGGAAACTATGGTCACCGCAATATAACCAATGCTCAGGGGGACAGTCGCAGGTGGGATCCATCATATGGGCAGGGTAGCTAAGCCCGAAGCACAAGAGGACGAACCTCCAGTACCCCCAAATATGAAAAAATCTTGGATATATCTCCCATGTTCAGCCAGTATTAGAGGGATATCTCCTCAACCAACATCCCGTGACCTCGTGCTTAACTCTGGATTGAGTAGAGCTTCCTGAGAACACTGATCTATACCATGGATTCCTCCACTCCCTGGTCAGACACCTAATGTTTCGTCTAGTAGTCTTGGATTGTTAACTCACAATGATCTATTCCAAGACTCTAAACCTATGCTAGTTGGTGTACCCTATAAATAAAATCAGTCTAATCAATTTTAAGATTAAGCATTAATTTTAGTGGTTGTGGTTACTCAAGGGATATGATCATGAAACTAGTGATATGTAGACTCAATAGTATGCAAAATCGTCCAATCCTAGACTCATCTATCCAATAAAACAATGTCACTAATATTCAAAATCAACTGACAATTCTGAAATAAAGATGCAATCTTTTATCTTTTCGATGCACAAGAAGAACCTAAATGAAGGCAACAAGCACTCAATGCAAGATGTAGTACATGAAAGTAAAATATTTTTGTATTTTCTCTTATAAACAGGAAGGAAAATGCAAAAAACTAAATGTATATTTTTGTATTTTTTCAATATAAATGGAATGAAAAAAAAGCAAGCAAAATCCTACTATTTAGTCACTGAAGTGTCGAGAATATCACTAAGACAACCCAGCAAATCCTAAATAGCAAGACTTAGCCAAAGGAATGAGCTCAAAAGGAAAAAACCAAGAGGCTAAATCCAAAGATTGGTAAAAAACCAAGAAGGCTCAACCAAGCGAAACGAAGAGTTCTGGTCATGACCAAGGCATGAAACAGTCAAGAAAGAGGCCAACAAAGACTCAGGAACAACCAAAGCCAACCCAACAACAACCAATAACCATAAACCAACAAAAGCCGGAGTTATACGTTAATGTCGAAGGAATACCTGCTGGTACCCACAAGCAGTAGTGTAAACAGAGGCGGTTATACACGAGCTAAGCTAATCTAGCCCATGGGTGAGGAAAGGAAAATGGGCAAATAAAGAGTCCAAGGGCTAAGAAAAAGAAATTTTTCTATGGTGTATCCTAACAGCCAATCAATGACACAAAGCTTCGATAAACAACAACTCTAATTAAGGACTAATGCTCAAAAATTTTCCCAAACATGGATGCTTTCCCCAGCGGAGTCACCATTTCTGTGTTGGAGAAAACTCACTATGGCTTGGGAATACCACAACAGACAGATGACTACCAGAAATCAACTCAATTCTCAAAACAATGCTATTATAAATGACAATGTTAAGATAATGGAGAAATGTAATCAACCTCGATCCAAATGTGTGATGTAGATCCTTGTTGGAGCTTTCAATCCATGCACTTGAAATCTGCAAATTAGTCTTGACAGCCAATATCCAACAAGTACATATAATATATAAATGACATTAACATTATCAATAACAATGGTCCATAATATCACAAGCAAATGTAACCCAATGTATAATAAACAACATTCACAACATGATGGATGAGAATATGAGTATTTCTATTAATTAACAAGAAGAAGTACAAGGTGATATGACCTCTTACCGGCAACCAATCTGAACCAAGATCTAGATCAATCCACTTGTGCCTCCACCACTTCAATCCTCCATGAATGGAAAACTCAAAGTAGATAGGAGTTTGGAAGGTGAACATAAAGGTTTCACAACTACAAGGATCAATGAGTGTAGACTCAAGATAGGGCAAAATCCACTAGAGTTCTCTTGTTATTCTCCTCTTCCTCCTGTCCAGAAGCCATATGTGCTCAATATATAGTCCTCTCAAAGGTAGGTGAAAGGACACATCAAGGCATTACTCGGGCAGATGGAGAGCCAAAGGTCACCCAATGACCGCTTTCTAGGAGTAAAAAGTAATAAATAGTGATTTTTACCATTTTACTTGATACCCGCAGGCTATAGTGATGCAACTCGCGGTACGCCTGCTATAGTGATGCAACAGGTGGATAGGAATAAAAATAGTGAAAAATAGTGTCTGAAGGATATAAGTGGATCTGAGTCACTGAAATGGATCCTACAGGCCAAATAATGCTGATGCTCACAGGGTGGAATATTACAATGTAACAACATTGTGTCTCTATTTTGTTCTTTTAAATTCGAATGAGATTGAAATGTTGACCTAGGGAATCATATAGTAAGCAAACTTTTGTTTCAGTGTGTTTAGCATTGGAAACTGGGAATTAGCAAGCATAAAACGTGTTTGCAGAGGTCCTTACCCTATAGTTGTGAGGATACAGAGCATTTTGTATCAAATCGCTACCAAATTGACAAAAAAGTCTCAGGTTGCATCCAGCAACTGCACTCACACAAAAAGAAGCGTAAGATTGCATGAAAGATCAATTTTTTAAGAGATTTCAGCCGTGAGAAAGTGATTTCAAACTATTGAGATTGGATAGGTTGCATTTTGAAGTCTTGACGCGTGGTCTACTCTTCTATGAGCCTGTTGGCTCCATCACTAATGGTTGAGGACTCTTTTGGGGACGGGGATTCAATAACTTCTGAGAATTTTCTCTGGGTGCTCAAGACTCTTCTTGTTGAATAGGTCGCCATTAAATAATAGGAGATTACATACTAAAGGAATTATAGTTTCCGTGAAGATTACTTACCGATGTGGGGGGAATTGTGTACTCTAGGTGACCAATGCAACCCCTCTATGTCCTCTAGGTGAGCTTTATGTCTGTCTTGACCTTCACAACCCCTCCTCTGCATCTCCTAGCTTTGAAAACCCTCCTATGCATCCCTCGACTTCGCAACCCCTTCTCTACGTCCCTCGGCTCCGCAACCCCTCTATGTTCTTCGTCTTCACAACCCCTCTATGAATCCTATCCTCTGCATGCTCCTTCACCAAATCCTTTCTCTAGCTTCGACCACCAAGCACGGGAGGGAGGTAAGAGTGTGAAAATAAAACAAGGGCGTACAAAATAAAGCATAAATTTACTCAAAATTCCTTTTTGATTTGGAAGGTTAATGTGCATGTTATAATAAAAGTCATATTTATAAGGAATCATAATGTTTAAATGGTTATCTTTTGGCCACTATAGAGAACCTCTATCGCTAAGACCCAATGTGATTTTTTATAATTACACATGAACATTTGGGTATGATTCTTGTTGACTTGTTGAAACTCGTGAGGTGGTTGAGAGGATGAGGGAATTATCCCAAAGGAAAAGAAATAGGATCCCTACTCCTCCTTTAGAATCTAATGATGACTTTGATAATGGCACAAGTGCTAACAATATTGATGAAGGAGAAGAAGAAGATGATGATAAAATCTAACATATTTTAGATCTAGATCAATGAAAACATAGGATTTTATGGCATATGATGTTAATTACATGATAACATATTCAAACTAGGACTATTCTTGTGCCTATCGAGCATGACACTGTAAATTGGAATCCATATATGCTAAGACCCAATAAGAGACTCATGTTGCATCTTTTGAGATATCTGTAAAGAAAACAATGTCAAGAAAAAGCATAAAACCTTCACCTTCCCCCAAGGAAGGCTCTAAAGGACTTTCCAAAATAAGCAATGGACTTGTTATTATTGTTCCCTCCCCTTTATTTTCAATTCTTCATGGAGCAAGAAGTGGGGAAGATGATGGGGGTGATCCAAAAATAACAACAAAGTAATATAACATGTAGTAGAATTGAATAAGAAGCTTGAGAAGGCCAAAGCAAACACAACTCACGGTGTTGACACATATGATTCCCTGCTCTTTCAACTATTATTAACAAATTGCAAACCCATTAATAGGAAATTGAAGTCCATGAGGGGGGCGAGATATGAAAAAAAATTGTATAATGATTTAGGGGAAGAGGTTATTAATAGGAAATTGCAAACCCATTCATAGTAAATTGAAGTCCATGAGGGGGGGAGATATGAGAAAAAATTGGATGACAAATTAGGGGAAGGGGTTATTGAGAGTTGAGGCCTTTGAGAGAGCCATGGTGGCTTTGGAAAATCCAAACAATGATGATAGTATTGATGACATTTCATACAATTAGGTTTCCAAAGACATCATGATGACCAAGTCTTCTAAGATGAAGAAACAAAAGGGAAAGGACAAATTTCCCTTGAGTGCAACAAAGACAAGCAAGTGAACTTGAGCATGAAAGATATGAATGCCATTAGTGTTGTGGATTTAAAAATGGATTTAACAATAGCTTATTCTTTTTCCAAAGAACAATATTTTCTATACATAAGAGAATGAAAAATACATTCACAAGTAGCGAAGTGCACAACACATGTTCGTGCATTATATTATATCCAATATAGTAGGATATAGAAAACCACTTACATATATAAGTACTTCCAACTAAAAATCCACGGAGGGTCATCAAATCTAGATGCCATAAACACAAGCTTAACTAAAAATATCAATACCCAAAAAGTACCACAATGTCTAGTAATGTTAAAAAAGCACATAGATTATATAGTCTCTTGGTTCCAAAAACATCATAATGGTACTTTGAACTACAAAAAATACTTCATAGTATCGTTATGTTTTTTTGCAGTTCAAAGTACCATTACGATGTTTTTTGAATTGGAAGATTGTATAAGCTCTATATTTTTTTAGCATTACTAGTCATTATGGTATTTTTTTTTGGTAGTAATATTTTTGGGAAAGCCTATGTTTATGGAAGATGAAGACGATGATGATGATGACGATGAAGAATGATGGTGATGATGAAGACGATGATGATGACGATGATGATGATTTTGATGAAGATGTTGATGATCATGATGATGATGATGATGGTGATGATGATGATGATGATGATGATGAAGATGATGATGATGATGATGATGATGATGGTGGTGGTGGTGGTGGTGACGATGATGATGATTATGATGATGAATATGATGGTGATGATGAAGATGATTATGAAGAATCTCTATCTAAGATTATGATGATGATCAATAATATGAATCATGATGATGAATTAGAAAGTCTATCTAAGATGATGATGATGTTGAAGATGATGATGATGATGATGAAGACGATGATGATGACGATGATAGTGATGATGATGATGAAGATGATGACTGTGATGATGATGAAGACGATGATGATGACGATGATGAAGAATGATGATGATGATGAAGATGATGATGATGACGATGATGATTATGACGATGAAGATTCTGACGATGATGATAATGATGATGATGATGATGATGATGATGATGATGATGATGATGATGATGATGACAACGTCGATTATGATGATGATGATGGTGATGGTGATGGCGATGACGATGATGATTATGATGATGAAGATGATGGTGATGATGAAGATGATGATGAAGAATGTCAATCTAAGATGACGATGATGATCAATATGAATGATGATGATGAATTAGAATCTCTTTCTAAGATAACGATGATGATGAATATGATGATGATGATAAAGAGAATAACAATGATGATGAAGACGATGACAATGATGATAATGATGATGATGATGATGAAGATGATGACAATGTCAATGATGATGATGATGATGTTGATCGGGATGATGACGATGATGATGATGTTGATTGGGATGATGACGATGATGATGACAATGATGATGATGATGGTGGTCATGATGACGACGATGATGATGATGATGTTGCTGCTACTGATGATGATGATGATGCTGATGCTGAAGATGATGAAGATGATGATCAAGATGATGAAGATGTCAATGAAGAAGAAAAATATGATGATGGTGATGATGACAATGATCATGATGATAATTGTGCATTTCCTTACTAATCTTCTCTCTATTTCAAGAATAATTTAATATTCTCTACTAAACAGGGCCAACCACGTGAAGGTGGAAGCTCTTATGGCCCCTCCCCCCCCTCACATCACTCGCAATTCCCCATAACCTGACAAAAATACTGATGTACAATAAATTTAAATGTGTTTTTTGTCATACTCTATAACAAGCAATGTTTCTAATTATAACATACAGGAAAATGGAAACTCACTAAGAAATAGTTAATTTATTATTACTGCATACCTCGTAAACTTCAATGGTCTTCATCATCTTCTTCATCCGATTCATTGTCTATACTATCATCCGATGATCCAGATTCAACATTGTAAGGATTGGCCATATCATCGTCATCGTAGATGTCAGTTACGATCATCATGTCATCGTTGATATCATCTTCATAGACATTGTCTGATACATCATATGATTCAAGAAGTTCTTCGACTTCTTCTTTTGGAACATGATTATCTAACTCATGTTGACCATGATCATCTTCAATGATGTCTTCTTCTTTGATAACGTCTTCATTACCTTCATGTACGTTATACTTTACCGGCCTTCCCCTTGGATCGTGTCTCACAAAAAATGACCAACCCACTCACCTAGAACCTCAGAGTAAAATACCTATTCACATTGGGTTGGAAGAACATAGGGCTTCATTCCTAGCTCAAACACCCTTTTATTTACCATGGTAAATCCATTATCATGTTCAATAATTGTTTTATTGGGATCACGATTATTCAATCAACACCTATACCATTTTACAACGAACAGAAATACCTTGAAGGAGTTAAAATCACACTGAAGAATGTCTTCTAGATACCCATAGTATCGATTTTCAGAGAGTTCTGGATGTCTATCACTTCTAGAAGAAACATTGGTCACGTCAAAAACCGCATATATCCCACAATCAGATGTTTTCTTCATTTGATCCAACTTTTTGATGCGATATATACATCCATTGCACCACATATCCTTATGGTGTTTTACCTACAAAAAGCCATGCAGGAAAATATTACATAATGATCCAATATTTATGATTAACTAGTGCATGTTTATAATGCCATACAAGGAAAAAAATCAGCATGACGTACAACGACAATATTTTTACATAAAAAAAATAGTGTGGTTGATTAATATGCTTACCCGCTTATCTTTTAAACCTCTTGCTAAATCGATTTCCCTTTGTGTTAGATTGGTGTCTCCATTGCGATGTGCAACTTTAACCAATGAATCCACACCTTCCCATGATATTCCATGACCAGATTTGTCACATCGTTTGATCCATACCTTCATCCAGTCAAGATTGTTTGCGATGTATAAATGAATTGCATCCCACTCTCGACCACCTGTTTGATGACAATAAAATTAAAATTCAATTCAAATGTATAGTCACTTAACAAAGTATATAAGTACACTCTAAATCGATGGAAAATACTGAATATAAAAATAGAATATGTATGATATATATACATAAAAATCAATAGTCAAATGTGTTATATTGCCTTTCACCTTCCTCGATCTACCTTTCCCCTTCGGGTACTTCCCTTCGAAATCTCTATTGGAGTCCAGATCACAAATGCGATGTAAATTGATCTTTGACGCTAATACAGGAAGATATTCACTACTGTACAACACGTTTTGGTATACCATATATCCCTCCATCATAGAACCCTCAGCATATGCTCGTTGTCTAACCAAACCCTTCATAAATTTCAAGTGCCTCTCAACCATCCACATGGACCTTGAGTGTGCAGGTCCACACAGTTCAACATCCTCAACTTGGTGTATGAGGTAGTGTTCCTGTGCATTGATAAATGCCGAAGGTAGATGCTTCTGCATTTCACACATGAGACGAGCAATTTCTCTCCTCCAATACTTTATGTCTTCTTTAGGGAATTCTTTAAATGACAACCATCTACAAGTGACATGACAACTCAATCAAGAGATTAAAGAAAAAAAAATTATTTTACGTAACATGAATTATTGAACGAAAATCAAATATAAGTTCTATGTTGAATTAAACAAACACTAAGTGGATGGAAAAAATCACCACTTACCTCATGTATTTCCCGAGACTATATATTATTTGCTTGACATTGTTGTCGAAATTGTCCGGGATAGAGAGAGGTAGAACATACTGTAACAATAATATACAAATGGTTTCATTTTATCAACAAAGAGTAGACAAACAAAAATACCAACCATATTCACTGGAATAAGAAAACAAATAATAATTAAATGCATACCATAATAATTACCTTCATGAAGACATGCCAATTGTGCGTTTTCACCCCCACGAAATCACCTTTCTTTGTTATGATATTCTTCATGTCCGGTGGGAAATTTAATTTTTTGAATGACTTCTTTTACAACATTACTCTGCTGGTACGCTAACATCCATGGAAGTGACTTTATATTAATTTTCTCTCCATTGGTATGAAATTGAATGACGTCTTTCATTGCAAGGTTTCTATCTTGAATGTCTTAGCAAATTTTGACAATTTTTTCTTCATCACTCCTTCCATCCAATATTCGCCATAATATTTCAGTCACATTCTTACCGATATGCATTGTATCAAATAGATGAGCAATTTGTAGGTGCTCATGGTAGGGCAACCTACTAAATTGTCTAGGATAACTTTTCATTCCTCGTGGAAGCCCATTAATGCCTTCATGATCACATGAACGACAATCATGAAATTACATAAATCAATGTAAATTACAGTAAACAACACACAATATAATAAAATACAATATAACATATCATATACAATGATTCATTATACGTACCTTGACGATTTCTATTATACTGCAACTTCCATAGGTGAGGTGTCATTCTCTGCAGTTTTAATGCAGTCTCTTACTTGCCATTGAACATATGTTTTTTGGTAGTTTGATACCTTTGATTCTTAGAGAGGAAGTGCCTATACTCATCAAACACCTCCTTTCCTAAGATTTTTGAATGACGAGATTTGATATTAGGACCACAAACTGGACATGCAAATTTCCCCTTTGTCTGAAGACCTACATAAAGAGATGGAATAAAGTAGTTCGTAGTATATTAACTAGCAGTTCGTAGTGCGTAGTATATTAACTAGAAGTTTGTAAAACTAAATGCAAATAAAGTGGAAATTATAATTACATACCACAAAAATGGGTTAACCCTGGGGCATCATGTATTGTCCATACAAGCATTGCATCGAATTGAAATTTCTTTTATCATATTGGTCTAGATACGTCATACATAATGATGCCATTCCATAACTTCAGTAGCTCGTCAATAAGAGGTTCGATATATACATTCATATATTTGACTTGGTACTTACCTGCTTGATTTGAACATATAAAAAATATAATTATGAGACGTATCATTTAGATATATATTAAACCATATTCCACAATAGAAAAACATTAAATATATATATATGACATTATGCGACAAAAATATGACAAATGAGATACCACTACATTAAAAAAAAACTGTAGGGTTCGTACCTGGAACAATCATCGACAACATTATGTGCTACCTCTTTATTTTCAACCATGGAGGAATGTTGTTGTTGATAATGAAAATAGGCCACACAGAGTAAATGGATCTCATCTCTGCAAATGGATTGACACCATCTGCTACTAAAGAAATCCTAAGATTCCAAGGTTCTTCTTTAAAGTGAGGCCATTTTTCCTCCATATCTCTAAATGCAGACCCATCTGTAGGCATCTGAATAATGCCGTCTTGACTTCTGTTCCGTGCATGGTAATCCATAAACTGCGCTATTATTTTTCACCTGAACAATCGTTGCAAATTTGGAATAATGGGAATATAACATATAACCTTGCGAGGCACCTTTTTAGTTACTTGATCCATGCGATATCTACTGATATGACATTCAGGACATTCTGTTGCAAATTCATGCTGATTGTAACATAGAACATGGTCATTGGGGCATGCATGAATTGCTTCATACTACATTCCAATTTCTTTCATGATGACAGATAAATCTCGATATGTGCGAGGTAAAATATTTGATGGTGGTAACAAATATTCACCTATCATGCTACAACAAATTAAAATAAAAATCTATTTAATATAATATAGAAATAATATTAATGAAACACATTTCATCCATAATAATTTGACTTATATATGAATTAACAATAAAATACACGATCATATATATTTTGTGATGGAATATATTACATACCTTAACATCCATGTGACTGATATGTTTGAAAGACCATTCATAACCTTCAAGTTCATTATCAACAATATAGCAGAGAGAAGATTTGTCTTGGAGCCCTCATAAAGGGGTTTGTATGCCTTATCAAGAAGAGGTATATCATGAATATCATCAAAATGTTCATCATATTCATGATCATGATCATGATCATCATCCATTCTAACATTAAATGAATCATGGATCAAAGTATTTGTAACATCATCTTCAACTATGTTATCAATATGATCATCTTCTTCAATGTGATCATTAACTTGTTCTCCATTAATAGTCATAGCTCCATGTTCCTCCGGTACTTGTTCTGGAAGCACTTCCTCCGAACGATATGCCGTAGGATGTATTTCCTTTATAATTACATGAAACCAACAATAGATAAAAGTTAATATAAGAAATTCAAAGGCAAAATGTTAAAATTTCAAATGCAAAATGTAAACATTTATGTGATGCATTTAAAATGTAACAAATTTTGTACTGTTGGGATGAAAAGAACAACGACCAATTGTACTGTTGGTCAAATAGGTGCATCCAAACTATCCAAGAGACATAATAATTGACCTAATTACTGAGCAAAGCTACTCAAATATAAATCAAAATTTCTCATTTTGTCCACTAAGGTAAGATAAACGATGCTATGGTTTCTGTAGAGAAAATATAAGAGAAAAATTACAACATGCCAATATAGTCGTTATTTCTATTATCATGATGGAAAGTGTCACAAATCTAGAGAGTTAAGTGCTTTCCCCAGTGAGTGAGTTAGTCTCACTAACGAACAATTAAATGAGTTATTCTACTATACCCTAGATTCAACATGCACAAAAGAAAAAAATAATATAATAATTATTAAATATTAATATTTATTTTCCATGTTAGTCCCCATCTATTGAAACCACGATCAATAGATATAAGTTAATAAAATAAATATTAAAATAATACATACATTTACAAAAGCAATCAAAATAAAAACATATATAATGCAAAACTTAGAAATGGATGGTATTCATGTCCCCCCTCAACGTGCCCATGCTCCGTACAATGTTTTCTCATTGTTTTGATCAAAATTCTTCTCCTCTTAAAGCCCTTGAATAGACTACATGGACAATAGCATTTCCCATCACCCCCTCTTTCAACTCCTTCCCACAATCTAGCAAGCAATTGTCGGTTTTGTTCATCTGGATCAGGGATATTGCTAGTTGACATTTTCTCATAAAGAGATTGAATGAAGATTATCGATCTTAGAAAATAAAGCTCCACACTTCTCTCACTTGAATCACAAAAACAATGGAAATAATGAAAAACAGTCCGCCGAATAAAAAAAGTCTGCAAACCGTCACTTGTATAGCAAATATGTTGGAATATTTCGATATTTATAGGTTTTAAAAGTCATCCCTCCATTGGATATTCGACACCTTGAACTTAGTTACCATTGGAGAGTTGATTTCGGATCACCGATGAGCTAGTGCATCATAATCAGTTAGATATCCATCTTCGGGTATCGCTTAGAGTTGGATATCTGACATCTTCAGGTATCGCTTGGAGTCGGATATCTGCCATCCTAGGTCTTAATATGAGGTCGGATATCCGACATACTCAAGCTTAATATTCGGTTGGATATCCAAAAAAGTTGATAGCTATTCCAGGTGCCTCATCGGATATCCATAGAGACGTCAGATATCCGTAGAGACGTCGGATATCCGACGACGCCTTCTATCAATTTTAAAAAAAACATCAAATTTTGTAATTTTTAAGGTGAAATCCGACGACACAGTCCTTTTTGTCAAAGGTCGTCGGATTTTCTCGTTGGATTTTGGGTTCAAATATTGTAGTGACATGTAGGTGTCTTTGTTGAACAAGTGGGATTGCCACCTGTAAGAGACCTTTTCGGTAAGAATTTATCCTCTTCGGCGTCTAATGGAAATGATGGCTATTTTGCATGCAGTACAGAAGTGGCGGCCATACCTATTAGGGAATTATTTTTGCATCATGACTGATCACCAAAGTCTAAAATATTTACTGGAACAATGGGTCTCCCCCCAACACAATTGAAATGAGTTATCAAACTCATGGGTTCTTCCTATGAGATCACTTACAAGAAGGGTAAGGACAATCTAGCGGCAGATGCTTTTTCTCGCACATTTGATGACCCATTTTCTCCTTCAGCTATTTCTATGCTTGTTCCAAGTTGCTTGCATTATGTTCAATAGGGCTATGTATTCTATGAACTCCATGATTCTCCATCAGTAGGGAACTTTGGGTTCCTCAAAATGTATGAGCAGGAACAGTGTAACTTATTTTGGCAGAACTTGAAAATGACAATTCAACAGATGGTGACTCAATGTGACACTTTCCAGGTCAACAAGGGTGAAACGACACTCCTTTCGAGATTTCGCGAACCGTTTCCCATCCCTACACAGATTTGGATAGATATTTCTATGGATTTCCTTGAAGGGCTCCGATGGTACAATACTGCATCTAAAATGATTCCATATGAAGCAATCTATGGTCAGTCACCACCAGTTCTTCTTCCATACACCCTCAACAGTTCACCAGTGCAGGAAATTGACTCGACTCTTCAAAACTATGATCAGATTCTTCTCATTTTCTAGGACAATCTTCACATGACAAGAATTCGAATGCAACAACAAGCCGATAAACACCATTATGAGTGCATTTTTCAAGCAGGTGATATGGTTATTTTTCATCTATAGCCTTCCAAGCAATCCTCCCTGAAACTCAAAAGGCATCATCTTGTCTCTTGATCTATAACAAAGGTATTAATTTAGTGGCACGGAATGCACCTAGAGGATTCTACATGGAAACCACTCCTTTAGATTCTGCATCAATTTCCACATCTAAAGCTTTGAGGAAAGAGCTTTTTCTAAGGGAGAGGGGATGTTTGGAACCCGTGTCAACCCTTCTCTTTACTTTGTTACTATATTTTTGTTGTACGCGTATGCTTTGTAAGTTGTCCCGTAGTATTATATGTTCATCCATAGTTTGTATTAGCCCATAGTATTGATCCATAGTATTGGATGCATATGCTTTGTAAGTCGTCTCGTAGTATTATATGTTCCATGGTATTGACCCATAGTATTGGCTCCTAGACTTAGTATATAATTTTGTGTTGAGGCTAATGAAGGACGATGAAGTTACTTGTATTGATCTTTCTCAAAGGAGGTTTCCCCCTTGAATTGGTTTGCGATCAATAAAAATATTATGTGATCTGATATATCGTGTATTTGATCAATTAATTATTGCAGGTTCCTCATAGGAAAACCACATAATTCTTTTCTTATATAAAAATAACAATATTGCATTCATAGGAAGCACCCCAACACCAACTGGAAGGAGGCACGAACCCTCTATTTTATGAGATCCAACTTGAAGGAAGCTCTGAATTCCTGATTTACTTACACCAACTGGAAGGAGGCTCCAACCCCCTAATTTATAGGCTCCAACATGAAGGAGTCTCTAACTTGATTTACAAGCTTCAACTATAAGGAGGCTACAACCAAGGTTTCATAATTTCCAACCTATAGATAGGACTCAAGTCCTCAGTAAAATCCAACTCAATAGTTTTACTAGCACCAACTAGCAGGAAGCCCCAACTCCCTGAGATAAAAAGAAGCAACCTAAAGGGGACTTCAATCTCCTATCCTTTCCCCATATTGCCACCCTTATCTGAATAAGAAGAACAAATTATATTTCACTCCCATTGTATCACTGTCTCCATCAACCTATACATGTATCTATGTCCTTGTACCTGTATCATTATCCCTGTACCTATATCTATGATTGTCACAATCATTGTATTGCTACCACTATCACAATCCCTATTTGTCACAATGACGCAATCATTGTCTCTGTTAGAATGCCACAAAAAACTATCTCTGACACATTGTCAACCTATACATGCCTCAAATCTGTCCTCCACGAATGCCATCAACTTCTTCCAATATATACTTCAGATGTATAGCAAGACCAGAAGGATGCCTCCAAAGAGTGTAATCAAATCCTATAAATAATCACCAATAGGCTTCATCTATTTGAACCTTCAAACCCTTAAATCGTAGACCTCATAATACATTCCAAAATATTAGAGGGATCTCATGCCAATAACATTACCATGGAATATTTCAATACAATCACCAATAATATCTATTCCACGATCATCATAGAATGTGCCAAGATAATTACCAAGATCATCATTAAGTATGCTAATCCAATGTTCCAACAAGTTTGTGATTTTTATATCGTATGAGAAAGTTATGAAATATTTTGTCAACCTTCTTCTCTTGAATTTTCATTCTCTCTGTCATGGTCACAAAACCTAACATTCAACAAGTATAACTCGTAACATGTAATTAATAAAGATATGAAACTTTTACCACATATTTTTCAATACCTCTATGACATCTCCTCTAAATTTCATTCTTTGGAACGTCATGGATCAAAAGTTATAGTGAAAATTCCAAACTAGCTTGTTTAAATATGATTTTTGAGTCATTTACAAGACCTTTCTTCCCAATTTCATATCTTCAACAAATATAGCGAACCAATATCTGAAATTTTAACCATATGTTCTTAAAGATCTATTTTCCATCTCCTCCAAAGGGCACTATCTGAAACATTATGGATCAAAACTTATAAGGAAAATTCCAAATTCACATGTTTGAAGGTTATTCAAAAACCCTAACTTCCTGAGGTCATATCTTCATAACGATAGCAAATCGGTATCTGAAATATTTACCATAGGCACTCACAAGTCTTGACATGTCTCGATCCAATAAAAATTTCACGGTTTGAAAGTCCCAGAAACAAAGATATACTAAAAATTCCAATATGACCTAAGCAAAAAAACCAAGTAGAAATCATCGCAAGATTTCATCTTCCACTAGAATTTCAGCCTTCTTCACTTCAAATTTCCCTTCCCTTAAATTTGACCCTCTACTCTTGCATCTGAGCTTTTCAATTTTGGATGATGAAGATGAAAATTTTTCTCTCCTATTTATACTACTCTAAGAGCATGATTTAGCTTAATATTTTATGGTTACCCTTTAAGATCCTTTAGCTTTATTTTGAGTAACTCTTGACCCTTGCTCGTGAACTTGAGAGTGAACACAAAAGTGAAAAGGTACCGATGATCAAGAGTCAGAGATAAATGAATTAAAAAGTAGAATTACCAAGATGCAACTAGATGTCCAGGGTGAAGAGTTGTTGATAAGAACTAGAAAGACACTTTGGGACAAAATATCAGTTCGAATCCTATATAGATGGGATTATTTTGATCTTATAAAAGATGAGTTAGAGATGTATGAAACATGTCAAAAGGAAATCAAATATGTCGCAAAACAACTTGGAGAAATGAATGAGTAGGATGCTGAAATAATAAATTTCCTTAATAGTAGTATAACTAATAAGCAATTGGAGGACTTGTAGGTTGAAAATAGGGCTCATATGATAAAGATACCCAACCAAATTTTTACCAAGGAGGTCTTGTTGTCCATAACTCAAGACAAAGCTAAAGCATTGGCTGGAGAGATTATTAGATTCAAAGGTCTTTATAAAGAAAATTCTTTCATTAGTCTGGGTTTACCTCATCCATGGTATGGGAATGATGATATGTATAAGGAGGATGAGTACAAATCCAATCTATTAACTCAAAAGAGAGATGATGTTGCATAGCTTGATTATTTAGAAGGAATCATAATTGGTGATGCAATGGTGGAAAACTTGAGATATGGATAAGTCTTAAAATCACACTCAATTTAAATATTAAATCCCATATCTTATGAGAAGATGGATACAACCTCACTACCATTTTTCACAATTCCAAACCTTGAATGGTAGAATTATGTAGATAATATGAAATGGGTCGTGTAAAAAATTAACACCAATCTTAGATGTTATTCCTATGGCATGTTATCTCTCCTTCTTCTCCTAATTATGTCTCATATCAATGCCATCTTGGAATATTGATCTTGTTTTTTATACTTCTATTATCTCTTATGGTCATCTCTTCGTCTTCTTCATCTACTTTTCCCCATGTTACAATAGATCTTATACAAACCCATCTACAAACAATGTCTATAATTGGTATAATTGATCAAACAAGTGATTTCTTCATATTGTTAGCCTTTTTGTCTTTATGTTATTTACATTTATTCTATATGGATTCTTGGGTTATTTAACTATGCCATATTAATATAACATTGCTTATTAAAGTTTATAGAGAGGAACAATGCAATTATTGTCACCATATTAAGAAATTTGTAAAAGCTATAATGAAATTTTGATGTACTATTACATTTTCAAATTAAAAGAATGATTTATTTTTAGATTTCAGCATAGGGTTCAATATCTCATAGCCCTTCAAACTGAAATGGGACCCTAACCTTGATTATATTTATAATATATATCATTTTATATATATTACTATTATATATAAAATATTAATATATATTATACATACAGTATTCTATAAAATATTAATATATATATATATATTATATATATACAATTATGATAATATATATATATAATATATTAACTATTATAAATATATATATATTTATAATAGTTAATATATTATATATATATATTATCATAATTGTATATATATAATATATATATATATATATATATATATTAATATTTTTGAACCCTAGCAATCAATTTGTCCCATCAGTTAATCCAAAGGTCAGTCAAGGTAAGGTCTCCAACTTGTAATGTCATATAACCCTCTTTCAACCCTTGATTATATCAATGAACCCTAGCAGTCAATATGTCCCATCAGTTAATATAAAGGTCGGTCAGGGTAAGGTCTTGCGTAAGGTCTCTGAATCGTAATGTCATATAACCCTTTTTCAAGTACTTTGATATTTAATTTCGACGGTTGTGGAGATTTGTTCTAATCCTTGTTCAGGTTTTTTGTTAATTTTTGCTCCTTTAAATCATATCTGCACCTGTTCCTTGGTGTTTTCCGAGACTGTTTTCTAACTTACCTCTATCTTCAACATTTTCTCCCTCCGCTGGCCCTCCTCACCATTTGGTTGTTGAAGTTTCAGAAAAGGGAAGGCACTGGATTCTGACCAGTTCCTTGCTTAGTGGAGGTGATATATCGTATGGGAAGCTTTGTTACAACAGTTCTTTAGGTCTAACTCCTTGTTATATAATGGAGGGAGGTAGCACTCACGGCCCTGTTGGAAGGACTAGTGACATTGATGCATATAGCCGAAGACTGGAGCAGTTAGAAAAGAAGATAGCAGAGCTTCGACAAAAGTTGGAGGGGAAATGCAAGAAAGAGGACTTGGAGTCAATGGAGAAGAGAATCGAGGATACCATCGACCACAAGTTTGAAGAGAACAATGTTGAACTAATCAAATGGATGCGAAGGCTCCTTGACGAACACAAAGAAGCCACCTGATCTCAAGCCGAGAGGAGCCTAGTGACTTCGGTAAGTCCTGGATAGTCCCCTCAAGATGACAAGCATTCCTCGGGGCCAAAATAAATGGAGGTTGAATGAGGGAACCACGCGTCCCACCCACCATGGTCTCTTGATATTTTTAGAATAACTTTTATTTTTTCATTTTCTATTAGGTTTACTTGTCTATTTTTAGATTTCCATTTTCTATTAGTTTAAGGGAGGGATTTTGTCCTATTTTCCAAGGTTGTTCTGTTTAGTTTGTGTAGGCAAGCATTTTGTAAGGGTTGTGCTTTTATAGGGACAATAGAAGAATGGAAGGATAATATAAGACTGACCTATTTTACAAAGGGTCTTCCATTCATCATTTTGTATAATTGGGATAAATGACAGTTTAACTGATTTATCTAGATGTCTGATTTAGCTGACAACCTTTATGAAATTTATAGGTGTTATCGGATAAATATATATAATGTAACTTTAACATGATCAATTTGCACTATTTTGATGTATGTGTTATTAATCCAATATTAAATTTAGAAGAAGGTTTTTGTGAATACTGTTAAATTTTGAGCATTAATTCACAATACTCTAGGATCTTTACTGAGAGAATAACATGTACAGTATATCAATGCATATCAATCATAACAAGCATGTCAATCATCACACGAAGCAAAAGCATGAGAGAAAATAGACACAGAGTTTCCGTGGGGAAAACCCTAAGGTGAAAAACCCCACAACTTCCTCAGAGATAGATAGAGCAATAGCTTGACCAAAGTACAACCAAATACACAAAGAGAGACTCCTCCTAATAGCTGAACCTCCTCCTCACAAGTGCACCACTTTCCGATTGAAGGAAGAATGAGTTTCTGAGTGATCCAAATAGAGATCTCCCGATCTCTATTTATACTTGTCATGTTTTCCCAATAACCTTATGGGGCCGACTTGTCTAGCTAGGTACATCAACCATATATTACATAAATCAGGGCCGACCCCACACATGGTGGTCTAATAACCCATCGGCAAGTTAACACACTTGAGACACTTGTCAATACACATGACGACACTTCCGTATAAAGGAATGACACATCTCTATAGGAGTACAATAATATATAAATGAAATACATGGATGAAATACATTCTGAGGTTACATATACATCAACACTCCCTCTTAACTAGGAAGGTATTTCTCGACACAGATCTGCTAGCACAAGTCTTCTTCTCTGGATCATCGTCATCGATGCATTGTCCTCGAATCATCGTCGTCATCACTGTTGTTGCTATCTCAAACAATCTCTGAATCTACTCATCGTAGGAAGTTCTACAGAGACAGTCCTTTTTCATACTGGATGTAGGCCCACCACTTGCAGGTCTTCATCACTGGCCATACTGTGGAATCCTCAAGACTTATTACGTGCGTCACAAAACCTGGCGGTAGCATCCCAGGCTGTTACGAGCACATTGCTCTACCTGTTGGATCTCCCAAGAGAACATTACATGTGACCCATCACAAAACATGGCTGAAGCATCCCAGGATGTTACGAGCACACAGCTCTACCTGTCAAATCGCCCAGGAGCACATTACATGTGATCTCACCACAAAACCTGGCTGAAGCATCCCAGGCTATTACGAGTACACAGCTCTACCTGTCGGATCTCCCAGGAGCACATTACATGTGGTCCACCACAAAACCTGGCTAAAGCATCTGAGGCCTTTTTCATCCTATCCAGATCTCCCAGGAGCATATTACATGTGGTCATGGCAATGCCTTGAAAGAGCATCTGAGGCCTTTTTCATCCTGTCCAGATCTCCCAGGTCCACTTACATGCCATAGGACAATGCCTCGAAAGAGCATCTGAGGCCTTTTTCATCCTGTCCAAATCTCCTAGGTCTACTTACATGTCCTCCTAGAGAAATGGCTCGAAAGAGCATCTGAGGCCTTTTTCATCCTGTCCAGATCTCCCAAGTCTACTTACATGCTCATCTGCACAACCTGTCCACGGCCATAGAGTATCAACCTGATACTCTCCATACATCATCCTGATGTACACATGATCATCCTGATCATCATCATTGCATCATCCTGATGCATGTCATCTGGAGAAGCTCGTCATCCACGATCATCCTGATCATACAATGCATCTACCTGATGCATACCAAGTATCTACCTGATACATATCACCATACACAGTGTATCCACCCGATATTGTCACGTCCCCATTTTGACCCCCTTTGTAAATGATGTAAATATTGTAAGTTAATCATGGTGAGGAGCTCAAGGCCAAGGCCCCACCATTGATTTAGCATTTATATATTGACAATTAAAATAGATGCCTATGGTTCTTGTGCGAGATGGGCACAATGTATATAAGACATCATGTAATTACGAATTTTTAATGAAAAACCCACAACCGGCTATGCAATGCAACAAAAAGAGATGGGGCATGGTTCTACAAGGAATAGGGAGGGAAATTATTCAAACCCTTCATCCAATGGTATAAATCCATGTGTCAATGGGGAAACCCATAAACCACCAACCACCCATTTTGTCTCATGCACCCAATCATTTAATTTTTTTTCCAAGAAATTGGTTAAGGCAGTTAATGCCTTGGGAATGAAAGAGGATGGGCAAGCCATCAGCTTGGAAAATCGTGTTTTTGCTTGTGGGGCAAGAAACCACCCACGAAATGGTGCCCAAAGCCATGGGGAATGGGCAGTCTTCATTCATTCACGCAGTTGGAGTTAGCTGGGTCCTTTCCATTTACGTTTCTCATCTAAATACTGCATTTTTCCATGCCTGGGAGTCGTTTTTGCCTGGTATAATAGTTGGGAGAGGAAGGCCACAAATTGGGGACTAGGAGGGAGGTTGTTTTGCCCCGAATTGACCCTGGACGTTTTACTAAAAACGGATTTGGCTTCCCGGGTTGTTCACCAACTTCCCATTTCGTTTTTGTGGGTTCCCACGTTTTTCTGGGTTAGTTGAAACCCCATCTCATGCATCCCACTGTGGAAAACGTTTTTCTCATGCCCAGCAAGTGGGGTTCTGCTGTTATGTGCATCCTCGTTTTTGGCTTGAACCTGTGAATTGAAGTTTGGAGTGGTAGTGGATAGAAGTGGCTTGATAAACCTAGTGGGGGAAGCAACCTCTCAAGAAGATCAAGAGGGCTTTGGTTACTCTTCTATGCATACCCTGAGAGCACTAGATAGGGAAGGTATGGCTTGAGGGACTGTACAGCAGTGAAAATAATACTTCCTTGTGCTGGGTGTGTAGGTATTGTGGGTGCCAAGCTAGATAGATCTTGCAAGGTTATCCCTAGCTCTGTGCTGGAGCTCACTAGCTTAGCAACTCTTCCTTTCCATCTCCTAGCAGCCTGATAAACCCAATTGCAGATTGGCTTGGCTCATCTTGGTGTATGCTTGGCTATGTGTGAGTTTGCTGTTCCCTGGTTCCTTGTAGAGATCATGCCCAGCTCGGGGGGTGGCAGTGGTGCTGAGAGATTGAGGAGCACACTGGCCTACGGTTGGGTGGAACGTTGCAGTTGCATAGCCAGTTGCGGGGGACTACTTTTGTATAAGATAAGTATTCTCTTGTGTTAAATTGCAATTACTTATTTGATGAACATTTTAAATGTATGATGGTTGTGAAATTCTTAATATTCCGCTGTGATTTTCCCAAAACCATACAGTTCCATCTATCTCTGTTATATTATGTTCATGCTTATGATTAAATGTTTCATAGGGCTAGATGCCCAGTTTAATATCACATCTGTTATGCATTTGTGTATGTATATATTCTTATTCATTTGAATTTGAATGCTTGTTTAATGAATGGATATGGGGGCTAGATGCCCGGTTTAACCTCACGATCCTCTCCATCTAGCTGGTAGAATGGGAGGGGACGTGCCAGAATGGTATCAGAGCTGCGTTGCAGCATTGGGCCTCTATGGGCCAAATCTGATAGCAATTACAATAAAATTGTTGTCTTAAGAGTTTTGAAAAAAAATTTGGTTTAAGTCTGTTTTTGAAAAAAATTGTGTTTTAAGCCGTTTCAGGAAGTCGTTCCGAAATTTCGGAAAGGTTTCGCGAACCTTCCCGCAATTGCGGAAGAGTTCGGCGAACCTTCCCGAAATTGCGGAAGGATTCCACGAACCTTCCCGAAATTGCGGAAGAATTCAGCCAATGGCTCCGAAACAGCGGAGAAAAATGTTTTTAAGTGAAAAAAATTTTCTAAGTGTCGGAATTTTTCGGAAAGAATTCTCTTCCGAAATTGCGGAAGGAATTCTCTTCCGAAATTTCGGAAGGATTCCGCGAATCGTTCCGAAACGCGGAAGAGTTTGGCGAGTCGTTCCGAAGTTGCAGAAGACTTCGGCGAATCGTTCCGCAACTGCGGAAGACTTCGTCGAATCATTCCGAAAAATCACCCGAAATCGGGGAAGCATTCCGCGAACGGCTCCGGTACTGCGGAAGCATTCGCCGAATGGCTCCGCAATTGCGGGAGCATTCGCCGAATGGCTCCGTAACTGCGGAAGCCTTCGTCGAATGGCTCCGCTCGGCAAACCGCCCCGCCATTGCGGAAGCGTTCGGCGAACTGCTCCGCAATTGCGGAAGCGTTTGGCGAACTGCTCCGCAATTGCGGAAGCCATCGCCGAACCGCCCCGCAGTTGCGGCAACCTTCAGCCAAACGCCCCGCCCATTGCGGAAGGCCAACCACCCCGCAGTTGCGGGAGCATACCGTGAACCCCCCCGCAGTTGCGGGAGCAATTAGTGAACCGCCCGTCGCGGCCGGATTTCGCGAACTGCCCGTTGCGGCAGGATTCAGCGAATCGCCCGATGAGGCGTGATTCGTAAAAGAAAAAAAAAAAAAAAAAAAAAAAAAAAACGAGGGCGCTGCCATAAGGGGGCAAGCCCCCTTGACCCCCTTTTTCTTTTTCCCCTCATATTTCGTTGTTGTGATTTGACGAATTTTCAGTATGGAATTTTTTTCCACGTGCATGAAGTAATTGTGAATCCTAAGAATGTAATGCAGCTAACAATTGTGCTGATGAACACATTTCAGAGAGCCACAGTTACAGCAGGGTAACACTCTAGTTAATACAGTGGAAAAAAAAAAAAATTGGATCTTGGTTGGGCCAAGAAAATGAACATCATGAATGATGCACAGGATCCCTATGAACCTGAGACAGATGCCATGGGAGAAAACATATAGGTTGAGAATGCTGAGACAGAATCTAATGGGAGAAGAAATCAAGAGACCCCTCCAGATGTTGCAGCCACCATGAGAAGCCTAAGGGTGGAGTTACAAAGCTATAGGGAAGATAATGAAAGGATGATTAAAGCTCAGGAAGAACAAAATCAGCTGAATGCAGCCATGCTATAGAGTTTGACAGGCATCCAAAGGCAAATAAACTCTGGGCATCAGATATCAAATCCAGAAAGGGGTGGGAGTAGCTCTAGAAGGAATTCCCGTAATAGGGCCAGTAGCCCAAGAAGAGTCTCCACAGACAGCACATATACTCCAGAAATATCTTCTAATGAATCATTTGACTCTGAAGAATCCATTGAGGGTTCAAGCTCTTCATCTCACATGAGTAAGAGGAAGAAGCACTACAAGAACAGTTCGCATGGGGAATTTAAGAAGGCAAAACCTCCTACATTTGATGGAGAAGTAAAATCCGGTCAAGAAGCTGAAGCTTGGCTTCTTGGGATGAGAAAATATTTCCAAGTCCAGGATTACTCGGGAAATATGAAGGCAAGGGTAGCCATCTTCAACTTGAATGGAAGAGCATCTATATGGTGGGAACACACTAGGCAAGTGAAGAGGATCAATGAACGGAAGATTGTTTGGAAGCAGTTCAAGAAATACTTCAAGCAAAAGTACCTCTCTGATAGGTACTATGATGATAAGATCAAAGAGTTCCATGAGCTGAGATTGGGACAATTGACCATGGAAGAATATGCAAACAAGTTCTTGGAGCTGCTGAGGTATGTCAAGTATATTCGAGATGATAAGGTCAAAATTCAGCGTTTCGTAAGTGGACTGCCCCAGTCATATAAAGACAAAATTGAGTTTGATGAACCTCGAACTCTAGAGGAGGCCATAAGAAAGGCCAAGTACTGCTTTGATCAAAACAGAAGCAAACCAGAATTCCATAAGGCATGGAAGGATAAGAAAAATGAGAAGTTTGATCAAAGGAAGAAGGGGTTCAAGCCTTCTCAATTCCGGAATCAGCAAAGGCATCCATCACAGGTTGTGACTAAGCCAACTAGGATGATGGGAGACAAGCTAAGAGATCCAAAGGAGCCAAGAGAACCGCTTCAATGTTGGGGTTGTGGAGGAGACCACATGCTTAGGAACTGTCCACATAGGAATGGGAATGCAAATCAAGTTCACAACATCCAAGGAGCTGGAACTGTGGGTCAAGTGGCGAGGACAATCCCTAGAATCTATGCAGCTCTAGACGACCGCCAAGCAGATCATCAGTCAACTGTGGTCGAAATTGAAGGTAAGATTGCTAAGCAATCTGTTTCTATTTTGATTGATCCTGGATCTACTCACAGTTATGTCACTCCTAGAATTGTCGAGATGTGTGCTTTCAAGAAATTAAAGCATAGTAAATCCTGGTTAGTTCAACTAGCCACTGGAACCAAGAGAAAAGTTAGTGAAATAGTAGAGAAATGTCCATTAGAGATGGATGGGCTATTCACCTATGCAGATCTGAATATTTTGCCACTTGGTTCCTATGATATTCTCATTGGAATGGATTGGTTAGAAGCACACAGGGTTAAACTTGACTGCTACAATAAGACGTTTGAATGCATGGACGAAGAAGGAAACCCGAGGTTTGTAAAAGGCATTCCAAAGATGACTTCTGTTAGACAGGTTTTAGCCATGCAGCTGAAGAAGTTCTGTAGGAAGGGATGTCAACTGTATGCAGCTCACGTTTTAGAGGCAGCAGAGAATGAAACTCTTAAATTGGAAGACTATCGTGTATTGCAAGAATTCAGGGATGTTTTTCCCGATGAGATTCCAGGACTCCCTCCAAAGAGAGACATTGACTTTACAATTGAACTTGTGCCAGGAGCGGCACCAGTGTCTAAGACACCCTACAGGATGAGTACACCGGAATTGCTAGAATTGAAAATGCAATTACAAGAGTTGCTGGAAAAGAAATATATCAGGCCAAGTGTATCCCCGTGGGGAGCGCCCATTCTATTTGTGAAAAAGAAAGATGGAACACTCAGGTTATGTATTGACTACAGGCAGTTGAACAAAGTCACTGTGAAAAACAAATACCCATTGCCCCGAATTGATGACCTTTTTGATCAAATGAGAGGAGCAAAGGTATTTTCAAAGATTGACTTGAGGTCTGGATACCATCAGGTAAGAATCAAAGAAGAAGATATTCATAATACCGCCTTTAGAACAAGGTATGGACACTATGAGTTTGTAGTGGTACCATTCGGTCTCACAAATGCACCAGCTACATTCATGTGTCTCATGAATAATGTTTTTAGCAAGTATTTGGACAAGTTTGTTCTTGTAATCCTAGACGACATTCTCATCTATTCTAAGAATGAAGAAGAACATGAAGAACATCTGAGAATGACAATGCAATTACTAAGGGAGCATAAACTGTATGCAAAGTTGAGCAAATGTGACTTTTATAAAGATAGAATTCACTATTTGGGTCACATCATCTCCGACGAAGGAATATCCGTAGACCCTGAGAAGATTGAAGCCATTATGAATTGGCCAACTCCAAGGAATGTGACTGATGTGAGATCTTTTATGGGCCTTGCTGGATACTACAGGAGGTTTATCGAGGGATTCTCCAAGGTTGCAAACCCGATCACTTCTTTGCAAAAGAAGGGAATAAAGTTTGAATGGTCACCCAGATGTGAGGAAAGTTTTCAACGGTTGAAGAATCTTCTTACAAGTGCACCAATTTTGAAGATTGTAGACCCGAAAAAAGACTTTGTGGTGTGTACCGATGCATGCCATCAAGGACTTGGAGGAGTTCTTATGCAAGACAACCACGTGATATGCTATGAGTCAAGCAAGTTGAAGGAGCATGAGAAGAACTACGCTACTCATGATATAGAGCTTGCAGCCATAGTACATGCTTTAAAGATGTGGAGGCATTACTTAATGGGAAGAAAATTTGAGTTAAGGACAGACCATTGTGGGCTGAAATACTTGTTTGATCAGCCAATGTTAAATGCTAGGCAAGCTAGATGGTTGGAATTTTTGTGTGAATTCGATTTTGAAATCAAACACATAAAGGGAAAAGAAAACAAGGTGGCTGATGCACTCAGCAGGAAGGTACATGAAATGTATGTGGCAGCGCTTAGTACTTGCCAACCAGATTTGAAGCAGCAGATTGTTAACCATATGGTTGAGGATGAAGTGTATGAGCAGATAAAGGACAAATTACAGCAGCAAGACCTTGGCAAGAAGAATGAAGGCTATCACTTGGGAGAAGGTGGACTTCTTACTTATAAGAATAGAGTTTATATTCCAAATGCGGCAGATTTGAGGAGAATGGTTATGGATGAGATCCATAAAGCTCCATACTCTGGTCACCCAGGATATCAGAAAACAATTGCTACAGCAAGAAAATATTATTTCTGGCCAGGTATGAAGAAGGACGTTGCTAAATACATCTCTAAGTGCATGGAATGTCAGCAGGTGAAGGTTGAACACCAACAACCAGCAGGTTTATTGCACCCAGTGCCAATCCCAGAATGGAAATGGGAAATAATTTCCATGGATTTTATTACAGGATTGCCAATGACTAAGAGACAACATGATTCCATCATGGTTGTGGTGGACAAGTTAACAAAGGCAGCACATTTTATACCGGTTAAGTCCACACATAAAGCCGATGCCATAGCAGATATTTTCATGAAGGAAATTTTCAAATTACATGGGTTACCTAAGGCAATAATCTCTGACAGGGATACCAAGTTCACTTCCAATTTTTGGAAAGCTCTCTTTGCAGATTTGGGTACACAGTTGAACTTTAGCACCGCGTACCATCCTCAAACAGACGGGCAAACAGAAAGAGTAAATCAGGTGCTTGAAGCCATGCTCCGCATGTATGTAATGGACAAGCCATCCAAGTGGGAGGATTATCTGCACCTGGTAGAGTTTGCATATAATAATGGGCATCAAGAATCATTGGGAATGAGTCCGTATGAGGCTTTGTATGATAGAAGGTGTAGGACACCAGTGACTTGGGACAGTCCAGTGAACCGAATTGTACTTGGGCCAGAATTGCTTAAGGAAATGGAACAAGAGGTTGCAAAGATCTGGCAAAATTTAAAAGCAGCCCAGGATAGACACAAAAGCTATGCAGATAAACACAGAATGCATAGGGAATTCAATGTTGGGGATCATGTGTATCTTAGATTAAGATCAAGGAAGAGTTCCTTGAAGCTTGGGAGCTGTGCCAAGCTATCACCTAGATATTGTGGGCCATTTGAAGTGCTTGAAAGAATAGGGCCAGTTGCATATAGACTTGCCTTGCTCGCTAACACTAAAGCTCATAATGTTTTTCATGTCTCTTTGCTTAAGAAATATGTACATGATCCTAACCATGTGATTAATTGGGATGTGATCCAGGTCGAACCCGAGGGCGAATTCCAAACCGATCCATTGCGCATCCTAGACAAGAAAGTAACATTGCTCCGGAACCGAGCCATCGGACAGGTAAAGGTGCAATGGAAGCACTACGGTCCCGATGAGGCTACATGGGAGCTGGAGGATGCCATGAGGATGGCATATCCATTTTTGTTCAATTTTGATGAGCACTGAGGATAGTGCTAATGTAAGGGGAGGGGTATGTCACGTCCCCATTTTGACCCCCTTTGTAAATGATGTAAATATTGTAAGTTAATCATGGTGAGGAGCTCAAGGCCAAGGCCCCACCATTGATTTAGCGTTTATATATTGACAATTAAAATAGATGCCTATGGTTCTTGTGCGAGATGGGCACAATGTATATAAGACATCATGTAATTATGAATTTTTAATGAAAAACCCACAACCGGCTATGCAATGCAACAAAAAGAGATGGGGCATGGTTCTACAAGGAATAGGGAGGAAAATTATTCAAACCCTTCATCCAATGGTATAAATCCATGTGTCAATGGGGAAACCCATAAACCACCAACCACCCATTTTGTCTCATGCACCCAATCATTTAATTTTTTTTCCAAGAAATTGGTTAAGGCAGTTAATGCCTTGGGAATGAAAGAGGATGGGCAAGCCATCAACTTGGAAAATCATGTTTTTGCTTGTGGGGCAAGAAACCACCCACGAAATGGTGCCCAAAGCCATGGGGAATGGGCAGTCTTCATTCATTCACGCAGTTGGAGTTAGCTGGGTCCTTTCCATTTACGTTTCTCATCTAAATACTGCATTTTTCCATGCCTGGGAGTCGTTTTTGCCTGGTATAACAGTTGGGAGAGGAAGGCCACGAATTGGGGACTAGGAGGGAGGTCGTTTTGCCCCGAATTGACCCTGGACGTTTTACTAAAAACGGATTTGGCTTCCTGGGTTGTTCACCAACTTTCCATTTCGTTTTTGTGGGTTCCCACGTTTTTCTGGGTTAGTTGAAACCCCATGTCATGCATCCCACTGTGGAAAACGTTTTTCTCATGCCCAGCAAGTGGGGTTCTGCTGTTATGTGCATCCTCGTTTTTGGCTTGAACCTGTGAATTGAAGTTTGGAGTGGTAGTGGATAGAAGTGGCTTGATAAACCTAGTGGGGGAAGCAACCTCTCAAGAAGATCAAGAGGGCTTTGGTTACTCTTCTATGCATACCCTGAGAGCACTAGATAGGGAAGGTATGGCTTGAGGGACTGTACAGCAGTGAAAATAATACTTCCTTGTGCTGGGTGTGTAGGTATTGTGGGTGCCAAGCTAGATAGATCTTTCAAGGTTATCCCTAGCTCTGTGCTGGAGCTCACTAGCTTAGCAACTCTTCCTTTCCATCTCCTAGCAGCCTGATAAACCCAATTGCAGATTGGCTTGGCTCATCTTGGTGTATACTTGGCTATGTGTGAGTCTGCTGTTCCCTGGTTCCTTGTAGAGATCATGCCCAGCTCGGGGGGTGGCAGTGGTGCTGAGAGATTGAGGAGCACACTGGCCTACGGTTGGGTGGAACGTTGCAGTTGCATAGCCAGTTGCGGGGGACTACTTTTGTATAAGATAAGTATTCTCTTGTGTTAAATTGCAATTACTTATTCGATGAACATCTTAAATGTATGATGGTTGTGAAATTCTTAATATTCCGCTGTGATTTTCCCAAAACCATACAGTTCCATCTATCTCTGTTATATTATGTTCATGCTTATGATTAAATGTTTCATAGGGCTATACGCCCAGTTTAATATCACATCTGTTATGCATTTGTGTATGTATATATTCTTATTCATTTGAATTTGAATGCTTGTTTAATGAATGGATATGGGGGCTAGATGCCCGGTTTAACCTCACGATACTCTCCATCTAGCTGGTAGAATGGGAGGGGACGTGACAGATACATACATAGATACATGATCCACACAATGTATCTACCTGATACATATCAACATGCATGATCTACCTAATCATACAACGTATCCACCTGATACATATACAGATACATGGTCCAAGCATCCAACATGATGCATACATTCATAAATGATCCAACTGATCATATCCAGCATCCAACATGATGTGTACATACATAAATGATCCAATTTATCATATCCAGCATCCAACATGATGAGTACATACATAAATGATCCAACTGATCATATCCAGCATCCAGCATGATGCATACATACATAAATGATCCAATTGATCATACAGAGCAGAAACTAGAACATCATCCTGATGCTCATCATCCAGCGCTTAAATCCACAGCCATGTGAAGGATACCCCTTCCACCATGCTAGGAATGGCTATAGAAAATGTCTCCATCACTTCTTCCTTGAAGTGTCATCGATTTGAAGAACACCAAGCCTCTCTCTGAAGTACTTGAACTTCACTCTGGCTAGTGGCTTCATCAACACATCTGCAATCTGCTCGTCCGTTGCAACATACAGGAGCTTCACTGCTCCTCTCTGCACCATATCCCTGATATAGTGATATTTGATCTCTATGTGTTTCGACTTGTCGTGGAACACCGGGTTCTCAGATAGCTTAACACAACTCTGGTTGTCACAGAAGATACCAGTAGCCTCCAATGGTAGATTAAATAACTCAGACAATAGCTTCCTCATCCATACTGCCGCACAACTAGCTGAACAATCTGCTACATACTCTGCTTCGGCTGTACTCAGTGCTACACAAGACAACTTCCTACTAAACCAAGAGATCACACTTGATCCCATACTGAAGCAACACCCAGAAGTGCTCTTCCTATCTACAGCACTGCCTGCCCAATCTGAATCAACATAACCCTGTAGGTTAAACTTTTGATTCGCATCATACTTGAGCCCATAATCAACTGTACCCTTCAGGTACCTCAAAATATGCTTTACAGCAACTAGATGAACACTCTGATTTGTCAGGAATTGGCTCAATGTGTTCACCGCAAAGCAAATATCTAGTCTCGTATTCGTCAGGTACATCAAGGAACCAATCATCTGACGATACATAGAGATATCCACCAGCTCAGATGAAGCATCACAAAGAAGCTTCAAATTCGATACCATAGGTGTGGCCATGGCCTTGCAATCCATCATCCCAAACCTATTTAGGATATCTATAGTATACTTCCCTTATCCAAGGAAAATCCCATCTGCACTCTGCCACACCTCCATACCTAGAAAATAGTGCATCATTCCCAAGTCCTTCATATCGAACTCAGCAACAAGCTTCCTCTTGGAATCAGCAATCAAACTATCATTACCTGTTACAAATAGATCATCCACATACAGAAGTAGTATCAATGGATTTCCTTCCTCAACCTTGTAGTAAAGGTTGGAATCTGCTTTACTCTTGGTAAATCCCAAACTAGATAGGAAACTGTCCATCCTACCATACCAAGTTCTGGGAGCTTGCTTCAAGCCATACAAGGCTTTCTTCAATCTGCACACATGTGACTCCCTATCATGTGTTTCAAAACCGAGTGGCTGCTCCACATACACTTCCTCTTCGACTACACCATTCAAGAAGGAAGTCTTGACATGCATCTGGTGTATCTTCCATTTCATCATTGTAGCCAGGGCAAGTACTGATCTGATGGAAGTGTACCTGGCTACAGGAGCAAAATTTTCTTCATAGTCTATTCCCTCTTTCTGAGAGAAGCCACGAGCTACAAATCTTGCCTTGTATTTTTCTATGCTTCCATCTACAGCATGCTTGATATTGTAAATCCATTTGGAAGTCACAACAGACTTCCCTTCAGGTCTTGGGAAAACATCCCAAACATCGTTCTTCATTATTGATTGGTATTCCTCGACCATGGCATCCTTCCATTCTTTCTTTTTCGCTACTTCTTTGTAATTGGAAGGTTCTTTGTTCATGATATCACAGAGTAAAGCAACATAGCTGGTGTGAGATCTAGTTCTCTTCTTTGCTCTGTGTTCTTCTTATGGAATGCCAAATCTTTCTGCATCTTGAATGAGCTCTCTAGCCCATGCAGGTTTCCTCTTGTGAGAGTTGTCCTCACGTGGTAGATCTATAGGTTGTTGCAGATATTCAATTTCACGATCAACATCTAGAATTGCTTTAGTCATGGTAGTGTCTTGAAATCTAGTTTCCTTGGGTTCTTCATAATCTTCAACAGGTGTCTTCCTTGATTTGATGAATGTTGAGTTTTCATCAAATGTTACATCCCTGCTGACATCAATCTTCTTGAACCCTAGAAACTATATTCTGTAAGCCTTTGAGCTTTCACTGTAACCCACAAAGATACCCTTCTTTCCTGAAGGATCCAGCTTGGTCCTCTTTTCCTTTGGGACATGTGTATATACTGGACAACCAAATATTCTAAGATGGCTGATCTCAGGTTTCTTACTAGAGAAGACCTCTTTTGGTGTCTTGTTGTCCAATATCTTGTGGGGTGTTCTGTTTTGCACGTATACAACTGGCCTAGCTGCTTCTGCCCATAGATGCATAGGTAGATCCTGGTCATGCAACATTTCCTTTGCTGCTTCCATAATTGTTTGATTCTTTCTTTCTGCAACTCCATTCTATTGTGGATTGTAAGGAGCAGTCAACTCCCTCTTAATCCCTGAATCACTGCATAACTTCTTGAAGTCACCTGAAGTGAATTCTCCACCATTGTTGGATCTGAATGTTTTGATCTTCTTATCAGTTTGGTTCTCCATCAAGTTTTTGAATTCCTTGAACTTATCAAACACTTCATCTTTGTTCTTCAACAAGTAGACCCAAGTCTTCCTAGAAAAGTCATCAATGAAAGAGACATAGTAAACATACCCACTCAGAGAACTGGATGACATCGGACCACATACATCGGAGTGGATAGTTTCCAAGATATCTTTTGCCTTGCTTTCACTACTTGGAAATGCTTTCTTTATGTTCTTTCCTTTTGCACATCCTGTGCAAACAACTTCATGTTTGGTCTTGATTTCAGGAAGACCCTCTACAGCCTTGCTTGCAATTGGAAGTGCCCTATAGTGCATATGAGCAAGTCTTATATGTCAAATTTCACTTGGCTCCATGGATTCATGCACCATGGCATGTTCAGGTTGTCCCTTTACTTTATACAATCCTCCCTCTTGCTCTCTAATCACTACTGCATCATCTATGGTCTTTCCCTTTGGCCACATTAGAACTTGGTCATCCACAAATGCAACCCTCATACCTTTTGCATCCGATGCGGATATGAAGAGTAGGTTCTTCTGTTAAGATATAATATGCTAAGACAGAAAATAGCAGCATTACATTCCATTTCAAAACAATAGCATATACAGGATCACTGAAGAAACAACAAGCACAGCATAAACAAAAGAGACACAGATTTATCCTGGGAAACCCTCATGGGGTAGAAAACCCAGTAAAGCTTCCTCAATATAGATGACTAGCAATATACAAAGATGCAAACCCTGAGCATAAGCTCCTCCTTCTCCATAGCAGACCTCTCCTCCACAAGTGCGCCACTCTCAAGTGAGTGAGTGTGTAAAATGAGGAATACACCTCCTCTATTTATACACTACTTTGACTTATCTTTGACACAAGACATGTAGGCTCGTATTTAACCAATGGGTTAAATACCCCACTACAATTGACTGGGCCGGCCCCTCTAGGGTGTTCTAATAACCCTTTGACCCACATAACACATACAGGGCCGACCCCCACTAGGGAAGTCTAATAACCCAAGTTACCACATTCCAACGGAGGAATAAACATCTCCGGATATAAAATAGGATCTTCACGGAGGAATGAATCATCTCCAGAATAATAAAGTACAAATATAATATTCTTTGAAGTTACAATATCTCAACACTCCCCCTTAATGAGAAGGATATTATAACAGCATCTGCCCAAGCAAGGAGTCATCAACATCATACATGATACATCTATAAATCATTGGAAGCCTTCTCAACATCATCAGTAACTCAAGCAGTTACTAGAACATCTTCAATACTGGAATATCAACATCTTCAGTACTGAGTCTTCATCTTCTGCAGCATTCGAACAACTACAACAACATCAACATCTGAATCCTCACGATTATCAGCATCGTCATCATACGATCATCGGCATCGGGATCATCTCGATCTACAACATCTGGATCATCTCACTCTATAGTATCTGGATCATCACGATCTACAATATCTGGATCATCTCGATCTACAGCATCTGGATCATCTCGATCTACAACATCTGGATCATCACAATCTACAACATCAGCATCTGGATCATCTGAATCATCTCGATCTACAGCATCTGTATCCACACTGATACATCTATCATCAAAACATGTATTCTCACTAATACATTTATCATCAAAAGCATGTATTCTCACTAATACATCTATCATCAAAAACATGTATTCTCACTAATACATCTGTCATCAAAAGCATGTATTCTCACTAATACATCTATCATCAAAAGCATGTATTCTCACTAATACATAGCAGCATATCCTGCAACACACACGATCATATTACACGATGATCAATCCCGCTCTCTTTAGGACATAGGTCCATGGATAATACAATCCAGATCAAGTTCCAGGATGATCAATTTTTATCATCTTAAGACAAGTCTCATGTCTAGGGACGATGCAATCCCATCCGTACATTTAGGACCATGTCCAAGGATGACTTAATCCTTAACCGTACATTTAGGACCATGTCCAAGGATGACTTAATCCTCATCCGTACATTTAGGACCACGTCCAAGGATGACTTAATCCTCAACCGTACATTTAGGACCACGTCCAAGGATGACTCAATCCTCAACCGTACATTTAGGACCATGTCCAAGGATGACTCAATCCTCAACCGTACATTTAGGACCATGTCCAAGGATGACTCAATCCTCAACTGTACATTTAGGACCATGTCCAAGGATGACCCAATCCTCAACCGTACATTTAGGACCACGTCCAAGGATGACCCAATCCTCAACCGTACATTTAGGACCATGTCCAAGGATGACTCAATCCTCAACTGTACATTTAGGACCACGTCCAAGGATGACTCAATCCTCAACCGTACATTTAGGACCACGTCCAAGGATGACTCAATCCTCAACCGTACATTTAGGATCTCGTCCAAGGATTACTCAATCCTCAACCGTACATTTAGGACCACGTCCAAGGATGACTCAATCCTTAACTGTACATTTAGGACCACGTTCAAGGATGACTCAATCCTCAACCGTACATTTAGGACCACATCCAGGGTTGACTCAATCCTCAACCATACATTTAGGACCACGTCCAAGGATGACTTAATCCTCACCCGTACATTTAGGACCATGTCCAAGGATGACTTAATCCTCACTTGTCCACTAAGGACTTCATTCTCAAAGACATACGTCTACGGCTCTTTTGAGGATGATAAAATCCTATCATGTCCACCAAGGACTTCATTCTCGAAGACATACGTCTACGGCTCTCTTGAGGATGATGCAATCCTATCATGTCCACCAAGGACTTCATTCTCGAAGACATACGTCTATAGCTCTCTTTAGAACATGTTTTCAAGGATGATGCAATCCCCTTGTCACCTTAGACCCTGTCTAAGGACCATCCACCAACCTCTCTGTCGGCATCACCACATCATTGACCTCACTGTCGATGCGGGAAATCTCATCATAAGTGATCACATCACTCCCCCTTTCGAGGAGGGTCCTTCTTAACTATCTTAAGTTTGTCTTGGAAAAATTTACTTGAGGTAGAGGTTTGGTTAGTACATTGGATCGGTAGAGGTTTGGTTAGTGCAATGGTAACTTGTTACGAATTCGAACATTAACCATATCTTGTATATAGAAATGTCAGATCTCTATGTGCTTTGACTTATCATGGAATATTGGATTCTCTGCCATTTTGGTACAACTCTGTTTGTCACATAGGATCATAGTTGGGTCCATTCTAAAGCCATACCACTTCACAACTAGTAGAGCAAGTAGCCATATATTCCGCTTGTGTTGAGAGCCACACTAGACTGCTTCCAGCTAAACCACGAGATTATGGATGATCCCAGACAATAACATCCTCTCGATGTGTTCTTCCTATCTGATACACTTTCTGCCCAATCAACATCTGTGTAGCCATCTTGAAGTCATGATCTCCAAGATAGCATAGATCAAAGTCTATCGTATCCTTTAGATACCTCATCACATGCTTTGCAACTATCAGGTGAACACATCTAGTTTCCACTAGATACTGACTCAAGGTGTTCATAGCAAAGCATATATCTGACTTAGTATTTGTTAGATACATCAATGACCCAATAATTTGTCTGTACAGAGTTATATACACTAACTCTGATGAGTCATTCACTAGCAGCTTCAAGTTGGAATCCATGTGAGTGGTCATTCCAACATATCAAGTCCTTTTAATATTTCTCGGCATACTTTCCCTGGTTGAGAAAGATTCCTTCTGAGTCTTTCCATACTTCCACACCTAGGAAGTAATGCATCAATCTGAGATCTTTCATTTTCATTGAATGATCTTCTACATATCTATCTGTGGCATCTCTCGTTAGATGGGTCTACTGATATGAGCCTCAATATCATTTGAACTCTATGGTGAGTTCCTTCTTGCATCCATGTCATCTGTGTATAGAAACAATATTCAACCTTGTAGCAAAGGTTGAGATCCTCATCACCCATGGTGATCATTAAGCTCATCAACTGATTATCGATCCTAGGAACCCATACAGAATCTGATTCACACTTCTTCTTTAATTACACCATTAAGAGAATGGTCTTATCTAGCCACTTGGAGCAAACATCTCATCATGATTTTCTTCCTCTTTCTAAGAGAATCTTCTAGCCACAAGCCTTCTATAGTGTGTTTGATTTGTAAATTTTTTGTTGAACATCCATCGCTTGTTCAGTGTTCATCATTCATCATGATCTTTCCTACAATTGAAAATTAAGTACATGATTATTAATACTTCATAATCATCAAATCATATTGACATGATAACCTATTATGCATACAGATACATAGTTATGCACCTATCTTGACCAATACTTTGGCACAACACTTTTCCATATCCTGTATGCATACATTGGCTATCTAGATGCCTTCCATCTCTACCAGAACATCCTATCGAGAGTGTGCACAACTCTCAGCATGTCAGCAAAGAGGTTTCATTCTAGACAAGCAACAATGGAATGTTTGTCCAACTTACCAATCATATGCATATTAGTAGTATACTGTTCAATGCTCTATGAATGTTTACACTCATCATGATATATTATAAGATCACAAATATGCATACAACCTATTACAGACAATATCATTTACTATTTCAAATAGCAACTCAAATACTTATCTTTTATGTTTGTGTGGTTGCCTCCCGCTTGATCTTCTATATGTCTTTTGAACTTATATTCATTCTGTACCACTGTGCATGCTCAAGTGTGCACTAGTGTTATCCTCATGATCTCATACACAAACATACATTCATTAGTATATTCTCAATATTATCAAAACATTATAATTCTAAATAATCTTGAATATGTATAGTCATGATCATTAGTATTCAGGGTTTCAAGGAAGTCTTCTTTTACTCATGCATATCTTCAATCAAGATAAAAGACATAATATGCATAATCCCTTGATTACTAACTTTATGAATAAGCATAACCAATCATACCAGGTATACTTATATAAGGGATCCTAACACAAGGTAAGATTCTAACTTGACATAGGAAAACATACCTGGATTAGTATACCTGCTTAGTTATGTATAACATACCTAAACAATCTCTTCAATGATTTAGAGATCCTGAGCTAGAACCTGCATGTCTCATAGGTTAAGAATAATATAACAAAGTCATACATACCTCATAAGTAGAACAAAGATTATGGATGAGTCTTTGTCTTCATGTTGTAATGGTCATGGAACTTGATTTGTCTTTTGTGATGTACCTGTATCTTGTTAGCAGACAACATCAACCTCACACAACACCATAATGTATTAGTACAATCATATAGCCCTAATCAATGAATGTCTTCGATCATTCACATGCATTCATACTGTTACTAGGGTGATAAGACAATTCTAACATTAATCAAGATTGTACTAATAAATAATATGAAGACAAACACATCATGAACTTAATCAAGAATCAAATTTCAAGACATACCTGAACCTCCTTAAGTTATACTTGTCGAGACTTCTTGTAGTCTTCGTATGTAAGGCCTTATCCTCAACTCCCCCTGAACCTTGATCTGGAGCTTGATTAGGGTTTTCTAGAGAAACCCTAAAAATTCAAACTTTGACTTTCACACTTCTAAATGGATGGAAGGATGTGTCTTGCTAGCATACTTCAATTTTGAAATTTCCAAAATTTGACCCCTCAAAATTGCCTTCGAAACTTCTGGATCTTCTAGACAGGAACCCGAACTAGGGTTTGATGAAGCCCACCCTTTTTTCCAATCGAAAGGTTCGATCCAAGGCTCTAAACTCTTATTTTTCTGAGGAGCTTCCAGCCGTGGTTAGAGACTTAAAAAATTCCAACTTTTGTTGAAGCCCTAATTTTCCATCTTTTCGATCAAAATCCTAAACTGGGGTTTGATCAAGCCCGGTCTTCTACCCAACCAAAAAATTCGATCTTGGTCTCTAAATTTCGATTTTCCTGAGTAGCATTGAGTTGTGGATTCCGATTCCAAAAGTTCTAACTTTCTACGAAACCCTAAATTCCGAAAGCCATGAATGAAGGTGCTCCAAAAATAATTATGTTTTGACAAAAATATGTACCTGATTGTTTCTGTTGTAACTCTGAACTTTTTGCTCCACAGGGTCTGAAAACGTTTTTTGTGGTAGCCTGACCTGTCATCTTTCCATCCCGATAGGTCTGACCTCAATTCAATTTTCTGAGAGAGAGTTATGCCACATGTCGGAACGTGACCTGTTTATGGGATAAAATAGGAGAGCGAACTTGTACGACGTGCCACGTGTCACTGGTTCAACTTCGGCCTCTGAAAATTTTTCTTGAGATAGTACAGTCTGTGTACTACCTGTCTCTTTTTATGAAATTTCATTTGGAGCTTCCAATCCCAAGTTATGCCAAGTGTCGCAACGTGACCTGTTTATGGGATAAGACAGGAGAGCGAACTTGTACGGCATGCCACGTGTCACTGGTTCAACTTCGGACTTTGAAAACGTTTCCTGAGATATTACAGTCTATGTAATACCTGTCACTTTTGATGAAATTTCATTTGGAGCTTCCTAGCCCAAGTTATGAGCTTTTTTACTAGGTCACCTGATTTTGACTGAGATCTGGAAGAGGCAGAAACCCTAACTTGTACTGATCATAACTTACAAAGTACAACGAAGCTGACGGTGCCCTTTGGACACAAGATACCTGGAGATGTTATATACGACCTGTAAAGGTTTCAGATCCTGAACCTTCACCAAAATGGATTTATGGCGAAATTTCCACGATGACTGGTTTTTGCTATATAAAACCCTAACCTTTAAATTGTCGTAAGTAAAGCAAGTGTCGTAAGTGCCATACATTGCCTTCCTTCAGGTTATCTCTAATACCATGTTAAGATTTAATATGCTAATAAAGAAAATAGCAGCATTACATTCCATTTCACAACAATAGCATATACATGATCACTGAAGAAACAACAAGCATAGCATAAACACAAGAGACACAGATTTATCCTGGGAAACCCTCATGGGGTAGAAAACCCAGTAAAGCTTCCTCAATATAGATGACTAGCAATATACAAAGATGCAAACCCTGAGCATAAGCTCCTCCTTCTCCATAGCAGATCTCTCCTCCACAAGTGCGCCACTCTCAAGTGAGTGAGTGTGTAAAATGAGGAATACACCTCCTCTATTTATACACTACTTTGACTTATCTTTGACACAAGACATGTAGGCTCATATTTAATCAATGGGTTAAATACCCCACTACAATTGACTTGGATGACCCCTCTAGGGTGGTCTAATAACCCTTTGACCCACATAACACATACAGGGCCGACCCCCACTAGGGAAGTCTAATAACCCAAGTTACCACATTCCAACGGAGGAATAAACATCTCCGGATATACAATAGGATCTTCACGGAGGAATGAATCATCTCTGGAATAATCAAGTAGAAATATAATATTCTTTGAAGTTACAATATCTCAACATCTTCTTGAGCCTAGGTACATACAAAACATCTTTCATCTTCAAAGACTTCCCGGAGTTTAGATTGTAGGAGGCCTCACCACTTCCTTTTATAGGGTATTGGTAGTCATCCCCAAGTTTCACCTTGTGGGGTGACTCATGTTCAGATAGATTAGCAAAGGATTCTTTAAACCCAGTCATGTGTTTTAAAGCCCCACTATCAATAAGCCAATCATTACAACCATGAGAGATAGTACCCGTGAGAGCAAAGATTAGAACATACTTTTCTTCGCTTGATGAGTCATCATCATCACTTTCTGCTCTAGCCTTTTTCTTGGGAGGTTCATCATCCTCGGCAGCATGAGCATGGTACCTTCTTTTGCTGACCTTCTTCTTCTTGTTGAAGTTGTTGTTGACCTTCTTGTTCTTGGGACAATTTATGGCAATATGTCCCTTTTCATTATAGGTGAAGCATATTCTCCTTTCTTTATGGTGATGTGAATATTTCTTGAAGTGAGATGGCTCTCTCTTGGGCTTCCCTTTCTTGGTGTGAGCTATGAGAGCTTGATCTTCATTCACCATCTTTTCCTTTTTATGCCACAAGCCTTGCTTCTTCTTGTGAGCATTCTTCTCACAGTCTGCTGAAGGATACCAACTTCTTTCTTGCACATATTCCTTGAATAAAGGAGTCCCATGACTTAGGTAGCCCATTCAGAGTGGTCATGACAGCTTCACCATTCTCCACCATTTCATCCACTGCTTCTAGTTGTTCCTTGATATGAGAGACCCTAGAAAAATAAGATTTAATGGATTCTCCATTCTGAAGTTTTACCCCTTTGAATTGATTCCGCAGAGTCATCTTCTGATTTATGTTCTTCCCTTCAAATAGCTTGGATAGTGAATCAAACATCTCTTTGGGTGTCTTAAGAGATGACACATGGGGGATGAGATGGTCCTTGATAGGATCAGCAATGATTCTCTTTGCCTTGACCAAGTTCTTCTTATGCAAAATCTTAGCCTCTTCATCCTCTAGGATAGGGACCTTAGAGCTGATGTAGGAGTCCAATTCATTTTCTTCCAAGATTAACCCAATCCTATACTTCCAGGCTCAAAAGTTATCAGCCCCTTCAAGCCTATCCTCAAGCTTGGTGTGGTGAGACATCTTAAGGAGTACTTCAAATGGAAATAGAAGAGATTTAGGTCTTACCAATTGCTTTGCTGAAAACTGGATCTGGTCCCGGATTAGGGTTTGTCGAAAAAACCCTAACAAATTCAAAGTGTGAATTTCAACTTTCTGAAATGATAGAAAGATGTGCCTTGATGATTTGATCAGCTTGGTGTATTCAAAATTTGAGATCTGCAAAGCTTCACCCTTCAGAAATGCCTTTTTGTCTTCCCGGGTTCACTAGGGAGGACCCTAAATTAGGGTTTGAGTTTCTCAAAGATCTACCCAACCAAAAATCTCGATCCAAATCTCTAAACTTCTATTTTTGCAAGGAGCTTCCAGCTACGTCTTCAGATTCTAGAAATTCCTATTTTTGTGGAAACCTAATTTTTAGGGCCAAATCTGAAAATGCTTAGAATTTAATTCTGATTGGATAGATAGATTCTACTTGATGAGTAGATTCAATCTACTATACTGCTTTTCCAAAATCTGTGGAAATAAACCCTTGGTTTTCGTCACTACACAATGTCTTCTTCTCAGATTAGCTCTAATGCCATGTTAAATTTTGAGCATTAATTCACAATAGTCTAGGATCTTTACTAAGAGAATAACATGTACAATATATCAATGCATATCAATAATAACAAGCATGTCAATCATCACAAGAAGCAAAAGCATGAGAGACAATAGACACAGAGTTTCTGTGGGGAAAACCCTAAGGACCCGTTGGTTCACTCACCGACGTGACTAACTGACTCGACATATGGTGATTAACATGACGGTTTGACATCTTCTTCGAAGTGGTCGAACGAAGGACCTAGTCGGGTGGCTGACCTAGGATCCTCCAACATCTCCCCCACGAACGAGACCTTTCTTCATCCCGAAGAAATAAAAAAAAACTAGATCTAGATGAAAAGATGAACTTCACTGTGGTTTATCTCGTGACTAAGTGAAGACATTTGATGACTCTTAGATGGTACCAGCTACTCCCTTAGTTGTAAATGGGTCATCAAGTATGAAAAAATGTCCATGTAGGTAGAAGAAGCTGACAACATGGTTTACTACTAAAAAAACATTTGACGACTGTTGCAAGCCTAACGTTGATGACCGTAGCAGCACATGTTGTCTTATAGAATAAAGTTCCCAAGACTACTAATATTCATACGTCCTCTACTCATTGCATACCAATTGGTTATTAAAGAAGAGTGACAGAAAGAAGAGTGACGGAAATGTGATTGGTGCCAAGGAACATAATGACAAATCCTAGTCTTGAGACTTTGAGAGTGCTCGAAATGCCCATATATCATGATGTGGTGACAATTTTTCATGGAACCGATGTCAAAATACTCATATATAACGAGGAGAACTGGGGAGAGATCATAAGACTCTAGAATTTATAATAAAACAAAAAAGGATATAGAATAGAGGTAGTAAAGAAAAATGCCATGGTTTTCCCGAAGATTTCAGTTGATGCGATATAGGGCATGGTTAGCCTATATATAGTGAGTGTCCAGTGAGTTGATGGATTGAATGGAATGGGATGGATGGGGAATGATAATTATCACAGTATTACGGGATGGTGGTCATAGATATCATCTGTAGCAACTATATATTTTGCTAGAGTAATCATACATGTATCACTCCAATCGATTCCTTGAAAATGGTTTGTATGTTGGCATGGCAGTGATCCCGGCGTCGTTAATGGTAAATGATGGCTTGTATCACTTTAGTGAAGAAAATAATATCATCATGCTTCACTCGTGCTTTAGTCGACATTATTTCTTATCAGGAACAATTGATGGAGCTGTATTAGGGCTAACTAGAACACCCCTGACTTGCTGGACTCCGATAGAGCAATTGTTGCCAAAATCGCAATTTGGAGTGCTCATATGGCAATTTCGGCGATTTGGGTAGTGTTAAAATTGGACAATTAGTCTAGAATATGCCATCGCAATTGTTCAAATTGCGAAATTGCGAAAATAGCATTTTCCAACAAGAATTTTAACCGGTTTTTATCCCAAAATCGCCGAAAAAGCGGGGCATTTTGGTTGTCTGTTATCCTACACGAGAATGGATTAGTGATGATGAAAATGAAGAAAAGAGGAATACTCAGAATAATAAATGAAAATTTTCAAATGGAATATATTTCATGCAATTGTGACAATAAAAAGAAAATGTCTTGAAATTAGTTTAAGGGTGGTTTTTGTAAGAGGTTTGTGGATCAATGCTTTAGATCAAAGAAACAATGAGATCGATGGTGGACACAGTTTTCAATGGAGAAAGAAGTGGGGGATTTAACAAATAATAAAGTTACTGAAATGACTGTTAACTTAATGTTAAAGCGAAAAAGAGATCAACAGTAATCCATCGATTGAAAAATAAAATCAGTGGATCACAAGGATTTCGCATCATTAACTTACACAAACAAAGGAAATGGTGGGTGGTTGTGAAATCTAAATTCACTTGCCACGTGTCGATGCAGTTCCATTTCGCTGGTTGAAAAAACGGTAAAGGAAACTACCTTCTAGGGTTGTGAAACCGCTTTGGAGGGTTATAAAAGAGAAAGTGCACGAGATAAATGACACTTGTCATTTGGCATTGAATGGTTTGCAAGTGTCACATGCAGTTGGAACACGACAAAGTATACCTCTTGTCCAGCTCACGTATTTCCAGGTAGGATTTCAAGACTCGTACAGATATTTCATACACTTATTTCAATAGAAAATCAAACTCTATGTGTTGTATTTTGCAGTATAAAGAGAAATTAATGGAGTTTAAGTCGCATGGAAAGGATGTATCTAATTATTTTTGTTGTTTTAATGATTGGGATTCATGATTGCACATAGGGGCTTCAGGATTGCATGCAAAAGCTTCAAATGCATCGAGGGGCTTCAAATGACCAAGGGATGATATGGAAAAGAAAATAAACAAATCACACCAAAGGTTGAAAATGTGTAAACCCGTGGAAGAATAATGATGCAGACCCACCCAAAAGCGAATCGATGGTGGAAAGGGGTTTCGGCACTTGAAAGTGAACGGTGGTTAAAATTGGAAAGGTGGAGTGGAAATTAAACTGCTTACAATGTGGCAAGCGCTGGTGGAATCCACTATGAAAAGCGGAAAAAGTTAAATAGCTAATCGCAAGTTCCGAAACCACCTAAGTATATGTTATATAAAACATTTATTCGAAGTTTGAAACAATGGATTTGTTGATTATTTCCTAGAGTAAAAGAAGTCGTGGGAAACACGTCACTTGTCTTCGTTAACAAGAATAGAAGTCAACAAGATCACTTCATAGGTAGCTCGAAACCATCACTTTTAACAGGTTTTTTTCTAGATGGAGAAAATTGAAGACCTTGTTTCGTTCAATGAAAGTTTAGATTAAAATAGGGAGCTTCTAGTTAATAGGGAAAGGGATATTTTCGAGCCTATTTTTTCTTTGTGTAGTATTTCGCAATATAAAGAGAAATTAATGGATTTTAATTCGCAGGGAAAGGATGTATTTAATGTTTTTGGTTCTTTTCTGTATTATTTTTGTGTCAAACAAACCCTACACTTCCCTGAATTTGTCAGTTGGTGTGCAGCAAATTATTCACATGAATAAAGGGTAAGCATTAATGTAAATACAACCAAAATTATATGCCGAGTCAATTTGTAGACTATCCGTGAGGTTCTAGGTTTACCTGAAACATTTCTCGAAATCCCTCAGTCGTTTAAGGAAGAAAATATGGTAAAGTTTTATAGAAATTGCAGTCCGAAAGAAAAAGACAAGTTTTTATTACAAGTCTTGAAAGATGGTCAGTGAAATAATTTATTATTTTGGGCTATGTATTCTAGCACTAGGTAGGAGGTAGGAACCCAGGGGTGGTTCTGGTGGATCCAAAAAAAATCCCCAACCATGGCGATTTTAATAATAAAAGATTTAGTTGGATAGATTAATAGGCATATTGTCTACCTGAGTTCAAGAAATCATTTTTTCTATAGTAAACTTGATTCTTTAATAAACTACCTCTCTAAACTAGGTTTACCATAAATAAATAAAAACTCATAACCTCCCTCTCACCTCATGATCGCACAATTAAACTTAATCTTGAAGCTTATTTTATCCCTTACATAGTAAAATAGATCCATTGGATGGCTTACACTAAACCCTAGCGCTAGAGGCCATGAGGCTAATCTCATAAACAAAATATTTTAAGAATTGAAGCATGAAGCAAAATATTACTATTTACCATCAGATTCATAGACTTCTTTTGGATGAATATTTTACTTGCAGATGTCCTTTTCTTTTTATCTTCGGCTTCCAAGTGCTCAATCTAATGGATTTTGTGACTCACTTTGTCTTCTGTTGGGATTTACGCACCACAGTGATTTCTTCTTCTTCAATATCATCATCGTCTGTGGTGGAACTTGAATCTAGTTCAAAATATTCATCACCACTTGGTGATATTTTAACCATTTTATTGCATGATTCTTGTTTTTTCCCTCAATGTTTGTGCTCTTACATTGGATTTATTATAACTTAAATCCATATGTTTATATTGAAATGGTACCATTAATGTCCTTAATATTCTTTTATACAATATTTAAAATAATTTTAAAAATCAAATATGCCACGTGTCACAATCTAAGCATTCCACATGTCACCCTTGAAACTAGATATCGCATTTTAACAACAAGATTTGTAGAAATTTTTCTTCAAATATTTTGGTGGCAAGTCAAAATTTTGTTAGAGAAAGAGAGGTCACTCTTTCCTTGGGTTGTTCTATTTTTGGGTGTTGGAAGTAGATGCCGAGGAGAAAGAGCATCCTCCCCTACCTCCAGGGATGTTTTTTAGGAGTGGATAAAGTATATCTCGACACTGTAAACACAAATTTCATATGAACATTGATTCGCATAGTTTGCTGACAAGTGGAAATATTCTCAGAGAAAGAGAGGCTACTCTTTCTTAAAGTTGTACTATTTTTACAATTCCCTCATAAATGAAGGGGCTCCCGACCCTTCTTCTTCCCAATATTATTTTCATAATAGGTCTAGATTGCAACAAGGGTTAGTTGATACTTATTGTGTTTTCCATTCTAGATATAGGTGAATTTTTGGATATACGTATTCACAATTATCTACTAAACGAAGGGGCGACCCAACCTTCTTGTCAAAAAATAGAAGTCGGAACAAACATTTTTTATCTGTTATAACTTAGCTAATGTCTGGGTCCCTACTATTTACAACGGATGTCGGAAGTCAGAAATTTTTGGCCTAGACATCGTAGATTAAATATTTTTACATTTCTCTTGTACATGAAGGGTCGACCCACCCTTCTTGTGCTCAGTATTCTTCCAGTGTTCACCATTTTGGATATACATGAATTAAGGGGCTATCTTTCGTAGGTTGAATATTTTTACAATTCCCTCATAAATGAAGGAGAGGCCGACCCTTCTTTTTCCCAGTATTCTTTTCATAATAGTTCTAGACTACAATAAGGGTTGATCCATCCTTCTTGTGTTCACCATTTTGGATATAGAGAATTGTTGGATATAGATGTTCACAATTATCTACTAAAGGAAGGGGCATCCGATCCTTCTTGTTGAAAAAATGAATTCGGGACAAACATTTTTTAGATGTTATAACTTAGTTGATGTCTGGGTCCCTACTATTTACAGTGGAAGTCGGAAGTCAGGAATTGTTGGCCTAGCCTTTGTAGATTAAATATTTTTACATTTCTCTCATAAATGAAGGGTCAATCAACCCTTCTTGTGCTCAATACTCTTCGAGTGTTCACATTTTTGATACACATGAATTGACAAGCTAGCCTTCTTAGGTTGAATATTTTTACAATTCCCTCATAAATGAAGGGGCCACCGACCCTTGTTCTTCCCTGTATTCTTTTCATAATAGTTCTAGACTGCAATAAGGGTCGTTCGATCCTTCTTGTGTTCACCATTCTGGATATAGGGAATTGTTGGAGATAGGTGTTCACAATTATGTACTAAACGAACGGGCGGTCAATCCTTCTTGTCGGAAAATGGGAGTCAAGGAAAACATTTTTTATATGTTATAAATTAGCTTATGACTCGATCCCTATTATTTACAGTGGAAGTCGAAAGTTGGGAATTGTCGGCCTAGCCTTCGTAGATTAAATATTTTGACATTTTCCTCGTAAATGAAGGGTCAGTCGACCCTTATTGTGCTTAGTATTCTTCCAGTGTTCACCATTTTGGATATACATGAATTGACGGCCTAGCCTTCGTACGTTGAATATTTTTACAATTCTCTCATAAATGAAGGGGAGGCCGAGCCTTCTTTTACCCAGTATTCTTTTCACAATAGTTTTGGACTGCAAGAAGGGTCGGTCAATCCTTCTTGTTCTTAGTATTCTTCCAGTGTTTGACATTTTGGATATACATGAATTGACGTCCTAGCCTTCGTAGTTTGAATATTTTTACAATTCCCTCATAAATGAAGCGGCGGTTGACCCTTCTTCTTCCCAATATTATTTTCAAGATATTTATAGACTGCAAGAAGGGTCGGTCGATCCTTCTTGTGTTCTCCATTCTGGATATATGGAATTGTTCAATATAGGTGCTCACAATTATCGAATAAACAAAGGGAGAACAATATTTCTTGTCGAAAAACGAAAGTCGAGACAAGCATTTTTTATATGTATAACTTAGCTAATGTCTGGATCCTTACTATTTACAACAGTAGTGGAAAGTTGGGAATTGTCAGCATGACTTCGTAGATTAAATATTTTTACATTTCTCTCATAAATGAAGGGTTGGTCAACCCTTCTTATTAACTCATTTGATAATATAATGGAAAAAATTAGTCTTTGTTTAAAATAAATATTATTTTTAATGTGCTCCTATTATTTTATATTTCATAAATCGCTTCTGTAATGGGTTTTGGTTCTCAACAACGTGTCATGTTATTTTATATTTCATAAATCGCTTCTGAAATGGATTTTGGTTCTAAAAAATGTGTAGATTTCCTTTTGAATGGATTCAAATTTGTCAAAGGAACCTATTTTCCTGAAAGAAAAATATTGCATAATATCAACATTCATGAGGGATGTATCATTGTAAACGTTACCAAGACTTTAAATGCAAGTCTTCAATTTCCCTATCCATCAGAAGGTGCAGATAAATTGTGACAGGCAATTGATGGTTATATTCAATGGCATGCATCTGATATCGTTAATCACATTGGATATACTCTTCACTAGATCATTGCGGCCAGTTCTAGTACAGATCTACTCTTGATATCCATCTAGTATACCTTTCATTTCATTGTTGTGGCCAATTCTAGTACAGATCTAATGGAAGTGTATATGGCTATAGGTGCAAATATCTCCTTATAGTCTATGCCTTCCTTCTGGTAGAATCCACGTGCCACAAACCTTGACTTGTGTTTCTCAATGCTACCATCTGCAACATGATTGATCTTGTAGATCCACTTCAAAGTCACAACAGACTTCCCTTCTGGTCTCAGAACTACCTCCCGGACATCATTCTTCATGATTGACCAGTACTCCTCGATCATGGAATCCTTCCAATGTTTCTTGTCTATCGCTTCCTCATAGTTGGAAATTTCTTTGTCAATGATGTTGCATAATAGGGCTACATTGTTAGAGTATGGACTATGTCTCTTACTTTCTTTGTGCATCCCCTCTAGAGTGTCATACCACTTTGCATCTTGTATTTCTTCTCGTACCCATGCTGGTTTCCTCTTGTGGGATTTGTTCTCATGAGGTCGATCTACAAGTTCTTATGCTTCTTCCATTTCACAGTCTTCATGATCTTCTGGAACTGCTTCTTCCATCACTAAATCTCAAATCCTGGGAACTTCAGGTTCTTCAATATCTTCAATAGGTAGTTTTCTAGATCTGTTGTATGCCGAGTCTTCGTCGAATTTTACATCTCTACTTATTTCTATATTCTTGAATCCTGGGAAGTATATTCGGTAGGCCTTTGAAGTTTCATTGTATGCTACGAATATTCCCTTCTTTCGTGAAGGATCTAGCTTTGTCCTCTTATCCTTCAGAATGTGTATGTACACTGGGCAGTCAAATATCCTGAGATGGTTGACTTCTGGTTTCTTGTTGGAGAACACTTCTTCTAGAATCTTGTTGTCTAGTACTCGATGAGGAGTACGGTTCTATACATACACCGATTTCCTAGCAGCTTCTTCCCATAAGTGCATCGGAAGATCTTGGTCATGAAGAATTACTCTCGCTGCTTCCATTATTGTTCTATTATTTCTTTCTGCAACGCCATTCTGTTGTGGATTGTATGGATCAGTCAACTCCCTCTTAATCCCATATTATTTACATAGGTTGTTAAAATATTACGAGGTGAATTATCCTCCATTATCTAATTGAAAGGTATTGATCTTCTTCTCAGTGTGATTCTCAATCAAGGTTTTGAATTCCTTGAACTTGTTGAATACTTCATCTCTACTTTTCAATAAATATATCCAAGTCTTATGCGAAAAGTCATCAATGAATGAAACATAATATACATGCCCACTTAATGAACTGGTTGATATGGGACCGCATACATCGAAGTGGGTGATATCCAATATCCCTTTCGCTTTGTTTTCACTTATTGGAAATGTCTTATTCATTTTATTTCCCTTCTCACATCCTTTGCAAACGCCTTCATGCTTTGTCTGAATTTTTGAAAATACTGCAACTACTTTTCTTGCAATGGATAGTGCTCTATAGTGCACATGTGCAAGTCTTCTAAGCCTTAATTCACTTGGCTCCATGGAGTAATGAACTAAGGCTTGTTCAGGTTGGCCCTTTAATTTGTACAAACCTACCTCTTTCTCTAGAATCACAATCGCATCATCTATTGTCTTCCCCTTTGGCAACATTAGGACTTTGCCATCAACAAATGCAACCCTCATACTTTCAGCATATAGTGCTGATATGGAGAGAAGGTTATTCTTTACTCCTCGAACATATAGGAAATATTACATCTTCATATATTTGCATGAGTCTAGCTTGTATGAAGCTTCTCCACTTCCTTTTATGGGGTATTGGTAATCATCCCCAAGTTTTAGCTTGTGAGGTGACTCATGCTCAAACATATTCATAAAGGATTCTTTATATCCCGTCATATGCTTGGAAGATCCACTATCTACAAGCCAATCATTACTCCCATGTGTGACAATGCCCGTGAGTGCTACGATTAGGACATATTCTTTATCACTTGAAGATTCATCACTTTCTTCTCTTGTTCTCTTCCTTGGAGGTTCATCATCTTCTACAGTGTGAGAATGGTGTCTTTTCTTGTTGGTATTCTTGTTAGAGCCTCTGTTTCTGGGACAATCTTTGGAGTAGTGTCCCTTCTCATCGCAGGTATAACATCTAACATTGGATAGACCTCTTATGGATCTTCTATAGTTCTCCCTCTTATTTTGATGGTGTTTCTACCTCTTACAGTGATGATGGTGCTCCCTCTTGTTATGATTTCTTCTGGTGTGTGATGGGAGAGCTTGATCATCATTTTCTCCCATCTTCTCTTCTCATGCCATAGGTTGAGATTCTTCTTATGAACATTCTTCCCATAATCTACTGAATGTGATCAACTTCTTTCTGGAACATATCCCTTGAATGAATGAGTCCCATGATCTTGGTAGACCATTCAAGGTGGTCATCACAATATCTCCTTCTTCTACCTTTTCTCCAACTACTTCAAGTTGCTCCTTGATTTGTGAGACCCTTTTGAAATAGGACTGCATGGTATCTGCATTTTGAATCTTCACATTCTTAAGTCGGTTCCTCAAGGTCATCTTCTAATTGATGTTCTTCCCTTCAAATAGCTTCGTCAAAGCATCAAACATCTCCTTAGGTGTCTTCAATGATGACACATGTGGGATGAGATGATCCTTAATGGAGTCTACAATAATTCTCTTGGGATTAACCAAGTTCTTCTTTTGGATGGCCTTAGCCTCATCTCCCTCTAGTGTTGGAACCTCTTCATTTACATGCTTGTCCAATTGATTCTCTTCAAGGACAAGAGAAATCCTATAGTTCCATCCTTGGAATTTATCAACTCCCTCAAGCTTATCCTCAAGCTTGGTGTGGTGAGACATTTTAATGAGTACCCCAAATGGAAATAGAAAACATTTAGATCTTACCAATTTGATATGCCCAACCTGGTTCTGGAGCTGGCTCACCTAGGGTTTGTTAGAGAAACCCTAATTTTCCAAACTTGGAATTTGGAACTTCTAATTTGACAGGAAGATGAGCCTCCTCAAGGCAAGTTGTCCAATGTACTCACTTCTCCAAATCCGTGAACAAAATCCCAAAATATCTTATGTGCTAATTTTCCTACAGCAGTAGTGACGGGTCCAAAAATGAAAATTCTTGAAATTAGATTAATCTTTGATAGAAAGATGTGCCCTCCTAGGGTGAGTTATCCTAGCCTCATTTTATTGATTATCTATGGAGAGAAGACCTCCAACTTAAAATCCATAGCTTCCTGCAACTGCACAATATCTTATTTTCAGGTTAGCTCTGATACCATGTTAGATTTTCTACTTTTAATCAATATTATCTAGGATCTTAACTCAAATAATAACATGAAAAACATAACGCAAGAGACGCAAATATTTTCCTCAGGGAAACCATAAAGAAGAAAACCCCACAACTTCCTCAGAGATAGAATCATCACCAATACAATATCACAAAATGGAAAACCCCAAAACAAGATAGTCTTATGCAGCTCTCTCTCTTTTATCCTATGCAAAATTCTCTCCTCTCTCTCACTAATGCAAACTTGAGTGAGTGAGTGTGTGTCTAAATTAGAGATCCCAACTCTCTATTTATACTTTATCTTTCACTTGACCTTTCCACTTGCTAGGTCGGCCCTAACTAAACCTGAGTAAACCAACTTCTCTAGGAGATTCAATAACCCTAATACATTTGACTGCAATCAGGATCTATTTCCCCGAATTACAAAGTAGGATTTACCTCAATGACTTTACATGACCAAATGTAAAAATGACGTCTTTGACTAAAGGGAAAAACATCTCTGTCAGAGGTACAAATAAAATACAATAATAATAACAATATAAAATGCAAGTGAATATTTTCCGAAGTTACAATTACATCAACATAAAAAACTTTCATGAAATAAGCATAGAAGTGAAAATGTACAAGTAATAACTACTTACTTATTTCCCAAACCAAGAGATGGCATATATTCTTCATTTCTTGCAATCTATTCTTTACAAACACGCTCATATTCTACAACATTTTCATCATTTTTTTTCCAGTTTTATGTTCCAGCCCCATATTCTTCATATCCTTTATGTCCAACATATCTCATAGAAAACATCATTAGCACATGGACCCAACGTTGAGATCAATGCAACAATGTGCTATAGTGACACCAAAGCACCACATATATATATGTTGGCCCTTCTAAGGAATCCATATCATAAATCCTATCAGCATGCCTCCCTTATCCAGTCCAGAATATCACAAAATTCATTCTTCATGCAATTGTATCTCCCCAAATGGGGAATACTTAACCAATGCTCCATCTATCTTTCCAACCCATATAAAATCAAAATTACATCATGATTATGCGCATATATAAAAATTGGTAAATCTTCATAGTCATAACTTCAATATAAAACAATTTAAGTCAAATCTAACTATATTCTAATAAAAACAACGATGATCATCATTACCTTGTACCCCCATGATCAACATTACCTTGTACTTTTCCAATTAGCATATTGTTGTGCCATCTGATTAGCATTACCTCGGCAGAAGTAGTCCAACATTGCATCAACAAGACAAACCAACTGAAAGCAAAAATATTGCTTCTCTTGACACAAATAAGTACCCTTTATTTGACCATTTCTGGTGAACTAATTGTGGCTAATAAGACATTTGGTGTTCCTGAAGCACAATTAATGCATCTAGGTAGTTCACTTATGATCAATGATAAAATGATGGAAGAAAACTCTAATGCTATAATTTTAGAGAATGAACTCGTTTTACTTCTCCCTATTACACTAATTTACCTCTATTTAGAGTCGAGATCAACAAAAGTGTCATTTTTGGATTTATCAAAAAAATATCACATCTCATTGTTTTAAAATAATTTGGAAAGGCTTCTTGAAGTGGGATGAGTATGTCTGCAGTCAAATATTTGAAATTGTACTATGTGATGAAAGGATATGTGACGCCACATATTATTTTTCATTCCTTCATCTTTTGTTAACATTGAAACTCAAAAACATCCATTTATAGCATTTCTTAGACAAAATTTGATAGTAAGGAACAAAAGGCAGCCATATTTGAAACATTGCACAGTACCAAAAACAAATATTTGGTTAATCCCATGGACAAAAAAATAAAATCCTTACAAAGCTTAGTACGGAGTTTAGTACAACCATTGGCTAATACCATGACAAAAACAATAAAATACAATTTACATATTGAAAATTTATTCCATAAATTTAAGGTGACAAATCATCATCGTCATCATTTTCATTGCCATCAAGATCACAATCGTGCTCACTTGTGTATGCATATGATTCATTATATCCATAATCCTCATACAATATATTTTCCTGACCATGCGTTACATTCTCTATCTTAGTATATTCATTGGGAATCAAAGTTTCTTCTTCAAATATAACTATATTTTCATCTTGAACTTCTTTTTCTAATATTTCTTGTAAACTAGTACATTTCTCATCGACCATTATATCAACATATTCCATGAATTTCCTTTTGGAACGAGAGTCTACCTGAATGGAGTACGACCATCATGGGCTTGTTATACCACCAATTAGAAATGACTTGGTAATTTGAAGAAGGGAAACATATGGCTCATCAGTCTTTGATAACATTTGGTGTGTATTTGCACGTACAAATACATACTCATCATGTTGTATTGCAGATGGTTTGATCCAATTACATTTTAATAATATGGGACTAGTCTCACCATAATAAACTTGAATAATTTCCAGTATGAATCCAACATACAGTTTCTTTTCAGTTTCATGATGAAATTCAGCAGTAACAATAGAATCACAATTTTCCTTTCCTGTATCATTTTCTTCCACTCTTAAATGACTACCATAGACCCGCATCCCACTGAAAGAAGTAATTGATATATTTGGAGGTTGTGAAAGCTCAATTTCCTCGATCATTATATCCTTACCTTCTTGTGCTGCATCACTAATTGCATCAACAATCCAATCATCAAATTTTGGAAAAGAACCAACTCCAATATTCAAATCCTTAAGTGTACGCTTTCAAGATGGGTGCATACATGTTCGAATCTCTTATCCATATTTTCTACATAGAATATGAAAATACAAGATAGTAAGAATGATAATACTATAACTATTAAATTAAATTAAATAAATAAATTATCATGTAAATAATATTTCACCTGTGCCACTTTTCAAATGAGGATGTGTTTTGAACATAAGCAAGTATCACAGTTCTTTCCTCGATCGATATCTTGAACCGACATCCATTTCCTTCTAATAATTCACCTTCAACTCTCTCCTCTTCTTCATCATCCCATAAACATCGATTGACATTATTAAAATCCTTCATATATTCTTTGCAAAATCCTATGGCCTTTTGCATTGCATAGTCCTCACACATGTTGCCTTCTGGTTTTTCCTTGTTATGAACAAATTTTTTTAGAACCTTCGTATATCACTCTATAGGATACATTCATCTCATTCTTATCAGGCCACAATGCTCTGGTTTATGTTTTAGATGTATAAGAAGATGCATAGAAATATCGAATATTGTTGGTGCAAATTCATGTTCCAATAAGAAAAGGACTTCAACAACATCTTCCCTCAAATTATCAAAGTTTGAAGGATCTAACACATGCATACTCATTCTCTTCAATATGAGGCCCAACCTTATAATTTCCAATCTTGACCCCTTTTCCAAACTTGATATGACCACAATTGGTAAAATATCCTCGATTATGACATGATAGTCGTGGGTTTTGAGGCCTTTTAAGCCAGTAATGTAAGTTTTCCTTCTAACATTACTACTCACATATCCAGTAGGAAAGCCAGTCTAAGACATCAATGGCAAGAACTTTGCACATTGTTCCTTTGTCCACACATAAGGAGAAATAGGTTTTCTATATTTTCCATCACCATATCTTTTCAACCCAAATATTTTGATGAATCTTTAGTTCTTGAAGGTTTAGGCATGATGAAACTATATCATATGCACCAAAAAGAGTTTCTATAATAGAAAAAACTATGTTTTCTTAGTATGCATAAAGTCAACAATATGCCCAATGGTTATATGCTTAAAGTATGGAAACTTATAGAGTATGCTCAATCATTTTACACCACTTTCATTGAGTGGATCATTTTTACTACCAAGAATGCCACCATCTTCAACAAAATGCATTCTTTTTTCTACATTCAAAATAATGTAATCACTTGTTATTGCCGATAGTGCTTCACGATTCTCTTCCTTTCCATTGAAAGATGAATTTTTTCAACGATATGGATGCTCCATTTTAAGATAAGCATGATGTCCACAATAAATACACTTATGCAAACTGCTTGAGTGCCTCACAAAACCCTTAAAGATGCAAGCCGAACATCCATGGTATCCAAGCAGGAAAATCATGTATCATAAGCAATAAGAAGCTCTTAAAGTGAACTGGATTGAATCATTGTCCCTTGAAATTTGAAGTGATTCAATTCCTTTCCACATTTCTGTTAGATCATCAAATCATGGCTCTAAATAAACATCAATTGTATCTGAATTCACACTTTTATTTCCTAGTATAATCAAGGACAACATCAAGAAAAATGGTTTGGTTTCTAACCACGGAGGCAAGTTATAATTTATCACAAACACTGTCCATGTTGACCATTTAGTACCCCAATATGAGAATGGGTTCACCCCATCTAGATATAAACCCAACCTTATGTTATGAGGATCTTGAGAAAAATCAGGCCATTTGTTGTCAAATTCCATCCATGTCTTAGAATCAACCACATACCGTTTTTTTACATTGGTGCTCTTATTTTGCGCATGCAATTGCATAATATCAGCAATGTCTCAACATCTATACATTCGAAGTAACCGTAGGATTACTGGAAAGTGGCGAAGAAGCTTTCTAGGAACTGAATTTGATTTCAACCCTGGTCTATACCTCGGTTCTTTACATTTCAGACATTCATTCTCACTTGCATGATTTTTGCAAAATAACACACAACCACTCACACATGTGTGGATGTTCTCATACTATAATCCTAGCTTAGTGATTTTCACTTTACATGCACTGTGTTTTTTTTTTGCAATGTGTAGTCAGGTGGTAAAAACTAATGTAGCAATTCCAATAACTCATAAACACTCTCATTTGGCCAACCATGCACCATTTGCAAATTAAGAATTAGAAGGATTGTTGTCAAATGACTTAACCTACAAGTACCATACACAGGTTTTGAAGCAAACTCCATTAATTTGTTCCATTCATCCTTGAAACCCTCATTCATCATTCTATCAACTTCAATCCCTCCATCTAATATTGTTTCCTCTTCATCTACGTTTGTTTCCTCTTCGTCTATGCTTGGTGCCTCTACATCTCTCATGCTTTGCAATGGTATCCCATCTAGATAACTATTTTAAGGGAAAGGGTTTATACCGGTATGACCGAATCTCAACATATGTTCAAAAATCACTTTCTTTCTTATCTTCTTCCCACTGCGACAATCCTTACATGGAAATGCATATTTCTCCAATCTATTCTCATTGGCTATTCTCTCATCAAGTGCATGGTATTCATTTGATGACAAAAATGGTCATTAACTCATCTTCAATTTTATGCATTCAATTATGACACCGATATGTTAATATTACTTTCAAATATTTTCATCTATCTCATCTTGAATTGAAATTCAATATCAAATCAAATTCCTAGAAAAAAAATGGACTTTAAGACTTAATTTTTCCACTTTCCATTGAATTTTTTTTACTAGATTACTATTTATTAAGGAGGGTGCTTGTTCATTAGACAATGTAATTCTTTTGATCACCAATATTTACATTCTTAGCCAAAAAATTTCTCAAATATTGGTGCCTGTAAGTTTATTATTTTTTAAATTAAGTTCCAGTACAAGGCTTGAAGTGTTGATGTTTGGGCAACATCGAAAGCCATTCTCTAGGAGATTGGAATCAACCCAGAGCTAAGGACCTAGTTTACTAGTTAACTAGTTTAACTTAGTTAGATGAATTTGAACTTGGTTCTTTTCTCTTTTCAAGTATTCTAGTAGATAGATAGAAGAGTTGTGTGGGAGAGATAATCTAATTAGAACCAGGTATTTGAATTTTATATCTTTCATGTATAATAAGTGAGGTCTTCTAGTATTGTTAGAAGTGGTTTTTTACCACATTGGGAGCATGTATTTGGATGGATGTTTAATTGTAAATTAGTTTAAGTACTATCAAACTAGCTTTGATATCATGTTTAGGAACATAGATTTTAGAATCTCCCAACTGTTGATCAAAATATTCTTTTAAAATAGAGATATGTGAGATGGTAACAAGGTGGACTACATTATATTAACTCTTGAACTCAGCACCACTAAAATATTGGTCAGACCATGACCATTCAAAATATGTAGAGATATATGTGACAATAAGTAGCTAGGTGGTGGAATGATATGGATATGTTAACCCTTGATTTCAGAACCATATCAAGATTGATCAATCTACCCTTAAAAGATGGTTGTAATAAGACTTCAATACATAAAATTCCAAATACTTGTCAAACTAAACCACCCTGTACAAATATATATCTCTACAAAATACGGATGTGTAAATACAGAACCTCCCAAGCAAGGATAAGTTTAGGGGCGAAATTTATCCCATGGGCTATTTTTCCATTTTTTTTCCAAAAAACGATTCGCCAATTTGCATTTTTTCAAGCCCCATTTCGACCAATTTTGATGGGGTTAACTTTTTTCACTCTAAAAATTGCCAAAATATTATATAAACTATATAAAATCCTTATAAATTGTTAAATTTTCAGAATTTACTTCAATCTGATCTAGGATCTTAACTGAGAGAACAACATGTACAACAAATCTATAGCATATCAATCATGGACACAATAATGCAAGCACACAAGAGACACAGAGTTTACTTGGGGAAAACCATAAAGGTGAAAAACCCCAATAACTTCCTCATAGATAGATAGAGCAATGATACAACCAGAATACAAGAGATAGTCTTCTCCTAGCAGCAGAGCCTCCTCCTCCACAAGTGCGCCAATCTCCCAAGTGTGTGTGAGAGAATAGAATGTGTGAAATGAGAGAGACACACTCTCTATTTATACACTAACTTGACTTGACCTTTACTCAACTAGGTCGGCCTCAACTTAACCACTTAACATAATGTTGACTGGGCCGACCCCCACTAGGGTGGTCTAATAACCCTTTGACCCACATGGCTGACCCCCAATAGGGTGGTCTAATAACCCTTTGACCCACATGACTTATACAGGGCCGACCCCAATAAGGTGGTCTAATAACCCATCAAGTATAAGTTACGACACTTACAATATAAATGAAGACACTTCCGTATAGAGGAATAATAACATCTCTATAGGAATACAATATACATATATGTGAAATACATTCTGAAGTTACATATACATCAACACTCCCTCTTAACTAGGAAGGTATTTCTCGACATAGGTCTTCTAGCACAAGTCTTCTTCTCTGGATCATCATCACTGGATAATCGTCATCGAGTCATCATCATCGTCACTGCTGCTGCTATCTCAATCAATCTTTGAATCTAATCATCATAGAAAGTTCTACAGAGCCAGTCCTTTTTCATACTAGATGTAGGCCCACCACCTGCAGGTCTTCATCATCACTGGCCATACTGTGGAATCCTCGGGACTTATTACGTGCATCACAAAACCTGGCTGCAGCATCCCAGGCTATTACGAGCACACAGCTCTACCTGTCGGATCTCCTAAGAGCACATTACATGTGACCCATCACAAAACCTGGCTGAAGCATCCCAGGCTATTACGAGCACATAACTCTACCTGTCAGATCTCCGAGGAGCACATTACATGTGATCTCACCAAAAAACCTGGATGAAGCATCCTAGGATGTTATGAGCACACAGCTCTACCTATCGGATCTCCCAGGAGCACATTACATGTGGTCCACCACAAAACCTGGCTGAAGCATCTGAGGCCTTTTTCATCCTGTCCAGATCTCCCAGGAGCAAATTACATGCCATAGGACAAAACCTCGCAAGAGCATCTCAGGATGTTATAGGTACACAACTCCAACATGAAGATCTCCCAGGGCACAAATTACATGTCCTCCCAGATCAATGTCTCGAAAGAGCATCCTAGGCTGTTATGGGTATGCAACTCCGACCTATAGGATCTCCCAGACATGCTCATCTACACAACCTAATCCACGGCCACAAAGTATCATCCTGATACTCAGCATACATCAGCCTGATGTACACATGATCATCCTGATCATCATCACTACAACATCCTGCTGCATGTCATCTGGAGAAGCTCGTCATCCGCGATCACCTTGATCATACAATGCATCCATCTGATGCACACCAAGTATCTACCTAAAACATATCATCATACATAGTGTATCCACCTGATACATAGATACATGATCCACACAATGTATCCATCAACATACATGATCTACCTGATCATACAATATATCCACCTGATACATATACAGATACATGGTCCAAGCATCCAACATGATGCGTACATACATATAAATGATCCAACTGATCATATCCAGCATCCAACATGATGCACACATACATATATATATAAATGATCCAACTGATCATACAAAGCAGAAACTAGAACATCATCCAGCGCTTACATCCATAGCCATGTGAAGAATTCTCCTTCCAACATGCTTGGAATGGCTTCAGCAAATGTGTCCATCACTTCTTCCTCGAAGTGTCATCAATCTGAAGAACACCAAGCCTCTCCCTGAAGTACTCGAACTTCACCCTGGCTAGTGGCTTCGTCAGCACATTTGCAATTTGCTCATCCGTTGCAATGTACAGGAGCTTCACAGCTCCTCTCTGCACCATATCCCTGATATAGTGATATTTGATCTCTATGTGTTTCGATCTGTCATGAAACACTGGGTTCTCGGACAGCTTCACACAACTCTGGTTATCACAAAAGATACCAGTAGCATCCAATGGGAGATCAAATAACTCAGATAGTAGCTTCCGTAGCCATACTTCCTCACAACTAGCGGAACAGGCTGCAACATACTCTGCCTCAGCTGTACTCAGTGCTACACAGGACTGCTTCCTACTAAACCAAGAGATCACACCTGATCCCATACTGAAGCAGCACCCATATATGCTCTTCCTATCTGCATCACTGCCTGCCCAATCTGAATCAACATAACCCTGTAGGTTAAACTTTTGATTTGCTTCATACTTGAGCCCATAATCCACTGTACCCTTTAGGTACCTCAGAACATGCTTTACAGCAACCAGGTGAACACTCCTCGGATCCGTCAGGAACTGGCTCAATGTGTTCACCGCAAAGCAAATATCTGATCTCGTGTTCGTCAGGTACATCAAGGACCCAATCATCTGACGATACATAGAGACATCAACCGGCTCAGATGAAGCATCACAAAGAAGCTTCAGATTCGATGCCATAGGTGTGGCCATGGCCTTGCAATCCATCATCCCGAACCTCTTCAGTATCTCTACTGCATACTTCCCTTGTCCAAGGAAGATTCCATCTACACTCTTCGACACCTCCATGCCAAAAACAAATAGTGCATCATCCCCAAGTTCTTCATCTCGAACTCGGCACCAAGCTTCCGCTGCGTGTCGACAATCAATCTATCTTCACCTGTAACAAACAGGTTATCCGCATACAAAAGTAGTATCACTGGATTGCCTTCCTCAACCTTGTAGTAAAGGTTGGAATCTGCTTTATTCTTGGTAAAGCCCAAACTGGATAGAAAGTTGTCTATCCTACCATACCAAGTTCTGCACACATATATGACTACACCATGCTATCTTGAAATTCATATGGTGTATCTTCTATTTCATCACTTTTATATTTCTTTATGCTGCCATTTGTAGCATGCTTGATCTAATAGTTCCATTTGGAAGTGACAACAAACTTCCCTTCAGCTCTTGGGACCGCATCCCAAACATCGTTCTTCATGATCGACGGATCATGGCATTCTTCCCGTACCTTGGGAACTTCAATATCTTCAATAGATAATTTTGTTGCTTGAACAAATGTTGTAGTCCTTCTTTTGTAGGTGATGGTATACGATCTTTCCTACACAACAAGTTAAATTGCATGATTAGAAAACATCTCATAGTTTTCAGAACAAATTCTTACACATAAGTAAATATGTCAGACAGTCATGCAATTATCTTAGTCAATGCTTCAATACAACATTTATCCATATTCCGTAACTTTCTAGATGCTTTCCAATCTCTACCAAAACATTGTTAAGAGTGTGCACAACTCCTAACATGTCAACAAATAGGTTTCATTCTAGATAAGTAGAAATGGAATGTTGTACAATGCAATAGGCCAGTTACCCATCAAATGCATATTAGTAGTAAGTTGTTCTTTAATGCAATCATTCACATCCTAAATCTAGGAACATAAGCATATACATCATTGAATAATATTATTTAAACAAACAAGTATGTAAGGAATGGTAATTAAAATAATTATCTTTGTTTATTTGTTGGGTGAACTCCCTCTGATTCTTTGCTTCCTTGCAGGAGCTGCTGATTCTTCTACACCTTTATGTTGTGGAATGCAGAAGGATGGTCAACTCCCTTTGGATATCTGCATCCTTGCAGAAACTACTGGAGTATGCTCCTTTGCTTTCTTCCAGGAACAACTGGAGTGTGCTCCCTCTTGATCTTTGCTTCCTGGATTACCTGTTCTTGAAGTTACATCCATCCTTAATCACTATGCATGATTATTAGTATCATCATTGTGTTATTCTCGAGGTCTCATACATAATCACACATTTATTAGTATAATCTTAATACTATCAAAACACAATAATCTTAAACATGTATATTCATGATCATTCACAGATAATAAACATTAGTATTCAAGGTTTCAGGGAAGTCTTCTTTTACTCATACATATTCTTATTTGATCATAGGACTCTTCTGGTTAGTTGAATCATCAATCAAGATAAGAGATATAATATGCATAAAACCCATGATTATTCAAAACTATACCTTCATGATTCTTCTGGTTAGTCATATCATCAATAACAACCATGATTATTCAAACTTATGACTTCATGAATAATCATTATCAACAATACAACAATATAAGATCCTAACACAAGGTAGGATTCTAGCTTGATATAGGAAAAACATACCTCGATTTGCATGCTAGCTAGTTATGTCTAACATACCCGCATAATGTCTTCTGGTTCTCTTCAGTGACTTGTGCTAGTAACCTGCATGTCTCATAAGTTAACCATTGTAGAACCAAGCTATACATACCTCGAAAGTAGATCTTCTATGTGATCCATGACAATGGATGAATCTTTGTCTTCATGTCACCATGAGCATATGTTCTTGAAGTAGAACATGATTTGACTTTCTTGGTGTACCTTTTGTGTTAGCAAACAATCATAAACCTCATACAACATCACAATGCATTAGTACAATCATAAGTGGCAAAACCTTAATCAATGAATATCTTCTATTAAGGTGATACGACAAGTCCAGTAATTAATCAAGAATGTACTGTAATGATATGAAGACAAACATATGATAAACTTAACCACGAAACATACCTGTAAGCCATACCTATCAAGATTGCTTGTAATCTTCTTATGGAAGGCCTTAGCCTCATCTCCCTCTGAGACAAGAACTTCTTCACTTATGCAGGTGACCAATCCATCTTCTTCTAGGATTAATCCAATCCACTTGATTTGCAAGAACTGGACCTGGAGCTGGATTAGGGTTTGTCAAAGAAACCCCAAAAATTCAAACTTTGAATTTTAAACTTCTGAAAGGATAGAAATATGCACCTTAATGAGCTGATCAAGTTGGTATATTCAGAATTTGAAAACTGCAAAGTTTCACCCCTCAAAATTGCCTTTTAGATTTCTGGATTCACTAGGGAGGACCCTGAATTAGGGTTTGAGTTTCCCAGAGCTTCACCCAACCAAAATATTTGATCCAAAACTCTAAGCTTCGATTTTTCTGAGGAGCTTCCAGCTGTGGTCATAGATTTCCAAAATTCCAATTTTTTGCAAAAGCCCTAATTTTCCATCTTTCCGATCAAAGTCCCGAACTGGGGTTTAATCAAGCCCAGCCTTCTGCCCAACCAAAAAATCTGATCTTGGTCTCTAAATTTTGATTTTGATGAGTAGCATCCAGCCGTGGTCTCTGATTACAAAAATTCCAACTTTCTCCGAAGCCCTAAATTCCGGAAGCCATTAATGAAGGTACTCAAAAATAATTATGTTTTGACAGAAATATGTACCTGATTGTTTTTGGTGTAGCTCTGAAATTTTTGATCCACAGGGTCTCAAAAATTTTCCTGAGATAGCCCGACCTGTTATATTTCCATCTCAATAGGTCTAAACTCAATTGGATTCTCTGAGAGAGAGTTATGCCAAGTGTCGCAATGTGACCTGTTTATGGGATAATACAGGAGAGCGAACTTGTATGGAGTTCCACTTGTCACTATTTCAACTGCGGCCTCTGAAAACATTTTTATGAGATAGCTCACCCTGTTATCTTTCCATCCTAATAGGTCTGACCTCAATTGGACTCTCTGAGAGAGAGTTATACAAAGTGTCGCAACGTGACCTGTTTATGGGATAATACAGGATAGCAAACTTGTACGGTGTGCCACGTGTCACTGGTTCAACTTCGGTCTCTGAAAATTTTTCTTGAGATAGTACAGTCTGTTTAATACCTACCACGATTTACGAAATTTCATTTGGAGCTTCCTAGCCCAAGTTATGACCTTTTTCCCAAGGTCACCTGGTTTTGACTCAGATCTGGAAGAGGCAAAAACCCTATATTGTATAGATCATAAATCCCAAAGTACAATGAATTAGAGGTTTTCCTTTGGACATAAGGTACATGGGGATCTGGTCTTCGACCTATAAAAGTTTTAGATCCGAAAAATTTGCCAAAACAGATTTATAGTGAAAGTGCTACGATGACTAGTTTTTGCTATATCAAGCCCTAGCATCGTAAGTGCAACAAGTGTCATACATGCCATATCATGCCTTCTTTCAGGCTAGCTCTGATACCATGTTAAATTTTCATAATTTACTTCAATACGATCTAGGATATTCACTGAGAGAACAACATGTACAACAAATCTACAGCATATCAATCATGGACACAATAATGCAAGCACACAAGAGACACAGAGTTTACTTGGGGAAAACCATAAAGGTGAAAAACCCCAATAACTTCTTCAGAGATAGATAGAGCAATGATACAACCAGAATACAAGAGATAGTCTTCTCCTAGCAGCAGAGCCTCCTCCTCCACATGTGCGCCACTCTCTCAAGTGTGTGTGAGAGAATAGAATGTGTGAAATGAGAGAGACACACTCTCTATTTATACACTAACTTAACTTGACCTTTACTCAACTAGGTCAGCCTCAACTTAACCACTTAACATAATGCTGACTAGGCCGACCCCCACTAGGGTGGTCTAATAACCCTTTGACCCACTGGGCCGACCCCCAATAGGGTGGTCTAATAACCCATCAAGTATAAGTTACGACACTTACAATATAAATGATGACACTTCCGTATAGAGGAATAATAACATCTCTATAGGAATACAATATACATATATGTGAAATACATTTCGAAGTTACATATACATCAACATAAATTGAAATAGTTTTAGAAAAATATTGCCAAATATTTTACAGTTGACATTTTGAGAATTGGTAAGATTCGCCAAGGTTTATACACTTTAAAATAAGTATGGGTCCTTAAAATTAACCCGCTCCCAAATATTTGTCTAACTAAACCACCCTCTACAAATATATATCTATAGAGATGTGTGCTGATAACTAGGTGGTGGAGTTCCTTTCTAGCTTAAACCTTGAACTTGTAACCTTCCAAATATTGGTACCACCATCTTTTAGAAGGATATTGGTACAACCATATTTTACAATGATATTATCCCAAAAATCATCAACACTTCTGATTTTTTTCCTGCATTTGATATACAACAAGACTTTCAATTGGATTTTTTTTCTAACATCAAGCAATCAAGATGTAAAGCCATTGTTATAAAGTGTCATAACATGAGAAATATTTACTAGCTTCCCAATCCATCAACTAGCAAATTGAGCAATAAATATTTATAGACACTAGTGTCAACTTTCACATGGATTGCATGCTTAATTGGCCTTTAACATTTGCATGCTTGCACACAAGCAATGCTGGTTTCATCTCATTTTGCATCCTCTTCTACAAATGACAACAATAGAAAATGGTTAAAACTTGCCACGAGAAGAAGGAAACTAAAGAAAATTAAAACATAGCTCTAAAGGAATTGTGAGGAAGGAACAATGACAAACATTGGCATTTTCCCAAGTAAGAACAAATCATAGTGGTAAATTCATCCATTTGTGCCATTTTATATGTTCACAGGGCTAGGATTTATACTTTCATTGGACGTTGGCCCCATATTATGTTTTTGCAAGTCCTTGAATGGGTAGCATAAAGTTAATCAATGAAATAAACTCTATTAGTGCCCACAAATGTCTAGTTATCTAGTGTTCCATGTAGATTTTTGGATTGAGGGTACATACATTTTTTCAACTATCATTAATGCACATGTTGCATATGTGCTAGGTTGTAGGTGTGGTTTTCACAAATGTGTGATCCTTGTATCCTTTCTACAATAGCCAAACACTATCAGAAGTAGATATCTCCAAGGAATTCAATGTGGTCAATGAAAAGAGTGCTTGCATCTAGCAACTCATAGAAGGAGACCTTGGATTTTGACACATAACTAGTGGCGCCAATTTCTATGAATGAAATTTCATTCTCATTCTACTAGAAATTCTATTAATACTATTAATACTTTTAAATACATAGATATATATTAATGGAATTTCGATTTTTAAGGAAAAAAAGGAAATGAACAACATCTACACTTTCTCTAGCAAGCAGAGGACACAATCAATGCGAAATTTGTCATATGAAATGGGTTCTTAAGGAAAGATTTCAAATGCACATAGTCTATCAAACAATGGGGAAAAAGAAACTATGTCAACACTCCATGTAAATGTCAAATAACATCTAATGCTTATGAAGGGGAAATTGTTCTATTTCTTCAAAAGTTTGGACAAGACTAGACTTTGGGTTTTGATTTTCCCATGACATCAAACAACCAAAATTTGAAGACATTCCTGTGGAGCATCTAACAGGGAACATAAAAAAACCAATAAACCAAGCAACAAATATTTCAATGGGATGTCCTGAACCATCATCTGAAGGCCTTTAGTTGCAGACCCTGGACCACAATGCAAGAACCTACATGTTCTTCAAGGAAAATGCATATAGATACAATGGCCTTTCAGCTATTAAACTGTTGCAGTCTATGCAATTAATGAAAAACAATGGGAAATGAATTTTCCTTTGGGTTCAATGCATATTTTTCTTTAGGATAAATGTATTTTCCTTTTGACTTGATGTAAAGTGTAGAGAAATAATTGAAATACATTTTTAGGGATTGCTAAAGCTATTTGGCAAGCACTAGAAGGAAATAAACAAAGAATCATAGGACAGGGCCACTTTGCATTTAGTTTGGTGAGCATTTGCACAATCTGACAACATGAATGTAGTACAAGATTCCACTTGCAAGTCAAATGCCATTATAGAATCAAGGTCCAAGAATCCATATTTTCCATGAGAAACCATGTAGAAATCACATGGACTTCTATACATGCTAACCAGAAGGCTAATGGGGAAAATCCCCTGGTCCAATACAAATGCTTCTGCAACTAAGAAAGACCATGCTATTTGGAAAAATGGTTGGATTGAATGCACAGTGAAACTTCCAACCTCCCTAGTGGGCCGATTTCAAAATGCCAACTACCCATGATATCATCCATGGAATGAGCCCACTACCCTTCTCTCTATGCATGTTTCTATGGTCCTAGTTTTTTGGATTATCGACATAGAGAATAAGTGCAGATAGGAATTCATAACAAAGGAAATTGGAGTCTAGAAACCTAATGAATGATACAAGATTTTTTTTAAGGAAAACCATCCACCCCATTACTCTATCCATCTGATTCTAATTCTTAACACCAAAAAAGTGCTCACTAACTCATCCCTTTGGACATACACCACTGTTGACCAAATTTACTACCAACCTCGCCTCCAAAACCCCATAAAACCCAAATGGATATTAAAAATACCCAGAACCTCCCTCAAAAACATACTAGAACCCCAAAAGAGGGTTAAAATCAAACAAATAGGGAATAAAACCCAAAAGAAAAAGAGAAAATAGGACAAACACCCTAAAAATCCCTAAAACCCTAATCCAAGTTTATAAAAAGGGGTGGAGGCCCCTCATTTCATATCCCTCACTCACTTTACCCTCATGCTGCTAATTTTTTTCCAAAGCCTTAAGCCATCCATATTTGTGCCTTTTGGCCTCCCCTTGAGATAAAATTTTAGCCACCATCAAAGCATTGGAGAGAAGAGTACCGAACCAAGGAGCTCCGGAGCACACTGCCAAAACTCCACCAGTGTCATCTTTGAGGTAAATGTATTTTTGCAAGCCCTTTGCTTTCCCATAATATATAAAAAAAAGATGCTTTATTCTACGGTTTTTTCAAGTATACCGTTCATTGTTTCAAGTCATATTATATTCCATGCACATGTTTAAGCTCATATTTACTGTTTAATGGTATTTGCTTTAATTGTTTGTACATAGTTTATTGTTAGTTACTTCCACACTATTGTTAAGGATTCCATAATCCTTAACAGGTGCTAATTTGCACAAGTTGAGGATAAAACATGAGCTACAGTTTGGCGACTCCACTGTCTGAACCCCTCTCTGACAAGTTTAGTTTTAATGATATTTTTGTTTGCAGTTCTGTTTTCTGTTTTTTCTTGCTTAGTTTATTAGTTTTTCCTGTTTTCCTATATGGTTGCAACCAGTTTGCAGTCGAGTAGAAAACAACGTATTTTTCACTGATAACTGCAGTCCAACCAAAAGATGTTCCTCACCTTCGCACGGTCTACACATCGGCTTCTTATCCTTTTGCTGCGACCCAAAACACGAGATTTTCTTATCTATTCGTGGTCCTAAGCGTAGCTGTTCCTCACCTTCGTGCGTTCTGCACATCAGCTTCTTAGCCTTTTGCTGCGACCCAAAAAACGACTTCGCCTTACCTATTGGTGGTCCCGACTGTGGTTGTTTTCCATATTCACACGGACTGCATCGCATAAAACCCAGTCTCCTCCTCATGGCTCGCACCTCTCTTCCCGCGGCCTCGTCCCCGCACTAGAGCAACGTCGCTCACCACCATGACATATATGCGGTCCTCGTCGCAAGCCAAACTAGTCACCAGTTTGGCTTCCACCGTAGCAACACCCTCGTGAATTATGCTGCAAAATGCAGCTTTCCTAGCGATCTGCGCACTTCCACCACCCCACTCGCACAACAAAAACCTCCGCTATTTATGTGCTACACACTGCACTCTCTGATCCAAAACTTGCATTGCACACCGCTTCCTTCGAGCTGAAACTTGCACTGCAAACTGCAAGTATCGCACCGATACTCATGCTGCACCATGCCCAAATTCCCAGAAATTGCGCTACACACCACAGCTTTTAGCACAAATGTCACACTGCACACCGCACCGAGAAGGCCCTTAGCCGTGCTCTGATTTCTACTTTTTTCCTAATTTTAGTTGTTTAAAAAAAAAAAAAATTGTTTTAAGTCTTTCAATCAACATTCAATTTCCAGTATTGTTTCCATTTTTCTAGCATTTAAATACCATCTTTTTATTTGCTATTTAACAGCCAACATTATCATTGCACACACTCTGACACCTAACTCAAGTGAGCCCTAAAAAACTACTTAACTCAACCAACTTTTGACCCCACTTGGGGAACACAGAAGAATTTGGTAGCTAGGTAGGGCAAGGGGGATAGGTTTCCAAATAACACCCCTTTGTCACTCACATCTGAGACATAGTTGTTGTCATTTAAGGTGCCAAAATCCCTTACTATTTTTTGACACAGTTACGACCAATTTTTTGGAAAGGCCTCTCCCTTAGGAGAGTTGAAGTGGCGAGACTGGTTCCGGAGGCCTGAGTGGAATACCGCAATCCATTCAGTCACCGAAGACTACCTACTTCTTCGTCCATGTGTGCTGATTCCTTTTAGGCCCACACGGTGATAGGACTGGAGCTGCAGATTCACCTTTCTGGACGTGTCATGAATGGGGTATCTTAGTTGCCTTTATTCTAGGATTGTCTACTCGGTGTCCCTCCTGGTAGGGGGATATCATTGGCCTTTGGTTCCACTTTTTGTATTGTCTGGTCGGGATTTCATCACCCTGCAGAGGATACATTGAGTTTGAATCAACATACCTTCTAGTTAGGTGTTTCCATGCTCCCTTACCGCCCCTGGGTCTAGTGAGTACACCTTTTTTCTCTTTTTAGTAGCCTTTGTCTGTTGGTATTCTGACCATTTTTTACCGCTCCATGCGATTGCAACATAGCTATTGCAACATGCATTTTGAGCATTGTTGTTGGTCTGAGTGCCTCCTTTTTTTATGCTCTCCTTGTGCACACACGGTTGCACTAGGATTTTTGAGCTTTTTACTCACCACACCTCACTCAGAATACCCTCATTGTCATCATTGAGTCCCAAAGATAGTCCCAGCGCCAACGGGGCCAACCTCTGTAGCACAATCTACTTGGATCCCCCCGTCACAGACGTAGACCCTCGTTGCTTGATCCAGATGCCCCTTATACCACATCTGAGTCAGAACCAGAACACACCACACATTTGGCTCCATCTAGCCCCTTAGCCAACATGACGTTCAACCCCTTTTTCAGCAGGATGGTCAAGGGAGGATCCACCACATATCCAGCTACCACCTCAACAGTCACACCGTCTACAAGCCCTACGCCTACCATTAACACCACTACATCCATCCCAGTGCGTATTTTCTTAGTTACTAGATCAAATCCAGCAATGACTAGTGTCATGCTTAGGGGCAGCGGCCCCACTATCGTCGCCATGACCCACACCGTCGCCCCACACATTGGGGGAAGCACCCCCACCATGGCTACTATGGCCCACACCGTCGCCCCACACATTGGGGGAAACACCCCCACCATGGCTGCTATGGCCCACACCATCGCCCCACACATTAGGGACAGCACCTCCACTATGGCCACAATGGCCCACACCATTGCCCCACACATTGGGGGTAGTGGCCATACCATCGTCGACACGACGAACACACTTCCCCCACCACCTATGATGCACCTTCCTGCTAGTTTTCCATTCATGGCCAGTCTGAACCTCCCTGACTTGGCTAAGTTGACTAATGATCCGATACGACATGATCCTACGTGGCCTCCTATGCCTACCAAACTCCCCTCGGACATACTCAAATTCGAGGGAAAGGGAGGAGAAGACCCTCAAAATCATATCATGTCTTTCCACTTATGGTGTTCCTCTAACTCCATCATGGACAACTCTATTCACCTTTGACTACTACAGAGAACCCTTACTGGAGCTGCAACCAAGTGGTATATTGACTAACTTCATGGGACCCACCCTACATTCACATCCCTTTCCTCCACTTTCCTACAATTCTTCCAGCTACCCATTCATTACGATGCCGGTGTAGAGATCCTCTTGTCTTCCAGACAGAACACCACCACACACATCATGGACCAAATCCATGAATGGCGTAAACGACGTATGTTATGCAAGATCAAGTTGGATGACCAGATCCTTTTAGACTGGTTGCTCAAATCTCTCATACCAACCATCGCAAAGGATGTGGAATCTGAGTGACCCCAGTCTGAGGAAGAAGCAATTCTCAAAGCTCAATAGTTTGACCTCATCTCTGCCCAATCCGTCTATCTATATTCTATTTTACCCGATGCCCCCCGTGTGGACTCAACCTAAACTGATGTGCCCGGGGAATCCCATGCTACTGATGGTATCATCGGGCATGTGGCATCATGCCCTCAACCATACACAACTATGCCTGCCACTAGTGGCCCCGACGTCTCACACGCTACGTCCTATTCCGGAGCGACTACTTCATACGTCCCCATCATTAGACCTCCTCATATCCATGGACCATCATGCCCACCGCAATCTTATGGCCATGCACCCCCACCTTATAATTCTCCTATGGGACAACCTAGATTTTATCAACACCCAGCTCTGCCCACCCATTCACACCCCCAAGTCCAGCAGGCTTACTATCCCCCACAAGCCCCAATTGTGCAACCACCAGTTCCTCCAGTTTATCATTCGCAACCGACCCCACCAGTTATGGCCCAACCTCAAGCACATTTCGGCTACTACCTGCCGCCAGCACCCTCACCACCTACTCAACCACAGAATCCTCCCAATCGCCAAGGGCAAGTTTACGCCCAACAACACCCACAGCAAAATCATCCTGCTCAACGCAACCAGCAAGGCCAATAGAATAGGGGAAGAGGATGGAACCGGAAGAATAACCAACCCCAGGACCAAGGCGATCAACAACCAAACACCCCCAATAACAACAACGTCGTCGCAACTAACCAAAATCCTGATAGAGCACCTCATCAAGGCAAGAATCCCAACCTACGAACAAATCATCCTTGTTCCATATGTGGGGTATACGGCCACTATACACACAATTTTCCGCATTTAGATCGTGCCCGTCAACTTTGGACAGACGATGCCCAACGCCAAGGACAAGCTGCTCCTCCTACACAACCCAACCCCAAGCCACACCCCATGGTACTGCAAAATCCCTTTCCCACGCAACGAATAGTAAATGCCCAACCACTACCTCCTCCTCAAGGAACCGCACAACCACCTCAGCAAATCACATATGCTACACAGACAAGCCAACCCATGGATTCGGGTACTCACCATCTCCTCATGATGCCATCAACTGACATCAACCTTCAAATGCATTGAAATCAATACGAACCTAATCCTGAAACCCCCCCCCCCGTTGATACTACTGCCCCCCCCAGATTAGCCCTTACGCATTCCCCCACCACACGGCAATGGGGCCCCCAAAGCCCCTCATTTTCCACTATGGCGAATCAACAACAATCCTAACGCCCATGCCGCAACAAATTATAATATCGTAGAAGATCTAACACAATACCCTGTGGCTATGTCAGCATTGGAAGTCCTGAAGAACTACCCCACACAAAGGAAACTGTTGTTATCCTCCATCGACACAATAGACCCTAATGACTCTCGACTGATGGCATTTCACTTAGACCAAGCTGAACCACGTTTTCCTTCAACACTAGCCTTCTAGGTCTCTATATCAATTCGGAACCTAGTCATCCATCGATGCATCATCGATGAAGGCACCTCCACTTGCATTATGTCGACGTTTGTTTGGAAGAAGCTTGTATCTCCCACTCTACAGCCATCAACAACTGCATTAAGAGCTTACGATGGTTGTGCAACCCAATCCCAGGGTCTTTTGACCAATGTTCCCATCTAGTTAGCAGGAAAAATAGTCCTAATCGATATAGAGGTTATCAATGCACAACTTGATTAAGGCCTCTTACTTGGTCGTAGTTACATGTATGTTATGAAGGTCGTTGAAGGTCGTTGCTTCTTCCGTCTTCCGCATCATGATGTTTCCCCATGAGGGACATATAGTCAAAATCGACCAAATAACATATTACGATCCCAATGTCGCAGCTGCCCCCAAGAATGTTCTCCCCATGATCGAACAACTCGTGCACAATGCTCCTACATCATTAATCTCCACAGTTGGACCCAGATTATACTTGGAGTCACCCATGACTTCCACGTTCCAATCCATTCCACCTCCTCTAAAGATAACTAAGATATCGGATCTTTGCAAAATTTCCTGCAACCATGCAGCGCCCAACTAGCAACCGCTCTTACTACCACAACCACCATCGTTACCAAGTTACATCAGGGAAACACCCATCCATACGATCCCATTTTTATTTCCACCATCTGGATTGATAAGTACACCGGTGATGGCAACTTTAAACCTCCCCGAATTAACCCTAGGTCTACCCGTGTTGTATTTACCTGCCCCTACTCCTACACCAACACCACAGGTCATTCTTCAACCAGTTCAATCTATTAACACTTCCAACCGCCCACCACCAAGAGTGGCGAACATGCCCGACTATCCCCCTTCCATCCACATCTGCTACACAACCTCCCCCACCACCACCTAAAAATAATGGAGGTAGAGGCCTGCAAAACTATACCACCCCACCGGCAAGAAAAATAGTGGCACCCCAACCACCTGTTAATTTTTCAAAAATTTCAATCTGATCTAGGATCTTAACTGAGAGAATAACATGTACAGCATATCTACAACATATCAATCATGGACATAATAATGCAAGCACACAAGAGACACAAAGTTTACTTAGGGAAAACCATAAAGGTGAAAAACCCCAATAACTTCCTCAGAGATAGATAGAGCAATGATACAACCCAAGCATAAGAGATAGGCATTTCCTAGCAATAGATTCTCCTCCTCCACAAGTGTGCCACTCTCCCAAGAGTGTGAGAGAGAATAGAATGATAAAATAGAGTGCCTCCCGCACTCTATTTATACTTGACTTGACTTGCCTAATAACCTTTACTAGGTCGGCCTTAACTTAACCACATAACATAATGCTGTCTGGGTCGACACCCAATAGGGTGGTCTAATAACCTTTGACCCACATGGCCGACCCCCAATAGGGTGGTATAATAACCCTTCGACCCACATGACTTATACAGGGTTGACCCCAACAAGGTGGTCTAATAACCCATCAAGTATAAGTTACGGCACTTACAATATAAATGACAACACTTCCGTATAGAGGAATAATAACATCTCTATAGGAATACAAACACTTCCGTATAGAGGAATAATAACATCTCTATAGGAATACAAACACTTCCGTATAGAGGAATAATAACATCTCTATAGGAATACAAACACTTCCGTATAGAGGAATAATACCATCTCTATAGGAGCACAATATACATATATGAAATACATTCCGAAGTTATAGATACATCAACACTCCCTGTTATCTAGGAAGGTATTTCTTCACATAGGACTTCTATCACTGGTGCTACTATCTCAATCAATCTCTAAATCTACTCATCGTAGGAAGTTCTATAGAGCCAGTCGTTTTTCATACTGGATGTAGGCCCACCACCTACAGGTCTTCATCATCACTGGCCATACTATGGAATCCTCAGGACTTATTATGTGTGTCACAAAACCTTAAAAGAGTCTCTTGACTAGCAAGAACCCTAAAGAGCATCTGAGGCCTTTTTCATCCTATCCATATCTCCAGGACTTATTACATGTGACTATCACAAAAATTTAAAAGAGTGTCCCAGGAACGTTTATGTGCATAGCACAACTGGCAAGAACTCTAAAGAGAATCCCAGGACTTATTATGGGCACATAGCCCAACCTATCGGATCTCCTAGGTCTAACATGTAGCAGCCCACCACAAACCCTTGAAAGAGCATCCCAGGACTTATTATGGGCACACAGCCCAACCTATCGGATCTCCCAGGTCTTACATGTGGCCCACTATCACAAACCCTCGAAAGAGCATCCCAAGAACATTTATGTGCCTAAGCACGACTCGCAAGATCTCCAGGACTGATTACATGTGACCTCTGCTACAAACCCTCGAAAGAGCATCCTAGGACTTATTACGGGCACACAGCCCAACCTATCAGATCTCTCGGGTCTTACATGTAGTAGCCACCACAAACCCTCGAAAGAGCATCACAGGACTTATTATGGGTACACAGCCCAACCTATCGGATCTCCCAGGTCTTACATGTGGCCCACTATCACAAACCCTCGAAAGAGCATCCCAGGACTTATTACGAGCACACAGCCCAACTTATCGGATCTCCCAGGTCTTACATCTGATACACAGTGCCAGTCCTTTTTCATATTGGATGTGACCTAGAACAAATCTAGGATTTCCTTTGCACAACCTATCCATGGCCATAGAGTATCAACCTGATACTCACCATACATCATCCTGATCATCATCACTACATCATCCTTATGAAAGTCATCTGGAGCAACATCCTGAAGCTCATCATCCATGATCATCCTGATCATACAATGCATCTACCTGATGCATACAAAGTATCTACCTGATCATACATAGTATCCACCTGATACATATACAGATACATGGTCCAAGCATCCAACATGATGCATATACATATAAATGATCCAAATGATCATATCGAGCATCCAACATGATGCATACATACAAATACATATAAATGATCCAACTAATCATATCCAGCATCCAACATGATGCATACATACATATACATATAAATGATCCAACTAATCATATCCAACATCCAACATGATGCATATACATATAAGTGGTCCAACTGATCATATCCAATATCATCCTGATGCATATACAGAGCAGTAACTGGAGCATCGTCCTGATGCTCATCATCCAGCGCTTACATCCACAACCATGTGAAGGATCCTCCTTCCAACATGCTTGGAATGGATACAGCAAATGTGTCTATCACTTCTTCCTCGAAGTGTCGTCAATCTGAAGAACTCCAAGCCTCTCTCTAAAGTACTCAAACTTCACTCTGGCTAGTGGCTTCGTCAGTACATCTGCAATCTGCTCATCCATCGCAACATACAAGAACTTCACTGCTTCTCTCTGTACCATATCCCTGATATAGTGGTATTTGATCTCTATGTGTTTCGACCTGTCGTGGAACACAAGGTTCTCAAACAGCTTCACAAAACTCTAGTTGTCACAAAAGATACCAGTAGCCTCTAGCAGGAGATCAAATAACTCTGACAGTAGCTTCTACAGCCATACTGCCTCACAACTAGCTGTACAGGATGCAACATACTCTGCCTCGGTTGTACTCAATGCTACGTAGGACTGCTTCCTGCTAAACCAAGAGATCACACTTGATCCCATATTGAAGCAGCACCCAAAAGTGCTCTTCCTATCTGCAGCACTGCCTACCCAATCTAAAATCAACATGACCCTGTAGGTTAAACTTTTGATTTGCATTATACTTGATCCCATAATCAACTGTACCCTTCAGGTACCTCAGAATATGCTTTACAGCAACTAGGTGAACACTTCTTGGATCTGTCAGGAACTAGCTCAATATGTTCACCGTAAAGCAAATATATGGTCTCGTGTTCATCAGGTACATCAAGGACCCAATCATCTTATGATACATAGTGATATCAACCAGCTCAGATGAAGCATCACACAGAAGCTTCACGTTTGATGCCATAGGTGTGGCCATGGCCTTGCAGTCCATCATCCCGAACCTCTTCAGGATCTTACTGCATACTTCCCTTGTCCAAGGAAGATTCCATCTGCACTCTACCACACCTCTATACCTAGAAAATATTGCATCATCCACAAGTTCTTTATCTTGAACTCGACAACAAGCTTCCGCTACATGTCGGCAATCAATCTATCTTCACCTGTAATAAACAGGTCATCCATATACAAAAGCAGTATCACTGGATTGCCTTCCTCAACCTTGTAGTAAAGGTTGGAATCTGCTTTAGTCTTGGTAAAGACCAAACTGGATAGAAAGTTGTCTATCCTACCATACCAAGTTCTGCACATATATGACTCCCTGTCATGTGTCTCAGAACCAAGTGGCTGCTCCACATACACTTCTTCTTCAACTACACCATTCAAGAAAGCTGTCTTGAAATCCATCTGGTGTATCATCCATTTCATCACTACAGCGAGAGCCAGCACGGATCTAATGGAAGTGTATCTGGCTACAGGAGCAAAATTCTCTATGCTACTACCTGTAGCATGCTTGGTCTTGTAGATCCTCTTGGAAGTCACTAAAGATTCCCCTTCAGGTCTTGGGATTGCATCCCAAACATCTTCATGATCGACTAGTACTCCTTGATCATGGCATTCTTCCCAGATCCTGGGAACTTCAATATCTTCAATATTTTCAATAGATAACTTTGTTGTTGAACAAATGTTGTAGTCCTTCTTTTGTAGGTGATGGTATACGATCTTTCCTACATAACAAGTTAAATTGCATGATTAGAAATCATCGCATAGTTTTCAGAACAAATTCTTACACATAAAGAAATATGTCATACAGTAATGCAATTATCTTAGCCAATGCTTCATTACAACATTTATCCATATCCCGTAACTTTCTAGATGCCTTCCAATCTCTACCAGAACATTGTTAAGAGTGTGCACAACTCCCAACATGTCATCAAAGAGGTTTCATTCTAGATAAGTAGCAATGGAATGTTGTACAGTGCCATAGGCAACTTACCCATGTATATTAGTAGTATACTATTCATCAATGCAACTATTCTAATATGCATAATACACAACCTTTTTCTAGGAACATGAGTATATGCATTATTGAACAGTATTATTTAAACAATAAAATATGCAAGGAATGATAATTCAAATACTTATCTTTGTTTGTTTGTTGTAGGGTTGACTCTCTCTCAGTCTTTGCTTCCATTCTGTAACTCCATTCTAATGTGGATTGTGAGAAGTGGTCAACTCCCTCTGAATATCTACATCCTTGCAGAAACAACTGAAGTGTGCTCCCTCTTGACTTTTTCTTCCTGGATTACCTGTCCTTGAACTTATATCCATCCTTAATCACTATGCATGCTTATTAGTATCATCATTGTGTTATCCTCGAGGTCTCATACATAATCACACATTCATTAGTATATTCTCAACACTATCAAAACACAATAATCTTAAGCATGTATAGTCATGATCATTTCAAACAGAAATAATAAGCATTAGTATTCAAGGACTCTTATGTTTTAGTCATATCATAAATTAACGTAAGAAACATAATATTCCTAAACCCGTGATTACTCAAACCTATACTTTCATGACTCTTCTGGTTAGTCATATCATCAATTAAGGTAAGAAACATAATATGCATAAACCCGTGATTACTCAAACCTATACTTTCATGACTCTTCTGGTTAGTCATATCATCAATTAAGGTAAGAAACATAATATGCATACACCCATGATTATTCAAACCTATGAATAATCATTATCAATCATTCCATGTATACTTATATAAGAGATCCTATCACAAGGTAGGATTCTAACTTGATATAGGAAAAACATACCTGGATTAGTATGTTAGCTAGTTATGTCTAACATACCCACATGATGTCTTCCTGTTCTCTTCAATGGCTTGTGCTAGTAACCTGCATATCTCATAAGTTAACCATTATAGAGCCAAGTTATACATACCTTGTAAATAGATCTTCTATGTGATCCATGGCAATGGATGAACCTTTGTCTTCATGTCACCATGGTCATATGTTCTTGAACTAGAACATGATTTGTCTTTCTTGATGTACCTTTCATGTTAGTGGACAACATAAATCTCATACAACACCATAATGCATTAGTACAATCATAAGTGTCAACACCCTAATCAATGAATATCTTCTATCATGCATTCATAATTTTATCAAGGTGATACGACAAGTCTAAATTTAATCAAGATTGTACTAACCGTAATAAAATGAAGACAAACATACAATAAACTTAATCATGAACAAATCTCGAAACATACCTGGATGAGTCATACCTGTCGAGATTGCTTGTAATCTTCTTATGTAAGGCCTTAGCTTCATCTCCCTCTGAAATAGGAACTTCTTCACTTATGCAGGTGACCAATCCATTGTCTTCTAGGATTAACCCAATCCACTTCAGTTGTAGGAACTGGATCTGGAGTTGGATTAGGGTTTGTCAGAGAAACCCTAAAAATTCAAACTTCTGAAAGGATAGAAATGTGCACCTTGATGAGCTAGTCAAGCTGGTATACTCATAATTTGAAAACTGCAAAGTTTCACCCCTCAAATTTGCCGTTGAAACTTCTGGATTCACTAGACATGACCCCAAACTAGGGTTTGATAAATCCCACCCTTCTGCCCAATCAAAAGGTTTGATCCAAAGATCTAAGCTTCTATTTTTTTGAGGAGCTTCCAGGCGTGGTCCCAGATTTCAAAAATTTCCATTTTTGCAAAAGCCCTAATTTTCCACTTTTCCGATCAAAGTCCCGAACTAGGGTCTGATCAAGCCTGGCCTTCTGCCCAACCAAAAATTCTGATATTGGTCTCTAAATTTCAATTTTGATGAGTAGCATTCATCTGTGGTCTCCGATTGCAAAAATTCCATCTTTCTCCGAAACCCTAAATTCCCGAAGCCATGAATGAAGGTGCTAAAAAATAATTATGTTTTGACAGAAATATTTACCTGATTTTTTCTCGTGTAACTCTGAACTTTTCTATCCACAGGGTTTGAAAATTTTTCTTGTGATATCCTGACCTATCATATTTCCAACCCCATAGGTCTAACCTCAAATCGATTCTCTGAGAGATAGTTATGCCAAGTGTCGCAATGTGAAATGTTTATAGGATAAAACAGGAAAGCGAACTTGTATGATGTGCCACGTGTCACTGGTTCAGTTTCGGCCTCTAAAAAAGTTACCTGAGAAATTACAGTATGTGCACTACCTGTCACTTTTTATGAAATTTCATTTGGAGCTTCCTAGCCCAAGTTATGATCTTTTATCCAAGGTCACCTGTTTATGACTGAGATCCGGAAGAAGCATAAACCCTATATTGTACAGATCATAAATCACAAAGTACAATGCATTAGAGTTTTTTCGTTGGACACAAGGTACATGGGGATCTTAGCTTCACTCTGTACGCTTTTTAGACCCTAAAACCTTGCCAAAATTTATTTATAGTGAAATTTCTATGATGACTGGTTTTTGCTATATCAAGCCCTAGCTTCGCAATTGCAACAAATGTCATACATGCCATACCATGCCTTCTTTCAGGCTAGCTCTGATACCATGTTAATTTTTCAGAATTTACATCATTCTGATCTAGGATCTTAAGTGAGAGAACAACATGTACAACATATCAATCATGGACACAATAATGCAAGCACACAAGAGACACAGACTTTACTTGGAGAAAACCATAAAGGTGAAAAACCCCGATAAATTCCTCAGAGATAGATAGAGAAATGATACAACCCAAGAATAAGAGATAGGAATCTCCTAGCAGTAGCTTCTCCTCCTCCACAAGTGCACCTCTGTCCCAAGAGTGTGAGAGAGAATAGAATGATAAAATAGAGTGCCTCCCGCACTCTATTTATACTTAACTTGACTTGCCTAATAACCTTTACTAGGTCGGCCTTAACTTAACCACATAACATAATGCTAACTAGGCTGACACCCAATAGGGTGGTCTAATAACCCTTTGACCCACATGGCCAACCCACAACATCCCCGTGGTCGTACAAAAATTCCATCTTTCTTCGAAACCCTAAATTCCCGAAGCCATGAATGAAGGTGCTAAAAAATCATTATGTTTTGACATAAATATGTACCTGATTGTTTCTGGTGTAACTCCAAACCTTTTGATCCACAAGATCTGAAATATTTTCCTATGATAGCCTGACCTGTCATCTTTCCAACCCCATAGGTCTTACCTCAAATGGATTCTCTGAGAGAGAGTTATGCCAAGTGTCGCAACGTGACCTATTTATGGAATAAAATAGGAATGCAAACTTGTACGGCGTGCCAAGTGTCACTGGTTCCATTTAGGCCTCTACAAAAGTTACTTGAGAAAGTACGGTCTGTGCACTACCTGTCACTTTTTACTAAATCTCATTTGGAGCTTCCTAGCCCAAGTTATGACCTTTTTTCCATGGTCACCTGTTTATGACTAAGATCTGGAAGAGGCAGAAAACATATATTGTACGGATCATAAATCACAATGTATAAAGAATTAGAGGTTTTCCTTTGGACACAAGGTACATGGGAATCTTAGCTTTGCCCTGTAATATTTTTAGACCCTGAAATCGCTCCGAAATTTATTTATAGCGAAAGTACTACGATGACTGGTTTTTTCTATATCAAGCCCTAGCCTCGCAATTGCAACAAGTGTCATACATGCCATACCATGCCTTCTTTCAGGCTAGCTCTGATACCATGTTTATTTTTCAGAAATTTCAATATGATCTAGGGTCTTAACTGAGAGAATAACATGTACAACATATCTACATCATATCAATCATGGACATAATAATGCAAGCACACAAGAGACACAGAGTTTACTTGGGGAAAACCATAAAGGTGAAAAACCCCAATAACTTCCTCAGAGATAGATAGAGCAATGATACAACCCAAGCATACGAGATAGGCATCTCCTAGCAGCAGCTTCTCCTCCTTCACAAGTGTGCCACTCTCCCAAGAGTGTGAGAGAGAATAGAATGATAAAATAGAGTGCCTCCCACACTCTATTTATACTTGACTTGACTTGCCTAATAACCTTTACTAGGTCGGCCTTAACTTAACCACATAACATAATGCTGACCAGGCCGACACCCAATAGGGTGGTCTAATAACCCTTTGACCCACATGACTTATACAGGACCGACCCCAACAAGGTGGTCTAATAACCCATCAAGTATAAGTTACGACACTTACAATATAAATGACGACACTTCCATATAAAGGAATAATAACATCTCTATAGGAATACAAACACTTCTGTATAGAGAAATAATACCATCTCCATAGAAGTACAATATACATATATGAAATACATTCCGAAGTTACATATACATCAACACCACCCCCCTCACCCCCCCCCCCTGAGCACCCCCTAAGTGATCCTTGTGTTACGATATCGGCCTCGCTACCCACAACTATCTGCAGTTGGCCAATCTCCAAAAACACATGCAGACCTTGGATGACGACCCCAACATCCCCGTGGTCGTACTAAACCCCCCATCCAATCATCGCAACAAGGTGCTACGTACTAACCACGCTTGCGCTATGTGTGGCATATACAGTCACTACTCACACCACTGCCCCGATCTCCCGGATTACAGAGAAACCCTCTATGAGTTGAATAATGCCGACTTGGAGACATCCCCTCCTACCATTGAAGAAATTTATCCTCCAACATCTTCCCCCTTGGAAGAAGTTAATACCATATACATGATCTCTACAGTCGATAGGGATGACTCTCCTTCAACATCTACCCTTCCCTCATATGACTTGATCACTCAACACTTCCGTTGTGACGAGGAAATCCTTGAAGCCCTTACGGAACCAGACTACCCATGGGACAACATGCACCATCGATCATATTTCATCCCTGGTGAGTCCACCCCTATCCCAGCCGACCAACTGGCAATTGAAACAAAAGACTTTCTCCCCGAGAAGGTCAACTGATTCAAGAATCCTATCCCTGCCTCCGACGCCTTCGAGGAAAGAATCATGGCAAATATTTTTCCCATCACACAAGTAGACATTGCTCGCTCGAGCAGCCAACGCAAGATCATCACCTTAGGGGCCACTTGTACGAAGTACAAAACCAAGGAAGCCAAAAAACGTTTTCAGGAGTTCTGTGATGTCTTTTCTTGGTCTTATACCGAGATGACCGACTTAGATCCTACTATCGTAGAACACCACATTGACACATGGCCTAAGGTCCCACCTGTCCACCAAAAGCAGAGACCAATTCACCCCTCCAAACTCCTTGCTGTCAAAATTGAAATTGAGAAGCTCCAGAAAGTCGGATTCATCTATCTCATCGCTTACACCACCTAGGTGTCCAACCCCGTACCTGTCAACAAAAAATAGGGCACTCTCCATGTTTGCACAGATTTTTGAGATCTCAATCAAGCATGTCCCAAAGACAAATTTCCCACACTTTTCATCGACCAGCTCGTTGACGCTTGTGCCGAACATGAAGTCCTCTCCCTTATGGACGGCTTTTTTCGGTACAGCCAAATACACATTCAGAAAGAAGACCAATATAAAACTATGTTCACTACCCCATGGGGCACCTTTTCCTACCGGGTCATTCCATTTGGTCTAAAGAATGTGGGTGCCACTTTCCAACGAGTTATGACATACTACTTCCACAACCTAACTCATATCATCCTGGTTTACCTAGATGACCTTATCGCCTGCTCCAAAGAACGATCTAACCACCTAAATGAACTCCGGAAAGTCTTCCTACGTTGTCGGAAATATAGAATCCACTTGAATCCTCTCAACTGTGTCTTTTTCGTCCCTACAGGACAGTTGTTAGGATTCATCGTCTCACAAAAAGGGATAACTGTTGACCCCTTAAAATTCCAAGCCATCTTAGACCTACCACACCCCGCACCGTACGTCAGTTATAGAGTCTACAACAAAGAGCCAATTTTCTCCACCGCTTTGTTCTTGAATACGCCACAACAGTCCATGGCTTCCTCCGCTTACTCCTCACCCCCAACCCATTTGTCTAGGATGAGCAAGCTCAAGCAGCCTTTACAGCCCTTAAAACAGCCTTAAGTAATGCCCCTTTGATCTCCCCAATGGATTTCTCAAAGGATTTTATCTTGTATGTTTCGGCATCAGAACACACCATCTCCAGGGTGCTTGTTCAAGAAGATAGTGCACGAAAAGAACACGTAATCTACTACATGAGCCAAACCTTGTCTGGCCCACAGTTGCGTTACCCTCCTGAAGAGAAGTTGGCCATAGTGGTCATCTTCTCTGTACAAAATCTCTGTCACTATATATTGGTAAGCACAACCACTATTGTGGCCGACTCTAATCCTATGGTTTACCTACTGAGTCGTCGTCTACTTCAAGGCCGTGTGGCTAAGTGGGTCGTTATTCTCCAAGAATATGACCTCACGTTTACAACACCAAAGAGTGTCAAGGCCCTTGCTTTGGCACAACTTATGACACACTTTCCATCGTCATCCATTTTAGCCCCCATTCAGACCAGTCTCTCGGATGATCATTTATTTATCATTTCTTCATATGACCCTTGGTATAGCAATATCTTGGTGTACCTTCGCACTCAGAAATTTCGACTGGATCTCCACCGCAATGAGCGTCGATGCATACGTCATCATGATTCACGTTACCTTCTCTTAGGAGATGTGTTATACCATCGCGGTATCGACACCATTCTGCGTTGCTGCCTCACCAGATGAGGTCAAACAAGTCATTAATGATTGCCACAGCGGAGCTTGTGGAGGACATTTTTTAGGGATGGCCACCACCCAAAAAGTCATCCGTGTCGGGTATTTTTGGCGCTCTCTTTTCACCGACTATATCACTACAGTAAAACATTGCCACAACTGCCAGCTCTTTGCAACCAAGGCAAGGACACCACCCACCCCACTCCACCCAGTCATCACTGTTGGCCCCTTTTGCAAATGGGCCATCAATTTCATGGAATGCAACCCAACCTCGGTAGGTGGCCATAAATATATCATTGTCGCTGTGGATTACTTCACCAAATGGGATGAAGCCATGCCCACATTAAATTGCAAAGCCAACACCGCAGCTCGCTTTTTCTTTAATCATGTCATTACTCGGTTCAGTGTCCCCCAACAACTGGTGTCTAACCACAGAAGCCACTTTGAAGATGCCATCTAGAAGGAACTGTCCATCCTTCTTAAATTCAAGCATCAATACTCTTCTACCTATTACCCTGAAGGGAATGGTCAGGTCGAGGCCATCAATAAAATACTGAAGACCATTCTTCAGCGTACCATATATCACCATAAGTTCAACTGGCATCACATGTTATTTCCAACACTTTGGGCTTACCGCACTTCCACTAAGACCACCACAGGGTTCACCCCTTTTCACTTGTTCCACGGCAATGAATCGGTTCTCCCCATAGAGTGCCAGATTCCCTCCCTCCACATGGTTGTAGAACTCCTTCCTGACACCTCCCCACTTGAACAACGCCTAATCCTTTTGGAATAGGCTAATGAGGATCGCCATATGGCCCTTCAAACCATCGAAGCTGCAAAAAATAGCTCCAAAGCAGGTTATGATAAACACGTTCACCCACGTAAGTTCAGGGAAGGAGACCTTGTACTAGTCTATGACCAAGCACATGATAAGACTGGAAAAGGAAAATTGGAATCCATGTGGTAGGGACCATACATCGTGCATACCTATTTGGGACATGGGGCATACATCCTCACCGATTCTGAAGGGACCCCTTTGCGCAACCCTTGGAATCGGTTGTACCTTAAATGCTTCTACCCATAACACCTTTTTGAGGACCCACCAGTCCCCTTTTGTACATTTTCATTCCCTTTTTTGTTTCCTACCCTTTTTTATCTACAACCTTACATTTTGATTACCCTGCATGATCACAGATAGGCTCCCTCCCACTACAATACGTTGGCTTCACCGATGGCGCAAGTCATTGGTCCCCAAACCTCACCTCTACAACTTGGATCTTGTATTTCCCCTCACCTGAGCTCATCCACCTTGATGGAGTGTGCATAGGAGATGCTACCAACAACCAGGATGAGTACAATGCCGTGGCCGGTCTACTGACCGCTGCCCTCCATATGGGCATAAGTCACCTTCGTGTGTTTCTTGACTCCCAGTTGCTTGTCGCTTAACTTAACAAATGCTACCAAGTACAGGATCCCTGCCTTTTTAGAAATTTCCTGCGCACTAAACAAATGATTAGGCGGTTTGAATCCATTACATTCACTCATGTCCCACGCAATCAAAATAGTGTAGCAGACCATATGGCTAATAATATTCTATACTAGCACCATATGTAGGGCACCAATCATACATACCATCCACATGTACATAGCAATATCACTTAAAAATAACAAAAAGAAAATTAACCATAAGTGCATCCACGTGCATAGAAAGAAAAACATCATCACAAAAGGCATCCACGTGCCATAAATATAAATATATATATATCATCATGAAAATGTCATAAGTACCCACTGTACCAAAATATACATATAAACACAATGAGGAGCCCCAAGAGAATCCTCAGTAAATATCATGAGTCGTATATACAAAAATCCCACATCATCATCACAGTGGGGGCAGCCCTGTCAACTGCCTAGTCCGACTCCTCCCAGTAGTCCTCATCATCATCATCCCCTGCTGACACCCCAGCCTCAGCGGTAGCAGCCGCAGCTGCCCGTGCTGCCTCCTCATCCTCTCCCAGCTCCTCCTCAGGATCCTCCTCCTTGAGTTCCTCATCCTCCTCATCCCCCCCAAGATAAGGTACATCCCCTTGAGCAAACGCTCTCACTATCTTTGCAACCATCGCAATGCACCACATAATAGGCCTCCACTTCTGTGGAGCATCATAACAAATATCGATCAACTCCTGATCCAAATGCTGCCATGCATCACTCGAGATCCCCTCTAGGAGACGATCAATCCCCTGCCTCAAAACATCCAGAGTAACTGCAGCACTCCAGCGATGACCCTGTCCATGCCCGACTGGGTCCACTCCCTCCACATGCCCTCGCCATAGCCTATGACCCAGCGGTGGTAACGGTCCCACATATGCCAAACAAAAATACCGAAATGTCAAAGAAAGGTCCAGCAACTACAAAATGATATCACATACGAAACCTGTCAAACCAAAATAAAACAAACATACTGTTTGGGCCCCAAACCTGGCGAGGAGGTCTCAACATCTCTGGATCTCCACAAAATTCCATCCCAACGTATGGATAATCCTTGATGGATACCGGTATCTGCATCCACTGTAAGAACAACTCCTCAGTGAAAAAATGGCCCACCAGCCCTCCACCCCTACGAGTCATCATCTCTCCGCATTGTCGCATCCGTGGCTCGATTGGGGACGCCACTCTCATGGCTCTGTGAGGTCGCAGCGTATGGACCCACTCAAAGAAAAAGGCACACAGAAAAGAGAGGAAACAAAAATGCTTCCCCAGGTGCCAAACCTTGCTAAGCGCTCGCCGAACAATGGTCAAATACATCTATCCCCATTAAAAAGACATCTCGTTAAGGACGCTCTCTAATAATAACATCTTCCCTCCTGTGATCTGGTTAGGGCCATGGGAACCCAAAACCTATACCATTGTCGCTGCAATATCCTGCATCACCGGCCTCTCTATGTCACATAACATGAGTGAAGACCCACTCTGTAATGTCCACTCCTATCATACTAGCATGATAGAGGGGATCGTGATACTAAACCGGGCATCTAGCCCCATAAACTTTTAACCAAGCATTCACATAATATAAAAGACATATGGAGTGTGTAATTATAAGAAAAACACAGCGGAAATAATATCAATAACACATCCATCAAACATTCAATATATTCATCAAATAATAATTGGGGAGTTAACACAAGAGAATACTTATCTTATAACAGTAGACCCAAGTAACTGGCTATGCAACTGCAACGTTCCACCCAACCATAGGCCAGTTGTGCTTATCAACCTCTTGATGCAACTGCCACCCCTGAGTTGGGCATGATTTCTACAAGGACCAGGGAATAGCAGACTCACACATAGCTAAGCATACACCAAGATGAGCCAAGCCAATCTACAATTGGGTTTATCAGGCTGCTAGGAAATGGAAAGGAAGAATTGCTAAGCTCGTGAGCTCAACCACAGAGCTATGGATACCTCTACAAGATCTATTCAGCTTGGCACTCACAATGCCTACACACCCAACACAAGGAAGTATTCTCTTCACTGCCACACAGACCCTCAAGCCATACCTTCCTTTCTAGTGCTCTCAGGGTGTGCATAGAAAAGTAGCCAAAGCCCTCTTGATCTTCTTGAGAGGTTACTCCCTCCACTAGGTTTATCAAGCCAATTCTGTCCACTACCAGTCCAAGTTTCTTGCTCACAGGTTCAAATCAAAATAGGGATGCACATAACAGTAGAAGTCTAAGTGCTAGGAATGGAAAAACGTTTTTACAGTGAGATGCCCAAAGATGGGGTTTTCATTAGCTTCAGAAAAACGTGGGAAACCCAAAAACGAAACTGGAAGATGGGGAACAACCCTGGGAAGCCAAATCCGTTTTTAGAAAAACGTCCATGGATATTCTGGGGAAAAAACGGCCTCCATAACAGTCCCAAATCGTGGCCCTTCTCTCCCAGCTGCTGTCCAATGCAAAAACGAGCTCCCAGGCACGGAAAATGCAGGAAAAATGGTGATAAACGTGATGGGAAAAGGCCCAGTGGTTCAGACTGTGTGAGAGGGAAAAGAATGTGTCTTCCGAATATCTTTGGGCACCATTTCGTGGGTGTTTTCTTGCCCAAGAAGCAAAAACATGAATTTCTAGGTTGATGGTTTGTCCATGCACGAAATTGGCTGCCATACCTCTTCATTCCCAAGGCATTAACTGCCTCAACCAACTCTTGGAAGAATTAAATGATTGGGTCCATAACCCAAAATGGGTAGTTGGTGGTTTATGGGTTTTCTCATTGACACATGGATCAACACCATTGGTTCAAAGGTTTGAATAATTTCCCTCCCTATTCCTTGTAGGATCATGCCCCCATCTCTTTATTGCATTGCATAGCTAGTTGTGGGTATTTTTCATTGAAATTCGTATTTACATGATGTTTCATTTACATTGTGCCTATCTAGCACAAGAACCATAGGCATCTATTTTTAATTGCCGATACATGAAACGCTAAATCAATGGTGGGGCCTTGGCCTTGAGCTCCTCACCATGATTAAATTACAATATTTACATCATTTACGATTTAATACAAAGGGGGGACAAAATGGGGACATTACACACTCACCATTTCCACAGGCAAACAATGTCTCTCTAGTAAAGTCTCCACCGAGACATTCCCCGGCCTCCTCGGTTGAGTCTCGGCAGACATACCTAACCGGGGCAACCCAGTTAGGAAGTATACATCGGCTAGCGTCAGATCTAGCCGCTCTCCCTAGATCATGAAAGCCTTGACGTCAGAATCCTATAACTCAACTAACTTGTTAAGCAATAGAGGTGTTGAATGCATATATGGGATTTGTGCAAACTTCAGGAGCCCACTATCAGCTAGTGCCTCCCGAACCCCTCAATCTGTCTGGATGTTCCTCCGGATGTTAGGAGGAATCTCCCGCTCTCATCATCCAATCTCTGTCATCCTTCCAATGACAACAATAAAGCACATTAGATCCCCATCTAAAAAAAAAACACACAACCCTCTGGAGCGCACTTTCTCCCTTGAAACGCACGTTCCAGAATGCATACATCACCCATTTCCCTATGCTTCACACTGCGCTTTCCTCCCGGAAAGCCGCAGTCCACACTGCAGACTGAACCACCCCCTGGTTGCACCCTGAAGCACATTTTCCCCTTGGAAATCCGTGCTTCAGAGCGCAACCAACATGGGTCCACTCGTGGGACACACCGTAGTTTCTCGAATACCCCAGCGTGACCTAAACCGCACCCTTGGTGAACAAATCCGCGCTTTGCAGCGTAGTTAGCACCCCCATTGTCATGGTCCAGACCGCACCAAACCATCCAGAGCACGCACTATGCCACGTAGGTTCCCATTTATGGCCGATACGACCCCCAGAGACCCAAAAACATACAAAAACTCTTAAATGACAAAGCTAAGGAGATGGGCTCTTACCTGCAACTCCCGGAATACAAATCTACCAGTGAAATCTCCCACAAACTCAATTTTTACCTCTGACCTCCTCTATTGCTCTGTCAAACTCATCACGCACAAATGACACCTATTATGGGGACCACTTACTATTTATAGACATTGGCCTTATTTTCCTTTAGCCATTACGAGATCTTCTGAGGCCCGTTTCTCAAACTGTTAATACCAATGCACTCAGCGTAGCTAGAACTTCGCGGTGGTCCGGTCAGTTTACATTTTCGACCAGCACCTTTTTTGGGCATCTTTTAATGCCCCTCATCACCTTGTTTTGCGTGCCACATCGATCATTGTCCATTTATGAAGTTATTTATATCACCGAATTCAGTTTTTCGTGCTCATGATGATGCTTGAGATCATTTCTCGCTCTCACCTCTAAATCTTTTGAGCATTTTTCACATGTCCCCTGTCGCCTCGGTTTGCGTGCCACTTCGTTCGTTGTCCGTTCATGACATTCTTTATATCACTGGATTTAGTTTTCCACGCTCACGATGATGCTTGAGATCATTTCTCACTCTCACCTCTAAATCTTTCGAGCATTTTTCACATGTCCCTCGTCACCTCAGTTTGCGTGCCACTTCGGCCATTATCCATTTACAACATTCTTTATATCACAGGATTCAATTTTCCGTGCTCATGATGAGGCCTGAGATTATTTCTCCCCCTCACCATCAAATTTTGTTACAATATATCCCTACAGCTTATCACCTCGGTTTGCGTGCCACACTGACCACCGTCGAACTTTTTTGAGTTTGTACATCACAACTTATCCATGATCCCTCTGCTCCATCCATACTACAATTATAGCATTGTTTTGCTACCAATCATCAAACCCGCAAGGAGACCCCATTTGTGTTCTCCCCTACCACTGCTCTTAGTTCCCATACTTGTCCTCTGATCGAACACTTCCTCCTTGCCTCACCATTACCTTTGTTCGGTATAATTTTACCCCTTTTTCAGGCCAAGCAATTCTTTTACGAAAAAGGAACTTAGGGAGTTTCTGTTAAGCTATTTTCTGACTCCTAAAACAATGAAAAGATCGTCGAGCAATCTTGCTTCCTTTCATGCTTGTTAAAAGTATCTGAAAGGGCGTCTACCTTGTATAAGTGTACCCCTTTTTCGGACATTGTAGACTAATTGCAAAAAAAGAATACTCTGTCCACTCTGGCTAGAAGAGTTCTTCATTGCATCCTTTTACGCTTTTTCGGGCTTTGGAGACTAACACACGAAAAAGAACCCCCTTGGTGTCCTTTTACTGCTTTCAGACTCTCTAAAAGTGAAAGCACCAGTGAGAAATCACCATCCTGGGCTCGTACAAATCCACAAGACGGTACATTTCCACCATTTCAGAGTCTCCTTATCGCTTTCAGATTCCTTAAAATTGAAAGCACTTACGAGAATTAACTGTCTTGGGCTCGCACAAATCCACATGACGATACCATTTTTTGAGCATACTTTTACCCCTTCTTCGAGAAGGCCCCAACGATACCTCGCGATGACACACCAAAGCATAAATAATCACACTGTTATGGCAGCTCCCCCAGCTTGGTCGCCCTTGTTCATAGCATTCTACAAAATGTCACCTTGAGAGTCTCCGGATATGATCCATAAGTATGTCCCCCTAAGTCTTTCCCACTACAGTACTTATCCTTGATCCCTTAAGCCGCGATCCCCATACCTAAAGTCAGTTTCATATGCTGCCAGGTCATTCATGTCATCATGCTCTGAATAAAGGAAGTTTGATTCCCCCCACTCCATGACCCCAGTTGTTCCCTATCCCCATAGTATGTCAGTCCCACCATGAGTACTATCACATCTTGGTTATACACCTCACATTCCTATCAAGGAAACATCATTGCCTTGGTAGTTGCAAGGTCTCCCTTTGTTGATGCCAACCAATTTATTCCAGAGGATAGACCCAGAGGCCCCTATACCTTGGACTCATTGCCATCAATGGTGAGTGCCTACGGATCATTTTGAAAGGAGTCCTTAGTGCCTCTTCAAATGATTGTTTCTCACATGCTCGATGTCAACACCTTGATCGCATCGTTGAGATTCGTACAGGGTATCAGTCATTTTAGTTATTAGTAAGAGACCTCGAATATCACCTAACTCTAACACATTTGTGAGTCTGCTTGAGGAAACAACCAATCACATGTTCTTGTCGATATCTGGGCTGCGCATGGCGAAAGTTTTATGGAAGTACCCCAGTGGCATGCTTCTTTGATTTACATTCATTGGACACCTTTAGATCCAGCATTTTTATCAGCCATTCTGGTACCACAATCAGAGTGATGAATGTTTTCCAGTGTATCAGTTTGTTACATCAACCATGGTCAAACCATGCATATGTCCCATATTTGCATCCCCTCTGGACCAATACGATGTACACAACAGTTTTATCATGTATTGTTCCTGTCCCCATTCATGGACCCCATTATCATATTTTGAAAACGAGCATGGGTATGCCGGCCTCATCCATATGTTCAGATACTCCTCAGTAAGACATGTATTTTTAGTTCTTGGGAGTCAGTATAGACCACGTGTTCCGGTCTCCAACAAGTCTGTGTTCTTCTCCATCCCAATGCTTATTACCCAAGAAAACCACAGTACTTATGATGTCCATCGACCATGCAATGAGCTCCTGCCCTCAAACATTAGGGGGCAATCTGTTAACACCAAAAAACTGCTCACTAACTCATCCCTTTGGACATACACCTCTGTTGACCAAATTTCCTACCAACCTCACCTCCAAAACCCCATAAAACCCAAATGGATATTAAAAATACCCAAAAAATCCCTCAAAAACATACTAAAACCCCAAAAGAGGGTTAAAATCAAACAAATAGGGAATAAAACCCAAAAGAAAAAGAAAAAGAAAAAAAGAGAAAATAGGGCAAAAACCCTAAAAAGCCTTAAAACCCTAAACCAAGTTTATAAAAAGGGGTGGAGGCCCCTCATTTCATATCCCTCACTCACTCTACCCTCATGCTGCTGAATTTTTTCCAAAGCCTTAAGCCATCCATATTTGTGCCTTTTGGCCTCCCCTTAAGATAAAATTTTAGAAACCATCAAAGCATTGGAGAGAAGAGTACTGAACCAAGGAGCTCCCGAGCACACCACCAGAACTCCACCAGCCTCATCTTTGAGGTAAATGTATTTTTTCAAGCCCTTTGCTTTCCCATAATAATAATAATAAAAGATTCTTTATTCTACAGTTTTTTCAAGTATACCGTTCATTGTTTCAAGTCATATTTTATTTCATGCACATGTTTAAGCTCAGGTTTACTGTTTAATGGTATTTGCTTCAATTGTTTGTACTTAGTTTATTGTTAATTACTTCCACACTGTTGTTAAGGATTCCATATTCCTTAATAGGTGCTCATTTGCACAAGTTGGGGCTAAAACCCTAGCTACACTAATAGGTAAACCCTAGGTAGAGGAAAAATGACTTGTCAGCTGGAAGAGAACATAATATTTTGTAACAAACAAAGACCATATTATTCATTTCAAATCATCACAACAAATAGCTTATCTAAGAACTATAATTGACTAAAACAAATTATATTAGTTTCCAGGAATTCAGTAAACCTTGTTGACAAGGATGAAAAGGACATAAATGAAGAATCTGAACACAGGGCCATTTGACATCTAGGTTGGTGTAAATCTATATAGCATACATTGGCAGGTGTCTAGATTGAGGTACATTTTCCACTCATACACTTGAACAATAGTGCAAGAAATCCTCTAGGAGACATAGAATTATTACTATTTGACACAATGTACTATGAGTGCAAATAACAACTGCAACCGGGGATCCAGAGGAACAAACCCCAACCTTGGGAATGTAGCCAATGACACAAATGTCTTTGGAAACATAAGGACCAAGCGTAGATGGTGTACACCAATAGAATAATGGCCATACAGAGAAAAATGAAAACATGGATAAATTCAAGATCATAGAGCCAATTCACAGCAGAATACAAGAAATGAAATCATTAGGCCACAAGAATACCTAGACATCCATGTCCCCTCAAGACATAGACATTTTCCAGAACAAATATATTTTTTCTTGCTCATTTTTTTTCTGCTATGAATTTGATGCCCTGCCAACAAACAAGGGAGAATTTGGTCGTAGAATCCCACAAAAATGGAAGACTCCAAAGGGACAAGGGAAAAAATGGCAGCAATGGAAATCCATAAACTCCAGCTCTTGAACTGTTGGAGAGAACTTCCGCAGCATTTAGGAAGCTGCTAATTTTGGGAAGGATAACTAATTTTGGAGAGAAAGTACCAATTTTGGCGGTAAGACAAAGATATCGCCGTAGCACAAATTCCGGCGGGAATCACGGCGATAGGTACAGAAAAGTCAAGCATGTGGTACAAAGAAGAGGCCGAAGGGAGAGCTCAACCACCGCAATAAAGGCGCCGGAGATGAAGAGAGGGTTCAGCTACCCTCATTAAAGAAGAAGGACCACAGTCAGCGTTGCTTGAACCAAGAAGAAGCGACGGGCCAATGCATTAAAGACTAAGGACTGCAGGAAGCGGCGACGAGACAGAAGGCGGCCATGGAAGTACAGCCAGTTGACTGTAAGTGGTTAGGGTTGAGTCACTGTTGGGATAATGCCCACAGTTTTGTAACTGCGATGAGACCTTCGGGCCATCTATATATAGTAGTCTTTTTATAGGATAAGGGGTTGGCCGCATAGCGATAGAGACATCAGGTAGATGCTAGTCAAGTCTTTTGTTGTTGCAAGCCTGAACATCCCTGAGAAGACAAGGGCCGACCTGTTGAGAGAGTGCAATCCGCAGGGATTGCGAGAGGAAGAGAGTGCACTGTAAAGGCAAGAAGAGAAAAGAGGTCTATAGAGAAGGGCTCCCACTGAGGTGGAGTTTCCCAGAAGACCCCTGTTGTAAAGAGTGGAACGGAGCTGTGTTTATTCCCCAGAGTTGTAAGCAAGAACCGCAGTTCCCCTGGGCGTAGTCTTTGCCCTGGGAGTATCAATGTGCTTATCTAAGTAGCACTATTGTAATTGTGTAGCCATTGTTCTCATTCACGTGTTTGTGCTATATATATGAATGCTTCAATCTGTTATAAGTAATGTACATGGTCGTCAGTTAACTTCTGAATGATGTATAACAATTGCGATAATCATAGCTAACCTCTTTGCGAACTAGATAATTGTTAAACAGAGGTTAATGTGCGAGTAAGAACTGAATATGAGGCATGAATGGTTTATTTAGACATTGCGCAAAGTAATGTTCTACCTAGTTACGCGTTGCGAGATATCAAGGGTCGAGTTCATTAGCGAGGGTTAGGCTTGTAGGCTGAATGTTGTTGCTAACTGCAGTACCAGGATAAGGATAGCTAAGACCACCTATTAACCCAGGAAGCGGTCAAAGTTCGCTTGCCGCAGGAACTAGAAGGGGAAGATATCGCACCTACGATATCTTGGGTATCGCTAGACGGTTTCACATAGGGAAAGACTTATCGCATTCCCTGCATACCGCGATAAGACAGAGGCGTAGCCGGAGTAATGGAATGAGATAGACAGCTTCTGTGAAAGGGGTTAAGGAGGGTTTAACCATCCTGGATGCCTCGGAACTTGGCTGAGGACACTTGAGTCTTCTGCCTCCCATTAGAATCACTTCGGGTGAGACTTCAGGTTGCTTCTGCGACCTGTTGCCGAAAGGGCCAGTGAGCTAAGGGTTCTGTTGGTCTAAAAGATTACCGCCAGCCCGGGTCTGTCCAGAGAGAAAGGATCAAAGATCAACAAATGGTTCCGTTGCCGGTTTGAACACATTGAGCTGATGTTCTGTTGGCATCCTACCAAGCAAGAACTTAACCAGTGGGTTGAGTCAAAAGAAAGAGAGTTTGCTGCAAAAGAAAACAAGAATCCTAGACTGAGCACTGAGGCTTGGCTACAGAAGCACATTTTTACAGATCTCCACGAGATATTCTTCGTAACTTATGCTATTGAGTTATATGGTTGGTTATCAAAGCTTGTTGACAACAGCGGTGTCAAGAAGAGTCGAGAAGTTGTCTGGACAGCAGAGCTGATTCAGACCTTGAAAGGTGTCGATAACCCCATCTCACGCGCAGTAGACTTCTGGCTTACGAGTCTGCTGGAAGGCTTCATCACAGAGTTCGCGGTTGATCAGAGAAAGAGTTTCAGCGCAGCAGAACGGTACTTCTTCAAGGGTTATCGCGGTAAGTACCTAAATTCTCTAAGTCTGTCCATTAAGCAATTACTATATGAAAAAGGAGTACTGGATATACTCTCAGATGAATAGTAGCATGATATTGTAATGTCAGTAGACTCTGAAAGTGATTACGAGTATCTTGGACATACACGTAGTGGTAAAAGATATAGAGTCAACGATTCATCTTCTTCTGAAGAAGACAGCTCAGATCACCCGAGACAGCAGAGTCAGAACCCTAGGACTCCTCAAAAGCCAGTCGGAACTCAGAATAATCCCGCAGGAACCCCGTCCAGTAGCTCTTATACAGCGAATACTACCGCTACACCCTCCACATCTACACAGCCGAGTGGTAGTCATACAGCAAACCAGAACCCACCATCTGGAAACAGAATGGGAGATGATATGAAGCTACCAACATTCAAAGGTACAGGGTCGGAGGACCCTGAGCAACACTGGTTCTTATGCGAAGCCATATGGACCATTAAGCAAATACAAGATGATAATGTCAAGCTTGTCCAGCTGGCCACCACATTTAGAGAAAGAGCATTAACTTGGTATATGAAGTATACCACTGGCCATAACAGAACGCTTGCACAGGTTAGAACTGCTATGATTAAAGAGTTTAAAAAACCTAAATCCGAGTCACAATGCATAGCAGAACTTAAAGATATTAAACAATTGCCTACGGAGACGGTTTGGGATTTTGACCAGAGATTCAAGACCCTCATTGATCAGGTAAGCTTTGAGCTTGCGCCTCAACAGCATAAAGAATGGTTTATCGCAGCAATATTACCACACATCAGACTTCCGCTAATGCAACAGAAATTAAACACACAAGATGAAGCATTAGAAATGGCAATGAAACTAGAGGCTTCACCTCTAGCAGAAACTAGCACCGGTATCACTAATCTGCAAAATCAGCTAGCTAACCTCACCTTACAGCTGCATGAAATTAAGAAAGGAAAGGAGGTTGCGCATGAAATTTGGTGTACTAAGTGTAAAGCGCAGGGACACAGTAAGGATAACTGCCCTGTCTTTGCTGACTATATCGCCAGTGGAGCTCCTAACCCGTTGATGCAGAACCAGGGGCCATGGTGCGAGATTTGTAGAACCAGAGGACACAGTCCTCAGGAATGCCCTCTCCTTCAGAAATATGTGCAGACACCAAAGAACCTATATTGCAACTTCTGTAAATCTGTGGGACATGATGAAAATAATTGTAGAGCTTATGAGTTAATGATAGAAAGGAAGCATGACCTCTACAGAGTTCAGTCAGAAGCATCCGGACCAGCAGTACGTGCACAAACTGATCCGAATCAGGGAGGCCGTGGAGGAAATTTCAGAGGCCGAGGACGCGGAGGAGGCTATGAACCTGGCCGTGGCCGTGGAACTATCACCTGTTATAACTGTGGAGGCACAGGACATTACGCTAGGGACTGTCAGAACCCTACTACAACGTGCAAGTATTGTAAATCTTATGACCACACAATAGAGGAATGTCCCATACTGATAGCTAAGATCAAGGACGCCAAGCCAGCAACCAATCAGACTATCCAGTTTATCGCTGCTGAGCAGAACGAAACCGAACCACGGGTCAATATTGTAACTCGCAGTGGTCTCTCCACAAGCAACATATCGCAGGACGTGGAAAAAATGACAGGAACGCAGTGGGTGCGCAAAGCTCCAGGAAAACCTATCCCACTTGATCTACAGAAGAATAACGAGGCATTTCAACAAACTAAGACTTCCTTTGCTGAACAAAAACCGCCCAGATCACTATTATTACCATCTCAAGGTATACCACGGAAACCACCGCAGGATGTTAGTACTACGCAGATACCACAGGCTAGCACATCTGGAAGATGTGACGAAGAGGAATTGACTGGGAGTGTACAGTCCTTCTTGCAGAGTTGTTTGAAACTTCTAAGAAATGGGAAAGCTGTAGAGGAACTTCAGAAAGTTATTGACCAATTTCAACAGAGCCCTTCTGTGAGCAATACACAGCGCACCATTCACCATATAATGGGCCATACAAGGACAGGAAGAGAGATGAGGCTCACAGCGCAGATCGGACTATTTGAAATGGATGAGGTTATCCTAGACTTAGGTTCAGAAGTAAATGTCTTGACTAAACAGACATGGGAACAGATGGGAAGTCCAAAACTAAGCAGATCCCCTATCCATCTCAGACTAGCTAATCAGCAGAGAATATCACCGATGGGTCGCCTATCGCATGTCCCAGTGGACATCGACGGAGTTCACACATATGCCGATTTTGAGATCATAGAAATTATTGGTGACACCAAACCCTATCCAGCTCTATTAGGTATTGATTGGGCTTTTGATAACAAGGCTGTTATCAACTTAAAGAAAAGGCAGATGACATTTGAAGATGCTCAAGTCCGGGTCATCGCACCATTAGACCCTTTACAGGGTCCTCGCTACATTGAGCCAATCAAAGCAGAAGAGGAGGTGCATAACATGGAAAATTTGTACCAAATGACTTCTAATCAGACAGATTACATTGATCCTACAGCTGATGGACATATCAGCTGGAGATGTGATAGTTCATGCACATCAGATTCAGATGTTGGCTTAGAGAATTGGCAAAATAGACTCCACGAAGTTTCTATCCGCAGATGCGCATTCATGACTAAATCACTGCGATGGATTGGGACAGAAAACAGGTATATTCCAACTTTTGATGGATTAGCAGATGTTAATGATTTTTTGCAGCAGTTTGAACAAGAGATTCCTCAAGAGCAGAGGATGGAGGTTTTTGACCTTGCAGTTCGAGCCACACCTGCAAGATGGTGGTACACACACAAGGAACATATCGCATCATGGTATGATTGTAAGAGATTGATGCGCATTAGATTCTCTAAAGAAAGAGAATCTACAAAGCGGAAATATACAGGGGAGAGTGATCCCAGAGCACACATTAGGAACTGTGAACAGAGTTGGCTAGAAATTCCAGCAGAAGAATGGGTTCATTTGTTTATCCACACACTGGATACAGTTCCACGGAACTGGTATACAGAAACAGAGCTAAGAAAAGGAACTATCTCATGGCCTACTATGATTGAAAACTTTTTGGTCACGTTCAGTTTTGAATCTGAGCATCCAAGCATTGATCGGGCCTTGAAGATCATAAAGACTAAAATATTTGAGGATTGCCCATTACCAGCGGATTCGCAACCCGAGTGGGCTATCCAGATGGAACATGCACTAGAATGTTACAACTGCGCACAAGACTCAAGCGATGAGGATGAAGATCCTCGCAGTATCAATATCGCAGAAACAGAAGGTACACGTGAAGTTGAAGGCCCGCACTTAGAAATCCCAGCTGTAACAGAACCAATCAAGATTAGAAAGAGCAATATTGGCACAGAAACAGACCCTAAGTTTGCCTCTATTGGAGATTATTGGGATGATGAGACAATTGGCCAAATCACAGACCTATTACATGAGTATCAGGACCTATTTCCTACCAACTTTACAGAAATGAAGGGAATAGTGGGTGACCTCGGAGTCATGAGAATACCGCTTAAGGAGGACGCTAAGCCGGTTAAGCAACGTCCATACAGGTTGAATCCGCGGTATAAAGCAAAAGTAAAAGATGAAATAGATAAGATGCTAGCAGCAGGCATCATCGAACCTGTTGAAGAAAGTGAGTGGGTTAGTCCCATGGTAGTACAAGAAAAGAAAACAAAAGGAGACATCAGGATCTGTGTCGACTTGCGCAAACTGAATGATGCATCGCTGCATGACCCATTTCCGACACCATTCACTGATGAAGTCTTAGACAATGTTGGAGGACAAGAAATCTATTCATTTACTGATGGCTTTTCAGGCTATCACCAGATAAGAATCCATCCAGACGACAGGCACAAGACCACATTTGCGACAGAATGGGGCTCCTTTCAGTATACGGTAATGCCCTTTGGTCTTAAGAATGCCCCAGCAATTTTTTCTAGAGTAGTTGTTGCTATCTTTAAGGAATACATCCATCAATTTCTAGAAGTTTATTTTGATGATTGGACTATATTTGGACTAGTCAAGAAGCACATAGGAAACCTGCGATTAATGTTTGAAAAATGTAGACAGCACCAGATTTCCCTTAACTTAAAAAATGTATATTTTGTGCGCCTTTCGGTACGTTGTTGGGTCACATTGTGTGCAGACAAGGCTTGATGGTAGATCCTGCGAAGATCGCCATCATTGTCAATTTACCAGCACCTAACTCAGTAAAGCAGCTGAGAACTACACTTGGTCATACTGGGTATTACAGAAAGTTTATCAAAGGTTATGCCAAGATTACCGCACCAATGGAGAAATTATTAAAGAAGGATATCAAATTTCAGTGGAATGAGGAATGTCAGAAGAGTCTTGACGCTCTAAAAGAAAAAATGGTTACAGCACCTATTCTGGTATTTCCAGATTGGAACAAGCCTTTTCATGTTCATGTGGATGCATCTGGCATCGCACTGGGCATTATTCTCACGCAACCAGGCGAAGGGGGTATTGACCACCCTATCGCATATTCGAGCAGGAGACTATCGACAGCTGAGAAGAATTACACCACCACAGAGAGAGAAGGGTTAGCAATGGTGTATGCCTTACAGAAATTTCGGCACTATTTATTGGGTGCCCCGTTCAAGATGTTCAGCGACCATTCTGCATTAAAGTACTTGGTCAATAAGCCAGTGTTAGGGGGAAGAATATGCAGATGGCTATTGTTGTTCCAGGAATATGATTTCGAAATCATTGTTAAGCCAGGAAGACTAAATGCAGGACCTGATCACCTGTCAAGGCTAGACTCAGGTGAAGAACCAAGTAATTTAGAGGACAACTTGCCTGATGCGCAATTGTTCTCCATTCAGGTCGCAGATGAATATTATGGAGACATAATTCAATTCCTTACTACAGGGTGGGCACCACCTGAGTTTACCAAGCAACAAAAGAAACAATTAGTGGTGAAAGCAGCAGACTTCACCCTGATTGCAGGACACCTCTATAAGTTAGGACCAGATGAAATCTTGCGCAGATGCGTTATGCCCCACGAGAAACAGACCATTCTTAAGGAAGCACATTCGGGCATCGCAGGAGGCCATTTCGCAGGGAAGCCTACCGCTCAGAAGATCCTAGCAGCAGGACTATGGTGGCCTACATTACATAAAGACAGTAAAGAGTTTTGCAGATCATGCGATATCTGCCAAAGGACAGGAAAGCCCTCCAGAAGAGATGAAATGCCGTTGCGACCACAGATAACGCTACGCGCATTCGATAAGTGGGCCATAGACTTCGTGGGTCCTATTAACCCCCCAGGAAAACGAACTGGTGCGAGATATATAATTACAGCAACAGAATACCTCACCAGGTGGGCTGAGGCAAAAGCAGTCAGGAATTGTGATGCTGCTACAGCAGCACAATTTCTTTTTGAAAACATCATCACTAGATTTGGATGCCCAGTGACTTTGATGAGTGATCAAGGCACACATTTTTTGAATAGCACCATAGAAGCCTTGACAGAGGAATTTGAAATACAGCACCATAAGAGTACACCTTACCACCCTCAAGCCAATGGTACGGTGGAGGCTTTCAATAAGATATTAGAACATGCTCTTACAAAGATTTGTAACAGTCAAAGGGATGACTGGGACCTCAGAGTTAATGCTGTATTATGGGCTTACAGGACCACGTGTAAGAAACTAACAGGGCACACACCTTTCAGCCTGGTATATGGACAAGAGGCTGTTATGCCTATGGAATACATCTTACCCAGTCTAAGGATTGCTCAGCTTACAGAGATGGCTGATTCTGATACTTTAGAGGAGAGATTGGCACAGCTGCTCAATCTGGAGGAAGACAGATTTATCGCAGGATTCCATCAAAAAGTGCAGAAAGCACGAGAAAAAGCTTGGCATGATAGGCATATCAAGAACAAAATCTTTCAGCTTGGAGACTTGGTACTCCTTTATGACAGTAAGTTTATAAAGTTCCGTGGAAAATTCAAAACTCATTGGTTAGGACCCTATCAAATCCAGCAAATAACAGATGGAGGTGCTATACAGCTTTGTACTATGAGTGGGGAGTTTCTTCCTACCCTGATCAATGGCAGTCGGCTTAAGCTGTATCGCGAAGGCCATGCCACCTCCTAGCCCTAGCCCAGGAAGGAAGCAAATGGTGCAGATGCTCAGTGTAGTTGAAATGAAGCATCGCACCCTAAGGAGTCTACACCGGGAAATGCTTCAGATAAGAATTCGCAGCCAGTTTTCCTGGTGGTTGCGATGATTTTGATAAGAGGCGAGTTTTTGGCACTTTCCACTTCCAGACGATGCGATATCTTATCACAGAGGACATAAAACAGATTGATGCGATATCAAATTTTGAATTGATCAGAGGGCTAGTCACTTCTCCATCTGACAAGCATTAACTGCACGGCTGACAAGTATCTGTTGTACTAAGATTTGGCAGCGGTACGACGATTCTTCTAGATTTGGAAAATCCGATGCGACATCACTCCGGCGCACAGTTTCCCAGCGAAAGTTCAAACGGTGTTTGCAATAAATAGGCGCGGGGTGCTGTCTTGTCTATGCATTAAATACCGCCAACGGGTCCAGTCACTGGTCCGTTGCCATTTGAAATTCCGCCTGATGATAAATACACGTTCTATTCAAAGCACGGGGCTACTTAGTCATTTTCACCAAAAGAGATGAGCGCAGTTGAGCCGAGCCAAGCGTATTCTTAGTAGAGTTCCGAACAGGGAAACTAGAAACAGTTGCAGACTCTGATTTGCATTAAGATTAGCAATCATAGGAAGTCCAGAGTACCACAGGGGAAGGCGCCTCGCGCCAGGCGAGCCTCTCGAAGACGTGTTACAGAGATTCCAAAGGGGTGGAATTGAGTGCGCTATGACTTCAGTTGTGGCAGAGAAAGGAAAGAAAATTGCTGCTGGCTCTTCGACCATACGCCAGTCGCCGAGAACCTTAGCTAATATGGAACGTAGCGAGACCCTGAATAGCACAGAGTCAGAAGAACCGGAGCAGGAACTTCCGGAAGAAGTTACAGTCACTACCATATACTTCCCACCGAGAGTAGAGAATGCGCCAGCGATCGTCCTTCCAAGAGACTTTAAATATGAACTCATACTCCCGCCGCTGGATAACCGAGTGAAGGAAGAAGGTAACTTGTGGGGGAATATGCATGCTGTTAAGTTTACTGATTATAATCTGAGAGATTATACGCTGTACCCACAATTCCGCCGCGATCATTATATGACGATTCAGAGGAACCCAAGGACACAGCACGATGAGTTCGTCCCCATGGACCATGTAAGCCATTTAGTACCGTCGGGACTGCTCAATCTCCTGGAGATTCCACACTTTGGACGGGGCCCGGAGGTCAATGCTGTGGTGCGGATGCTACTTTCATGCGTGCATGGCGGTTACTTATGGTTGGGTAACCGAATAGATGTCAATGTTGACCTCATTCACCGCATTACCGGTCTGTCGAAGACTGGTTTCGACCCACAGATAAATATTGATGGCGCCACAAAGGATACCAGGCTCTCAACCAAGCAGGTTGCGGAGTATAAGCTGCAAAGAGGAGGTCGCGCCTACGATGTCAATTCAATACAGGATGACGCCTTGCGGTTTACTGTTAGTCTGTTGGCCGGAAAACTCCTTCTCAAGGTGAGGCCGAAGGAGGTCACAGGCTCAGTTATCCGCCTAGCGATCGAAGTCATAAACGGTAAACCTTACAACTGGAGTTTATTTTTGTTAAATAGTTTCTTTCAAGACTGTGCGCAGGCGCAGCAGGATCCACTTCACAGCTTCCACTTCTCGTGGCTGCTGATCCTTATGGCTTTCATTGGATGGAAAGAGCCGCCCAATTCGCAGTTTCCACAACTGCCGCCAGGGGCGTGCAGAGGGTCGAGGTACTCCAATCTTTGGGCGAGTAGTCACCCAGAGAAACACAAGAATAACGCAATGGTATTCCATGAATATTATACGCTATTGCTTGAATCCGTCGCAACGATTCCGCGTGTCGACTCGCCGGTCGTTGATCTTTATCAGTCCAAGCTGGAATTTAAAGTCGACAGGGATAAAACCTACATCAGACCCAAAGGATTCAGGAAACATAACGAATGGGCCCCCGGCCCATATCGCATGGAAATCCAGCAGGTCGAAGATACCATTAAGAACTGTTTCGACGAGGACATGAAACAAATGTATGATGATCTATCCTCTGGCCTAGTTCCAGTTGATCCCCCAGCTGAGGATCCAGAAGATGTTCAGGAGGTAGATCCTAAAGACAAAGAGAAAGAACCAATGGGTTCTAAGAGAAAGGCTATTGAAGGCCCTTCTCCGGTGCGAGCAAAGAAGAAGAGAACAAAGGCGGTTACTTCCGACGAACCGCAGGCACCAGTCATGAAAGAGGATGAGTATGATCTCATCGCCAGCCGAATACAGGAGAAGATGCGGGATAAATTCGCTGCGATTCAGTCATCGCAGGATCGTATGCGCATCAGCCTCGACAACAAACTGCGAGAGTTGAAGGCAATTACTGAGAAGACTGCTTCCATGCAGATTCAGCCAGCTCCAACTACAGTCGCAGAAAGTTCGCAGCCCCCTTCGCAGAGCAGAGAAGAAAGCATTGCAAGGGACCGCACGAACATTGTTCGTATACCGCCGGGAAGTATTAAGTTCCCTGTACCTATGGAAGTGCAGATGGTTCATCCTCTTGAGGTGAACCTACCAGAGGTACCTATGGATCAGTTGTACGAAATTTTCCAGCAGATAGGCACGGAGCTGAGGCACAGAGAACAAGTCACATATGAGCAAAATGTTTTGCTGTCTAACGACAATGTGCAGCTCATTGCGCAGCATGAGGCAGAGAGTGCCCAGTTGACGCAATATGTTCAGCGAGAGCAGGATGTCTCTCTTGTTTTAAAGAATATCGCAGCAGAGCTTCCGTAGTGCGATATCAGGCCTGAGTTAGAAATAACTCAAAAGATCAGAAAAATAGCGGAAAGAGCAAAGGCTCTAGATGAAGAGAAGAGAAAGATGGAGGAAGAATACGAAGCAAGGATTGCTGCACTAGAAGCAAATAAGCCACCTACTCCAGAGGAGATCCAAGAAGCACGAGTGCAAGCTTTCAGAGTTGTACAGACACAGATGCACTGTCGGGTGGAAGCAGCAGAGGCCATCCTGGAGGATGCATCAAAGACATGGCTGGAGCTAGAGGAGCTCCCACAGAAAGCCGAGCTCGATCAGCACATTAAGCACTATGAAGATGCGATATCAAGAGCTGAAGAAGAGTACAAGGGCTTGAGTGCTCTTGCGAAGATAAGAAAGAAAGGAGAAATCACACAAATTCAGCAGCAGGTGCAGAAATACAGAGAACAGCAGATCAACCTGGCTAACGAAGTTAGCCCGCATGAAAGCAAAATCGCACATCTGGTTGATGAACTGGAGCAAAAGGTGAAAAGCTTCACCTCAAGTAAAGGAGTCATTGAGGGCACAGAGGACTCCTTGGTAACCGCTGAGCTGCTCAGCGCAGCGCAGGAAGAAGTAACACACATGGATGAAAGTATTAAAGCGCTTAAGGCACAATTCGCAGCAATCTCACGAGCAGCAAAGGATAAGCTTAGGCAGATGAATCAGGCTGTTGTTGCAAGTGGCTCGGGGACGAGCCACAAGTAAGTGTTAGGGGAGTTGTTGGAGAGAACTTCCGCAGCATTTAGGAAGCTGCTAATTTTGGGAAGGATAACTAATTTTGGAGAGAAAGTACCAATTTTGGCGGTAAGACAAAGATATCGCCGTAGCACAAATTCCGGCGGGAATCACGGCGATAGGTACAGAAAAGTCAAGCATGTGGTACAAAGAAGAGGCCGAAGGGAGAGCTCAACCACCGCAATAAAGGCGCCGGAGATGAAGAGAGGGTTCAGCTACCCTCATTAAAGAAGAAGGACCACAGTCAGCGTTGCTTGAACCAAGAAGAAGCGACGGGCCGATGCATTAAAGACTAAGGACTGCAGGAAGCGGCGACGAGACAGAAGGCGGCCATGGAAGTACAGCCAGTTGACTGTAAGTGGTTAGGGTTGAGTCACTGTTGGGATAAGGCCCACGGTTTTGTAACTGCGATGAGACCTTCGGGCCATCTATATATAGTAGTCTTTTTATAGGATAAGGGGTTGGCCGCATAGCGATAGAGACATCAGGTAGATGCTAGTCAAGTCTTTTGTTGTTGCAAGCCTGAACATCCCTGAGAAGACAAGGGCCGACCTGTTGAGAGAGTGCAATCCGCAGGGATTGCGAGAGGAAGAGAGTGCACTGTAAAGGCAAGAAGAGAAAAGAGGTCTATAGAGAAGGGCTCCCACTGAGGTGGAGTTTCCCAGAAGACCCCTGTTGTAAAGAGTGGAACGGAGCTGTGTTTATTCCCCAGAGTTGTAAGCAAGAACCGCAGTTCCCCTGGGCGTAGTCTTTGCCCTGGGAGTATCAATGTGCTTATCTAAGTAGCACTATTGTAATTGTGTAGCCATTGTTCTCATTCACGTGTTTGTGCTATATATATGAATGCTTCAATCTGTTATAAGTAATGTACATGGTCGTCAGTTAACTTCTGAATGATGTATAACAATTGCGATAATCATAGCTAACCTCTTTGCGAACTAGATAATTGTTAAACAGAGGTTAATGTGCGAGTAAGAACTGAATATGAGGCATGAATGGTTTATTTAGACATTGCACAAAGTAATGTTCTACCTAGTTACGCGTTGCGAGATATCAAGGGTCGAGTTCATTAGCGAGGGTTAGGCTTGTAGGCTGAATGTTGTTGCTAACTGCAGTACCAGGATAAGGATAGCTAAGACCACCTATTAACCCAGGAAGCGGTCAAAGTTCGCTTGCCGCAGGAACTAGAAGGGGAAGATATCGCACCTACGATATCTTGGGTATCGCTAGACGGTTTCACATAGGGAAAGACTTATCGCATTCCCTGCATACCGCGATAAGACAGAGGCGTAGCCGGAGTAATGGAATGAGATAGACAGCTTCTGTGAAAGGGGTTAAGGAGGGTTTAACCATCCTGGATGCCTCGGAACTTGGCTGAGGACACTTGAGTCTTCTGCCTCCCATTAGAATCACTTCGGGTGAGACTTCAGGTTGCTTCTGCGACCTGTTGCCGAAAGGGCCAGTGAGCTAAGGGTTCTGTTGGTCTAAAAGATTACCGCCAGCCCGGGTCTGTCCAGAGAGAAAGGATCAAAGATCAACATGAACCTAAATCGGGAACTAGATGAAATAATTCTATAAAATGTCTTCCAAAATAAGCAAAATATCTATACAATCTAGAATAATAAACAACAAACAACATACATATTTACTCCATATGCTCAATTTACACCAGGCGAGGGTTCAAACCACATCATATATAAATTCAAATTGGGAACATGCTTTCATGGAAGAATCTCATGAGTGCGCAAGGCATGGCACAGAGAAGACCGGACAAAAAGGGGAGAGGAAACATAGCATTCACTAACATGAGAAGGAGAAGTAGAATTATATTTGAACTCCATTACTATAGAATCCCTTGCTCGTATCTTCAGGAGCCTCCAAGTTCTCTCCAGTGTTGCATTTTTCTCCATTACAAGAAGTCCAACTATATAGTGAAATTTCCAAACACCAAACTCGATTTCCGATTGGGAAGAGTTGCTATTAATTGACCTAAACCTTGCTTTCACACCTTATTCAACTGAAATGCCTCTCAAACACAAAGAAACCCCTTTCCCTCCTGCTAAAACAAAAAAACTTGGTGCCAATTAGATCTCTTATCACACTAGTAGTGAATTCATAACTCCATTGAATGTCCACATAGTCGTCCATCATGATATCACTACACTTTGGAAACCAACTCTTCCACTGATCGAGGGTTAACCTGGTTGCAAATTGGACATGTCAATGTTATCTTCTTAACTCCGGCCACATAATTCTCCGAACTCACAGATGCTCGAGGGTTCCAAAACCGTTTTCCTTGCATAACTCGGTCGTAATACCTGACCTGCAATGAGGGTATGGGGAATGACTCTGCTTTGCAATGCGGGCAAGTTAATTCCTTTACCATAATACGTGTAACTCAATTAGATTTTGTTTTTGTGTTTTTAAATTTCATTTCATTTTATTAAGAATACTATAATATGTTTTTAATTAATATATTGTATTTTAATAGAATATATTGTATATTATATTGTATTTCATATTATATTTTATTTAGTTTTTTTAATTTCATTTAATTTTATTTATAATATTATAAATTGTTTGTTTATTAATATATTTTATATAATGCAAAATATATCTATATAATGCAAAATTAAAATTTTAATATATACATTATACCTATATATTAAAGTTTTAATTTTTAATTTTATATATATATATTATTTTTACATAGATTTTTTTTAACCTTTTATTTACAATATTATATTATAAATATATTTTATATTAGCGGGATTTATCCCTTACAATATAGGTTAGATAATCCAAGGAGAATGGCCAAAAATGGGCTTAATGGAACTTAAATAGAAAGAATTTTAGATAGAAAACGGGACATGATAGTAAGATGTCGACATGTGATCCTCAATTTGAAGTGGATCCTCATTATGATTAGAGCATTAAATAAAGATAAAGAGCATGTACTGGTTTACCAGCTCATTACAAATGAAATATAGACCTTATATGTTTCTTACCTGATCATGAATTAGCAATTAATTGACCAAGAAGCTATAATATATTCATATATTTTGCATTGACTAATATCCTTGTTCAAAATCCCATTATTTTGAAAGCCAGTTGACTAGGTAAATTGAAGGCAGGTGACGTTGTACTGTGAGTTGCACCTATAGGCATCGGTCGATGTGACTGTGTTAATATACATGACCGTAATTACAATTATCAAATTATGCCTATATTGAAGACGCGTGCTAAATATGGGTATAATAAAGACGTTATTAGTCAACATATCACGCAGATGATCAATTTGGTGTTAATTAAATCGACATTAATATACGTCGTTATATTATATTCATCATGTACTAGTAAATTGTGTCACAACTCAAATTAAAATTTTGTACCTCCATTGTCCGCGTCAAGTGACACAATTTACATGATGATCACTCATGTCTCTGAATCCATGATCTACAATATTTCAATTTCCTAAATTTTAACATTGCAGACGGATTCAGAGACCCCCCCTAAAGGGTAAGTTGTGCAAATTCATTGTAAAAATTGTAATTTTCCATTGTCAGAGTGACAAAACTAAAAGTGAACAAAACAATGACCAATTGTTATGTGGTCATTTTTAGCTTACTTCTTATCCTGTGACCAAATTGGTAATTTATCTTGGTCATTTTTAGTTTAGTCCTTATCGAGTGACCATATTGGTCATTTATCTTGGTCATTTTTAGATAGCTCACTTAAAATTTATCAATTTTGGTCATTTATCCCTTCAAAAAACTTTGGTGACCAAATTTTTTGGTCGGCTGGTCACTAATCTCTCATATTGACTACTACCCTCAACTTACATGGATAGTTTGAGATACTTACATAATGATTTTTGCTTTCAGTAAAAATGATGAAATGTAGGAAATATAATTACGTTTCCAAATATATAATTTTATATATTGCGAATATTCATAACTATATGAAGTTTTATATTTTCTAACAAGTAATTTTTTATTTGGGGACAAATGTTAAGGTATATGCCTTTGCGGGTGCATCATTTGGGTGCCTAAATGATGGATTCAACCTACAAAAACTGGTAGACATATAGAGAACAAATAGTACTAATGTGGCACTATTTTTCCCGAATAAATTTAATAATTTTAATTTTTTTAATATCTAAGCAATCTAACCTTGAAAACATTATGCTAAGTGTGGGTGTATCTTTTGAAGGTCTTAATGCAATTATCATGAAATGTTTTTTTTAGCATGTAGAGAGGTCAATGTCTAGTAGTGCAACATACAATTTTTTTAAATGTTTGAGAAATGAAAAAGTTATGGAACAAACAATAACAATGTGTTTTTTTATTTGAGTAATGACACAAGAAAAAAAGAAGAAACAAATTAAAACATATTACATATTTGGATTATAGAAAAAAGGTTATCTAGGACTCAAACTTTATAAAAATTGATTGTGTGTACCATACTATAATGACTTGTAAAACATAATCATATTGAGAAAATGCGTAATATGCCCAATTAGCCATGGTTTACCATATTTCATAGCACAAGCTTGGTTAACCCGAATCTAACTCCCAAGAGACACATAGAATGAGAGATGACACTAGAACACATGACGAGGCTATGTCTTAGTGCTATGAAATGCGAGCGCATTTCTTTTAAATTCAAATTTCTTCCTCCCACCCAAAAAATTGCTGGCAAACACAATGCATGCACGATATAGAACTATAAAACATGTATGCGATTATTATCACTAAGATGCATGTGTGGTATGTACCACTAGAAATATATTGCATATGACACTAAGGATTAGTAAGTGTTAGGGGGAAGGGGGGGGATAGAGGAAAAGAGGAGTAGGGGGGTGATAGAAAGAGAGAGCATGAGAAAGATTTCAAGGGGTTAGGGGTTTGGGGATGAGTAGGGAATTTAGAGAGAAGGGGGGTATAGATCAGGAGTATGGAGGGAAGTGAGAAAAGGTCCACTTCAATCTTGAAAAGATACAACAGAGTGACAACTTAAGCAAATGGAATGGAGTTCTGTGTAGAATGAGAAACCTTGGTGTCTCTTTTATAGATTGTGTTGAGGGTCTAAGGATTATTTTTGGACTCTAGGATTGTCATCCATGTAGAGACCCATGTCATTTTCATCTTCTTTTTTACATAATTTTTTTTTTGTTTTTGTGTGACTTAGGTCACTCATATCAAAGGATTATGGGCGACCTAGGTCATGCTTAACGAGGGATTAAGAGTGACCTGAATTGTGAGTTTTTTTAAGGATTTCCTTCGATTTTTTGGATTTTTTTTATCGATTTTACAAGGCCAAATTGATGTGGATGAGGTAGCATGATGACATATGAAAGTGAATGTGTAGCTGACTTGGTAGGTGAGCAAATTTTGGTTGTTAACAGTAATGAGATTTTTTCATGTTCTAGCAAACCAAATTTTCTTAAATTTCTAGCACGATAAAGAACCTTAATGTGGGAAAATATACCCTAATACCCCACCTCAAACTATGGGAAATTGCATACTATTACAGTAAAATAAATTTTGAAACTCTATGAAGTATGTAGAGTATTCTAAGAAAGGAATCAGATATGTGCATGAGATTCATAAAGAGGATACCTCATATTCTAAGGTCTCTTTTGAAAAAAATTAGAGCTTTCGCACTCAACCTCCCAATAAATTTTTTCAAGTATAAAAGGACAAATTCAGGATTTTATACATCAATCCACTACAAGACAAAATGGGAGTAGTTTTCCCGTGTTAACAATATGTAAATAAACAGAACGGGGTCATGTTGATTCTCTCACACAAAAACCAAACCCTCTCACAAATAAACAATATCTTCTTTGAATGTGGAATTGTTTTGTTGGTTCATCTAATTGGTTTTGTGATTTTGTTTGGTTCTTTTGTGATCTTTTGTACTTCATTGTAGTTTTTTTTTATATTTTTTGAGCATATAACTTAAATGAAAATATAAAGAGGGGATTATATTTACATGTGGATGAGAAGAAATTCCTTAAGGATGCCTATAGATGTTGAAATCACATTTTTTTCCCTTGGTTTCCATCCAGAATGGCGATGAACAAACTATGAAGAATGGGGGTCAAGGGTTGATTTGAGAGAATAAATCAGAATTAAAGAAACACACATGCATTTTTCTTCTAAAAAATGCACACGCAATTTTGTGAACAAAAATTGATGCTCATTGTGTATTCCTCTCCTTCATTAAATACTTACTGGATACCTCGTACTTGTCCATTCTTAGAGTTAAGACACTTATACACATTTTCCTTTTTTACAAGGGATGTGTGTTTCGAAAAACATCAATTTCATCTAAAAGTTGCCTCATTTTTGTGTGAGGGCCCAATGTTATAGCAGGGATCAAGACCCATGGTCTTGTCATGGAAGGTCCTCTTGGTTTTCATTCAATGAAGTGTTGGCTTAGTGGTGTTTCTAACTGCCTCTTAATCAATGTAAGTCCCCTGTTGTTAGCACTCAGATTTTATCCTTTGGTTATGGAAGGATAGACCTAAGGTAACTGTTTCAAACCAACCTTTAGGAGGGAAATTAGCCTTTTCCCTACTAGAGAGGGCTCTCTCAAAAATATGTAAATGGCTAAAGATAATAACTGGGATTTTTTCAAAATAACTATGTGGTTTAGTTTCACACAAGAATCATTGGGTATGGAGTCAAAAAAATAAGAAGTCTTTATACCAACAGATAAACAATAATAAATATTTTCACAGATGCAAGGTAGTTGTCACATTACATTCAAATTGTTTTCTAGGCGATTTAGAAACAAACATAGACAATCCATCAATAATGAGCACCGATTGAGATAAATCCACTATCAATTTTAGAGAAGTAAATGAATACTCAAACCCGATAAATCAAGGCATAAAAATATGAATCTCAACTTATTATAAACTTTCATCTGACCATAGAAGATAAAACATAATGGAAGATATAACGAGGAAAAGTAAACATGCACATATAAGAAGAGAAAAATATAGATTGCAACTCTAATCAACACATGAATCTTTGATTCTATAAAAATATGTTATTCTCTGTAGGGCTCTTTTATATCAAAAATATTTCAACTCGATACAAAATTCTTGTCTCTCAAAAGGTTTCCAACCCTTTAAAAAATAACTTTCATTGTCTTTTATACAAAACTTCTTCGAAGCAAAACCTAACTGCTTCTTTTAACTAAAACTGAATAACTTTAACTAATTTGCAAAATGTCAATTAAGTCAAAACTTATACAGAATTATTACAAATAAAAGTCTTCAGAAGTCTTCATTTCTCTGATAATTTGGTCAATGACCATTTTCAAGAACCAAGGGTATACTTCATTTTTCCAAACTTTTCCACATAACTCCACTGGTCATCCGTGATAGTTTTGTACAATATCATTTATTTTGCTAAGACTTTCAGCTCCACACTTTCCTCATTTGACATAGGAGGGATTTCCTCGCTCAAGTTCTTCAACGTATCCATGATTTCGAAATCTTCTGCAAGCTTTTCTAATAATATTTTTCATGTAAGAACATGAGTTAATTTCTGAAATTTATCATGATTCATCCTTATTGTAAATAACAAATTTTTGTAATCACTCTGGGACATCAATTCATCATTTTCATTCCAAAAAGGAGGTAATCCTTTTTAGAAGAATTTTTCAAACTTTTTATTGAAATCAACAACTTGTTTTTTCATTCCTGCACATCGAGCTTCTACACTTTCCAGATGAGTATAATTTCCTAATGTCCTTCTTTCCCAAGCAATCACTGAAATTCTATTTCTGATATGTATTCAACTCATCTTCTGATAAAACTCTCAAGAAATCCATGGCATTTCGAGCTGACTCTTTTGGTCTTCTTTACCAATGGTCAATTTTCTTATCCGTCGATCCCTGGTGCAACAATCCTAGCCGTTAGATTTGATGTTCTTTTAATGCCTTGACAATCTCTTTCCATCAACTATCCGATTTTCTTCATCTTTTGATCTCTACCATTCATTATTTGGCACCATACTTCTATCATAGTGGTTTCATGACTTTCTAAAATGGTTTTTCATTACCACTTCCATCCTTTGTGATAGGCTATGGATTTAACACCTTGCAAGTTGTTTTTCCTTTCGCAACCACCTTTCTTCCTTATCACATCCGCTTCTTTTAGATGCGTCAATCACTCAGAACCGTTGATCAACCATACAATCATCTGGACCGTTGCTTTCTCTATTGCATTTGCGCTCTTTGAAACCTTCTCTTTAATGGCTGGATTCCCTCAACTCTGATTTGAGTCATCCACGTGTTTTGTATTCCATCCATCTCCCAACACTTTCACACACCATATTAGTGGATTTACAATACCACTTTTCTTCCCTGTGACATATTTTAAAGGTGACACGTGGCAGGTTGTTTTGATTTTCACAATAGCTTACATACCTTATATATCCGCGCATGTTGGCAATGCAACAACAAACAAGGACCGTCGATATCTCTCTTGTGCCCGATCAACGGTGCATCCTGCACGATGATTAGTGCTTGCAATATTTGATTTTGGACTATATTTTTTGGCATTCTTTTGCTCCTTATGATCAATTGTTTTGCAATTTTTCTTTGAATTTTCTTTGCTTATCTCTTTTGTATCCCCCTTCATAATATTTGATCATATCCTAGCTCCATAAACCATGAAAAAATCACATTTCAGGCCTTCAAAATAAATTTTCAAAACATCTCTCTACTAATACATCATTACTTATTTTATGAAAACTAGGTGTTAACACCTGTCTTGTTAGGCCATTTGGGACCTGGGTTGGAGTCCTCTGCTTCTTCATATGAGTCCATTGGGACACATGGCTCAGGGAATCCTAGCCACATTTATGTTTTCCATGTATTAGGTTAGTGTGTGTGTGTGTAATTGTTGCAATACCCAATTTAGCACACCTCCTTGATGCCCAGTTGGCCCTTATTTTCTATTATATGATCCCTCCTCTTATTCCATATGTTGACATTTTCTTCTTTAATAGAGTTTTACTTTTTTAAAGGGGAGAGCGTTGAGTGATATTTTACATTGTTGGGGTTAGTTGGGGCATGATGTCCTCCCCTAGATCATCACTTCACTTAGATGAAAACAATTGCACCATTTTATTATTGTTTTTACTCTTTTATGGTTTAGTTCCCAGCTTGTCGGTGACAAACCCTAAAACTAAATTATTTTACCTTTTAGTAAGGTACGATCTAAAGTCAATTTAATTCAAGGAAGCCTCATAAAAAAAAGGCTTCCAACTTTCATTTGTAAACATGTATAAGGGTTGAAACATGTAATTTTTTCTTTATATCTTGGTCTATTGGATATTTTGAGTGGTGTGCATCTGTCTCTTTGGCTTGTGATGAATCTTGGATGGTGAATGGAGAATTTTCTACGGTTTCTACTACCTTGCAAGGTTGATACTATCAATAGTCATAATAACTCATGGCTAAGGAAGTACCTAAGAAGTATCTCTTTCTCTCTTTCTTGGTTGATGTTAGTAAGATCTCTCCATTTTCTTGTTTGATGTTTCTCTTGCACCTTGGGAAATGTAAATTAGTGTTTTTTTATTGGCATCTTGTCAATTTTGTTTGATCACTTTTTGAGGGGACCTTCCTCTTGCAGGATCTCTCCACTTTAGGTCTTGGAGTTCATCTTTCTCGCTAATTATGGTTTTTGGCTACTTTGAACTAATATCGGGTTACTAGCCTCTCTCCCTAGTTGGTAAATCTTGAATAGCCAAATTAAATAGGGATGTTGACCTCGATCTCTAATCACCATAGGTTTGAGATTACTAATCTCATAACCCCTTCTATATCATTACTTTTTATCAAAATTCTCTTGTACATTTATTACAAAAATCCAAAAATATATAATATTAGAAAATCCCTAAAAATTAGAAAAATACATAACTCAAAATATACTTGAAAATTGGATATTTTGTTCCCACAAAAAGATGCATCCTACTTAAATTAATGGTGGATATTGAAGGGCATTTTTATCTTTTGGTTGATTTACATGATTTTTTGATATTTGTATTGGCTAGGGTTTTGTATTAGATATGTTATTTCAGATACAATAGCTATATAAATGAATTTACTATGTTTGAAGGCCTCAAAATTGTGTTTCTAGGCCTATTTTGACCCCCGAGGCTGTTATAGCCAAAATTGACACTTCTCCATCCGTGACAACACTTATAACGTTTGGTCGCATGATGACACTTCATGAGATTACTATGAGTCACACAAAAGGACATTTGTGGATGTAAGAGCCATATTTGGGGATTTGGATGGATGGAATTACCTAATTCATGTCCCATTTGATAGGTAATATCCTTAGGAACATTTTTGGAGACCAAAACTTCTCCAGAAAGCTCCCCAAAAAGGTTGTTTTTGACCATTTTTACACAAAAAAGCAGGTTGCACATGGTAAAGTCGCAGGTTTTCTAAAAATTCGCAAGTTCCATATGGTAAGAGTCGTGGGTACCCGCTATTTGTCCCTATTCAAAGCCGCGAATATCTCAGAAACACTAAAAATACATAAAAATCATGAAAAATGGTTGGTTTTGGGTAGTTTTGGAACCTCCTCTTTGGTTGTAACTACTTCCTATTCAACCATATCTTCTTCACTTTCTATATAAGAGAGGGATAGAGACCATGAAAGGGGAACCAATCCCATTACAGTGTTATGCTGGAGGAATTGAGTCTCATATCCCACTCAGTTGTTCCTTAGTTTCTAGTAAATGCTATCGCATCTGATCAGAGTTTGGGATCCTTGGAGAAGAGGAGCAGGAGACATTTAATTGTAGTTTCGTGAAGTGCCCGTGTTGAAGTAAGGTATATTTTGATGTACTTGCTACATTCATTAATAAATATTGGACATTCGTCCCTTTCCAAATAGATTTGCTTATGTCTATTGCAATTTGATTACAAGTTGATGTTATGTTGTCTTATTATCATCAATATCTTATTTGTGGTCAAACTGGTTTGAGGAAGGTTTTATGTTTGTTTTGTAGGTTGTTGAATTGGAGAAAGAGAGGAGAAACCTTGCATCTATGTTCGTAATAAGGTACAATTTTTTCTAACCTCAACCTTTTTGCTTAAGTATATGTATATGCAGAACCTTATATGTCTATATTTTACTCTTGTATGTTGGTAGTCTCTCCCCTGCTATAGGACACTTTTCCTAACAACAGAATTGGCGACTCCGTAGGGGATCAACCTATCTTCTTTGGGGTATCCAAGGCCATTTTCCCAGTATATTTGAATGTCTAGGTTTAATTTCATGTTAGGACCAGTCATTAAGCTTTGTTAGACTTTCCCTTGCTCAATTTTTGAGTTGGATTTTTCCATTTTTTTGGACTTTTATACATACTCGTGAGTTGGTAATACGTACAGTCACGGGTCTGATATTTGTTGACAGGTTTAAACCTTTCCTACCCGTGGGTCCCTCGATCTTGTACCTTTACATAGTCGCGGGTACCTCCGGAGCATGAGTTTTTCAGTTTTGGAGCTCTCTGGGGGGTTCTTGATTACAGTTGTTGGAGTCCATGTTCATCCTAGGTCTGTGTAATACCCTTTGGAAGTAGTGTCTTAATTTTTTATTGATATTAATTTGATTTTTTGACATTTTTGAATAAATTTGGGCTTGTTTGGAAGAATTTGCGGCTTGTTAACCCAAGTTGGGGTTTTTTGAACAAGTTTGGTGTTTTTTGCCCTAATTTGAGTCTAACTGAATCTACTTGCTCCAATTTGACTGGATTTGAAACATTTTGAGTTTATTTGACTCTTTTTATATCTATTTGAGTAAAACTTTCTCTTTAGATTGGTTTCTTGTCCTTTCTTTTGCTTTTGGTATCTTTTTGTAGTGAAAGCTCAAGTGTCTTTTTTGTGCTTTAGGACCTTGATTGCATTGTTTGTGTGCAGACCTGGCTTTAGCAAACCATATTTCTTAGTAGGTCCTTTTCCTTGTTTGGGTATAAAATTCCTTAGGGTATTCTTTTCCCAATTTTTGGCATGCTTACATAATAAGAATCTAAAGGTTTATGTTTTCTTTAAGTGTTTAATAAGAAGATCTGAAAGTTTTTTGCATTTGATTTACTTATGTTACTTTGAGTTTCAGTTTGGTCTCACCTTGAAAAAACATAAAAAAATTAAGTTAATGTTTGTAGAATACTTTTCAAGTGGCTTAAAGGATCTAGGAGTGCTTTGTATCAAAAACAAGAAATTTTCTTTTTCATAGCTAGTTTTTTGAGTAGTTGCATGCTTAGGTTTTGAGTATGAATTTTGTACATTAGACTGTATTTTTTACCTTTTGCATTCCAGAAGACTAAAAATTGCATTAGATATAAAAATTTTTGCATATGCATTCTAGATTATATCTTTGGGACTTGCATTGAAAATAAATGGAGAGTGGGTTCGTACATATTTGTGGTGATCAAGTGCTTCATGTTTCAGTTAAAGAATATGTTTCTTTAGTTGCACTTGTTTTACTTATGCTGAAATTTTTTTGAAGTACATTTTTAAAGCATGAAATCAGTAACTTGGATAGGATCTTAGGTTTTCTTCTAGTTTAGAAACACACCTAATAGCATAAGTAGGATTGTGGAGGTAGGGAGTTGTGATTTAACTCCTTCATGATCACTCAAAATTGTAAAAACATAGGTGTCTTTCGTTCAGGGAGAAAATCCATCTTTCTAGAAGGTAAACTGGGAAGATCCACTCAAACTTTAGTTAAGCATGAGGTCGTGCGATATTGAGTAGAGGAGATACCCCTCTGATATTCGATTGAGCATCTACCGGAATCGATGCATGTATAGGGATTTATTAGTACCTTTTGGGGCTTTTAATTTTCGGGCTTTGTTACCGTGCCCATGTGCATTGATTCGACCTACGACTATCCCCCCAGACCCTCTCTGCAACGTCGGTAACCTTAGTGTCCAAACTCTAGGATTCATACACAAGTGACGGTCGAAGGCTATTTCCACTGTACCTAAGAGAGATCTAGGAGGAAATCCCTTGCAGATATTTGGGAGGGCGGTTGGTGATTCAAATGCTTTCACTCAAAGACTCTATATTGTGGACCCTAGGTAACTATTCTTCATCCTTTGTTGGTTTGTTCTGGGCCCTCACCATTCAGAATTCCCTCCATAAGTCATATGTTTTCCTGGTTTTGCTTTCCTAGGACCTTTTTAAGTGGTGTGCGCTTTGTGCTACTTGTTCTTAGTTGGCCTAAGATATTTTCTTGTTCATTGATTTGGAAACCATGGCTAGAATTTTGGTGAACACCAATAAAGGGACCCCTGTTCAGGGTGCTCCTTATTCTTTTCCATTCATTGGGAACATTGGTACTCCCTTAATGGCTACCTTAAATCTTCCGAGATTCACTATAGGGCTACTAGTTTGGTTGTTTTCAACTTTGAATGCCTTGCATGCTCCTAACGCTTCTCAAGGAAGCACCTCACATCAATAGCATCAGAACTTGATTCCTTCTTCGCTAGTAATATATTCTCCTCCTCCTTCTACCTGATGTGGTGAAAGTAGTAATACTAGTAAGCAGCAATCTAAAAGGAATAGATGGAGGAAGAATAGGACAAAGATGCCAATGAAAGGTAGCAGCCACCCAGCCTCTAGAGGTCATGCTTGGGGCACCTACCTGACCTTTGGTGGTCATGTTCGGAGAACTCACTCAGTCACTTTAAATCATACTAAACCTATGCACCCAGCCTCTACAAGTCATGCTGGGGAAACCCACCCATCCCATGGGAGTCATGCTGGGGGAACCCACCCAGCCTCTGGAGTTCATGTTGGGGGCACCTACCCAGCCTCTGGAAGTCATGCTGGGAGAAACATTTCAGTCACTACAAATCATACTGAAAGTATGTCTTCAACCATTGTTTGTCTTGTTGAGGACATGTCATTGATCACTGCTGGTCATATTAACGACAAATCACCAGTTACTGTGATTCATACTTGAGACACTAAATTAGCCAATGCAGGTCATGCTGAGAAAGTTGGCATTGTCGACAAACCTAATAAACAGAATCTCAAGTTCACTTGTAAGTTTTGCAAGGGAGACCACCTGACCTATTTGTTCCCTATACTTCCAGAAGAGAAAAAAGTGTGCTCCGTAGTTCAAAATTCTTCTGCTTCTAAGCAACCAGCCACTGCAAGTCATGCTGGGGGCAAGTTGTCAACCAATTTTAGTCATGCTAATAGTATTGATGTTGTAAAGGATTCTAAGCTTATAGGATGAATGCCAAAGTTCCCTTGTAAACTTTGCAAGGGAGATCACTTTACTCACTTGTGCAGTGCTATTCTAGAGGTGCGGAGAGTGTGGTCCATGTCTGAAGGATTCTCTGTTCCTAAATTTTGTATAGATTCCCAATAGCCTAGTAAACCTTTGTTTGATAAAGTGGTTGAACCAAAATAGTCTTTGTTCAACCCCAATCTTCATTTGGAGAGTGAAGTGATTGAATCAATGCAATTTTTGACCGATCCCATCAGTCCTTCGGATACTGATGCACCTATCCCCGAATTCTTCTGCATTACCAGTTTAGATGTTTCTGAAAATGGGGGCACTTATATGTGCTAAGTGATCCCCTACCAAGCTCTAGGATCATTTCCTTTGATTGGAATAGTCTAGTTGGGCCTCGTCTTCCTTCTTCTACACCTTTACGGATAAGGGTTGATATCGGTAACCATATAGTTTATCGATGTATTGAAGATGGAGGAGCCTCTCTTAGTATCTTATCCCCCTATGCTTGGAGAGATTTAGGTTTCCCTAACCTTGTTCCATCTTTTAATTGGTCTTTGACCTTTGATAGAAGACATAGTGAATCGGTGGGATTCCTCCCTCAGGTACCTACTACTTTGGGTGGAAAAATAGTCTTAGTTGATTTTATGGTTTTAAAGGAACCTATGGACTTTGATATGATCCTCAGATGTGATTACGTATATGCTATGGATGCTGATGTATCTACACTCTTTCATGTGATTAATTTTCTTCACACCGAAAGCATTGTCACTATTGATCAGCTTGCATTTGTTTATCCCTCTTTTTTCCAAACTATAGACTCAAATGCTTGCACCCAAAGACTATGTATTGTGGACCCCAGGTAACTGTTCTTCATCCTTCATTGGTTTGTTTTGGACCCTCATCATCCCAAACTTCCCTCCAAAAGGAATTTGTTTACCTGGTTTGGATTACCTAGGACCTTTCTAAGTGGTGTGCTCTTTGTGCTACTTGTTCTTAGTTGGCCTCACATATTTTTTTGTCCGTTGAGTCAGAAACCATGGCTAGAATTTTGGTAAACATCAATCAAGGGACCCCTATTTAGGGTGCTCCTTGTGATTTTCCATTAATTGGGAACATCGGTACTCCCTTAATGGCTAGCTTGAATCTTTATGTATTCATTGTAGGGATACCGATTTGGTTGTTTTCCACTCTGAATTCCTTGCATGCTCCTGATGCTTCTCAAGTAAGCACCTCACATCAAGAGCATCAGAAATTTATTCCTGCTTCACCAGTAACATCTTCTTCTCCTCCTTCTATGTCATGTGGTGAAAGTAGTAATACTATTAACCAACAGTATAAAATGAATAGATGGAGGAAGAATAGGACGAAGATTCCAAAGCAAGGGCAAAGCACCCACCCAGCATCTGGAGGTCATGCTGGGGGCACCTACCCAACCTCTAGTGGTCATGTTGGGAGAACTCACTCTGTCACTATAAATCATCCTGAACCTATGCACCCAGCCTCTAGAAATCATGCTGGGGGCACCCACGCAGCCTCTGGGATTCATGCTAGGGGCACCCACCCAGCCTCTGGGAGTCATACTGGGGGCACCCACCCATCCTCTAGAGGTCATGCTGGGGGCACATACCCAGGCTCTGGAAGTCATGCTAGGAGAAAACTTTCAGTCACTACAAATCATACTGAAAGTATGTCTTCAACCATTGTTGGTCATGTTGAGGACACGCCATAGATCACTGCTAGTCATATTAATGACAAATCACTAGTTACTGTGATTCATACTGGAGACACTAAATCAGCCACTGCAGGTCATGCTGCAAAAGTTGACATTGTCGACGAACCTAATAAACAAAAGCTTAAGTTCCCTTGTAAGTTTTGAGAGGGACACCACCTGACCTATTCGTGCCCTGTACTTCCATCAGCGCAAAAAGTGTGGTCCATAGTTCAGAAGTCTTCTGCTTCTGAGAAGCTAGCCACTGCAAGTCATGTTGGGTTCAAGCTGCCAGCCAATGCTAGTCATGTTGAGAGTATTGATGTTGTAAAGGAGTATAAGCTTATAGGATGCAAGCCAAAGTTCCTTTGTAAAATTTGTAAGGGAGATCACCTTACTCACGTGTGCCTTGCTATTCCAGAGGTGCGGAGAGTGTGGTCCATGTCTAAAGGATCCTCTGTTCCTAAATTGTCTATAGATTCCCAACAACCTAGTCAACCTTTGGTTGATAAAGTGGTTGAACCAAAACACTCTTTGGCCAACCCCACTCTTCCTTCGGAGAGTGTGTTACACCCAAAATTTACTCATCATATGATTCAGTGTATACACCCCTGAAGATACTTCAACTAAGTAATCATCCTGGGAGGATCTATACCCAATTGTGCTCAGTTTTGAAGGATCATCGTAGGCTAAACACTAGCAACATGCGACGTCACACCTTGCTCCATTACAGGGTGCGACGAAGTCAATTAAGTGACAAAAATAGCTTCTTCGAGGTCCATCTCGAAGCTTGCAGACTTGGGACCCTATTCCTGACCTCTTGGAGGAGTTGGCACTCGGTTCCTAGACCTTTGGAGAGATCCCTTAAGCCTCTCCTACCATCTCTCAACCTATCATATCCATACCCTATCCATTTAGTAATATATAAATGAAGCTCACTCCCATCCCAAAGGGAGGAAGACTATGGTATCTACATGCTGGTGAAATCATTCTTAGAACATTTCCACTCACCTATTGGAGAACTCATACTTCCTTGGAAGGATATGGAAATCAGCTTTGTCAGAGAAGGGCTACAGCGTTAAGCCTTGGTTGTGGTTCTATATCTCTATCATGTACTCCTCTATTTGCATTAATACAAATGCTTTCCACCAATGTTGTTCATGTGTGTAATGATATTGAGTAGTTTACCTACTTAACAGTTCACTTACATATCTTATTGTATAGATGTCTTTTACTGGTTTCTCTTGTTTCTTGTCTTGACAGGTTTTGCAGCTTGGATCTGACGACCTTGGGACGTGGATCAACATTCAAGAGAAAGGATTGCATAGTGAAAAGGTAAGAAATCTAGTACTTGATCCTTAAGTAGATCTAGGAAATGTATTAGTAGTATGTTCTATTTGTTCTAGACTCACTTTGAGCTAGGGAGATCTGGCTCGCGTCTGCTCGAGTGGATTATCCGATAACAAATATGGCGACCCTACTGGGGAGACATAGAATTTGGTCAGTAGTTGTTAATCTGAGAGTCATTTTCAGTTGATTGCTTGACACAAGCCTTTTATTTTTTGCCATTTACTTCTTGGAGTTGATTTCACTATCAGATCTTCATATTGAAGACTCTGATCTACTTCCTCTGAGTTTATACAACTCATTCCCAAACCATTCCATGGTTCATTGTTGATAGATCTGATTCATTTTTTAATCTAGACTTCGCCCATCGCACCTGAGTATTGGGAACAGAGCGACACTGTGTCATTCTGGGTCTCTGTTCTTTACATGTTAACTACTCGTCGCACCCCTTGCATTGGAAAACTGTGACATCGTCGCACTTACCATGTAAGGAAACTGCGACGTTGCACTATGTACAAGCACAGGGTGTGCCGATTTGTCAAATTCTTGGCATGCAGGAATCTCTTCTCTGTTTGACAGTCTGGACTTTGGTTTGCTATATGAACTCTCTTTGTGTTGCAAGATCCAGCCAGAAATCCCACCTGTGAGTTGTGTTTTGAGTGTTTGCTTTTGTTTGGATTGATTTTGGGTTCCATTTTGGTCAAGCTTGAAGACCGGTAGTGGTGGATACTCTTGTCTCCTTCATCGTCATCCGCTCACCCTTGCATTCCCTTCCTTCCATCCCTGATCTGATTATTACATTAGATCAGTTTCCAGACCTCGTTTACATTTTTTTTGAGCTTTTCTTGCTTAGTTTGCTTGCGGCTGCTTGATTTTAAGTTAAGTGTGGCTTTCAGCTTGGTTGAGTGCTTGTCTTTTCTTGAGTTTTCTGAATGTACTAGTGCTGCAAGTAGTGTTTTCTTTCCAGTCATTTAGATCTGAAAGATCAGTTGTTATCAAGTTTACTCTTTGATGCATCCATTGAAAAATTAAAAAGTGCTTCTTTCCCATCATTTCTTAAACATTATTGGAGAAAATTGTTGTGCATTGGAAAGTTCTCGTTTATGTTTTGGGAGAATTGAATGAATGTATCATCTGTTGTGTTTTTCTCGAATTATGAATCGCTCATTTTCTTGAAAGGCTCAAAGAGCGCTTCGATTTTTGCAAAATTGATTCCATGCTAAGGAAAGATAGATGCATTTTTATTTTTTGTTGCTTTTAGACCATTGAAAGTGAAATTGAAAAACTTGCATATTCCATTTCAGAATCCTCTATTTTCATCACCTAGTGTCGTTTTGATTTGAAAAGAAAAAGAAAAAGAAAAATGCTTTGATTTGGATAGTAATGTTGTGATTTTTTGTGTTTCATCGAAAAGGAAAATAATACTTTCATAGTCAAGTTTTGTTTGAATTGGGATTGTGTTGCATTGAGTTTGTTTTGGAAATACTATTGGAAAAATATTTCTCCTTCCCATAGCTAGAATTCATTGAAAGAAAAGAATATTTTGTGCATGTAGCCACGGCTTGCATTATGCTTCTGATTATGTACTCACCACATGCATTCACCTAACCGTCCAAGATAAAATTAATGGTAGAACTAGGTAAAATTTTTAGTAACTTGTGTGTAAGTTAGAGACGTGTTCCGACGTCATTAAGCGTGGCAACTTTCATTATTTTCCAGCACTGTATAATGGGGGTATTGTAGTCTTCCACATACTTATCAGTATATCGAGCTCCTTCACGTACCTACCAAGTACCATAATCTGTACTTGGCGTATATCGAAGGGTGTATCACGTACTCGGTAGTATATCAGAAGGTCTCTTACCGAATGGTTTTGCATTAGATAGCACCACTACGGATTTGAGCTCCCACGTACCTTGTGTATATTAGGAGACACCACTAGGATTCTTGAAACCAACTAAGTTAACCATTTGGCCGTCTTGGCAAAGCAATACACCGAGAACAACACTCGGGGAGATTAGCATGCATGTACTGTCCAGGTAATCGGGTATGCAGGCAAGGGTATGGTCCCAATCCTCCTTGTCACGTCATATTTTTGGACCCTACAGTATACCGTAGTTTGTGATGCCTTGATAATCTCATGAGGTTCCAGACTTTTGAATCCACTCTGTCACATAAGTTTGCTGGTTTCCTTAGTTTGAGTAGGTTTTTTTGGATTGCTTTTCTTTTAGCATACCCTTAGGATAAACGTTTTTTCAGCCATCCTGGATGATAATCATGACACTCTGGTGGATTTTCCCTGGAGAAGATCTCGTAGGATCTTAAACTTATCACCCAAATATCCCCTTAATCCGGAGGTTATTTCGAGGGTAAGAATGGATCAGCGCAATGCGGTCGTAGTTACTGAAGTGGAAAACCCCACTTTGAATGTTGGAGGACTTTTGTTTCCACAAACTCTTCCAGATTCACCTGCCTCTCATCCCCCGCAGGATGAAGGAGCACAAACCCCCACTTCACAAGACCTTTCTACCGTCATCTCGGGAGAAATTGGATCATTGGAATGGATAAACTGACCCCGGGATGACCCTACTGCAGCTATTGGTCCTTCAGCAGCTTACTGGACATCTTCTACAGACCACCCAGTGGCTCATTTTGCCATCTCATTCCCACCTAACTAGACTACTCCAAAGTTCTCTAGGCATTACTATACGCCTGACCTCGCTGATATTTTCAGCCCCATCCATGAACGTTTGGAACATTTATGTATTAGAGGTGATGAGCTTCGAAGACAAAGTCTCGAGAAACACTCTGAAGAGTTTCGAAATCACCATTTCCAAATAAGATTTGACGATGGAGACATCCCAGTTCATCTGATATCTTTAGGATCACCTGAAGCACCCCACCACGAGACCACTAATAAGACTGGTCAACCCTCACAAGATTCCAGTCCTGCACCTCAAGTGAACCAACTTGTGGAAGGACAACAGTCCAACACACCCGTCACTACCACAGTTACTTTACCAGTTCCTCCCCCACCTCAAAATTTGAGGGGAGGGTATTCCATTCCCCAAGGTTATCTTATTGGTAATGTTATTACTACGGTAGCTAGTCAACAACCTACGTTGTTTCAGCCTTGAATAGTATTCAACCTACTGTGGCTGGGGGGAAACCCTCGTTTCCTAACCAGAACATAGGTGGTGGAATCCCCAACGGACCTTCCGTTGGACCTTCCCAACCCGCTAGACCATCCACCATGGGATTATCTCATGTTGAGGGGTCATCAAATGTAACTCAACCCTCATGGAGTCAAGTGTATCCAGGTTCTGTTAACCCTGTGACGGGCCAACCTAATCCCGGAAACACACCATACGGGATACCTTATCCTAGGAATCCATACACTCTATGGGGGAAACAACCTGTGTTGCAACACGGACCCCAACCGACTATCCCTCAAGTACCACCACCCCCGATCGGCCCTCCCCCACCTCTTGCTGGAGGCAGCAGGCCCCCACCTAACCTCTATGGAGGCCCACCTCATTTTACCGACAACATCCTGCACCCTTCCAGTGGTGGTGGGAATGGTCCACCACCCCCTCCCGACGGAGGCAGCGAGGGACCACCCTATCATGGTGGAGGAGGACATTTCCCTTCGGGCGGCAGAGGTGGTCCACCACCCCCTCCTGGCAGATGCGGTGGAGGACCTAATTACTATGGTGGTGGAGACCCTCATCCTTCTAGTGGCAGAGGTGGTGGGGTCCCCCATCCTTCTAGCAGCGGAAGTGGTCCCCCACCTCCTCCAGGCGGAGGCGGTGGTGGGACACCTTATTATGGTTATGGACCCCCACCTCCTCCTGTTGGTGGCAGCGGACCTCCACCCCCTCCCGGTGGTGGAGGTGGACCCCCACCTTATTGGAATGGACCACCTTATGGTGGCGGACCTCCTTATGGTCTGGGCGACACACCCCCCTACAGTCAGTTCCCTCTTGGTACACCTTACGGTCAGTTTGGTCCTTACACGCCTTATCCGTATTATCAATACGCGCAGCCTAACCCATAGATTCCCATCCTGGCTACTTTGGACCTTCCTGACCTATCCCATTTAACCAACGATCCTATTTACAACAGATCTAACTGGCCACCGATTTCGGTGAAACTTTCGTCTGATATCCCCAGGTTTGACAGTAAGCCAGGTGAAGACCCTAAAAACCACGTGATGACATACCATTTATGGTGTTCATCTAATTACTTAATGGACGATTCAATTCATCTTAGATTGTTTCAAATGACTCTCACCGGTGCGGCTGCCAAGTGGTATATTGAGTTGCCACCCCACTCTTTTCCTGATTTTGGTTCTCTTGCCATGAACTTTTTGACACATTTCCAGCTGCCCATACGGTATGAGATTGGTATCGAGCTTTTAACCTCGCTCCGTCAGAATACCGCCACTCACATTTCAGATCATATCCACAAGTGGCAAAGGAGACTACGTCTCATTAAAGCTCCTATTCTAGATCAGCTCCTACCACACTGGTTCACAAAATCCCTCATCCCTACCATAGCAAGAGAAGTTTCTTTGAGAGGTGTTGTCACTGAAGAACAAGCCATCGCGAGTGCCCATGTGCTAGACCTTGTCTACACTCAATCCGGCACTTTGTTTGATATTCTCCTTGACGCGCCCTATGACGTTAATGACCCTACGAAACCACATAAGGGACTCCAAGCTGATGGAATCATTGGTTTCCTTAACACCTAGACTGCTACTAGCATTGTTGGATCATCCAATCCGACTCAGGCTAGCCACAACACCACCAAGTGAACCCCTCCTTATGTAACTAAAGAGGTGAATTTTGTCCAATCAGCTTCATCTCCGAAGTCCGGCAGTAAAAAGAAGAACAAGGGGAAACCCAAAAAGTCTTCTTCCCAGCAGGAACAAAAGAGCACTCTCGACGATACCAAGCAGAAACGGAAACTAAAGTATCCTTGTTTACTGTGTGGAGATGACCATTTCTCCAAAGAATGTCCCCATAGAGACGAAGTACAAAAGTTTCTTAGGGGAAAACCAACCCCCGCAGTACTCAATGATGCATTTCCTACTCAAAACCAGCAGATGATTGCTCAACCCCCCCCAGCCCAGGGGGAACCATCCAATACCGCGCATGTTCTCATGGTGCTTAATGAGATGATCAATTTGAACACCCGCTCGCGATCTTACGAACCGATCCCTTTGAAGGAATTCACTAGAAGTAATAGTGAAAAATCTTTCGACTCCTTAACTAATGTCACTGTACCATCAGCCTCTCTCACCATTGAGAAGCCCTCTTTAGACTCGATATTGTGACCTCCCAAGAGCACGATTCGAAAAGCTATTTTCAATCCGAACGCTCGGGCCGCACAAAATTACAATATCATAGAAGACTTGGCACAAGCTCCTTGCGCCATGTCTACCTTGGAAGTTTTGCAGAATTTTCCTAATCAACGCAAAACTCTCCTTGCAGCCATCGGTGCAGTCGACCCTGATTCCTCGAATACCATCATGTTCCGACTTGACAACTTTAAGTCGTGGCTCTCACACCATCTCGCATTCCAAGTTTCTGCGAACATTGCTAGGAAGATTGTCCATCGTACCCTTTTGGACGAAGGCGCCTCCACTTCTATCATGTTGATTGCCTATTGGAGAGCCATTGGCTCCCCCGAATTGAATCGTTCTCCCACCATGTTGAAAGCATTCGACGGGCGTGGCTTTCAACCTCATGGGATCTTACAAGCTCTTGCAGTTGAGTTGGGTGGAAAGACCATAACCGTTAACGTGGAAGTGGTCTTGGCCCTGTTAGATTATAATCTCTAACTTGGCTGAAATTGGTTTTACACCATGTAGGCGGTAGCCTCTTCAGTCTTCCGCATAGTACAATTCCCCCACCAAGGATGAATTTTTACTATCAACCAATTAGATTTTTGTACACCAGATGCTACTACTCATCCTAGTGACCATATTCCTTCCATTGGACAGATGTCAAAATAGTATGAGAGTATAGGGGTTGACCTTTTGAAAGATTCATCTCTCATGGGTGTTTTTCCAGCTGTAGAACCCCCTAATCATGTTGCTACAGTGAACATGATCTCCACAGAGATTTTATCTCACTCTACTAATGCTTGGATTGTACCAGGTGAAGCCACAACACACCTGCTTGGAGATATAATGCCTGTTTCACCCATTGAACGTATTTAAGAGGCTATCCAATCAGCACCAGGGGACCATTTAACATTGGCCTCTCCATCTTGTTCTCTACGATAGATGTCATCTCTACCTAATCTCTTACTTCGGACTTTTCATTCAGACGAGTCCATCATGGAAGTTATGAATGTTGACGACGGTCCGTGGGATGATCTCCACCATAGGTCATCTTTTCTTCCTCCTTTGGAGTGCATAGAGGACAACATCCATATCCTCTTTTCACCAGATATCTACCCATTCCCTCATTCCCCCATTCTTACATGTCTTATGAACACAGAGGGAAACTTGGATAATATTGAGCCAACCATCTCAATAGACATCTTGGTGAAACCTGGTATAGTGGAACACATTCGCATAGGCCATAAGTGTTCCCCTGAAGAAATAGTTGTTGGCATGGCCTTATTCAAGCAATTTTGAGACATATTTGCTTGGTCCTATGAGGATATGCTTGGGATAGACCCCGCAATTGTTTCTCACGAAATAAAAACCTATCCTGACATCAAACATGTACGCCAAAAATTGCGATCGGTACACCCCCGGAAGACTGTGGCAATTAAGGCAAAAATTGAAAAGCTCTTAAAGGATGGTTTTATTTATCCTATCCCATTGATGGATTGGGTCTCAAACGTCATTCCTGTGAACAAAAATTAGGGTACCATTCACGTCTGTGTCGATTATCGGGACCTTAACCAGGCTTGTCTGAAAGACAACTACCCGACCCCCTTCATCGACCAGATTATCGACAATTGTGCCGGAAGCATCATCTTCTCATTTATGGATGGCTTTTCTGGTTACAACCAAATTGAGATCAACCCAGCCGACCAACATAAGACGACTTTCATCTTCCTGTGGGGAATGTTTGCATACTGCAAAATCCCGTTTGGCCTTAAAAATGCTGGCACCACGTTTCAGCAGGCTATGTCGTATGCGTTCCATGATATCAAGGACTTTGTGGAACCTTACTTGGACGATCTCCCTACTCATTCAAAGCAGCGCGAGTTCCACATTGATCATCAAATGGCCATTTTCCTTAGATGTAGACGGTACAATATCCATCTAAATCCTCATAAGTGTATCTTTTGCGTTGAGTCCGGACACCTCTTAGGATTTATCGTTTCAAAGGATGGGATCCGTATTGATCCCTTAAAGGTGGAGGCCATCATTAACCTACCACCCCCGACTGATGTGATGGAACTTCAAATTCTTGAAGGAAGGTGACTTATTTAATATGTTTTGTTTGCAATTTCACGGAGAAGACTCAGGGGTATATGAGACTGCTCAAGAAGTACATCCCCTTCATTTGGGACAATCAAGCTCAAAAATACTTCGACAGTATCAAACATGCCATCATGCATGCCCCCGTGCTCTAACCGCCTAGTTATTATCGAGATTATATCTTATATCTCGCTGCTTCTGCCACCACTATTGCCATGGTTTTGGTACAGGGGTATCAAAATGCCCAGGAAAATGTAATATACTATGCAAGTAAGGGTCTTGTTGACGCTGAAACTACATATTCACATGTCGAAAAAATCGCATTCGCAGCGGTCATGGCCGTCCAAAAGTTCCGACACTATATCTTTCTCTACACCACCACCATCATCGCTGACTCGAACCCCATGTACCACATACTGACACGTCAGGTGATTGGGGGCAAGTATTCACGTTGGATCGTGATACTGCAAGAATTTGACCTTCTTTTCGAGAAAGCTAAGTCGAAGAAGTCTTTGGTGTTTGTCGAGCTCATTTGCAACTTTCCCCGTCCTGATGCAGAAGTTGAGCACACCACCATCATCGCTGACTCGAACCCCATGTACCATGTACTAACACGTTAGGTGCTTGGGGGAAAGTATTCACGCTGGATCATGATACTGCAAGAATTTGACTTTCTTTTCGAGAAATCTAAGTCTAAGAAGTATTTGGTGTTTGTCGAGCTCATTTGCAACCTTCCCTATCCTGATGTAGAAGTTGAGCACAATGACTCCTTTCCAGATGAATCATTGTTTCTCATCAGTACGACTAATCCATGGTATGGAGATATCTTATTGTATCTTCAAACCCAATGCTTCAACCCTCAACTCTCTTGCGACGATCATCGTAAAAGACGTCACCATGTGAAGTATTATTTAATCATCAATGATACTTTCTATTGTCATGGAGTTGATTCAATTCTCCAACGTTGTCTCACTCACGATGAGGATGAATGCATTCTCAATGACTATCATGCTGGGGCATGTGGCGGTCACCTCTTTGGGATGGCTACAGCCCAAAATATTTTGCATGCAGGATATTTTTGGCATGCTGTCTTCAAAGATTTTATTGAGGCTGTAAAAAAAGTCCTCCTTGCCAACACTTCCACACGAAGAAGCGCACCCATCCCGCCCCGTTACACCCGGTTATTGCTGTGGGCCCCTTCGCAAAACGGGGCATTGATTTTATGCATTGTAAGCCTACCTCGGCCGGGGGGCATAGTTACATCATTGTAGTTGTGGATTACTTTACAAAGTGGTCCAAAGCTATGCCTACATACCAGAACGACGACAAAACCACCGCACTCTTCATGTTCAATCATGTAATAGCGCGGTTTGGAGTTCCTCAGACAATTGTTATCGATCATGGTTCCCATTTTCAAAACCATATGGTTGATGAACTAAGCGACGGGTTGGGTTTTCGCCATGAAAATTCAACACCCTACTACCCATAGTCGAATGGACAGGTCGAGGCCATTAACAAGGTCTTGAAAACTATGGTCCAAAGGATGGTAGGGACACATAAGTCCAATTGGCACAACATGCTCTTCTCAACATTATGGTCCTATCGAACTTCCATCAAAACCACCACAGACTTCACTCCCTTCCAATTGGTATATGGATTGGAGGCTGTCCTACCTATAGAGTGTGAAATTCCGTCTCTGCAACTCGCTGTCGAACTTCTTCCTAACACTACTGCTGAGGAAGAACGTCTCTTGCACTTAGCAAAACTTGATGAGTCCCACCAAGATGCCACTCTTGCTAATGAATCACACAAGAAACGCATCAAATCCCAATATGACAAGTCAGTTGAACCTCGTATCTTTAACAAGGGTGACCTGGTCCTTACTTATGACCAGAAGCATGACAAACTAGGAGCAGGAAAGTTCGAATCCATGTGGCATGGACCTTACATTGTCAAACATGTTTTGGAAAAGGAAGCTTACGAGCTTGAAAAATATGATGGAATCTCTTTGGGTGAACCCCACAATGGGCTTTACCTGAAGAGATATTATGCCTAAACTCATCACGCTTAGACTTTCTTTTATATAGTGTACATGGCATGTTTTTTGTGTTTTTGTGTGTGCTGTGACGCTTTTGGTTTTGAGTGTCTTTAGATCTTGTTTCCGCTCTTTATACCATGTTCTGTCTGAGTGTGCAGACGGAAACATGTTATGGATTCACGGACGGTGCTAGTCAGCATACCCGTAACCTTGCTTCGGTAGCCTGGGTATTATATTCCCCAACAAGTGAGCTCATTAGCTCAGGAGGAAGTTGCCTAGGGTTTGCAACCAACAATGCCGCAGAGTATTAGGTAGTAATCGGAACCCTAGCTAACGCCATTTTCTTGGGTATGAACCACATTGTCATCCACATGGACTCTCAATTAGTGGTTTCCCATCTTAACCGAGTTTACGCCATCTGTGGTCCCACCTTACTCCGTCTCTTCAGACGAGTATGTCTCCTCGAAAGGTCATTTGAATCTATTCAATACCTACACATTCCATGAGAGTTAAACACAATTGCTGACTCAATGGCCAACTTCATTTTGGATTGGTACATCACACACATATAATATTCATAATATGTAAAAGCATTCACAACATGTAAATAATGTAATGTATAAAAGCAAACATGTAAACAAGATCACATCACTCATCATTTTAAAACACATAATGTATAAATATCCGAGAATGTCTGTATATATATATATATATATCGCTCAAAAGGTACAAAATCTGAAGCACGATGGCTTTCAGTGAGTCTCTACAAAAATCTGAAGCATCATAGCTTTCAGTAGTACAAAATCTGAGGCCTCTAAGCTTTCAGTACAAGTATAATAGTGTCATCAGGCCTGACACTTAACCCGTACACCACCCCTAGCATGGACAACACGTTGTCGCTGAGTGAGGAAGAAATCCATGGTCCTCGCCACCTTGCAGAGTAGGGCATTGAAGTGTACGGATGCTGCAACCGTAAACCTCTGCATAGGTCTCGACAGGTCATCTATCGCTGGCTCAGGAACCTCCACTGTCAGCTGGGACAAGTTCCTATATACCTCCTCCATCTCCTTGATGGCAGCATGAGCACTGGGGGGCACAACTGCTTCCCCACCTATGTCTCTCCTCGCCAGGAGAGAAAGTCCTACTGGCCATACGGGCCCCACATCTGCACACACATGTTATACACTTGTCATCACTGCATAAAAAAAAATGATAAATATACAAAATTAAAAGTACAAGGGTTTTGTTCTCACCTATGTCACCCCATGTTGCACCCTCGGGAAGCACCAAGTCAGGATCCTCTCTAAAATCCATACCATTGTACGGGAAGTCCTCAACCATGAGTAACTAGCCTTCCAGCCAGCTGAAGAACTTAGGACCAAAGCTGATGATGGGTCCTCCACCATTACGAGTCATGACCTCAGTCCATCTGAGCATGTGGGGATCTCTAGGCTCCCTGTCATCTATAACCACCTATGGGCGCAGGAGAGGGATCCGCTCCAAGATGAACGATAGCACGATTGACCCATAACCAAACTGCTTCAACTCTCCCCGTTGACACTTGGTCAGCTGAACTCGGAGGTTTGCGAGGAGGCCCTCGCACCAGTTGAAAACCTTGGGGGACATGCAGTCCTCCTCATAAAGCATCTGGGCCTGAGTAGCCGTGTGTGGGGCTTGGCTACTCACCGCTCTAGTAATAGCAATCAATATGGTATGCAGTGGGCGGATCACCACATCCTTGATAAGAATATTCCCATTGGAAGGTTGAGAAGTAGTGATACAATGCTGTGACACCATGTCATCAACTGTGCGGTCACTGGCCCATGTTCCAGTAAGATGTATAGGTTCCCCTCTCCGGGACAGACCTGTGAGAAAATTGATGTCCTCAACATCTATTGTGAGGATGTGCTCACCAATCACGAAATACTGTTGGGCCGCATCCCAACTCTGGAGCATGTGTGATAGCAATGGGATTTGGGATCTCATCCCTTGAATCTCAAAGAACTTGAACAAACCACAGTTCCTCAAGTCATCCACGCATTGTGCATCGTTGGCAGCTTGTTTATCTTGTATCTCATGTTCTTGTTCTCGCCACTCTAAAACCATGTTGGCTAGCAAGCAACCTGCCAAAAAGGGCATTTAAACACTGTTAGGTCCTGCTTCAACCTTCAGAAGTCCATTTTTTGGATTCATTTTTATGTTTGGAATTTGCAACTCCACCATCGCACTGTACATTTGCGTACGATGCAATGTCGTTAGACTTCACCCATTCAAGGCTTGCGACGACTCAGTCTCGTCGCAGGTCCCGAAAGGGCCAACTGCAACGAACTGAGAGCACAGTAGCCCTCCATGAACTCATCAAAAAACCCAAAAAATGAACCTAAAAACAAAATCTAATCCACTGGAAAGTTGTTGGATGAAGTTTAGGCCTACCTAATCCAGACGGTTGGTGAAATGGCAGATCGTAGCTCTCGGAATCGGCAAAGGAAGTTTTGGCTCCAAATTGGTACTTCTCCTCCCAAATTGGCAAATGAAACAATGAAATCTATTTTGGCCCATTTTTCTATTTATAAATAGAATGGAATATTCCTTTACAAATATTTTGATGCTCTTGGGCCATCTATCATAGTTTTTGACCATTTTTGTCATATTTGAGGCTATTTGACACTTTTTCTAGTGTACAGGAGTTGTAAGTGGTCTTTTGTGCCGTTTCTCGTATCACAACGATCATCGTAGGTATGAACACTCCCTCTAATGTTTTGTCATTATTTTTGCAACAGTTAGTCTGGAATTATTGTGTGATGATGAGTTTACTCTTCGTTTGTTCTCGTACTCATGAAACTATGAGAACAAGTACTGAGTTATGATTTATCACTTTTCCAGGCTTGTTAAACTTCCACGGAAAAGGACACCCCCCGGAATCTACCGTTAAGCTCTTTTCAGGCTCTCGAAAAATGAAAAGATTGCCAAGCGAACTTGTCATGTTCACGCTTGTTAAAGTATTTGAATGGTTATCTTCCTGGTGATATTTTACCCCTTTTTTGGACCAGGAGGCACTAATTACGAAAAAGGAATACTCCAGCCAATCATGACTGGAAGAGTCCTCTCCCACGTTGTTTTACCCTTTTTCGGGCGATGAGGCTAACTTTACAAAAAAGAACTGTTGGAGTCTTCTTTAGTTCTTTTCAAACTCTCTAAACATGAAATGACAACTGAGTTTACCTTTTATGGACTAGTTAAAATTTTCACATTGAAGGGCCTGTCATGGGACGAACCCCTCCTATCTCAGGTTTGGAAAATATTTGGGATTGGACTCATCTATGAGATGAGCTATACCGAGCATCCGGTTACCCTCATCAAGCTCATAAAAAACACATGAGGCACTCATCATTCATGATGGGGAAAAAGGAAAGTGTTTGTGTTACATACTTATTAGTGGCAGTATGTAGTCGTTCTTGAACATGGCACTCATCTGCATTTGCATATAGTACTTGGGTCATCCATTTTTCTATGAGTCCCCGCTTACTCTCTAAGTCCTGTTACTCCTTTGAATCATTCAAAGAAATATCCCATCATCGGTTGCATTAGAAGTTTGCATCGTACTCATTGTGTCAATACTGCCAAGTCATGCCATGCCCATGTTCAAGAACACGTCTATCATTTGTCATCTGCAGTCAATACACCCGTCACCATATCGGTTTACTTTGTGTTAGTCTCCCATGTTACTGTACCATCTGATCTACTCTATACATCTTTTGCCATGTTTCGTGTCGATTGATGGGGGATTCATCATGGCCCTCCTTCAACGGATTCATCCTTGTCGACTTCAACTCATCATCCGAGGATCAAATATAGAAACCAGTCAAGTACCTTGGCCCTACATGCCTCAATGGTAGGTTACCTCGCTTTCATCATGAGTTTACATCATTGACTTTTGTTTGAAAGATTTCATCCTGCGTTTGACTTCAACTTATTTATTCATGCTTGATGATATGTACTGTAATACCTTGGGAATAATTGACATCAATGGTGATCTCCCTTACACTTGTTAACAGTTTACATCAACGGTCAGTAATCAAGTGGTTTCTACCATGTTCGACATCAAGACATTTGTAATCACATGGATAGATTCGTATGATTACGAGTTCAGCTTGAAGACCCTGGGGAGTCATGTTTTACCTAGGTTGTGATGGAGTTTGTATTTGAGTTATATTACACAGATCCACTTTTGTATTGGTCATGGCTGTGTTATCATCTCATCATGGATCTACGCTTGTGTCTAGTAGCCATGATTGTGTTCAGTCGGTCATTACTACCAGGGATCTGCAATGTATTGGTCGGCAACCATGTTGTACTTCATATGAGATTGTCAGTTTAGAGTTAGTTGTACTGCAGCAGTGTCCTTCGTCCGACGAGTCTATTGCCATTACTTCTATCAAAGCACTTCACCTGTCTATCTTCAACAACTTCATGCTTTCGAGGGCATTCTGTTACACCCAAAATCTACTCATCATAAGATTCAGTGTATACACCCCTGAAGATACTTGGACTAAGTAATCATCCTAGGAGGATCTGTACCCAATTGTGCTCAGTTTTAAAGGGTCATCGCAGGCTGAACACTAGCAACATGCGACGTCACACATTGCTCCATTATAGGGTGCGACGAAGTCAGTTAAGTTGCAAAAATAGCTTCTTCAAGGTCCATCTCGAAGCTTGCTAACTTGGGACCCTATCCCTGACCTCTTGGAGGAGCTGGCACTCGGTTCCTAGACCTTTGGAGAGATCCCTTAAGCCTCTTCTACCATCTCTCAACCTATCCTATCCATACCCTATCCATTTAGTCCTATATAAATGAAGCTCACTCCCATCCAAAAGAGAGGAAGACTATGGTATCTACATGCTGGTGAAATCATTCTTAGAACATCTCCACTCACCTATTGGAGAACTCATACTTCCTTGGAAGGATATGGCAATCGACTTTGTCGGAGAAGGGCTATAGTGTTAAGCCTTGGTTATGGTTCTATATCTCTATCATGTACTCCTCTATTTGCAATAATACAAATGCTTTACACCAATGTTGTTCATGTGTGTAATGATATTGAGTAGTTTACCTGCTTAACTGTTCACTTAGATATCGTATTGTATAGATGTCTTTTACTGGTTTCTCTTGTTTCTTGTCTTGACAGGTCTTGCATCTTGGATCTGACGACCGTGGGACATGGATCAACATTCAGGAGAAAGGATTGCATAGTGAAAAAGTAAGACATCTAGTACTCGATCCTTAAGTAGATCTAGGAAATGCATTAGTAGTATGTTCTATTTGTTCTAGACTCACTTTGAGCTAGGGAGATCCAGCTCACGTCCGCTCGAGTGAATTGTCCAATAATAGAGTGAAGTGATTGAATCGATGCAATCTTAAATCGATCCCATCAGTCCTTAGGATACTAATTCACATATCCATAAAGTCTTATGCATTATCAATTCGGATGTTTCTTAAAATAGGGCACTTCATCTATGCTGATTGAACCCCTACCAAGCTCTCAGATCATTTCCTTTGATTGTAATAGTATAGTTGGGCCTCGTCTTCCTTCTTCTACATCTTTACATATAAGGGTTGATATCGGCAACCATACGGTTTATCGATGTATTGTAGATGAAGGAGCCTCTGTTAGTATATTATCCCCCTATGCTTGAATAGATTTTGGTTTCCCTAAACTTGTTCGGGATGTTAATTTTCCATTGACTTTTGATAGAAGACCTAGTGAACTGATGGGATTCCTCCCTTAGGTACCTTCTACTTTGGGTGGAAAAATAGTCTTAGTTAATTTTATGGTTTTAAAGGACCCTATGGACTTTGATATGATCCTCAGGCATGATTGCATATATGCTATGTATGTTGTGGTGTCTACGTTATTTCGTGTGATGCATTTTCCTCACAATGAAAGCATTGTCACTGTCAATTAGATGGCATTTATTGATCCCTCTTTTTTCCCAACTATAGACCAAGTATAGGGCCCTCATTAGTAGGAACTACCATGTCACAATCAAATTATGTGGCATATTGTTCCTTGAGTCCAATTTCTACTGAGAAGAAGCCTCTAAATTCATGCTTACCTTTTGGGACTAGGTCTCGGCAGTTGATCAAGTGATACCTCCATCTGAATGTTTAGATATATGTTCTATCTGGGACAATATACTTCCTTCTGATGAAGTTTTCCTAGAGCCCATAATGAAGTCTTCCATTCATTTGGAAAATGATCTATTTGCAGTTATTTCCAGCCCCGATTTGAATTTGGAATCCAATATTACCAATGTTGAGTCTTTGGACTCTCCTATAGATCCGCAAATCGTTGTTCCTGTCGAGTTTGATTATGCTTATAGAATTTTCAACTACCATGATGACGAATTTCTTCTTGCAGATTCCATCATGTCCTTCAATTTTGATCTTCATCCTGAAGTTGATCATTTTGATTGTAATCCCTCAGGCTTTGGTACTATAGAGTCGTCATAGGTCAAATCTTCTTGCATTATGCCTATTGTTGATAATAGTGAAGTTGAAAGTATTTCTACCACAATGACTTGTATCAGATCTTTCTTTACATACGTTTTAGATATGATATTGGTACTAATGTTTCTTGGAGACATGTTTCTTGCCTGGATTTATACTTGCTTATTTGTCCTTTTCAACATCTTGTTCGATCATGTCAGGTATATTCATTGAAACCTTGCATATAGGTTTAGGCCTCCCCATTGTTATGATGCATTTGAACCTTTTTCCATATGAATTCACCATAGGGTCGAACCTATTGGATATTGGTGTGTTAGCCATCTCTATATGCATTGTGCACCAGTCCGACAACATAGCGTGCCTAACATGGGTCACCCTAGTCAGCACCCTTATTCCATTTTGGTGCCCATGTTGATATTTTCTCATAGGCTCAAGAGCCTTTCCAGATTTACCATGATTTTGAGAAGAAGCCTCATATCTTTCTTCCTCAAATATTTCTAGCCATCCCTTATAAGGCTCCCATTTTTCATGTTTAAGTTGCATATGCATTCATTTTTATGCCGCTTACACTAATGAGCCTACTACCAGCTTCCATGCTTTTAGTTCATATATAAGCCTCCATCTTTGCTCTCATTTTCATTCATCCAAATATCACTTTGCCTTTGTGATTTCACATCCTTTACCCAGAGGAGACACACATTGAGTTTCCTTATCTTTCTCATGTTCCTTGCATTATGCATAGCTATGTTCCATGCACTTGGAACTAGTCTCACATGCCCACGGCACTCATCTCTTCCCATCACGAGCATTCTTCCAACTTTTCTTTGAGATCATTAAAAACAGTAAGGAGGATACGAGCATTCTTTCATCTCTCCTTTGAGCTCATTAAAAATAGTAAGGAGGTCATGAGTTTACTTTTTTGGGCTTGTTAAACATTTACGAAAAATATTTTATGGATTTTTCTCTAAGGTCTTGTTAGAATCCTTAAAATTGACAAGATTGCCGAGTATACCTCTTCACTTCAAACTCGTTAAAGGAATTGAAGGGATATCCATTTAGGTATAAGTTTACCCCTTTTCTGGATCTTTGTGGATTAACTACAAAAAGGGTATACTCTAGTCTTTTTGACTAGAAGTGTTCTCTCTCACATTGTTTTACCCTTTTTTGGGTGACGAGACTAACTTTACGAAAAAGGACCCTATGGAGTTTTATTTAGGATTTTCAGACTCTCAAAATATGAAAACACCAACGAGCATATACCAACTCAGGATTGATGTGAAATCCACGAGTAGGTATATGGAGTTGTTGGTTAAATTTTTCAAACTTCTTAAATATGAAAACACCAGTGAGAAAGAACAGATCTGGGATCAATATTAAAATCGAAGGTTCAGTATATTATCGAGTAATATTCTATATTATCTTCAAACTCGTAAAACTAATAAGAAATTCTTGAGTTTCCCTTCCATGGACTCATAAAATTACACATGGTTGGACCCTTATCGAGCATGCTTTAGTTCTTTCTCAAGCTCGTTAAAAAATGAAAAAGGTATCTAAAAAGAGAAAGAGAAGTGAAGAGTGTTAAATATCTTTCAATTTAATGGAAGCAAGTCAACTATGTCCTTGAACAAAGCACCTTTTTGAGTCTATCAAACAAGTTAGGTTCTAGTTTTGGCCTTAGGATAAACGTGATTTCATATTTTTTTACTCCTCCGATTGGTTACTCTTCCAATCATATGGAGAATCTGTCAATGTCTCCTACGTTGTAGATTTATATCTTGGTCCCTTTGTGTTCAAATCTTTTTAAGTAACTCTTGTGTCGTGCTCGCTATTCAAGGATGCAACCTGTGTTAGTCATTATGTAGTTTCCTTGACCTCATGTGTCGGCCATTCCTTGGTGTCAGTATGTTTCATCATGTACTCAGTCCTACTCCAAATCAGATCAACCTTTTGATTGCATATCGTATTGGATGATGGAGGATGGTTTAAGGCCTCCTTTCCAATGGACTTCCTCTTATCGAATTCAACTCATCTTGCTCTAGGAATGAATTTTATATATTTTGGTAGTACCTTGGGGATTGCAGTCACGAGTGGCAATTTCCCTTGCTATTGAGTAGTTGGAATACATCAATGTCTCCTACTCGATGGATTCTTCAAGTGTTCCACTTCAAGACCCCTTATTCACACTTGTTTAGAATGTACTAGGTACCTTGGGCCCCATTTTCATTATTGGTGGGTTCCCTCGTGTTTGTTAATGGTCCACATCAATGGCCGGTACTCAAATGGTGTCCTCCATGTTCTACCTCAACTCATTTATTTGCATGGTTCAGAATTGTACCTTGAGACAGTTTGGATGAAGACCCTGGGCCTATAATAGCATCATCATATTTTTTTATTTCCCAAGCTTCGCAAGACTAATCCAAACTCATTTTTGGATCTTGATGAGACATAGATCCAGTTTGTTCATTATGCTTATGTTCTTTAGTTTTGATATAGATCCACCTTTGTATTTATGTGGCTATGTTCATATTTATATTGTCCTCCAGGATCAACGGTTGTATTCTAGTGTCCATGATATACGCATAAGTATTGGATCATTATTGTATCCTCTTGTAGGTCATGCTCCACTATTTGAACATGGACATTTATCCCAGGGATGAGATTGTATGACATTTGCCTTTCATTCAGGTACTTCATTCGAGCCTATGATTCTTGGTTTCTCCTATTTCTCTGACTCCATGACTCAACCTTTTATTATTTATAATGTATTTCGTCCATCATATTCCCCTATGACCTCATACATTAGGGGGCATCTTTTATAGCCAAAATTGGCACTTCTTCATCCGTGCCGACACTTATATCTTTTGGTCACATGACAACACTACATGAAATTACTGTGAGTCACACAAAAGGACATTTGTGGATGGAAGAGCCATATTTGGGACTTTATATGGATAGAATTACCTAATCCATGACCCATTTGATAGGTAATAACCTTAGGAACATTTTTGGATACCAAAACTTCTCCAAAAAACCCCTAGAAAAGGTTGTTTTTGACCTTTTTCCCACAAAAATGTAGGTTGCACATGGTAAAGTTGCGGGTTTCCTAAAAATTCGCAGGTTTCATATGGTAAGAGTCACGGGTACCCACTAGTTGTCCTTGTTCAAAGCCGTGAATATCTCACAAACACTAAAAATACATAAAAATTGCGAAAAATGGTTGGTTTTGGGTAGTTTTGGAACCTCCTCTTCGGTTGTAACTACTTCATATTCAACCACATCTTCTTCACTTTCTATAAAAGAGGGGGATGGAACATGAAAGGGTAACCAAGCCCATTATAGTGTTATGTTGGAGGAATTGAGACTCATATCCCCCTCACTTGTGCCCTAGTTCCTACTAAACCCTAGCCCATTTGATCAGAGGCTCGGATCCTTGGAGAAGAGGAGCAGGAGACCTTTAATCTTGGTTTCATGAAGTGCCATGGTTGAAGGAAGGTATATTTTGATGTACTTGCTTCATTCATTAATAAATATTGAACATTATTCCATTTCCAAATAGATTTGCTTGTGTATAATGCAATTTCATTACAAGTTGATGTTATGTTGTCTTATTAATATCAATCTCTTTTTTGTGGTCAAGTTGGTTTGAGGAAGGTTTTATGTTTGTTATGCAGGTTGTTGCATTAGAGAAAGAGAGCATAAATCTTGGATCAAACTTTAGAATAAGGTGCACTTCTTTCTAACCTCAACCTTTTTTCTTAAGTATATGTATATGCAGAACCTTATATGTCTATCTTTTACCCATGTACGTTGGTAGTCTCTCCCCTGCCATAGGACACTTTTCCTAACAACTGAGGGGTTGGAGGTTCATTGGCGATAACGTTAAGAGGGACCACACATTATTTGAAGTATGTTACAAATCTAATATCCAATTTAATAAACTATTTATGTTCCCTCCTTCACTCTATTTCTCATCCCCCCACCCCAATATACAATATACACTTCATATGGTAAGAATGACATTGTTATGATTGATTTTTATAAATATTTTTGAGATATATTCACTGTGGAAATCCTATAACAATATTATCAAATTTATACTATATTTCTTGGAATATGTGATAAGTCTCTTTAACTCCACCCTCTCTTTTAGTGATATTTATACTTCATTGTTTTGACTCCATAAGGAACTGATCTTCACTGACATGTTTTTTGGGAAATTTGTTTACATGTAATGTCTAAAGAATCACAATTATCATTCAACAAGTTCTAGGGACTCCCCCTTGGTATTAGGAATCGACCTAAAGTGTTCAAGAAACAAGGATGTGGGGACAATGGGCTCTAGCTTCTCTCGTTCTTGTTACTCATCACACTATGATATGTAACTTTAGCTTGGGTGTTATTTTTAGATATAACACTATCCATAAATAAAGTGGTCGGAATGTATGTTTAAATCGGTAGAGGGGTATGACTGTATAAAAGTTTTGACTCTAGATATGTGCATCGAAACAATAGTTTTGACTGTATAATTCTATGTGCAACAATAAAGTAGTACGACTTGTTATTATTGATTTTTATAAAGTGTTTCAAGATATATTAACTGATGCAATCCTATAACAACAATAGCAATTTGATATTATGTTTATTGGGATCTGTGATAAATCTCTTTAGATCCACCATATCTTTTAGTGATATTTATACTTCATTGTTTTGATTCCATAAAGAAGCAATCTTCGCTGGGAGGTTTCTTAGGAAACGTGCTAGTGTATTGTATAAAGAATCAAATTTATCATTCAACAAGTTGTAGGGAGTCCCCATGTGGTGGTAGTGGGATTTACCTTCTCCATGCTTGCCACTCATCGCACTTTGATATGTGACTTTATTGTGGGTGCTATTTTGAGAGATAAAACTATACATAAATAAAGAGGTAGGAATTTATTTATAAATGGGTAGATGGGTATGAATGGATAAAAGTTTTGAATTCATATATGTGCATCCAAACTAATGAAACATAATTTTATGTGCAACAATAAAGTAGTACAACTTTCTTCCTAAAGGGGAAAATGTGTATGACTCAATCCAAAACCTTTTCCGATATATCTACATCCAAATTGTTCAAACATAATCATATGTATTTAAATAACAAATTCATCATTTATACTCTTGCTAATAATGTGTGTTCATATGGAGGTAAGTGGAAATATGTTCCATTAAATATATAATTAGTGATATAGTGAGAGTGCTTATAGGAACCTAATTGAAATAAATATATGTGGGGTTCAAGGAACTTATATTAACCTAACGTATATCAATTAAGGTTCATACATATGGAGATAATGATATATCTTTCCCACCTCTCTAAGGTAGATCCTAAGAAAATCTAGAGGAAAATTTTATGTCATAGAACTAAAGAAAATAATTTGATTCCCTTGAGGGACTGGAATCCCTATCTTAAAAATATTTATGAATCCTATAATTTCATGGACAACAATCAAACCCTTTTTACAAAGGAAGAAGTTTTATCTTTATAATAAATAGAGTTTGGGGTTGAGAAACTTACAAAAGGGAAATCTAAGGATGCTGAACGATACCAATCACAAATATTAAAAATTGGTGGGCCTATCCTCATTCCTCACATCCACACACTCTTTAATTTATAAGTCATGTAGGGTTTCCCTAAACCATGGACATACAACCTCATTGTTCCTATTTTTAAAAGTGGAGATAAGTAATATCCACCTAATTATAGGAACATCATGAGTAGTGTTCTTTTATCCCAATTATATCGAATTATTTTGGAAAAGAAGATCAATATATGGCTAGAAAGTCATGCAAAAAGAGGTAAAGGTCCAATAGTATTCTAGGGCTTTGATTCAACTATGGACCACCTTGTTACTCTTAAGATCATTGCTAAGCATTGTCACAATAATAAAATAAATATTATGTGTTTCTTTGTTGATTCTAAAAAATAATTTGACACAGTTACCAACTCTAACCTTTGGAATATATTAGAAGAGCTAAAAGTCGCGGTCGAGTTTAGAGATGTTGCAATAAGGTTTTACAAGAAGGTTGTCGCCAAGCTTAAGAACTTTGAGGGATGGTTAGATGAAATTAATTATAATATAGTATTCAAGCAAGGTTGTTCCCTATCCCCTATCCTTTTTGTTGTTTACAACAACAAGTCAAAGGGTTGTTTGGAAGAGGTAGATTGTACTAACATGACTTTGGCTAGTATCGTCATTAACCATCTTCTCTATAATGATGATATTGTTCTTATGGTTAGGAATACCTACGGTATTGACAAAAAACTAAAAGTTATCAAGGAATGTTTTGTATAGTATATCTATGACCGTTAACAATGAAAAAATAAGGGTTATGGTAATCGAATCCCGACATATCAATTTTGATAATTTGATGTATGACTGCAACAACATGAAGGAAGTGAATTCATACAAATATCTCACCATCCTAGATCCAAGTCTTAGGTTCTATCAAGCGCCAAGAGGGATCAAATCTCTCGAGGGGAAAACCTCTCCTTCAATAACTCCTTGAGTGCAATACCTGAGCCACCTAATCCTAAGCTCTAAAGTCTCTAGTTTAAGTCTCACATTTACTTTTTACTTTGTATTATTCTTGTTTGTTTATGGCAAACATAACTCTAAAGTCTCATACTTACTTTTTACTTTGTATTAAAAGTAAAAAGTAAAGTCTCTAGTTTAAGTCTCATATTTACTTTTTACTTTGTATTATTCTTTTTGGTTTATGGCCGACATAATATTTACCACCTAATCCTAAGCTCTAAAGTCTCTAGTTTAAGTCTCATATTTACTTTTTACTTTGTATTATTCTTTTTTTGTTTACTTTGTATTATTTTGTTCCTCGACAAATGACAAACTCGACAAACACTTGACTCACAAGATCTCCGACGTACTGGGTTGTAGAGCGCCTCTCGGCGCAATAATTGATCTACATCATAAGCTTAATTGGAACTATAGCAATGAGAAAATGATTAATGGAGGGTTCAAATATTATTATAGGATTGAAAACAATTCTAAATTAGCATACCTTTGGATTTGGGTTAGGAAGAGACTCCTCGTTGAGACTCTCACTACTCTTATTATCTTATATGAATGTAAGTTTTGGGTTGCAACATCTCTAGAGAATCATGGACACTAATAAACAAAATTCAGAAGTGTTATATAATATATAATCTAAAAATTTAAATATGGATTAAATGAAATAATTGTATTGAAAAATCTATTTGACAGTGGGTAAAAAAAATTAATGTGTAAGTTGAAAACGTCACAAAAGATATAATTATGTAAATTGAACTATTAAAAAAATCTCACACAATTAAATTCGAAGATCTCATTTTAATATATCAAAATTACAATCATAGATTTTAATTACAGTCATTACAGTGAAATATATTTCAATTGATGATGATGATGAATATAAAAATATTCTAGGGAAAATTCTAATTCGTATAAATAAATAAAATAATATAATTCCCTTCATGGACAATAATTCCTACCTTAAAAGCTTTATGAATCCACTGACAGTGTGGACAACATTCAAACCCTTTCAACAAAGGAATATTGTTTCTCTTTATAAGACAAGGAGATTGGTGTTAAGTGACTTGTGAAATGGAAAGATAAGGACATTGAAGGATACCAATCATAAATCTTAAAAATTGGTGGGCCTTTCCTCATAGATAACATCCATGGGCTCTTCAATTTACAAGTAAAGTAGGATATCACTAAAACTTAAATAGAAATCCACATTGTTCCTATTTTTAAAAGTGGAGATGAAAAAATCAATCTAATTATACGACAATTATGATTATCCCTCTTTTATCCAAACTACATAGAATTATTATCGAAAATAATATCAACATATGTCTAGAAATTCATGGAAAAAGTGCTAATGAGAAGACAAGCTTTCTGGGCTATAATTGAACTCTGGACTACCTTGTTACACTTAGGATCATTTTGAGGAGTGCAACAATAATAAAACCAATATTTTGTGTGATTTGTTGACTTTAGAAAATCATTTGAGTCAATTCCCAAAACTAACCTTTGTAATAGATTCGGAGAGTTAAAATTCCCTTTCATGTTGAGAGTTGTCACAATATCGTTGTATGAGAATGGTGTTTACATGTTTAGGAAATCCAAGGAAAGCTAAGAAGAAACTAATTGTAATATAGAATTTAACCAAGGTTGTCCCCTATCCCCAACCTTTTCAGTATTTAGATCAACATGCTAGAGGGTTTTTTGCAAGAGGTAGGTTGGGAAGGCATGAATTTGGCTAATATAATCATCATCCTTTTTCTCTAAGATAATGACATTGTTCTTATGGCGAGGACTCGCTATGGTCCTGTCAAGCAACTAAAATTTGTAAGGAATTTTTCTCTAATATGGGTATGACTATTAACATTGACAAAGAAAATATCATTATAATCAAATCCCAAAATATCACTTTGGATCATTTTATGTATGACAAGAACAACTTTGAGGAAGTGAATTCATACACATAAGTCAAAATTGATCTCCATAATAATATTAACTAGAACCATTGCATCGAAAAAAGGATTAATGGATGGTGGAAATCTTATTATGCAGATGAATTTGTTTTTTAAATGAGTAGACCTTTGACTTTGGGATTGAAAGAAAGTCCTCTTTGAGTTTATTGTGTGTGATTTCTCACACACTTATGCAAAATGCACCTACCAAGTGGTGCAATCCTTGCTAGTAGATGAGAAATGGAAATAAAATAATACTAAGCTAAACTAAGTATCCACATATAGAAACATACATGAAAATAGAAATCAAAGAGAAATCCATCAAGATAGAGTGCATAATATATAAGAATATGTTCTTAGTATTGATTACACAAAAAGTTCAATGAGAGGAATAAGTTTGTAGAGGATATCAAGCATCTATAGACGATCCAAGGGAAGGCTCATTGATATCTTTTGTGACCTCTAATCTTCATCTTGGTGTCCTATGTAGATCCTCCTCTATGGAGAAAGTAGAAAGTGTAGTATGGACTCCATTTTTTGTTGATGTATACTTCGGAATGTATTTCATATATGTATATTGTACTCCTATAGAGATTGTATTATTCCTCTATACGGAAGTGTTTGTATTCCTATAGAGATGTTATTATTCCTCTATACGGAAGTGTTGTCATTTATATTGTATGTGTCATAACTTATACTTGATGGGTTATTAGACCACCTTGTTAGGGCCGGCCCTGTATAAGTCATGTGGGTCGAAGGGTTATTAGACCACCCTATTGGGGGTCGGCCATGTGGGTCAAAGGGTTATTAGACCACCCTATTGGGTGTCGGCCTAGTCAACATTATGTTATGTGGTTAAGTTAAGGATGACCTAGTAAAGGTTATTAGGCAAGTCAAGTATAAATAGAGTGCGGGAGGCACTCTATTTCATCATTCTATTCTCTCTCACACTCTTGGGAGAGTGGAAAACCTGTGGAGGAGGAGAAGCTACTGCTAGGAGATGTCTATCTCTTATTCTTGGGTTGTATCATTGCTCTATCTATCTCTGAGGAAGTTATTGGGGTTTTTCACCTTTATGGTTTTCCCCAAGTAAACTATGTGTCTCTTGTGTGCTTGCATTATTGTGTCCATGATTGATATGCTGTAGATATGCTGTACATATTTTTCTCTCAGTTAAGATCCTAGATCAGATTGAAATAAATTCTGAAAAATTAACATGGTATCAGTGCTAGCCTGAAAGAAGGCATGCTATGGCATGTATGACACTTGTTGCAATTACGAACCTAGCGCTTGAGATAGCAAAAAATGGTAATCGTAGCACTTTCGCTATAAATAAATTTTGCCAAGGTTTTAGGGTCTGAAAATCGTACAGGGAGAAGCTAATATCCCCATGTACCTTATGTCGAAAGGAAAACCTCTAATGCATTGTACTTTGTGATTTATGATCTGTACAATATATGGTTTCTGCCTCTTCCAGATGTCAGTCACAAACAGGTGACCTTGGAAAAAAGGTCATAACTTGGGCTAGGAAGCTCCAAATGAAATTTCGTAAAAAGTGACAGGTAGTGCACAGACTGTAATTTCTCAGGTAACATTTTCAGAGGCCGAAACTGAACCAGTGACACGTGGCACGCCATACAAGTTTGCTTTCCTTTTGTATCCCATAAACAGGTCACGTTGCGACACTTGGCATAAATCTCTCTCAGAGAATCCATTTGAGGTCAGACCTATGGGGTTGGAAAGATGACAGATCAGGCTATCAGAGGAAAGGTTTTCATACCCCGTGGATTGAAAATTTCACAGTTACACCAGAAACAATCAGGTACATATTTTTGTCAAAACAGAATTATTTTTTAGCACCTTCATTCATGGATTCGGGAATTTAGGGTTTCGGAGAAAGATGGAATTTTTGTAATCGGAGACCACGGCTAAATGATACTCATCAAAATAGAAATTTAGAGACCAATATCAGAATTTTTGGTTGGGTAAAAGGCCAGGCTTGATCAGACCCTAGTTCGAAACTTTGATCGAAAAAGTTGAAAATTAGGGCTTCTGCAAAAATGGGAATTTTTGAAATCTGTGACCACGACTAGAAGCTCCTCAAAAAAATAGAAGCTTAGAGCTTTGGATCGAACTTTTTGATTGGGCATAAGGGTGGGATTTATCAAACCCTAGTTCGGGGTCATCTCTAGTGAATCTGGAAGTTTGAAAGGCAAATTTGTCGGGTGAAACTTTGCAGTTTTCAAATTATGAGTATACCAGCTTGATCAATTCATCAAGGCGCATATTTCTATCCTTTCAGAAGTTTGAAATTCAAAGTTTGAATTTTTAGGGTTTCTCTGACAAACCCTAATCCAGCTCTAGATCCAGTTCCTGCAAATCAAGTGGATTGGGCTAATCCTAGAAGAGAATGGATTGGTCACCTGCATAAGTGAAGAAGTTCATGTTTCAGAGGGAGATGAGGCTAAGGCCTTACATAAGAAGGTTACAAGCAATCTCGACAGGTATGACTCATCCAGGTATGTTTCGAGATTTGTTCATGATTATGTTTATGGTATGTTTTTCTTCATGTTATTACAATTAGTACAATATTGATTAAATTTAGACTTGTCGTATCACCTTAATAAAATTATGAATGCATGATAGAAGATATTCATTGATTAGAGTGTTGACACTTATGATTGTACTAATGCATTATGGTGTTGTATGAGGTTGATGTTGTCCACTAACATGAAAGGTACATCAAGAAAGACAAATCATGTTCTAGTTCAAGAACACATGACCATGGTGACATGAAGACAAAGGTTCATCCATTGCCATGGATCACATAGAAGATCTACTTACGAGGTATGTATAACTTGGTTAACCTATGAGATATGCAGGTTACTAGCACAAGTCACTTAAGAGAACAACAAGACATCATGTGGGTATGTTAGACAATAACCAGCTAACATATTAATCCAGGTATGTTTTTCCTATATCAAGTTAGAATCCTACCTTGTGTTAGGATCTCTTATATAAGTATACATGGCATGATTGATAATGATTATTCATAGGTTTGAATAATCATGGGTGTATGCATATTATGTTTCTTACCTTAATTGATGATATGACTAACCATAAGATTCCTTGAATACTAATGTTTATTATCTATGTTTGAAATGATCATGACTATACATGTTTAAGATTATTGTGTTTTGATAGTATTAAGATTATACTAATGAATGTGTGATTATGTATGAGATTTCAAGGATAACACAATGATGATACTAATAAGCATGCATAGTGATGGATATAAGTTCAACGATAGGTAATCCAGGAAGCAAAGATCAAGAGGGAGCACACTCCAGTTGTTACTGCAAGGAAGCAAAGATCAAGAGGGAGCACACTCCAGTTGTTTCCTGCAAGGAAGCAAAGATCAAGAAGGAGCACACTTCAGTAATTTCTACAAGGATGCAGATATTTAGAGGGAGTTGACCACTTCTCACAATCCACATGAAAATGGAGTTGCAGAAAAGAATCAAAGACTAAGAGGGAGTCAACCCAACAAACAAACAAAGATAAGTATTTGAATTATCATTCCTTGCATATTTTATTGTTTAAATAATACTGTTCAATAATGTATATACTCATGTTCCTAGAATTAGGTTGTTTATTATGCATAGTTGCATTGATGAATAGTAGACTACTAATATACATGGGTAAGTGGCCTATGGCACTGTACAACATTCCATTGCTACTTATCTAGAATGAAACCTCTTTGCTAACATGTTGGGAGTTGTGCACACTCTTAACAATGTTCTGGTAGAGATTGGGAGGCATCTAGAAAGTTACGGGATATGGATAAATGTTGTATTGGGTAAGATAATTGCATGACTGTATGACATATTTCTTTATGTGTAAGAATTTGTTCAGAAAACTATGAGATGTTTTCTAATCATGCAATTTAACTTGGTGTGTAGGAAAGACTGTATACCATCACCTACAAAAGAAGGACTACAACATTTGTTCAGCAACAAAGTTATCTATTGTAAATATTGAAGATATTGAAGTTCCCAGGATCTGAGAAGAATGCCATGATCGAGGAGTACCAGTCGATCATGAAGATGTTTGGGATGTAGTCCCAAGACCTGAAGGGGAGTCCGTAGTGACTTCCAAGAGGATCTACAAGATCAAGCATGCTACAGGTGGTAGCATAGAGACTTTTTCTCCTGTAGCCAGATACACTTCCATTAGATCCATACTTGCTCTGGCTGTAGTGATGAAATGGAAGATACGCCAGATGGATGTCAAGACAGCTTTCTTGAATGGTGTAGTTGAAGGGGAAGTGTATGTGGAGTAGCCACTTGGTTTTGAGACACATGACGTGAAGTCATATATGTGCAGAACTTGGTATGATAGGATAGACAACTTTCTATCTAGTTTGGGCTTTACCAAGAGTAACACGGATTCCAACCTTTACTACAAGGTTGAGGAAGGCAATCCAGTGATACTACTTTTGTATATGGATGACCTGTTTATTACAGGTGAAGATAGATTGATTGCCGACACGCAGTGGAAGCTGGCTACCGAGTTCGAGATGAAGGACTTGGGTATGATGGACTACTTTATTGGTATGGAGGTGTGGCAGAGTGTAGATGGAATCTTCCTTAGGAAAGGGAAGTATGCCGTAGAGATCCTGAAGAGGTTCGGGATGATGGACTGCAAGGCCATGGCCACACCCATGGCATCGAAACTAAAACTTCTATGTGATGCTTCTTCTGAGTCGATTGATGCTACGATGTATCGTCAGATGATTGGGTCCTTGATGTACCTGACAAATACGAGACCAGACATTTGCTTTGCGGTGAACACCTTGAGCCAGTATCTGACAGATCTGAGACATGTTCACCTGACAGCTGCAAAGCATGTTCTGAGGTACCTGAAGGGTACAGTGGATTATGGGCTCAAGTATGAGGTGAATCAAAAGTTTAACCTAGAGGGTTATGTTGATTCAGATTGGGAAGGAAGTGCCATTGATCGAAAGAGCACTTCGGGGTGTTGCTTCAGTATGGGATCAAGTGTGATCTCTTGGTTTAGCAGGAATCAGTCCTATGTGGCACTGAGTATAGCCGAAGCAGAGTATGTTGCAGCTTGTTCGGATAATTGTGAGGTAGTATGGTTTAGGAAGCTACTATCTGATTTGTTTGATCTTTAGTTGAGTGCTAATTGTATATATTGCGACAACCAGAGTTGTGTGAAGTTGTCGGAGAACCCAGTGTTCCATGACAAGTCGAAGCACATTGAGATCAAGTTCCACTATATCCAAGATATGGTGCAGAGAGGAGCAGTGAAGCTCTTGTATGTTGCAATAGACGAGCAGATAGCCGATGTGTTGACCAAGCCGCTTTCCAGAGTGAAGTTTGAATACTTCAGAGGGAGACTTGGTGTACTTCAGATCGAGATGCCTTCCAAGGGGAAGTGATGAGTCCGGAGACACAAATGCACACTAGCCGTTCCAACATGGTGGTAGGTTAGTCCTCCCATGGTCGTTGATGTAAGTGCTAAGGCCATTCTGACATGGTGGCAGGTTAATATTCCCATGGTCGTTGATGTAAGTGCTGGGGCCATTCTGACATGGTGGCAGGTTAGTCCTCCCATGGTCATTGATGTAAGTGTTGGGGCCGTTCCGACTTGGTGGCAGGTTAGTCCTCCCATGGTCGTTGATGTAAGTGTTGGGGCCGTTCCGACATGGTGGTAGGTTAGTCCTCCCATGGTTGTTGATGTAAGTGTTGTGAGCCTTTCACATGGTGGTAGGTTAGTCCTCCCATGGTGAGTGTAATTGCTGTGTGTGTGCATCTGGGTTGTGCTCCGTGGACTATGTGATGATCTGAAGAAATTGATGTGACAGTATGGTACACAAGTTTTGTATAGGCATATGATCAGTCCTAAGATGCTCTTACAGGTTTTGCAGAGGCAGTGTAATCAGTCCTGAGAGATCTTGCAGGTTTTGCAAAGGCAGTATAATCAGTCCTGAGGTGTACCTACTTGATGGCTTGCTCGCAGAGATGATGGTGATCAGGATGATCACGTGATGATGTACATCAGGTTGATGTATGGTGAGTATCAAGTTGATACTCTGTGGTCATGGATAGGTTGTGCAGTGGCATGTAAAAGATCCTGGGAGATTCGATAGGTTGGGATGTGTGCTCGTAAAAGGCCTGGAATGCTCTTGCGAGGTTTTGTAGACGCACGTAATAAGTCTTGAGGATTCCACAGTATGGCCAGTGATGATGAATACCTGCAGGTGGTGGGCCTACATCCAGTATGAAAAAGGACTGGCTCTATAGAACTTCCTATGATGACTAGATTCAGAGATTGATTGAGATAGCAACAGTAGTCATGATGACGATGACTCGATGATGATTATCCAGTGACGATGATCCAGAGAAGAATACTTGTGCTAGAAGACCTATGTCGAGAAATACCTTCCTAGTTAAGAGGGAGTGTTGATGTATATGTAACTTTGGAATGTATTTCATATGTGTATATTGTACTCCTATAGAGATGGTATTATTCCTCTATACGGAAGTGTTTGTATTCCTATAGAGATGTTATTATTCCTCTATACGGAAGTGTTTGTATTCCTATAGAGATGTTATTATTCCTCTATATGGAAGTGTCGTCATTTATATTGTAAGTGTCATAACTTATACTTGATGGGTTATTAGACCACCTTGTTGGGGTTGGCCCTGTATAAGTAATGTGGGTCGAAGGGTTATTAGACCATCCTATTGGGGGTCGGCCATGTGGGTCAAAGGGTTATTAGACCACCCTATTGGGTGTCGGCCCATTCAACATTATGTTATGTGGTTAAGTTAAGGCCGACCTAGTAAAGGTTATTAGGAAAGTCAAGTCAAGTATAAATAGAGTGCGGGAGGCACTCTATTTCATCATTCTATTCTCTCTCACACTCTTGGGAGAGTGGTGCACCTATGGAGGAGGAGAAGCTACTACTAGGAGATGTCTATCTCTTATGCTTGGGTTGTATCATTGCTCTATCTATCTCTGAGGAAGTTATTGGGGTTTTTCACCTTTATGGTTTCCCCCAAGTAAACTCTGTGTCTCTTGTGTGCTTGCATTATTGTGTCCATGATTGATATGCTGTAGATGTTATTCTCTCAGTTAAGATCCTAGATCAAATTGAAGTAAATTCTGAAAAATTAACATTTTTTGGTGAGAATATGAGAGAATATTAATGTTGTATGTGAGGGAATTGGAATTTTTTTTGGCGATCCTAAGGGCTTATTTTAGAGAAACAAGATTGGATAAAAAGAGGAATCTAGATCCAAGGTGGATGCTATCCATTCCCTAGATGGTTGAATGGAGAGGTTAGGGTTTTTGAAAGATAAATTGTTGATTTCAACCATGTCAAGGTATGTATCCACTTTTAACCACTACTTCCTTCGGAAAGCACAAAATGATGAATAATAACTAGAATTTCACATTTTTGGACTTGGTCAAATTTTTTTGGGAAATATGTTCAATCAACATCGTTCTTCACAAAGGAAAATGTGTGTCCCTCTAGATATGGTCAATTTCTGAGTTTAACTTTTAGTTTTTTGGTACTTTGGTCACTTCCTCGGGTCATATGGATGATATGAGATGGAAAATGGTGCTAATAATGTTGGTTATGATGTATGATGGTGATGAAATTAATGATGAGAATAGTGAGAAATTTTTGGCTATTAACAAAGACTCTTGTCACTCTTGCTATCTTATATGGATGTGAATTTTGGGCTGCAACATCTCTATATAATTGTGGATAAGGATAGAGAAAATACAAGCATGATTTATGACATATAAACTCAAAATTAAATGTAATATACACCCTCTAATAATGATATTCCTCATAGAAGTGAGTCTCTCCCCAATTGGGAGTATGCCTATGACATGGCACATTAGGTATAAGAACAAGATAAACATGGGATACAAGAGGATTCCCACAAGAGATTCACTTTTTTGACCAATATCTTATCACGTTCATTCATAAAGGGGGTTTTTAAATTGCGAAAAATAAGGTCAATTTATTGTAGGTGTTTGGGGGGGATGTAATGTATGGGGGCTCTATAGTTATTGGGGGGATTTGTAGAGTATATGGCGTTCGTAGGTATTGGGGGGTATGACAAGGTTTATATTGTGAAAACAAGGAATATATACTAAAATTATGAATTTTTTTATTGGAAATATGTATTTGGAAGGGGTTCAACAAAATATTTTTGTAGGCATTGATCAATATTTAGTGCAATTAGGGGTATTTTTTAATATCCCATGAATGGATGTCCTATGGCATAGTTTCACAAAGTGAACACTATGTTAGGCTTCCTAGGACTGATTCATACTCCAATCAAAATCACTTATGACTAAAGTGAGGTTGGTATAAAGACACCAATTCTTCACTAAATCATTGTGGAGTTGAAAAAGAGGTCACTCTACAAAATAGTGATAATATTAAAAGTATTATTACATCTAAATTTAATGAGAATATGTTGTGTGATAAAGAGTTATAGTATAAGAGAAAATTAAGATATTATAAGCACCCATAATCTAGAAGATCAAAAGTATCTCTCTATTTTAACTAAACTAAAGCAGAAAATCAACATTGCTAAAATAAGAACAATCTCTCACCATCTTCATAGTGAAATAGGGCGCTAGGAAATTCCTAAGATGAAATGCGATGGAATAATTTGTCATCTTTGTGACATAAAGAACGAAAATAATTTTCTGATGGAATGTCTTGTGTACACATAGATTAGAGAGAAATTTAAAAATATTTTCTACGATACTAACATTTCTGACATTTTAACTCATTGCAACTATGGCAATTTAGGAATTCTTGTCATAAATCTTTTTCAGCATAGAAATAAAATCCTGAAGAAAGCCAAGTGACTCACCTTTTTAAGGACCCATAGTCCAAATTTGGTCTCACTCAACATTAATAACTATCATCATCATATTCATAATCATCATGTCAATTGTATCTATCCCAAATGGTTGCTAGATGAAGTATTATCTATTCTTCCTAGAAAGAATGATCAAATTTGAAAAGATCGTATTAATTTTAATTTAAAGGACATAGCTCATATAAATATTCCAAGCAAAATTGCACTTCAAACTACAAGTGTAAACTAAATACACACTTCATAATAAAAAAAACCCTTAAATAAAAATATTATTTGTATTAAAATTAACTTACCAAATTTTAATCTTTCATTTATTTCCATGTATCATAAAAACCATTCATATCTATCTTAAATGTCAAGCATGAGATGACTAAGAGAAATATTAACTTATTCAATCTATCAAAATAAAATCTAAACAATTTAAGGAATTTGAAAATTATGCATTTCATATATATTTAATTAAAATTACATTGTACATAACACTTTAAATACTCTCTATATAAGGTTTGGCACACTTTATAATGGATATATTTAATTTAAACCATATCTTATGTTAGAATTTTTTAAATGATTATCCCTTCGTTAAAAATGGTAGCAGCATCATTATCACTTCATCATCCTCATCGTGTCCATCACTTCTTTCTCGAAGTGTCATCAATCTGAAGAACACCCAACCTCTCTCTGAAGTACTTGAACTTCGCTCTGGCTAGTGGTTTCATCAGTACATCTGCAATCTGCTCATCCGTCGCAATATACAGGAGCTTCACTTCTCCTCTCTGCACCATATCCCGGATATAGTGATATTTGATCTCAATGTGTTTCGACCTGTCGTGGAACACCAGGTTCTCAGACAATTGTACACAACTCCGATTTTCATAGAAGATACAAGTAGCATCCAACGAGTGATCAAATAACTCAGACAGTAGTTTCCGGAGCCATACTTGCTCACAACTGGCTGAACAAGCTGCAACGTACTCTGCCTCGGCTATACTCAGTGCTACGCAGGATTGCTTCCTACTAAACCAAGAGATCACACCTGATCCCATACTGAAGCAACACCCAGATGTGCTCTTTCTATCTGCAGCACTGCCTGCCCAGTCTGAATCAACATAACCCTGCAGGTTAAACTTTTGATTCGCATCATACTTGAGCCCATAGTCAACTGTACCCTTCAGGTACCTCAGAATATGCTTTACAACAACCAGGTGAACACTTCTGGGATGCGTCAGGAACTGGCTTGTAATACCCCATTTTTCCCTTCATGTATATACTGCTTATGTACAGTATGTGTAAATGCCCTAGTGTGGAGCTCAAGGCCAAGGCCCCACTAGTGGATGTTTCAGTTTATTGCTTAGGAAAGTATTGATAGAGTTTGATTATTCATGAGCTACTAAGCCATGAAGAATGTAAATGATGTAATTATTACTCAATGAATAAAATAACCAAGAAGCTGGCTAAGGAGGCAATGAACGAGAAGGGGGGGCTATGTGTATCTACTAGGGAGAGGTGAGGGGGTTTGGGATTGGTTGACTATGTTGCCACATGTCTGACTTAGAACCCGTTTGAACTCCCTACTGACATTAATGCGATTTCAAAGGGTGGTTGAGCACCAACGACTGAGTCTGATGGAGTATAGAGCATGCTTGTGATTTCGTATGGCAAGGGATGGCTCTGATCACGTGTGCGTGAAGGCATCGAACTGCCTGGGAGAACTTGTAGATCCTGTTGTGAACCTGGGGGGGGGAAGACGCAGACACACACAATCATTGATTTAGAACTCACGTACTCTCAGTTCCCTATTTTTAGAATGCTCGCGCTACCATGGGGAATACCATTGACCCTCGCAGAGGATTCACCTGTGTGTTTTCATGTAAGTAGTGCTCCCCTGTGTGTGAGAACTACCCAGAACGGGCAGCCATGACACCCTATGTGTGTAGAACCCTGGTGCAGCGACAGGAAAAGTCAATAGAGAAGGTTGCAGAACGGTTTGCGCAGAGCAACCGTGGGGAAATTCCAAGCTGAAATATGTCTTGTTGTAAACTGTGGGAGAAAGGTTGGATTGCTGGAGAAACTCAGTGAAGGCTATAGTCTCAATGAACTAGTGACTGGACCTTTCTATGCCCATCCCGGAATAGCACTGGAAGGGGAGGACCTTGTGAGACTGTACAGTAGTGATAGGATCTTCCTTGTGTTGGATGTGGTAGGTATTGTGGGTGCTAGGTCGGCTATGAGCGACTACACCTTTCTATGCCCATCCTGGAATAGCACTGGAAGGGAAGATGCCTTGAGAGACTGTGTGATTGTGCAGTAGGTCTTCCTTGTGTTGGATGTGGTAGGTATTGTGGGTGCCAGGTCAAATGAGTGATGAGATGCCTACAGTTCTGTGGTTGAACTCACTGGTTTCGCAATGCCTCCTTGTTATCCCTATGTGCTAAAGAACCCCTGTAGGTTGGCTTAGCATTGGTAGGTGCCATGGAATGCTTGGTAAACCCAACTACATACTGGTTTAGCATGAGAATGAAGCCTTGACAGTGAGAGAACCTATTAGCCCTCCTTAGTGGATACACTTCCTAGCTCGGGGGTGATCTCTCAGCCGAAAGAGTATATGCTGGATAGAGATATAAGGTTGGGTGGAACGTTGCTCTCACTTAGCCAGTTGCTTCGGAATTCAAAGATCAGTATTCTATTATGGTAAATGATGTGGTTTCATTATTATGATAAATGCTTGTATAGTCATGGAATTGTTGTATGTATGGTTATATGAATGGTTGACATGAAGTCATGTACAGGCCTGAGTAATAGGCTCAATCCACTGTGTGTATTTACCTTTTATTGCAGGAACTAATGCTTGTAATTCTTACATATGATAGATGTGTGAGTTAATTCTATGAATTCATTTTATATGTGATGTTGTATGATAGAGCTCCATCATTTTTGGTAATGAAAGTGATGTGTACTAACCCTGTCAAGGAAAGATATATCTACATTGATCCTTGAGAAGTTAGAGAAGCCCTGAAAGTGGTTTCAAGAAACTTTGTGGGTCTGATAGCAGGAAGGGACATTGGCAGGTTGAAGGTTGGAATGTTCAAGTGTGGATAGGAACAGAGCTTCAGAGAAGGAAATGAGGTGGTTAGGTGCCTCACTTGGTCAGGAGGATGTTACCATTGGATAGAGTTCTCCATGAGATTTCCAGCGGTACCAACCTTGCCCCATTTGGATACCGGAGGGAGGAGTTATGCCCCTTGGAAGATTGATGAAGTTACCCTTGCAGAACAGGGTTCCACACGCATGATTCCGTGGGTTGCGGGTTGCGGGTATGCCAAATCCGCATGAGAGTTTTGGGCCTCCCGCAATCCCAAACCTGAAAGTAACGGGTTTCAGGTTTCGGGTTCGTCAAAGCTCGCACGATGGGATTTAGGCCTCCCGCAACCCCGCACCCAACATTGGCGGGTTTCGGGTTGCGGGTTCGTCAAACTCGCACTACGGGATTTTGACTTCACGCAACGCCACAATTGACAATGCAGGTTTCGGGTTTCAAGGTGACCCACCCCCACGGTGGAGCAGTTGGGATCGGGTTTCGGGTTTCGAGTTGCCAAAACTCGCGCTAATGGTTTGGACTTTCCACAATCCCGAACCCGAAACTATGGGACCCATTATGCGGGATGTGCATTTCAGGATCGTTGTGTGGGATGTGCATTTCGGGATCATTGTGTGGAATGTGCATTTCGGGATCGTTGTGCGGAATGTGCATTTCGGGATTCATTGTTGCAGATTCAAGTTCTCCAACTGAGTGTATGGGCGCTCAGTCAATGGTTTTGGAGAAAAAAATGGATCATGTTCTTCAGCCAGCCAGGTGGGTCAGAGGGCATGTGACAGAGTGGTATCAGAGCTTCAGTTGCAGCACTGGGAGCTATTTGGGCCGGACGGCATATGAATTTTGGTCAAGAAATGCGCCCAAGGCGTGATTTCTCTATGAACTTAATTGCATGATTTATTGCTCAGATTCCTGGTTTAGATGAGTATGATACAGTTTATTTGCATGTTTATAATGTCTAATAGAATGTATTTGATATACATAAAATTAGCAGCAACTGTCAAACAATAATATCATGGTGCAGCGCACAGCGCGAGGTGAGAATGGTTACCCTGAATGATGCGCAATACCCATTTGGGCCGGAAGATGATGTATTGGGTGAGAATGTGCAAGAAGCATATACAGAGGCCGAGTCTGATGGAAGAAGGGAGCAAGTAACGACCCCAAACTTAGCTGAAACTATGGTTAGCTTCAATGAGCGAATGATGAAAGCACAAGAAGAGCAGTATCAACTCAATGCAGCCATTTTGCAGAGTCTCACAGACTTGCAGCAAAGGATTAATGGTGGTTCTAACTCAAGCCACGAAGGCCAAGAAGGAAGAAATGCAGAAAGTCAGTCTAGGGGTCGTTCCAGGAAAAGATCTCCAAGCCCTAGAAGGGGTTCTGTGGGTCGGAAGAACATGACACCCTCTCCTAAGATTTCTTCCAGCAGGTCAGAGGATTCTGATGGTTCTCAAGAGAGCCCAGGACGCACTGCTAGTAAGCATAAAGGCAGGAAGAAGCACAGAGGCATTCCATAGGGTGATCTCAGGAAGGTTAGGCCTCCTACTTTTGATGGTGAAAGTAAAGAAGGTCAAGAAGCAGAGGCATGGCTTCTTGGGATGAAGAAGTACTTCGGAATGCATGAGTATTCAGAGAATGAAAAGGCTAAGGTCGCTATATACAACCTTAATGGAAGAGCTTCTATCTGGTGGGATCACCTCATGCAGCTGAAGAGAATCAGTGAAAGAAGAGTCAGCTGGGGTAGGTTCCAAAGGTACTTCCAGGAGAAATACCTATCAGCTAGATATTATGATAATAAGAGGAAAGAGTTCAATGAACTCAAACTTGGACAAAACACTATGGATGAGCATGTTCACAATTTTCTGGAGTTACTCAGGTATGTAGACTACATCAGGGATGAAAGAGTGAAGATTCAATGCTTCCTTGGTAGTCTGCCATAGAATTACAGAGACAGGATAGAGTTTGTAAATCCACCATGCTTGGATGAAGCTATGAGGATGGCAGAGCATTGCTATGAGCAGAATAAAGGTAAATCAGAGGCACAACCACCGTGGAAAGGTAAACCCAAGGGAATTTTTGATCATAAGAAAGGTGAGTCTAAACCACCACTCAGGGATCATCCTAGGAGATTTCCACAGGGCCAGCAAGCAAGAAGAGAATTCAGGCCAACAACGAACAGGACACCAATGGGGCCACTTCAGTGTTGGGGTTGTGGAGAGAACCACAGGCTCAGAGATTGCCCAACTGCAAAGAAGAACCCCAAGGTCTTGCACAATGTTAGAAGAGAAGCTACAGTAGGGGATATGGCCAGAGCAACACCCAAGATTTATGCAGCACTGGATGATCACCAAGAAGACCATCAGTCAGCAATAGTAGAAGTGGCAGGTAAGATTGCTGAGCAGCCTATTTCTATTTTGATTGGCCTAGGGTCTACTCACGGTTATGTATCTCCTAAGGTAATTGAGAGTTGTTCCCTTGGTAAAGTGAAGCATGAAAATGCTTGGTTAGTTCAACTAGCCACCGGTACCAAGAGAAAGGTCAGTGAAATGGTGAAGGAATGTCCTATAGAATTGAATGGACTCCTCACACATGCAGAATTGAATGTCTTTCCACTAGGGTCATATGATGCCCTGATTGGCATGGACTGGTTGGAAAGGCATAGAGCCAAAGTGGACTATTACAATAAAGCATTGGAATGTCTGGATGATGAAGGCAAGCCAAGGTTGGTTAAAGGGATTCCAAAGCATGTTTCAGTAAGACAAATTTCAACTTTGCAATTGAGGAAGTTTCATAGAAAGGGTTGCCAGCTATATGATGTACATATATCAGGTTCAACAAAGGATAAGGGACCTAGGATAGAAGACTTCCATATATTGTAGGAGTTACAGGACATGTTTCCAAGTGAGGTTCTAGGATTGCCACCTCAGAGGGACATTGATTTTTCTATTAATCTTGTTCTGGGAGCAGCACCCATCTCCAAAGCTCCTTATAGAATGAGCACACCAGAGTTGGTAGAGTTGAAGATGCAGCTGCAGGAATTGATAGACAAAGAATATGTCAGACCGAGTGTATCCCCATAGGGTGCACCAACATTGTTTTTTAAGAAGAAGGATGGAACATTGAGGCTGTGTATTGATTATAGGCATATCAATAAGGTGACAGTTAAGAACAAGTATCCTTTGCCAAGGATTGATGACTTGTTCGATCAGATGAAGGAAGCTAGAGTATTCTCCAAGATTGACTTGAGGTCGGGGTACCATCAAGTAAGTATAAAGGATGAAGACATTCATAAGACACCCTTCAGGACTGGGTATGGTCATTATGAATTTACAGTGGTGTCGTTTGGTCTCACCAATGCACCTGCTACATTCATGTGTCTCATGAATAATGTCTTCAGCAAGTGTTTGGATAGGTTTTTGATTGTGTTCTTGGATGACATTCTTGTGTATTCCAAGAATGAGGGAGAGCATGATGATCATTTGAGGAAGGTGTTACAAGTCCTTAGGGAGCACCAGCTGTATGCCAAGCTAAGTAAATGTAACTTCTATCAAGAGAAGGTACAGTATTTGGGTCACATTATATCAACAGAAGGTATTGCTGTAGATCCTGAGAAGATTGAGGCCATTATGGATTGGTCCACTCCAAGGAATGCAGCAGATGTTAGATCTTACATGGGCCTTGCTGGTTACTACAGAAGGTTAATTAAGGGCTTCTCCAAGATAGCCCACCCCATCACTTCATTGCAGAGGAAGAACATTAAATTCGCACGGTCTGAAAAATGTGAAAGAAGTTTCCAGCGGCTGAAGGAGTTGCTTACTAGTGCACCTATTTTGAAGATCACAGATCCATGTAAGGATTTCGTGGTATGCATAGATGCTTGCATTGAGGGACTCAGTGGAGTGCTAATGCAAGAAGATTCTGTAATTTGTTATGAGTCAAGGATGTTAGGATATTCCTATACTCCATCCTAGTCCCACCAGTATTTTGATCATTTACATTTTCAGTCATGCATGCACCTTTTAGGGTTTGCATGCATTCTAGGGTTTGCATGCATTTTGCATGCATCCCAGTCATCAGTCCAGCACCTAGCCCTCAGTTAGCCAGCCCCCAGGAGCTTCTCACTATTCAGTTTTAGCCCTCCAGTTGCTTAGTGCGCCCTTCTTCCTTGATTTTAGGGAGCAACTCGCCCTTCTTCACCTACCAGTTCAGTTACAGTCAGTTACAGTCAGTTACACTCAGTTACATTGAGTTACACTCAGTTACACTCAGTTACACTCAGTTACATTGAGTTACACTCAGTTACATTCAGTTACTCTTAGTTACATTGAGTTACACTTAGTTACATTGAGTTACACTCAGTTACACTCAGTTACACTTAGTTACACTGAGTTACACCTACCAGAGTTAGTTTGACTGATGGTTGACAGTTACTTGAGCATTGATGACTCCAATGATGATGATGAAGACTTCTAGTTGCACTCCGATGATCATGAGGACACCTAGTTGTGCTCCGATGACACTCCAGTGATCCTTTGATCACTCCATGAAGGCTAATTCGAATTGCCACCTTAGGCATTCGAATTCCTCATGCATTGTATTATTTATATGTCCATTTGTGATTAATAATCTAGTATGACCGAAGTATTATTGCTTCTATCTGAGTTCTACTGTACCATATTATTCTGTTGTTGCTCATTATACTGCATGTATCACTCTTCTTCTATTTTCTTGCTTAATCATAATTATTCTCTTGTGAGATACATCATCTCTTAGATCTGCTGTGAGGATTTTCACATGGTATCAGAGCGAGGTTGAGAGTATTGTTTATCTCCATTCTTGAGAGTTTTTTGCAGGTTATTACCAAGATTTCGAGTTCAGCAGTTGCAGCAGAATCTGCATTTTTGCAGCAGTAGCAGTTGCAGTTATTCTATATTGTTTTTGCAGGTCTTCTACATCTTCAATGTATCCTGAATTAGAAGAAATCACTCCTCTTTCTCTATTCAACTATGATGAATGGAAACCAAAAATAATAGCATATTTAAAGAGCCATGATCTCTTTGATTGCTATTTTGAAAGAGAGTTCGAATCCTCTACAAAGAAGATTAAATGGTTGAATAAAGGTGACATGCACATTGGAAGAATGAAGCTTACTATGACTGATTACATATTGTACCCGACCATCTTTGAAATTGAAACTCCAAAAGAGTTATGGGCTCATCTGGATGAAAGATTCGGCAAAAAGAATGATGGTTTTGGTCCAAATCCCTTCAAAAGCAAGCAAGTTGATGCATTCGCTCCACTTGATGGTCTCTCAGATCATGATGCATTCGCTCCTCCTGATGGTCTCTCAGATCATGTTGCATTCGCTCCCCTTGATGATCTCTCAGATCATGAACCAGTATCATCTCATATTGAAGTTGTTGACAAAGAACTTGCAGATTCTCCGCTCATGCTCAAACTTTCTTCTCTTTCTGTGCCAGCTCACACTCTAGATATTGCAGAAGGTCCTAAATCCTGCCTTGCACCAGAGTTTGTTGGTTTGCATCATGATCACATGATTATTTCGGAGGTAACATCAGCTATTGGAGGTAATGCATTCGCTCCTCTTTAGCAAACATCTCTTATTTACTACTATATGATCATTAGCACATGCTTTCAGAAGGTTATTGAAGAATATGGCCATTGCCACCCGCTTGAGATAATTTCTCATGCATCATATGATAGTTTTGATCTCACCCCTGCTGGTTCAAAGGAGATCTCAAGAAACTGTTTTGAAAGTCTTAAATCTGATTTTGATTTCAAGCAAACATGTAATAGTTCTTTTTGGCATAATCTCACCCATGGTGGTTCGAAGGAGAAGACAAAGGACTATATGCACATTCAAAAATTTGATCCTACCTCAGCTGATTCGAATCATAGGTTCAAGGATCATTCTAATACTGTTGGATTTGTTCTCATCACATTCGATCTGAAGAGCAAGTACAAGCACATGCTTTTTGAGCATGATCCACTTCTTCCCAAGAAGAAGATACCTCCAGACATATGACCAAGCATCACACATGCTTGAGTTTGGAGCTTTTATTTTTTTTTATGTGTGCCTTACAGTCTATTTTTGAGGAGGGGGTATGTTTCCCATGAAATTTTCCCACTTCCTTGGTTTATTGATTGTTATTATTCATTGTATTGGGTGACCTTTGGTCTTAGTTACCAGGGCCCAGGATGGATTAAGGGGGGGTGTTAGGATATTCCTATACTCCATCCTAGTCCCACCAGTATTTTGATCATTTACATTTTCAGTCATGCATGCACCTTTTAGGGTTTGCATGCATTCTAGGGTTTGCATGCATTTTGCATGCATCCCAGTCATCAGTCCAGCACCTAGCCCTCAGTTAGCCAGCCCCCAGGAGCTTCTCACTATTCAGTTTTAGCCCTCCAGTTGCTTAGTGCGCCCTTCTTCCTTGATTTTAGGGAGCAACTCGCCCTTCTTCACCTACCAGTTCAGTTACACTCAGTTACAGTCAGTTACAGTCAGTTACACTCAGTTACACTCAGTTACATTCAGTTACACTCAGTTACACTCAGTTACATTGAGTTACACTCAGTTACACTCAGTTACATTCAGTTACTCTTAGTTACATTGAGTTACACTTAGTTACATTGAGTTACACTCAGTTACACTCAGTTACACTTAGTTACACTGAGTTACACTTAGTTACACTGAGTTACACCTACCAGAGTTAGTTTGAGTGATGGTTGACAGTTACTTGAGCATTGATGACTCCAATGATGATGATGAAGACTTCTAGTTGCACTCCGATGATCATGAGGACACCTAGTTGTGCTCCGATGACACTCCAGTGATCCTTTGATCACTCCATGAAGGCTAATTCGAATTGCCACCTTAGGCATTCGAATTCCTCATGCATTGTATTATTTATATGTCCATTTGTGATTAATAATCTAGTATGACCGAAGTATTATTGCTTCTATCTGAGTTCTACTGTACCATATTATTCTGTTGTTGCTCATTATACTGCATGTATCACTCTTCTTCTATTTTCTTGCTTAATCATAATTATTCTCTTGTGAGATACATCATCTCTTAGATCTGCTGTGAGGATTTTCACAAAGGAAACTGAAGGAGCATGAAAGGAACTATGGCATCCATGACTTAGAACTAGCAGCCATAATTCACGCTCTCAAGAGATGGAGGCACCATCTTTGGGAAGAAGGTTTGAGCTCCGAACTGATCACATGAGTTTGAAATACTTGTTCGACCAGCCAAACCTGAATGCAAGGTAGACTAGATGGATGGAGTTCCTTTGCGAGTTTGATTTGGAGATTAAGCATGTCAAAGGTAAAGCGAATAAAGTTGTTGATACACTCAGCAGGAGATTCCATATTGCATCCATAAGCAGATGTGAATCAGATTTGAAAGAAAGAATTTTAGAGGCACAAGATGGTGATGAAGTCTATCTCCAGATTAAAGAGAAATTGCAGCAGAACATTATAGAGGAGAAGTATGCAAGATATCAGTTGGGTAAGGATAATGTTATCATCTATCAGAACACCAGGCTGTACATTCCAGATAATGCAGACTTAAAGAAACTGGTGATGGATGAGATACATCAGAAGCCATACTCTAGACACCCAGGGTACCAAAAGACTATAACATCAACAAGGAAGCAGTACTTTTGGCACGGTATGAAGAAGGACATAGTTGAGTATATTGCTAAATGTCAGAAGTGTCAACTGGTCAAGGCGGAGCATCAACATCCAGCAGGATTATTGCAGCCCTTACCCATTCCAGAGTGGAAGTGGGAAGTGATTTCCATGGATTTTATAACAGGACTGCCCATGACAGTGAGGAAGCATGATTCAATAATGGTTGTGGTGGACAAGCTATCAAAGGTAGCTCATTTTTTCCCAGTCAAGTCCACTCACAAGGCCAATGACATTGCAAATATCTTCATGAGGGAGATATTCAGATTGCATGGATTGCCCAAGGCAATAGTTTCATATCGTGACACCAAGTTCACATCCAATTTTTGGAAGGGTTTGTTCCAAGAGTTGGGAACTCAATTGAAATTTAGTACAACCTATCATCCTCAGACAGATGGTCAGCCTAAGAGAGTGAATTAGATCCTTGAAGATATGCTAAGGATGTATGTGATGGATAATCCATCTAAGTGGGAAGACTATATACACTTAATGCAATTTGCTTACAACAATGGGCATCAAGAATCATTGAAGATGAGTCCTTTTGAAGTGTTGTATGGCAGAGGATGCAAAACTCCAATGAGTTGGGACAGCCCAGTGAACATAGTAGTGCTCGGACCAGAGATGGTTGAGGAAATGGAATAGGAATTTTTTAAGATTAGGTAGGAACAGAGATGGTTGAGGAAATCGAATAGGAATTTTTTAAGATTAGGCAGAATCTGAAGGCAGCACAGGACATGTAGAAGAGTTATGCAGATCTGAAAAGAGTGCATAAGGAGTTTCAAATCGGGGATCATGTCTACTTGAGAGTGAGACCCGGGAAGAGCTCCATGAAATTGGGAAGTTGTGCCAAGCTGGCACCAAGATATTGTGGTCCATTTGAAGTCCTTGATAGGATAGGGCCAGTTGCATATAGAATTGCATTGCCTGCTAACATGAAAGCTCATAATGTTTTCCATGTATCTTTACCTAAGAAATATGTACATGATCCTAATCATATCATTGATTGGCATGTGATACAGGTGGAACCAGAGGGAGAGTTACAGGTGGTGCCTATGTGCATCCTCGACAGGAAGGTTACCTTGCTCTGGAACCGGGCCATAGGGCAGGTAAAGGTGCAATGGAGGCACCTTAGCCCAGAGGAGGCCACGTGGGAGCTCGAGGATGCCATGAGGGAGGCATTTCCATTTTTGTTCATTTTTTAGAACACCAAGGACGGTGTTATTTTAAGGGAGAGGGAGTTGTAATACCCCATTTTTCCCTTGATTTAAATACTGCTTATGTACAGTATGTGTAAATACCCTAGTGTGGAGTTCAAGGCCAAGGCCCCACTAGTGGATGTTCTGGTTTATTGCTTAGGCAAGTATTGATACAGTTTGATTATTCATGAGCTGCTGAGCCATGAAGAATGTAAATGATGTAATTAGTACTGAATGAATAAAATAACCAAGAAGCTGGCTAAGGAGGCAACGAATGAGAAGGGGGGGCTGTGTGTATCCATTAGGGAGAGGTGAGGGGGTTTGGGATTGGTTGATCATGTTGCCACATGTCTGATTGAGAACCCATTTGAACTCTTGCTAACATTAATGCGATTTCAGAGGGTGCTTGAGCACCAATGGCTGAGTCTGATGGAGTATAGAGCATGCCTACGATTTCGTATGGCAGGGGATGGCTCTGATCACATGTGCATGAAGGCATCGAACTGCCTGGGAGAACTCGCAGAGCCTGTTGTGAACCCGGGCGGGGGGGGGGGAAGACTCAGACACACACAATCATCAATTTAGAACTAACGTACTCTCAGTTCCCTGTTTTTAGAATGCTCGCGCTACCATGGGGAAGACCATTGACCCTCGTAGAGGATTCACCTGTGTGTTTTCCTGTAAGTAGTGCACCCCGGTGTGTGAGAACTACCCAGAACGGGCAGCCGTGACATCCTGTGTGTGTAGAAACCTGGTGCAGCGACGGGCAGAGTCAATAGAGAAGGTTGCAGAATGGTTTGCGGAGAGCGACCATGGGGAAATTCCAAGTTGAAATATGTCTTGTTGTAAAATGTGGGAGAAAGGTTGGATTGCTGGAGAAACTTAGCCAAGGCTATAGTCTCAATGAACTAGTGACTGGACCTTTCTATGCCCTTCCTGGAATAGTACTGGAAGGGAAGGACCTTGTGAGACTGTACAACAGTGATAGGATCTTTCTTGTGTTGGATGTGGTAGGTATTGTGGGTGCTAGGTCGGCTGTGAGCGACTAGAATTTTCTATGCCCATCCTGGAATAGCACTGGAAGGGGAGATGCCTTGAGAGACTGTATGATTATGCATTAGGTATTCCTTGTGTTGGATGTGGTAGGTATTGTGGGTGCTAGGTCAACTGAGTACTGAGATGCCTGCAGTTATGTGATTGAACTCACTGGTTTAGCAATGCCTCCTTGTTATCCCTTTGTGTTGAAGAACCCCTGTAGGTTGGTATAGCATGGGTAGGTGCCCTGGAATGCTTGGTAAACCCAACTACAGACTGGTTTAGCATGAGAATGGAGCCTTGACTGTGAGAGAACCTATTAGCCCTCCTTAGTGGATATACTGCCCAGCTCGGGGGTGATCTCTCAGTCGAAAGAGTATAGGTTGCACAGAGATCTAAGGTTGGGTGGAACGTTGCTCTCACTTAGCTAGTTGCTTCGGAATTCAAAGATAAGTATTTTGTTATGGTAAATGATGTGGTTTCATTATTATGATAAATGCTTGTATAGTCATGGAATTGTTGTATGTATGGTTATATGAATGGTTGACATGAAGTCCTGTATAGGCTTGAGTAACAAGATGAATCCACTGTGTGTATTTACCTTGTATTGCAGGAACTAATGCTTGTAATTCTTGCATATGATAGATGTGTGAGTTAAGTCTGTGGATGCATTTTATATGTGATGTTGTATGATAGAGCTCCATCATTTTTGGTAATGAATGTGATGTCTACTAACCCTATGAAGGAAAGATATATCTACATTGGTCCTTGAGAAGTTAGAGAAGCCCTGAAAGTGGTTTCAGGAACCTCTGTGGGTCTGATAGCAGGAAGGGACCTTGGCAGGTTGAAGGTTGGAATGTTCAAGTGTGGATAGGAACAGAGCTTCAAAGAAGTAAATGAGGTGGTTAGGTGCCTCACTTGGTCAGGAGGATGATACCATTGGATAGGGTTCTCCATGAGCTTTCTAGCGGTACCAATTTTGCCCCATTTGGATATTGGAGGGAGGAGTTATGCCCCTTGGAAGATTGGTGAAGTTACCCTTGTAGAAAAGGGTTTCACACACATGATTCTGTGGGTTGCGGGTTGCAGGTATGCCAAATCCGCGTGAGATTTTTGGGCCTCTTGCAATCCCAAACCCAAAAGTAGTGGGTTTCGGGTTTCGAGTTCGTCAAAGCTCGCATGATGGGATTTAGTCCTCCCGCAACCCCACACCTGACATTGCAATCCCGAACCCAAAAGTAGTGGGTTTCAGGTTTCGGGTTCGTCAAAGCTCACATGATGGGATTTAGTCCTCCCGCAACCCCGCACTCGACATTGGTGGGTTTTGGGTTGTGGGTTCGTCAAACTCGCACTACCGGATTTGGACCTCCTGCAACCGACAATCCGGGTTTCGGGTTTTGGGGTGACCCACCCCTGTGGTGGAGCGATTGGGATCGGGTTTCGGGTTTCGGGTTGCCAAAACTCGCGCTAAGGGTTTCGACTTTCTACAATCATGAACCCGAAACTGTGGGACCCATTGTGTGGGATGTGCATTTCAGGATCGTTGTGCGGGATGTGCATTTCGGGATCGTTGTGCGAAATGTGAATTTCAGGATCGTTGTGCGGAATGTGCATTTCGGCATTCATTGTTGCGGATTCGAGTTCTCTGACTAAGTGTATGGGCACTTAGTCAACGGTTTTGGACAAAAAAAATGGATCACGGTCTTCAGCCATCTAGTTGGGTCGGAGGGGACATGACATGGCTCAATGTGTTCACCGCAAAGCAAATATCTGGTCTAGTATTCGTTAGGTACATTAAGGACCCAATCATCTGATGATACATCGTGACATCAACCGAATCAGATGAAGCATCACATAGAAGCTTCAGGTTCGATGCCATAGGTGTGGCCATGGCCTTGCAGTCCATCATCCCGAACCTCTTCAGGATATCTACTACATACTTCCCTTGTCCAAGGAAGATCCCATCTGCACTCTGCCACACCTCCATGCCTAGAAAATAGTGCATCATCCCCAAGTCCTTCATCTCGAACTTGGTAGCAAGCTTCCTCTTGGTATCAACAATCAAACTATCTTCTCCTGTACCAAACAGGTCATCCACATATAGAATTTGTATCACTGGATTGCCTTTCTCGACCTTGTAGTAAAGGTTAGAATCTACCTTACTGTTGGTAAAGCCCAAACTAGATAGAAAGTTGTCCATTCTACCATAACAAGTCCTAGGATCTTACTTCAATCCATACAAGGCTTTCTTCAATATGCACACATATGACTTCCTGTCATGTGTTTCAAAACCAAGTGGCTGCTCCACATACACTTCCTCTTCGACTACACCATTCAAGAAAGCTATCTTGACATCCATCTGGTGTATCTTCCATTTCATCACTGGAGCCAGAGCAAGTACTGATCTGATGGAAGTGTACCTGGATACAGGAGCAAAAGTTTCTTCATAGTCTATCCCCTCTTTCTAGGAGAAGCCACGAGCTACAATTCTTGATTTGTATTTATCTATGCTGCCATCTGCAGCATGCTTGATATTGTAGATCCACTTGGAAGTTACAACTGACTTCCCTTCAGGTTTTGGTACTACATCCCAAACATCATTCTTCATGATCGACTAATACTCCTCGATCATGGCATTCTTCCATTCTTTCTTTTCAGCTACTTCTTCATAACTGGAAGGTTCTTTATTCATAATGTCATAGAGTAAGGCAACATAACTTGTGTGTGATCTAGTTCTCTTTCTTGCTCTGTGTTCTTCTTCTAGAATGCCATACCTTTCTGCATCTTGAATGAGCTCTCTATCCCATGCAGGTTTCCTCTTGTGAGAGTCCTTCTCATAGGGTGGATCTACAAGTTCTTATGGATCTTCAATTTCTCGATTTGCTTCTGGAATTGCTTCAGTCATGGTAGTATCTTGAAATCCGGTTTCCTTTGGTTCTTCATGATCTTCAACAGGTGCCTTCCTTGACTTGATGAAGGATGAGTTTTCATCAAATGTTACATCCCTACTAACATCAATCTTCTTGAACCCTAGAAAATATATTTTGTAAGCCTTCGAGCTTTCACTGTACCCCACAAAGATACCCTTCTTTCCTGAAGGATCTAGCTTTGTCCTCTCTTCTTTTGGAACATGTGTATATACTGGACAACCAAATATCCTGAGATGGTTGACTTTAGGTCTCTTATAAGAGAAGACCTCTTCTGGTGTGTTGTTGTCCAATATCTTGTGAGGTGTTATGTTCTGCACATACATAGTTGTCCTAGCTGCTTCTGCCCATAGATGCATAGGCAGATCCTGGTCATGCAGGATTTCACGTGCTGCTTCCATGATTGTTCTATTCTTTCTTTCTGCAAATCCATTCTGTTGTGGATTGTAGGGAGCAGTCAACTTCTTTTTAATCCTTGAATCACTGCATAGTTTCTTGAAATCATCAATGAAAGAGACATAGTATACATACCCTCTTAGTGAACTGGATGACATTGGACCGCATACATCGGAGTGGATAATTTCCAAGATCCATTTTGCTTTGCTTTCACTACTTGGAAATTCCTTCTTAATGTTCTTTCCTTTTGCACATCCTTTGCAAACACCTTCATGCTTTGACTTGATTTCAGGAAGACATTCTATAGCTTTTCTTGCAATTGGTAGTGCTTTGTAGTGCACATGTGCAAGCCTTCGATGCAAAAGTTCACTTGGCTCCATGGATTCATGTACCATGGCATGTTTAGGTTGTCCCTTCAATTTGTACAATCCTCCCTCTTGCTCTCCAATCATCACGGCATCATCAATAGTTTTACCCTTTGGCCACATTAGGACTTGGCCATCTAGAAATGAAACCCTCATGCCTTTTGTATCCAATGCATAGATGGAGAGTAGGTTAGTCTTGAGCCCAGGTACAAATAACACATCTTTCATCTTCAAAGACTTCCTAGAGTCTAGATTGTAGGAGGATTCCCCACTTCCTTTGATAGGGTATTGATAATCATCCCCAAGTTTCACCTTATGGGGTGATTCATGTTCAGATAAATTTACAAAAGATTCTTTGAACCCAGTCATGTGTTTAGAAGCCCCATTGTCAATTAACCAATCATTACAACCATGAGAAATAGTACCTATGAGGGATGATATTAGAACATATTCATCTTCACTAGATGAGTCATCACTTTCTGCTCTAGCCTTCTTCCTGGGAGGTTCATCATCCTCAGTAGCATGAGCATGATATCTTCCTTTGTGATTCTTCTTCTTCTTGAAGGAGTTGTTGTTGTTGTTGTCCCTTTTGTTCTTGGGACAATCCGTAGCAAAGTGTCCCTTCTCATTACATGTGAAGCATTTTAGATCCTTCTTATTCTTTTGATGGTTGTGATTGGATCTCTTGTAATGAGAGTGCTCCTTCTTGGGCTTGCTTCCTTTGGTGTGAGCTACAAGAGCTTGATCTTCATTCCCCATCTTTTCTTCTCGGGCTACAAGCCTTGCTTCTTCTTGAGAGCATTCCTCCCATAGTCTACTGAAGGAGACCAACTTCTTTCTTGCATAGATTCCTTGGATAAAGGAATCCCATGACCTAGGTAGGCCGTTTAGTGTGGTCATGACAACTTCACCATTGTCCACAATTTCATCCACATCTTTGAGTTGTTCCTTGATCTTAGAGACCTTGGAGAAATAGGATTGAATGATATCTCCATTCTAAAGCTTTACCCCTTTCAATTGGTTCTGCATAGTCATCTTCCGATTTATGTTCTTCCCTTCAAACAGCTTGGTCAAAGAGTCAAACATTGCCTTGGGTGTCTTTAGAGATGACACATGTGGAATGAGATGGTCCTTGATAGAATCAACAATGATTCTCTTTGCCTTGACCAAGTTCTTCTTGTGAAGATCCTTAGCCTCTTCTCCCTATGGGACAGGGACCTCTTCACTTATATAAGTGTCCAACTAATTTTCTTCCAGGATTAACCCAATCCTATACTTCCATGCTCAGAAGATATCAGCCCCTTCAAGCTTATCCTCAAGCTTAGTGTGGTGAGACATCTTTAAAGAGTACTTCAAATGGAAATAGAAAAGATATAGGTCTTACCACTTGATTTGCTGAAAACTAGATCTGGTCCCGAATTAGGGTTTGTTAGAGAAACCCTAAAAATTTAAAATGTGAATTTCGAACTTCTGAAAGGATAGAAAGATGCGCCTTGATGAGCTGATCAGCCTAGTATATTCAGAATTTGAGATCTGCAAAGTTTCACCCTTCATAAATGCCTTTTAGTCTTCCCAAATTCACTCGGGAGGACCTTGAATTAGCGTTTGAGTTTCCCAGAGCTTTACCCAACCAAAAATCTCGATATGAAGCTCTAAACTTTGATTTTTCCAAGGTGCTTCGAGCTATGTCTTCAGATTTTAGAAATTCCTATTTTTGTGGAAACCCTAATTTTTAGGGCCAAAACTAAAAGTGCTCAGAATTGAATTCTGATTGGACGGATAGATTCTCCTTGATGAGTGGATTCAATCTACCTTACTACTTTTCCAAAATATGTGGAGAGAAACCCAATAAACAAGAAACCCTAGATTCTGCCACTGCACAATGTCTTCTTCTCAGGGAAGCTCTGATACCATGTTAATTTGTTAGTATTAATTCAACATACTCTAGGATCTTTACTGAGAGAATAACATGTACAACATATCAATCATATCAAGCATATCAACCAATCACATAAAATAATGAACACAAAGAGTTTCATTGGGGAAATCCATAAAGCTGAAAAACCCCACAACTTCCTCATAGATAGAGAGAGCAATAATACAACCAAAGTACAAGAGATAGTCTTCTACTAGCAGCTCCTCCTCCTCCTCAAATAGTGCACCACTTTTCGAGTGATGTAGAGTGAGATACTGAGATGATCAAATAGAGATCTCCCGATCTCTATTTATACTTGTTCTGTGCTTCCTAATAAACCTATGGGGTCGACTTGTTTAAATCAACCTAATAACCCCAGGTTACATTATACCAGGCCGACCCCTCTGCTAGGTGGTCTAATAACCCATCAGCAAGTTACACCACTTGCGACACTTGTCAATACAAATGACGACACTTCCATATAGAGGAATAATACATCTCTATAGGATTACAATAATATATAGATGAAATACATTGTAAAGTTACATATAGATCAACACTACCCTTGCCCAAAACCCTCTCCTCTCTATCTCTCTCCCCTCCTCTCCCTAGCCCTTACTAACCCGAGCTCTCTCAATCTCTCTCTCTCTTCCCTACACCTCCACCTACCTCTAACCACACCCCCCATCTCTCTTTCTCACTCCATACAACTAACACCCTCTCCTCTCTCTCTCTTTCTCTCCCTCCTCCCCCCCCCCCCCGAACATTACTAACCCTCTCTCCTAATCTCTCTCTCTGTGTCCCCCTCGTTAACTGTAATATCCCAATTTTGGTCCTTATGAAATATTGCCTTTTAATGTGAATATTGTATACATGCAATGTATGTTTCCCTAGCGTGGAACTCAAGGCCAAGGACTCACTAGTGTATGTTAGGATTTTATTTAAAATGGAAAAGCATTTGATATTTTGTTACCCATGTGCTATTAAGCCATGGAATATTGTAAATGATATAAATATTCGATATTTCAATAAAATACCAAAACTGGCTATGGAAGTAACGAATGAGAAGGGGCCATGTGTATGCACTAGAGAGTGGTGAGGGGGTTGTTGGATTGAGCCATATGCTGCCAAATGTCATCTTGAGAACCCATTTGACTTTCCTTACTCACATTTATTTCAGTTGTAAGGAAGTTGTTGAGAAATTAGTCCATGGCTTCAATGGAGCATGGGTAGCCCAGAAATTCGTATGGAACGTATGGGATCTGTTTTTCTTATACCAAAAGTCACTATACCTCATGGGAATGGGTTCTTCCTCATTCCCATTCCATTTTTGAAGATCCCAACTTCAGTTTTCATCCATTATGAATGCCCAACAGTGAGAAAAAAAAAATCGCAACTTTGCAAGAACCCACATTTTGAAGTGCCATAAACACCCAAAATTTGGTATTGACAGTAAAATCCAATGGGGGATCCATAGATATGAACCTCCAGATGAATTTCATAGTATTAGATACCCCAAAATCCATAGAAAAACCTAGTTTTTATAGCCCAGAATTCCAATGACGGGATTGAGTTGGTTGATCACTAATTGAGAAATTCCAAGTGTGAATTCTAGCACAGAGGTTGGGAATGCTTTATAAACCCAATGAAGGATGGAATCTCAAGGATTTAGTAGCTTGGACCTTTCTATTCCCATCCTGAAGAGCACTGGAGGGAAGGGACGCCTGAGGGACTGTGCAGTAGAAAATGGAACCTTCCTTGTGTTAGGTGTGGTAGTTATTGTGGGTGCCTTGACTGTTTGAATTATCTTGAGATGCTTGTAGCTCTGTGGTTGATCTCACTAGCTTAGCATTGCCCTCCTTTGTCTTTTGTATGCTTGATAAGCCCAACTGTGTGTTGGCTTAGCACAGTTGTTGATTTAAACCATGTGTTAACACCCAAAAAGTGCTCACTAGCTCATTTCCTTATTCACATGACCCATTTGTCCACTTTTTCACCATTTGAGCCTCTAAAGCCATCAAAAGGCCACCAAAAGACCATAATACACCCATTTTTCCCCTCAAAATGAATATTTTTCCTCAAGAAGCATAAAAACCCTAAGAAAAGGTCCATAATTCCCAAAAATATTAAAAAGGGAATAAAAATATTCAAAATATTCAAAAAAGGAAAAAGGAGGGAAAAGATACCTAAACCATGTTGGTCAATACCATTGGTTTCCTCAAAACCATAATGGTATTCCCCACCACCAAAAACTATAAAAATGTGGTAGGGGCTCCTCACTTTCCATCCATACATCATCCTATCCTCACGCTATCAAAATCTCTCATGAGACTTTTGGCCATTTTTAGCATCTTGGAGAAGAGACCTTTGGAGCTTGGAGCTACTCACCTTGGGAGTTGCTCAACACAAATCCTCACCATTTGAGGTATCTTAATACAAAACATCTATTATTTTATTTCTTGTTCTTGAATCGTTTTTAAAAATTTATTTGTTATATGCACATATTAGTTTAGATTTAGATTTAATTCATAATCATTTTTTCTTTCAATATTGAAACTGCTATCACATTGTTGATAGGTGCCCATTGCACAAAGCTTGATTGCAAAACCAAGCCAACAGTTTTTGGCGACTTCGCTAGCTTCAAATTCTTAGATCTCAGTTTTTTGCTTTAGATCTTAGTTTTTGTTAGTTTTAATCATTTTAATTCATAGATCTGCCATCCTAGACAGCAGATCCATTGCTGTTCTAGATCTTGGCCCTTTCTATTGCCATTAACAGCTTGAAATTTTCATTTTTGGGTTCGTTTTTCGATGTCTATTTTTCGGCTTTCGCCTCGCCGCTTTTTGCCCAATAGTCGTGCGGCTCATCGCGACCTTGCGGCTTTTTTCCACTCGGCGCACCGCGGCTTCGCAACCATTTTACACGCTCAACATCGCGGCCATTTGCCGCGCTGCACGTCGTGACTGTGTAACCGAAACTCACGCTGCACATCGTGGCTTCGTGGCCGAAACCCGCGTTGCACATCGCGATTGCGCGGTCGAAACCCATGCTATACATCGTGGCTGTTTCCCCAAAACCCGCAATGCAGTTATTTTGAATTCGGCCAATTTTTTGAAAATATTTTTTGCTGTTTTTTTTGCCCATTTAGCATATTTTATAGCATTAGTTTTTCTACATTTTTATAGCCATACTAAATCTTTTCCTATTTATATATGCTCCATTAAAAGTCTTTTTAAAAATTTTCAGTAATTGAAAGAAATATTTTCTGCATTTTATTTACATCAAGGTTTTACTGTTTATTTGCTGAATACTTTGCCCAAGCATTTTTTTAAGAGATTCATTTATTTCTTGAAATATTTATGTTATTTTCTTCCCTTTAAATTATTTCAAAGATCCATTATTTTTGAATAGTTTTTTCAAGCATTTACATTTCAAAAAACGCCTTTATTTTTTGCAAAACTAGAAGCGTCTTTTCTTTCATTTGTAATTAATCACCCAAGCGAGGCAAATCAATTTCAGTTTAAATATCACATTTGCACCCACTCTATCACATAATTTAAACTGAGCCTTAAAATTTACCTTAACTCAACAAACTTTTAACCCCACTTGGGGAGCACTTAAAAGAATCTTATAATTAGGTAGAATTGAGGGGATAGGTGTAAAAATAACACCCCTCAATTATTTACATTTGAGACATAGTGGTTGTCTTTAGGGTCCAAAAATCTCTTATAATTTTGACACGGTTATCAACCAATTTATTGGGAAGGCCTCTCCCTTAGGAGGGTTGAAGTAGCCAGACTGGTTCCGGAAGTTTGAGTAGAATACCGCAATCCATTCAGTAACCGAAGGATACCTTTCGAAGTTCTTGGTGTACAGCAAAGAGGGTGTACAACGGCGATAGAACCAAACTACAGATTCACCCAACTGAACCTGTCATGAACGGGGTATCCTAGTTGCCATTCTTTAGGATTGTCTACCCGGTGTCCCTCCCGGTAGGGGGATATCTAGCCTTTGATTCAACACTCTATATTGTCTGACTTGGATTTCATCACCTTGCTGAGAATATCATTTGTTTACTCACAATACTTCTAGTTAGGTGTTTGCATGATACATTACCCACCTTTGGTCTAGTAACACCACTTTTTTCTAGGAACTGTTTGACTTTTGGTATTCTGACCAATTTTGTTGCATCCCTCCACTTATTATAGGATAGCTGCTATAATAAGTGCTTTTTGAGGTTGGTTGTTGGCCTGAGAGCCTTTATTTTTTCACTCCCCTCTTGCACTCATTGTTGCATTAGGGTTTTGAGTTTTTTAAATCACCACCTTACATTGAAATTTTTAAATATTTCTCACCATTGAGAATTTAAGATGATCTCGTCGTCTTCAGGGTGAGCCCCCTCAGTTCGGTATACTTGGCTCTACACATCATAGACGTAGAGCCTTATCCCTTGACTCGACACTTCATTGGCCAAGCACACAGTCATCCGATTCTGGCACGCCTCACTTCACATCTGATTCTGAGGCTGAATCCGAAAACCTTATTGAAATATCACCAACCAACCCCATGGCTAGATCATAATACGACCCAATTTTCACCAGTACTATTGGAGATACGTCCACAAACCCTTCTACTACTGTGCCACCCATGGTAACAATAACCCCTTTAGGCATGCCTAATATAGGGGCCACTCCACCTTTAGGTATGCCCAACACAGGACTACCTCCTATTATGGGTATGCCCAACATAGGAATTACACCCCCTCTCATTACCACAACCTAGATCCTAGGAATTCCTGGCACTATTCCTAACCCCTCTGCAACCCATGTTGCACTTGGGAGCACTGGCCCATCCCACACCACGATGGTTGGAGGACACATACCTTCAATACCTAGCATACCCTTAGGGGCTACTGGACCACTACATAATGACACCATTAATAGTTATGTCCCAGTCACTACACTACACCTGTCTGCTAGTTTACCATACGTGGCTAGTCTAAACTTACCAGACCTATCCAGGTTAACCAACGATCCTATTAGGCACAACCCTACATGGCCACCCATGCCTACAAAGCTCCCCTCGGACATCCCCAAGTTTGAAGGAAAACTTGGGGAGGATCCCCAAAACCACATAATGTCATTTCACCTATGGTGTTCATCTAACTCCATAGTGGATGACTCCATTAGACTAATATTGTTGCAACGAACGTTCACTGGCTCAGCAGCCAAGTGGTACATTGAACAACCACATGGGACCCACCATACATTTACCTCCTCGCCTCCACTTTCCTTCAGTTTTTTCAACTACCTGTACGCTATGATGCAAGAGTTGAAATACTGTTGTCTTGTAGACAAAACACGGCTACCCACATCACCGACCATATTCATGAGTGGCGCAAGCGTCATAGCCTTTGCAAGATAAAACTGGATGACCATATATTTTTGGACTGGTTTCTTAAATCACTCCTACCCCTCATAGCCAAAGATGTAGCCTCCGAATGACCCCAGTCAGAAGAGGAAGCTATCTTAAAAGCTCAACAATTCGACCTAATTTATGCCCAGTCAGGCTATCTCTACACCATCATACCTAACGCCCCACGAGGCGATTCTTCACGCGGTAACGCTCCGGGGGCATCACGTGCTGCTGATGGTATTATCATCCAAGTCACGACAAAAAATAAACCTTTTAGCATGGTGAGCACCATAAATGCCCCAGACCTCTCTAGGGCTACATCTAATTCTGGAGCGACGACTTCGTACGCTCCAACAAATCAGACTCATCACACTAATGGACCCTCTTGTCCACAACATTGCTATGGGAAAGTGCCATCGACATATGTACCACCCACATATTGTAACAAACCGGCCACCCAGAACCCAATTCATTTACCATCCCAACCAATGTATTACCCACAGCAAGCTACACCAGCTAACCCAACACTTCCAATAGCTCAAGGTTACCAACAACCCTAGCAGGCAACTAGACCACCTCCAACCCCACCAGCTTATTATCCAACGCAACCTGCTCCCGCACCTGCAACACCCCAAAATCTTCCCACTACTCAAGGGCAAGTGTACACACAAAACAATCAGCCCCAACACCAAAATAACCAACGCAACCAGGGCGGACAACAAAATTGTGGAAGAGGACGTAACCGTGGTAATACCAACAACATAATCAAGGTCCACCACCTCCCAATCCTCCAAATAATAACAACGTGCCCCCCCCCAACCAGAATCCTGATTGTCATCCCAAGTAGGCAAAAAACAATAACTTGAGAACAAACCATCCATGTTCTATATGTGGAGTCTATGGACACTACACTCACAACTGCCCCCATTTAGAGAAAGCACGTAAGATTTAGGCTGACGATGCCCAATGCCAGGGCCATGCTGGACAGCCAACTCCACTTAATCAACCACAACCCATGAGATTGCAAAACCCATTGCCAAACCAGGGAGTAGTAAATGCTCGCCCAATGGATCCCCCACAAGGATCTGCTGCACCTTAGCAGCAAATCACCTATGTCGCCACTGATTATCAACATACGGATCCAGGAACACACCATTTATTAATGATGTCATCCAATGACATTAGCCTCCAGACTCGTAGGAATCAGTATGGCCCACCCCCAGAAACTCCTCCCACTGATGCATCCACCTCCCATCCACCAGATCAACCACTACGCATACCAAATCTGCCGTTGGATGGAGGACCTAAAATCCCTCGCATCCCTTTGCGAAGAATTAACAGCAATCCTAATGCTCACGCAGCATCCAATTATAACGTCGTGGAAGACCTAGCACAATCCCCCGCTGCTATGTCTGCTTTAGAGGTACTAAAAATATGCCTTGCACAATGAAAACTACTACTATCCGCCATCGGAGGAGTAGACCCTGACGATACACACATGATGGCTTTCAACTTAGACCAAGCTGAACCTCGATTTCCATCAAATTTGGACTTCCAAGTATCCATAAACATTCGAAACCTTGTTTTGCATCAATGCATCATCGATGAAGGAGCTTCAACCTGTGTTATGTCCACTCTTGTGTGGCAGAAACTTGGCTCCACCGCTTTACAACCATCCACCACAGCATTACAAGCTTACGACGGGCGCTTATCTCAACCACAAGGCCTCTTAGCGAACGTACCCGTCGAACTAGGCGACAAATTAGTTCTCATCGACATCGAAGTGATCAATGCCCAGCTCGACTACAACCTCCTTCTTGGACGTATCTATATGTACAAAATGAAATCCGTCACTTCATCTGTGTTCTGCCTCATGATGTTCCCACATGAAGGACACGTTATCAAGATTGATCAACTCACATATTATGATCGTAACACCCCCGTAGCCCCTCAAAATGTGCTACCAATGATTGAACAAACCGTTCAAACTGCACCGACATCATTTGTCTCGTCAATTGGTCCTGGAATCTACATCGAGTCACCTATGACTTCCACATTTCCATCGATCCCATGACCTTTACCGATAACAAAAACATCGGATTTGTGCACCCTGTTGCGCACCACACAGCAGCCTTCATCACTACCACAAACACCCATAGTGCCTACTCATATTGGAACAACACCAATTCATATTATCCCATTCTTGTTCCTATTTTTCAGAGTTGTCAGTTCGCCAGTAATGGCTACACTCAACCTTCCTAGTTTAACATTAGGGATACCTGTATGGTACTTACCTGCTCCGAGTCCCCCGCCGACTCCGACTGTTATATTACAACCGGTACAACCTATCCCTACTACCAACCACCCACCCCCTCCTGTCACTCATCTGCAAAACAGACCACCCCCAATAGTGACTATGGCATCAACGTCTAGACACGCCCCACCTCTGTTATGAAACACAGGGGGCAAAGGCCCACAAACTTATAACACTGGACCCATAACTCGCACCCCCCCAACAACCGACAAGGTAGCCAAGAACCCCCCAACTAATCGCATTCCCCCTAAGTGCTCTTTGTGTGACGACGTAGGCCATGCCACTCATCAATGTCCACAATTACCTGCACTCCAAGAACACATGAATATGTTGGATGACGACACCGAAATTCCAGTGATAAGACTTGAACCACCTCCTCAGCCTCGTGATAAATCATTGTGCACCAACCACCCTTGTGCGATATGCGGCATCTACGGCCATTACTTACATCACTTCCCTGATCTACCAGATTATAAAGCAGCTCTATACGAACTCAATAATGTCGATCTAGAAACATCCGCTCCTACCATTGAGGAAATTCATCCCCCACCATCTTCCTCGGAAGAAATTAACACCATTTACATAGTTTCCACTGGATACCCCTCTATCCAGTCGGCCCCTTCCATTGATCCCTTTGACACACATGTTCAACCCTTTAAAATTGACGAGGAAACCACATGCCCACAACATGGGGGCAGGCCCAAAACCTTGCCTACTCATCATCATCGTGATTCTCGTCGGAGATACTGGGGGCATCCACCCCACAAGGGGAATCCCCCATCATTATATCATCACTTCAGTATGCCACCACGGCCTACAGCCTCATGGTATACCCCCCCGCCAGCAGTTGCTCAATGCCCTGTTGATCCCTCTCTGAGACAACATCTACACAACATTGACACCCCTGAGTTAGGGGGCATAATAGATTACCTCGACCCTGGGATAGGGGGCATGATCAATCATTTTGAACCTTCCCCATCATATCTATCTCAGTATTCCAATGATCCCATTGTTCAAACCAACACATATGTGATCCACAATCACAAACCCCATGCACATAGCATGGGGGCAGGTCATTAACCCTGTTCACCTTTTCACATGCGTGATCTCAACCATTTTTTGAGGTCACATATCACTTGTATATTCGATTTGATTTGATACATCTAGTACTCTCCTCCCGCGGGTCATCATTTCTCCCCACCACTGCATCCTTGGCTTGGCGGGCTCACCTTTATTTGTATCCATTTCTTAACCTAGTTATTTGCTTTGACCATTCCAGAGTCCTTATGACCTCCGTTTTTATAACCATTTGCATCACCGGATTTATATTTCCGTGCCCATGATGATGCTTGAGATCATTTCTCGCTCTCACCAAAAAATTTCGGGCATTCTTTCCATGCCCCATGCCACCTTGATTTGCATGCCACATCGGTTGTTGTCAGTTTATTGGCGATTTTTATACCATCGGATTCAGTTTTCCGAACATGTGATGATGCTTGAGATCATTTCTCGCTCTCACCTCCATATTTTTTGGGTATCCTTTACATGCCCCTCATCACCTCGGTTTGCGTGCCACTTCGGTTGTTCTCCATTTTTTACGATTCTTCTATTGCCAGATTCAGTTTTTCACGCTCGTGATGATGCTTGAGATCATTTCTCACTCTCACCTCTAGATTTTGTAGGCATTTTTTTCACATACCCCCTTGTTGCCTCGGTTTGCGTGCCACATCGACCGTCGTCCATTTTTTACGAGTCTTATATTGCCTGATTTAGTTTTCTGTGCTCATGATGACGCTTGAGATCATTTCTCGCTCTCACCTCCATATTTTTTGGGCATTTTTCCCCATGCCCCCTTGTTGCCTCGGTTTGCGTGCCACATCAGCCGTCGTCCATTTTTGACGAGTTTGATATCGTCAGATTCAGTTTTTCATGCTCGTGATGATGCTTGAGATCATTTCTCGCTCTCACCCCCATAATTTTTGGGCATTTTTTCAAAATGCCACCAATCACCCTCGGTTTGCATGCCACATTGGCCATTACCCATTCTTGACAATCTCTATGTCACCGGATCCAGTATTCCGCACTCATGACGATGCTTGAGACCTTTTCTCGCTCTCATCAATACCTTTTTGTTCGGTATAGTTTTACCCCTTTTTCAGGCCGAGCAATCCCTTTTACGAAAAAGGCACTTAGGGAGTTTCTGTTAATCTCTTTTCTGACTCCTAAAACAATGAAAAGATCACCAAGCAACCTTGCTTCCTTTCATGATTGCTAAAAGTATCTGAAAGGGTGCCTACCTGGTATAAGTTTACCCCTTTTCCGGACCTTATAGACTAATTACGAAAAAGGAAGACTCTAGTCACATTGTCTAGAAGAGTTCTCCATTTGCATCATTTTATGTTTTTTCGAGGCCTTGGAGACTAACTTACGAAAAAGAACACCAATGGAGTCCACTTACCACTTTCAAACTCTCTAAACATGAAAGCAACCTCGAGCAATCACCATCTTGGGCTCGTAAAAACCCACAAGACGGTACTCACAACCACTGCAGAATCTCCTTATCGTTTTCAGACTCCTTAAAAATGAAAGCACCCATGAGCACGAACAGTCCTGGGCTCACAAAATCCACATGATAGTACCATTTCAGAGCACACTTTTATCCCTTCTTGGAGCTCATTAAAACTACAAAGAAGGACCCAATGGTGCTTCTTGGCACCACAACAGACCATGTCTACTCATATGGAAGCTTCCCCATTTTGGTTTCCTTTGTTTAGAGTATTCTACACTATGTCACCCTGAGAGTCCCTCTACAGCATCCATCAGCATGTTCCTGCAGAGTCAATACATACCCTTCAGTACTTAAAGCTATGATCCCCGCACCTACAAGTTAGTTTCCTATGCTGCCAGGTCAACCATGTCATCATACTATGAACAAAAGAAGTTTCAGTCCACCCACTCTATGACCCCAGTTACTTCCCATCCCCACAAGTATGTCAGTCCTACCATCAATACTATCACACTTCATTTCTACACCTCGCGCTCCTATCAAGGAAAAATCATTGCCTTGTTAGTTGCTGGTCTTGCTCTGTCGACAACAACCAAATTTATTCCAGAGGATAGACCTAGAGGTCCCTGTGTCTTGGACTCATCACCATTTATGATGAGTGCCTACGAATCATTTCGAGAAGAGTCCTCAGTGCCTCTCCAAATGGTTGTTTCTCACATGCTCGACTTCAACACTTTGATCGCATCGTTGAAACTCGCACAGGTTATTGGTCCTTTCAGTTATTTATTGAAGACCCCAGATACCACCTAAATCTTCCACATTTGAGAGTCTACTCATGGAAACAACCAGTTACATTTTTCCTATAGATATCCAGGCTGCGCATGGCGACAGTATTCAGATGTACCCCCAGTTTTATACTCCCTCGAGTATACAATTACATATACTCCTTAGAGTTGAATCAGAGTCATTGAGTCCCTACAGATGTTGGACACCTTTAAATTCAGTAGTTCATCAACCCTTCTGAGACCTTGTTCAGAACGGTTGTCGCTTTATTCCAGTGTATCAGTTATTGAGATCAGTCATGTTATGATCATGAGTACATCCCAAAATAGTGTCCCCTTTGGACCATCATGATGTACGCAACAGATTTTTTTTATGTATTATTCAGGTCCCCCTTCTTGGGACTAATTGTTATGTATATGTCTTGATACGAGCATGGGTATGCCCACCTCATCCATTATCAAAGATTATTCCTCATTCATATTGAGGCCATGTAATATTTTTTCTTTTTGTAGCTTCCAAGGGCCGTGGATCCAGTTTCCAACCGGTCTTTTCTTTTCCCCAAACCCCACGAAAAAGACAAAAGAACTATGATGTCTATTGGCCATACGATGAGCTCCTACCCTCACACATTAGGGAGCAATCTATTAACACCCAAAAAGTGCTCACTAACTCATTTCCTTATTCACATGACCCATTTGTCCACTTTTCTACCATTTGAGCCTCTAAAGCCATCAAAAGGTCACCAAAAGACCATAATACACTCCTTTTTCCCCTCAAAATGAATATTTTTCCTCAAAAAGCATAAAAAACCTTAAAAAAGGGTCCATAATTCCCAAAAATATTAAAAATGGAATAAAAATATTCAAAATATTCAAAAAAGGAAAAAGGAGGGAAAAGGTACCTAAACCATGTTGGTCAATACCATTGGTTTCCTCAAAATGATAATGGTATTCCCCACCACCAAAAACTATAAAAAGGTGGTAGGGGCTCCTCACTTTCCATCCATCCATCATCCTATCCTCACGCTATCAAAATCTCTCATGAGACTTTTGGCCATTTTCAGCATCTTGGAGAAGAGACCTTTGGAGCTTGGAGCTACTCACCTTGGGAGTTGCTCAACACAAATCCTCACCATTTGAGGTATCTTAATACAAAACATCTATTCTTTTATTTCTTGTTCTTGAATCATTTTTAAAAATTTATTTGTTATATGCACATGTTAGTTTAGATTTAGATTTAATTCACAGTCGTTTTTGCTTTCAATATTTAAACTGCTATCACATTGTTGATAGGTGCCCATTGCACAAAGATTGGTTGCAAAACCAAGCCAACACCATGGTTGTGAGTGAGCCCATTTAGTTCCTCCTTAGTGGATACAAAACCTATCTTGGGGGTGCTCTCTCAGCTGAAAGAATATAGGCTGGATAGAGATCTATGGTTGGGTGGAACATTGCTCTCACATAGCGAGTTGTTTGGATAGCTTCATCTCAAAGATAAGTGTTCTCTTTGTTTAAATTATATGCATTTTGTGTTCTGCAATGTGTTAATTCTGAATCATAATTGTTCATGTTGATGGAATGAAAGGAACTCTATTTTATGCAATGTGATAATTGATGACTGTTATATGCATGATGAAACTATGTGTATATATATAGTGTTTAATTCTGCTGTGTTTTTTGAGTATGAATTTGCACACATAAGTTTTTATTTATCCATGAATTTCTTAGTAATGTATGGGGCCGAGTTTAGCAAATAAGCCTGATATGTTTGGTCATGTTTCCTTTCTTGCACTAGATTGATGGAAGGGGATGTGACACTAACCCACCTCCTAACCCCTTACCCATAACTAACCCCCCTATCTCACTCTCTCTTCCCTGCTTCTACACCTCTCTCTCTTTCTCCCTCCCTCCCTCTCTCTCTCTCTCTCTCTCTTTCCCCCATTTCCTTCTTTCCTAATCCCCCTTCCCCTAACACTACATGATGATGATGTCGATGATGATTATGATGATGATGATGATGATGATGATGGAGATGATGATGACGATGATGATGATGATTGATTTGATGATCAATCATCATCATCATCATCATCATCATCTCCATCATCATCATCATCATCATCATCATCAATCATCATCATCATCATCATCATCATCATCATCTCCATCTTCATCATCATCATCATCATCATCATCGTCGTCATCTCCATCTTCATAATCATCATCATCATCATCATCCTCTTCTTTATCATCACCATCATCATCAACATCATCATCATCTTAATCACCATCATCTTCATCACCATCATCTTCATATTCATCATCCTCATCGTCATATTCATCATCATCTTCATCATCATCATCATCATCCTCATCACCATCTTCATCATCATCATCATCATCTCCATCTTCCTCATCATCATCATCATCATTGTGGTCATCATCACCATCATATTCATCATCGTCATCATCCTCATCCTCATCCTCATCCTCATCCTCATCCTCATCATCATCATCATCATCATCATCATCACCATCATCATCATCATCATCATCATCACCATCTTCATCATCATCATCATCATCATCATCATCATCGATATCACTCTCTCTTCCCTAGTTTTACACCTCTCTCTTTATCTCTCTCTTTGTAAAACCCCTCTCCCTCTAACTAACCTCTCTTCCATCCCTAACCATCCCACTCTTTCTATCTTTGTGCTACTTCCCCTATCCAAAAATCCCCTCCTCTCCCTATCCCTTACTAACCTAAGTTCTCCCAGTTTCTTTCTCTTCCCTACAACTCCACCTACCTCTAACCACACCTCCCATATCTCTTTCTCACTCCCTACAACTAACACCCTCTCATATATCTCTCTCTCTCCCTCCTCCCCCCCAACCATTACTAGCCCCCTCTCTCAGTCTCTCTCTCTCTCTCTCCCCCTCACTAAGCCCCCTCCTATCCCCTTACCCCTAACTAACCACTCCCCATCTCTAATCCCTAAGCCCCTGACACCAAATCCCTATTTAACTTCCCAACCCATAGAAACTATTTAATAAACTATTGAATAAGGTCTTGATGATTACAATAACGCTAATGCGTTTTGGCATGAAGAAATGCTCTCGCGTTTTGTGCAAGAAGGCATTATTTAGCCATGCACCAAACATATTCAATGCCTAGGATTTTTTTAACATTTCATAAATAATTGTGGGTTTTGTTTGTCCATAACGCTAGCACGTTATGTGTGTCCATAATGCTAGCGCATTCTGTCTGTGCAAAAATTCAGTAGAATGCTTTTATACCCGAAATTTTGCGTTTTGTCTTCTGGTCTCCCATACAATGGAATACTTCACAATCAACATTCAAGGCAATTGAGGAAGCTCAAGACACTCTGTGTTCGCAATCAACAAGCTTGAAGAGGATTCTACAGTTAGCATTTGGATTTGAGGATTGCACATTCACAATTAGCAAGCTTCAAGAGGATTATACATTCATAATTTCAAGCTTCAAGAGGATTCTACATTCACAATTTCAAGCTTCAAGGGGATTCTACATTCACAATGTCAAGCAAGCTTGATGAATCTATATGAACACAATTGAAGAAGAATCTACATTCACTATTGAGCAAGCTTGAATAATCTATATTCACAAATGAAGAATTTTCTATATTCACAAGTGAGGTAGAAACTTTACTTTCACAATTGAGCAAGATTGAGGAATCTATATTCACAATTGAGGAAGTATCTAAATTGACAATTAAACAAGCTTGAAGAACCTATATTCACAAATGAGAAAGAATTTGGATCTTTGAATAGTTGAGCACACCTCTAGAATCTATTTTCTTAGTATTCCTCATTGTGGTCATGGGGAATTCACGCAATCGAAAAAGAAATCGGCAAGGAAAGAGAAGCCTCAAGAAACAATGGAAGAAGGTAGAGAAAATAAAATATTGCACATGTGGAATCGAATGCATTCCATGGAAACTCATCCAATTCCAACTGTAGATCATGCCATGGTCGTTCCTACCCATCCAACTAAAAAAAACGAAGAAATTCACTAGAGGGGCCCTTAATTTAAACAACACTTAATGAACAAGCACCCCATGGCACTAGTCAAGAAGTAAGACGTAGGTGCTCATCAGGGGATGTTTCAATTCCCAAATCAATTCAACCTCAGAATATGGTAGTGAATGACTTGTCGGGTAGTGGTTATACAAGCGATGAATTTAGAGAGGCATTGAGTGAAGGATTTACAATGGAAGAAGCAAATGTTATGGTGACTGTCCAAGAGAATGAAAGACAAGAGGATCCTATTGAAATGTCGGAGTGTCCTGGTGATGTTATACACACTACTACATTTTTTCCCTTTAGGGGGGGTTGTCTTCCGCACCCAAAAGTGACCTACGGGGGGGTTTTGGCTTTGGGGGTAGTTTTGGAAAAACCACCCCTAAAGGCACCAATGTTAAAATTTTTTCCCTTTAAGGGCAGTTTTTGACGAGATTGGAACCGCCCCCAAAAGTGACTTTTGGGGGCGGTTTGTGACCCCCCTCGTAGAGCTCTACGGAGGCAGTTTTAAAGCCCCCTCGTAGACCCCTTCATAGATACCAATGGGGGCGGTTTTGAACCCCCCTCATAAGCCCCCTCATATAAACCTACAAGGGAAATTTGGAACCCCCCTCTTGGACGACTATAGGGACGGTTTCAAACCCCCCTCGTAGAGACCTATAGGGGCAGTTGTGAACCCCTCTCGTATAGTCCTATAGGGGCGGTTTGGAACCCCCATTGTAGAGTCCTATAGGGGCAGTTTAGAACCCCCCTCGTAGAGGCTTATAGGGGCGGTTTTGAACCCCCCTCATAGAGGCCTATAAAGGAAGTTTGAAACCCCCTAGTAGAGGCCTATAGGGGCGGTTTGGAACCCCCCCCATAGATTCCTATAGGGGCGGTTTGTAGCCCCCCTCATAGAGGCCTACAGAGGTGGTTTGAAACCCCCCTTGTAGGTCTCTACAAGGGGGGTTTCAAACCGCCCTCATCATAAGCTATGGGTACAGTTAACAACCCCCCCTAAAATTCATTTTTACAAACCTTTGGGGGTGGTTCGAAACCCCCCGCGTAGACACCTATAGGGGTGGTTTAAACCCCCCCCTAAAACTCCATCTTACAAACATTTGGGGGCGGTTATAAACCCCTCTCATATGAACCTACAAGGGGGGTTTTGAACCCCCCTCGTAGTGACATATGAAGGCGGTTTAGAACCCCCATTGTAGCAATATACAAAAACGGTTTGAAACCCTCCCTATAACCATAAAAATCATAATAAAATATATTTTATTAAAAATACCAATATGGCAATATCATTAGGGCATGGAGGAATCGAACCACCAACCTTCTGCTTGTAAGGCAGATGCTCTTCCATTGAGCTAGAACCCTTTAAGAATTGGGGATAGGAGAAATATTAACACCAAGATTGCATTAGTTGTAATTCTAATAAAATACAATAAGATCTAAATACAACAACCATGCTTAAAATCACTCATCAGCAACCTACATGCTCATATCTATTTTCAAGGCACCTAAATTTTTTTTTTTAAATTGAGAAAAACACAACAAAGATTATATTCAAATGAACACTATCCATCAAGCCAATGCACTAATCTATGAATAAATATGCCTCAAACTCAATAAATGCATTAGGTAGCTCTCCAACTTCTTGAAGGACTTTCTCCACAATCTTGTCAACATGTGTCAGTGTGGGATCTATTGTTGTGCCCACACCAATAAGGCCTCTAGAGATGACAAACTATATAGAAAGTTGGTATTACCAATTTACTTTATGCTTGCACACTATAATTAGAGGTTGAAGTGGTGACAAGAGCTAGTTCCCAACTAATAGCTCCATTTTGAATATCTTCAGCATTGTTTAAAGATCAATTTCAAGAATTATCTACAATTTAATACAAAATAAGAAATGCCAATGAAGACAACTATATGGAAATAAATTGCTGTGGTCAATATGCACCAATGATAAACATCTTACCTATATTACCAACAATAGCAAGAGGAGGAGCATTCTTTTCATTGAGTGAGGAATGATTTGGGCTAATGCCATCAAATCCCTCCCATTAGAAAAACATTCAAAAGGGTCATTTCACAGTTGATATTGACCAATGCTCATAACTTCCAATCACTTCACAAACCACAACATTCAGATTTGACAAAAACCATTAAAATCAACATCTTGTTGAATCAAATCCTACAATCAATGTTTTATTCCAGTGTAATGTATGCAATTTTCAAATATATGAGAGCAATAATACAAAACCTTACCAAAAGATCAGTTGTCATAGTTAGCACAATTTGTACAAGTGCAGTTTTCAAATTGAGATTAATTCAAACATCTAATTCTGGTTTCTTCCATGACAAAGGGATGATAGACCTTCCAGGAGAATCATGCTGTATTAAAATAAAGACACCAACTTAGATGAAGATTCATTGAAAATTTGATTGGTTTTAACTTTTATCGCATTTGGAGAGCATGTGTTATCCTCAAGATAGTTGGAATTTACTTTGAACTCATGCTGCAAATAAATATGCTAAATGGGAGACAAAATACTTATGGTACATAAGCCATAAATACATCCAAGCAAACCCATGCAAGTGATGCCACTTGTCCAAAGGCTAAATCTTGGAAGTTAGAAAAGTTACCCAAAATTTAAAGAATGTCAAGTAATCTATATGAAACATAAAAAAACTACCGAAGTAGATAAATATTTCAATACAATGCATGGAGGAGATGACTTGATAAGATCGCTCAAACAACTATGAGGCTTGTTTCGTCAGGGTATTGTGGGTGACAAGAAGAGGATGGAACCCATCCAAATGCTGAAATTAACTTAGAGTGTCATACATATAACATATCTCAACACATAGAGGAAAAGACTGAGATAACCTCTACATACTTATTTGATCTTGTGTATATTTTTTTTCTTGAAAAATGCTTTCGATAATGGAAAAAATTTCCTGTATACCCATAATGCCCAAGCGTAAAAATTTCCAATTTTCTTATCTCATATATACAATGGGACAACTGACAAGGTATATATAACACTATGACTCATGAAGCCTCCATGTAATCAATTTCACTAAGATAAAGTGATAAGGGTTATTACATTAAAGGAGGATTACATTGTGTTTTCCATGCAGGACTTCACAATCCATGTATTCCTCCCAAACACTTTGCAGCATAAGCCTAGCATACTGACAATAGCAAATTACATTTATATTTATCATGGATAATATTGATGTGGAAAAAAATGCTTCTTCAAAAACATCATGAAGAAGTAGAATAACGATATAAGTTATCCTCAAACAATTTGAGGGAAATATGCCCCACAAAATCTATGAGGAGAAATTTGTTTCCTTACAGGACACTATTGCCAATGTTAATGAGCAGATTTCTTATTTTGCAAGATTCTCGTACCCAACTTCATAATGAAGTTTCTTTGCAACATATTAATAACAATTAGCTAGATCCTATTGCTCAACTTCATAATGAAGTTGTTTATGAAGTTAATTTTTTGTAGAATAATACATCAAGTCTTCATGAGCATAATCTTTCATCGCAAGAAACTTATATCCAACTTTATAATGAGGTCAATTCATTGTAGGATTTATAATGAGGTGAATTCATTCCAAGACTCTATTGCCTAGCTTTGTGAGGAGGTTGTCCCACTTCAGGATGATAATGTTCATATTTTTTATGACCTCCCACTTTCTTAATTTTATGAGAAGGGCAAGCCTATCTAGAATCTACACCACCTCACTTAAAGGATTGCATTTTTTTCTTTTTAGAAAGTATGATGCACTTGCAGAGAGATTGATGCTTTGTATTAATAAGCTTGAAGAAACCCATGCTCCATCGTTTCAAACACTCCCAATTTGAATCAAGGGAGAGAAAAGACAAACTTAACACCTTGCAAAAGAATATTCAGCCTTCTTTTGAGCATATTCCCATGCACTATTGGACATATGGACTGTTGTTTCCTAACTTTTAGCAACATACTAGAGGCATTAGTCTGATGGGTTATAGATGTGGTAGACTTGTTAAACATGGACAGGATATCATTACTCAAATTGAAACTGAGACGAGACCATTAAAAGAGGGCATTGTATATGTTGAGATTTCATTGCTGGATGCAAGTCACCCCGATACTTGTGCAGTTATTGTGTCATAGTAACCTGACCCTACATCTTGTGCTAGTATGGTGTTGCAAGAACCAGATCTTGCATAAATCTGATGATTCATCTAATTCTGATAAGATGGAACCTAAACCTATGTCATCTTGTTGGCTTGGTTTTGCAACCAAGCTTAGTGCTATGGGCACCTACTAACTAGTAGCAGCAGTCTCAAATATTAAAGCAAAAACAATTGTAAATCTAAAACTAAAACTAAACTAGCATGTGCATATCATAATAAACTTTTGAATTGAAAACAAGAACAAGAAATAGAAAAAATAACTTTGTATTGAAAATGGGGGCAAGCAAGTGCTTACAATAATAATACCTCCAACTGATGAAGATTGTTGAGTAGCTCCAAGGGTGAGCAGCTCCAAACTCCAAAGGGTCCCTTCTCCAAGGTAGCTACAATGGCCAAAAACTCATGGGAGATTTTGGCAGCATGAGGATAGGAAGATGGATGGATGTAAAGTGAGGAGCCCCTACCACCTTTTTATAGTTTTTCGTGGTGGGGAATACCATTATGGTTTTGTAGAAACCAATGGTATTGACCAACACGGTTTAGGTACCTTTTCCCTCCTTTTTCCTTTTTTGAATATTTTTAATATTTTTATTCCCTTTTTAATATTTTTGGGAATTTTGGACCCTTTTTGAGGGTTTTTTATGCTTTTTGAGGAAAAATAATCATTTTGAGTGGGAAAAGGGGTGCATTAAGGTCTTTTGGTGACCTTTTGGTGGCTTTAGAGGCTCAAATGGTGGAAAAAGTGGACAAATGGGTCATGTGAATAAGAAAATGAGCTAGTGAGCAGTTTGTAGGTGTTAACAGATTGCCCCCTGATGTGTGAGGGCAGGAGCTCATCGTATGGACGATAGACATCATAGTTCTTTTGTCATTTTTCTGGGGTTTGGGGAGGAGAAGAGACCGATTGGAGACTGGATCCACGTCCCTTGGAAGCTGCAAAAATAAACAATATTACATGGCCTCAATATGAATGAGGAATAATCTCTGATAATGGACGAGGCGGGCATACCCATGCTCGTATCAAGACATATACATAACAATTAGTCCCAAGAAGGGGGACCTAAAAACTAAATAAAAAATATACTGGTACATCATAATGGTCCAGAGGGGACATCATCGTGGGATGTACTCAATATCATAACCTGATTGATCTCAATAACTGATACACTGGAATAGAGCAACAACCGTTCTGACAAAGGTCTCAGAAGGGTTGATGAACTGCTGAGACTGAAGGTGTCCAACATCTGTAGGGACTCAATGACTGAGAGTCATCTCTGAGAAGTACATGTACATGTAACTATATACTTGAGGGAGTATAAAACTGGGGTACATCTGAATACTGTCGCCATGCGCAACCCGAATATCTATAGAAAAAATGTAACTGGTTGTTTCCATAAGTAGACTCTCAAATGTCGAAGAGTCAGGACGTATCCGAGGTCTTCGACTAATAACTGAAAGGACCAATACCCTGTGCGAGTCTCAACAATGCGATCAATGTGTTGAAGTCGAGCATGTGAGAAACAACCATTTAGAGAGGCACTGAGGACTCTTCTCAAAATGATTCGTAGGCACTCATCATAAATGGTGATGAGTCCAAGACACAGGGACCTCTAGGTCTATCCTCTGGAATAAATTTGGTTGTCGTCGACAGAGGGAGACCAGCAACTAACAAGGCAATGATGTTTCCTTGATAGGAGCACGAGGTGTAGAACTAAAGTGTGGTAGTACTGATGGTAGGACTGACATACTTGTGGGGATGGGAAGTAACTGGGGTCATATAGTGGGTAGACTCAAACTTCCTTTGTTCAGAGCATGATGACATGGTTGACCTAGCAGCGTAGGGAACTTACTTGTAGGTGTGGGTATCATTGCTTTTAAGGACTAAAGGGTATGTATTGACTCTGGGGGGGTCAAGCTAATGGGTGTTGTCGAGGGATTCTCAGGGGGACATACTGCAGAATACTCTAAACAAAGGTGACCAAAATGGGGATGCTGCCATATGAGTAGACGTGATCTGTTGCGGTACTGAGAAGCACCATTGGGTCCTTCTTTGTAATTTTAATGAGCTCCAAGAAGGTATAAAAGTGTGCTCTGAAATGGTACTGTCCTGTGGATTTTGTGAGCCCAGGACTGTTCGTGCTCATTGGTGCTTTCATTTTTAAGGAGTCTGAAAACGATAAGAAGACTCTGCAGTGGTTATGATTACTGTCTTGTTGGTTTTACGAGCCCAGGATGGTGATTGCTCGTGGTCGCTTTCATGTTTAGAGAGTCTGAAAGCGGTAAATGGACTCCATTGGTGTTCTTTTTCGTAAGTTAGTCTCCAAGTCCCAAAAAATCATAAAATGATGCAAATGGAGAACTCTTCTAGCCGATGTGACTAGAGTATTCCTTTTTTGTAATTAGTCTACAAGGTCTGGAAAAGGGGTAAACTTATACCAGGTAGACGCCCTTTCAGATACGTTTAATGAGCATGAAAGGAAGCAAGGTTGCTCGACGATCTTTTCATTGTTTTTAGGAGTCAGAAAGAGCTTAACAGAAACTCCCTAAGTGCCTTTTTCGTAAAAGGGATTGCTCGGCCCGAAAAAGGGATAAAATTATACCAAACAAAAAGGGATTGACGAGAGAGAGAAAAGTTCTCAAGCATCATCATGAGTGTGCAAAACTGAATCCGATAATATAAAGATTGTCAAAAAGGGGCAACGGCCAATGTCGCACGCAAACCAAGGCGACGAGGGGTCATCGGAAAAATGCCCGAAAAATTTGGAGGTGAGAGCGAGAAATGATCTCAAGCATCATCATGAGCGCGAAAAACTGAATCCGACAATATAAGGCTTGTCAACAACGGACGACGGCCGATGTGGCATGCAAACCGAGGTGACGAGGGAGCATGGGAAAAATGCCCAAAAAATCTGGGCGTGAGAGTGAGAAATGATCTCAAGCATCATCACGAGCGCGGAAAACTGAATCCGGCGATATAAAGATTGTCAAAAAGGGCAACGGCCAATGTGGCATGCAAACCAAGGAGACGAGGGGTCATGGGAAAAATGCCCGAAAAATCTAGAGGTGAGAGTGAGAAATGATCTCAAGCATCATCACGAGCGTGGAAAACTGAATCCGGCTATATAAGGCATGTCAAAAATAGACGATGGCTGATGTGGCACACAAATTGAGGCGATGATGGGGCATGGAAAAAATGCCCGAAAAATCTAGGTGTGAGAGCGAGAAATGATCTCAAGCATCATCACGAGTGCAGAAAACTGAATCCGGAGATATAAGGTTCATAAAAAATGGACGATGGTCGATGTGGCATGCAAACCAAAGTGACGAGGGGGCATGGTAAAAATGCCCGAAAAATCTGGGCGTGAGAGCGAGAAATGATCTCAAGCATCATCAAGAGCGCGGAAAACTGAATCCGGCGATATAAGACTTGTCAAAAATGGACGACGGCCGATGTGGCACGCAAACCGGGGCAACGAGGGCATGAAAAAATGGTCAAAAAATGAACCTGGTGAAAATAGGAAGAGGAAAGAACTGTCATGAAGTTCTGTAATGGACAGTGGTGTCCATCCAGTTTATTATGGGTAAAATCGCTTGAGGTACAACCCGTTACGTGGGTTGCGGAGGGGGTTGCCTTCTGAATCGGTCAGAATGTATGCCCCCTGTCCGAGGCAAGTGTGTATAATATATAGGCCTTGCCACATGGACACAAACTTTCCTTTACCAGTTTTGTCATGAGCCTAATCGTAGGCAAGGACAAGGTCCCCTTTAGAAAAATTTCTTGGGTGGACATGTTTATCATAATTTAATTTGGATCGGTTCTTGGCTGCTTCCATGGTTTGGAGGGTTGTGCGCCGATCTTCATCGGCCTGCTCCAGGAGTAGTAAGTGTTGCTCAATTGGGGCAGTGTCCGGTAGGAGTTCAATGGCCATATGTAGGGTTGGAATCTGGCACTCGATGGGGAGGACGGATTCGACACCATGAACTAAATGGAAAGGGGTAAAACCCGTGGCAGTTTTAGTTGATGTGCGGTATGCCCATAGTGCTGGGAAGAGCATGTGGTGCCAGTTTGATTTGTTTATGTCTACAGTGCGCTGGAGGATGGTTTTCAAAATTTTGTTGATTACTTCGACTTGGCCGTTTCCTTGGGGGTAGTAAGCAGAGGAGAAATGGTGTTCAAATTTCAGTAAGGTTGATAGTTCTCTCTAGACGGCATCTTCGAAGTGAGAGCCATGGTCTGAGACAAGTTGCTTTGGCACTCCAAAACGAGCAATAACATGGTTGAGAAAAAATTGTGCTGCAGTGTCGGCCTTGCAATTGTAAGTTGGCATGGCCTCCGCCCACTTGGTGAAATAATCTACGGCCACAATAATGTGTTTGTGACCGCCGACTGACGTGGGATTGCAATCGAGGAAGTCAATGGCCCATTTGCAGAATGGTCCGGCAGTGACGACTGGATGAAGGGGGGCTGGTGGGGTTCTTGCTTTGGGGGCAGAAAGTTGGTAGTTTTGATAGTGTTTGACTGCAGTGATGCAATCAATAAATAATGACAGCCAAAAGTAACCTGCGCGAATGATCTTTTGGGTGGTGGCCATGACGAAGAAATGGTCTTCGCAGGCACCTCTGTGGCAATCATTAAGGACCTGTTCTGCCTCACTATGGGATAAGCAATGTCATAAGATGGTATCAATCCCGCGTCGATAAAGTACATCCCCTAACAAGAGGTATCGGGGGGCGTGGTGTCGTATACGACGGCGTCTGTCATGATCGATGTGGAGTCAAAATTTTTGCATGCGGAGGTAAATTAAGATGTCACCGTACCATGGGTCATCTGACGCAATGATGAAGATGTGATCGTCAATCAGATCCGTTTGGATAGCGGGTGATGAAGAAGAGGATGGGAGGTCAGTGATGATATGGGAAAGCGCGAGGGCTTTGGTGCTCTTGGGAGTTTTGAAAGTGAGGTCATATTCCTGGAGGATAATGACCCATTTAGCAACACGACCTTGTAGGAGCCGCCGGTTTAGGAGATAGACCATAGGGTTGGAGTCGGCGACAACTGTAGTGTGACTGAGTAGAATGTAGTGTCGTAATTTTTGGACGGAAAAGACTACAACTAGGGCTAATCTTTCCTCGTATGGGTAACGTAGGGGTGGGCCGGACAAGGTTTGGCTGACGTAATAGATGACATGCTCTTGGTGAGCGACATCTTCTTGGACCAAGACTCCGGACACGGCATGTTCATATGCCGATATGTAAAGGATGAATTCTTGAGTGAAATCCGGAGGGGAGATCAGGGGGCTTGTGTGAGAGCTTTCTTGAGGGCTTTGAATGTCGTGTCTTCTTGTTCATCCCAAACAAAGGGTATGTGGGTGCAAAGTAGGCATAAGAATCCGTGAACTTTGGTGGCGTAATCAGGAACGAAGCGACAAAGGAAATTGGACCGCCCCTGCAAACTTTGGAGTTGCCAAAGCGTACGAGGGGAGGGAAGGTCTAAGATGGCTTTGACTTTCAGGGGATCAATAGTAATTTCGTTCTGGGAAACAATGAAACCCAACAACCAGCCTGCAGGAACGCAAAAGACACACTTGTGTGGGTTCAAGCAGATTTTATATTTGCGACAACGCAGGAAAACTTGTCGGAGGTCGTTAAGGTGGTCTGATCGTTTCCGGGAACAAGCTATAAGGTCATCAAGATAGACCAGCAGGATATGGACCAAGTCATGAAAACAATAGGTCATGGCCCGCTGGAAGGTGGCACCAGCATTTTTGAGGCAGAAAGGCATGAAACGATAGGAAAAGGTGCCCCATGGGGTAGTAAAGGCAGTCTTGTATTGATCCTCCTTATGGATCTGAATATGGCTGTATCCAGAAAAACCGTCCATGAAAGATAGGACTTCATGTCCCGCACACACATCAATGAGTTGGTCAATGAATGGCATGGGAAAATTGTCTTTGGGACAAGCACGGTTTAAATCACGGAAGTCAGTGCATACTCTAAGGGTGCCTTGTTTTTTATTGACGGGAACGGGGTTTGAAACCCATGTGGTATAGGAAATAGGATAAATGAATCCTACTTCGCGAAGTTTCTCAACCTTGGCTTTAATAGCGGGGAGCTTGGAAGGATGAATGGGTCGTTGTTTCTGATGAACGGGGGGGACATCAGGCCATGTGTCAATGTGGTGCTCTATAATGGCGGGGTCAAGACCAGGCATTTCGGTATAGGACCAGGAAAAGACATCACGGAATTCTTGGAAAAGTTTTTTGTATGCTTGAGTTTCCGCTTGAGTGCAAGATGCGCCCAGCGAGATGAGCTCAAGTTTCCCAAGTGTGGTGGAAATGTCAATTTGTATAATGGGGGAAATGTTTGACATATTCCCTTCTTCGAAGGCATCTGGTGTCGGGATGGGGTCCTTGAACCAATCGACCATAGTGGGTATGAAATCTTTCGATTCGACCAATAGCTGATTAGATGGGATGGGTGTAGACGCCTCTGGGAGGAAGTATGAGCGATGATGCATATCGTCCCAAGGGTAGTCGGGTGCAGTGAGTGTTTCCAAAATTTGCTCATCAATATGGAAGTAGTCAGACCATAAATCAAGGGGTTCTAGTTTGAAAGTGGTTGAAATCATATAGATGGTATTGATTTCTTCCGAAGCGGATGATTTCGGAGGGTAAATTTCCTTGATGAGGGGAGGAGATATTTCTAAGTCGACGTTATTCAACTCGTACAAAGCTGCTCTGTAATTTGGGATATCAGGACAGTGATGTGAGTAGTGGCCGTAAATACCGCATATCGCACAAGGGTGGTTGGTACGCAGTGATTTGTCATGAAGCTTGGGGTTTGAGTCGATTTTGACAACCGGGATGTTGGGGTCGTCGTCAAGCATTTGCATGTGCTCCTGTAATGCAGGTAACTATGGACATTGATGAGTTGGATGGCCTAACTCATCACACAACAAGCATTTTGGAGGAGCACAGAATACGGGGCGAGGTTTAACTGCTTTGGGTGGGGGTACCGCAGTGTATGGTTGTGGGCCTCTGCCCCCAGTGGGCCTGATGAGAGGAGGGGGATTCATAGATGACGAAGGAGTAGTGATACCAGGAGGTGGTTGAGTAGAAGTGACAATGGGTTGCACCGGTTGCAGGACGACATTTGGAGTTGACGGGGGAACAGGAGGCAAAATGTACCACACGGGTAATCCCAATGTTAACCCGGGGAGACTAAGGGTAGCCATAACCGGAGTGCTTACTATGCCTGAGGGAGGGAATAGAAAGGGGATTGTGTGGATGGGTGTAACACCAATGTGACTAGGGACCAATGGTGGTTTAGGTAACAAGGATGGTTGATTGTTGGGTGTTTGTGTATTGTGGGAAAGCGTACAGAGGTTAGCGACGTGTGTCTATGGTGACGGTGGTGGAATGGATTGGAATGTAGACATCATCGGCGCTTCGGAGTAAAGTCTGGGTCCCACGGAAGAAACGAACGAGGTAGTTACACCACAAAAATGTTGTTCAACCATGGGGAGAACATTTTCAGGTGCGACGGAGGCCTTGGGATAGTAATAGGTAAGTTGGTCGACCTTGACCACGCGTCCCTCATGGGGGAACATCATAGTATGGAAAATGGATGAGGCAACTGCCCGCATGGAATACATGTAACTGCGACCAAGTAAGAGGTTATAATCAAGTTGGGCATTGATGACCTCAATGTCACATTAGAGAGATTTTGAGGTCAAAAAAGGGCCTCCTAAGAGATGTACTACAAAAATATGAGATATATTAAAATATTATGAATTGGGGGTTTTATGGGGTAGGTATATATGACAAGTCACCTCCCACACTATTTTCTATGCACAATATAAATAACCATGGTTGAGTTACTTTTCAAAATTCACTAGAAATAAAATTAATAAAATAAGTCTACATTGATGTGACTAAGATTCATTGTAAATTCCCAAAAATGTATTGTCCTTTAACATTTATTTGTCTTGAACTTGCAAATGAAATTAAATAATAAAAAATATTTTTAAGAGCTTTTTTTAAAATTTTATGTTGACTTTTTATATTTAGTATTTTTCCCATGAATTTAATAATGTAATTTAATTGAGAATTTATTTACATGTAAAATGTCAATAATATTATTATAATCCACATTGCATTATTATTATTATTATTATTTATTAAATCTATTATTATTCTTTATTAGTTTGACATTATGTTATTAAATAGAATGGAGTGAATATATAATTTAAAATTAAAAACATAAAAATGATAATATATTATTTTATAAAAAAATGCCAAAGGACTTTCTTTATGAATTAAGAGTACTTCACTTGAAAATGACAATAATATTATTTTATGTGAAAATGTGAAAAGACATTCATTATGAGTACTTTACTTGAAAATGACAATAATATTATTTTATGAAAAGACTATCATTATGAGTACTTTACTTTATGACTTAAAAGTACTTACACCACTACCTTGGTTAACTATGTGTTTTCATCCACCATAGAAAATTTGACAAATAAGCATTCTTAACTCATGCAATGCCACCTCACCAAGGGGGATGATGTCATCTACTAGAATGTGATTGGTTGTATTTTATAGTACATTTTCTTTGTTTTGAGGCCCTTTTTTGACCTCAAAATTTCTCTAATGATGAGCACGGTTTTACCAGCCAGCTGGACGGGGACATTAGCTAAGAGACCTTGGAGTTGAGCCGAACGACCATCGTAGGCTCGCAATGCAGTGGTGGACTACTAGAGAGTAGGGGATCCCAACTTCTGCCAAACAAATGTGGACATAACGCATGTAGAGGCACCTTCATCTATAATGCATCGATGGATGACAAGATTCCGAACTGAAACGGAAACTTGGAATGCTAAAGTGGAAGGAAAGCGTGGTTCAGATTGGTCTGAATCGAATGCCATCAGTTGTGAATCATTGGGGTCAATGGTGCCAATGGCATAGAGTAAAGTCTTGCGTTGTGAAGGACATTTTTTTAAGACTTCTAAAGCAGACATGGCTGGAGGAGACTGGGCTAAGTCGTCTACAATGTTGTAATTCGATGCAGCGCGAGCATTGGGATTATTGTTAATGCGATGAAGTGGAGCGTGAGGTGCTTTAGAAGCGCCATTGAGTGGAGCCAGAGGTATACGTAATGTCTGATCTGTGGGATGAACATTAGTGTTCTTGTCGGCGCGAGGGGCTTCAGGGGTGGAGCCATATTGGTTCCAGCGGGTTTGGAGGTTGGCATCTACGGATGACATCATCAACAAGTGGTGGGTATCTGAATCGAACATGGGTTGATCAGGAGCGGCATAAGTGATTTGTTGTGGTGGCGCGTTGCCCTGAGGGGGAGCTAACTGCTAAGTGTTCACTACGCCTTGGGTTGGAAAGGGGTTTTGTAGCACCAAAGGTTGATGTTGAGGTGGTGTAGAGTTGGGTGGCGGCTGAGGAGCCACTTGTCCTTGACGATGGGAATCGTCAGTCCAGAGTTGTCGAGCTCGCTCCAAATGTGGGCAAGCATGTGTGTAATGGCCATAGACCTCGCATATAGAACAAGGGTGGTTTGTTCTGAGGTTATTGTTTTTAGGTTGCTTGGGATGACGATTTGGATTCTGGTTGGGAGGAGCAGCGGTGTTATTATGCGGAGGATTGGGAGGTGGTGGACCTTGCTGATGTTGTTGGTTGTTGCCACGGTTACGTCCTCTTCCATGGTTTTGTTGCCCACCCTGGTTGCGCTGGTTGTTTTGGTGCTGGGGCTGATTGTGTTGTGTGTACACTTGCCCTTGAGCAGTGGGAGGATTTTGGTTTGCCGCAGGTGCAAGAGTAGGTTGCGGTGGATAATAAGCTGGTGGGGCTGGAGGTGGTCCAGGTACCTGCTGGGATTTTTGGTAACCCTGAGCTATTGGAGGTGTTGGGTTAGCTGTTGCAGCTTGCTGTGGGTAATACATTAGTTCAGGTGCGGCTGGGGGGGCGGCGGGTGGTGCATGACCAAAGCACTGAGGTGGACATGAGGGTCCGTGGGTATGGTAGTGATGTGCCATGGGAGCATATGAATTGGTTTCTCTAGACTGAGATGTAGCCTGCGAAAGGTCGGGGCCATGGCTAGGATGTGCAATGGAAAAGGGTTGGGGATGCGAGGCCATACGACCAATGATTCCATCTGCGGCATGGGATGCCCCCGGCGCATTATGTTGGGATGAATCGCCCCAAGGGGAGTCTGGTATAATGGTATACAGATAACCCGACTGGGCGTAAATGAGGTCAAAATGTTGGGCTTTGAGGATGGCCTCTTCTTCAGACTGGGGTCGTTTGGATGCCACATCCTTGGCAATGAGAGGGAGGAGGGATTTTAGAAACCAATCTAAGAATATACGGTCGTCTAACTTGATTTTGTAGGGCTTCGGCGTCGACGCCACTCATGAATGTGGTCAGCGATGTGGGTGGCCGTGTTCTGTCTGCAAGACAGTAGGATCTCGACTCCCGCATCATAGCGGACAGGTAACTGAAAGAACTGCAGGAAGGTCGAGGCAAGGGAGGTAAAGGTGGCATGGGTCCCATGGGGTTGCTCGATATACCACTTAGCTGTAGAGCCAGTGAAGGTGCGCTGTAACAGATGGAGGCGGACAGAGTCGTCCACTATGGATTTGGAGGAACACCATAGATGGAAGGACATAATATGGTTCTGGGGGTCCTCACCTGCCTTGCCCTCAAACTTAGGGATGTCGGAGGGGATTTTTGTGGGCATGTGAGGCCACGCAGGGTCGTGTCTAATAGGATCATTGGTTAGCCTGGCTAAGTATGGTAAGTTTAGACTCACCATGTAAGGTAAACTAGCATACGGATGTGGCGAAATGACTGGGACATGACTATTCATGGTGGCATGATGTAGTGGTCCAGTAGCCCCTAAAGGTATGCTAGGTGTTGAAGGTATATGTCCTCCAACAGCTGTGGTCTGATATGGGCCAGCGTTTCCAAGTGCAACATGGGTTACATCGAGGTTAGGAATAGTAGTAGGAATTCCTAGAATCGGGGTTGTGGTAATGAGAGGGGGTGTGACCCCTATGTTTGACATACCCATTATAGGAGGTAGTCCTGTGTTGGGCATTTCCTAAAGGTGGAGTGTCCCCCATATTAGGCATACCTAGGGGGGTGGTGGTTTCCATGGATGGCACCGCAGTAGAAGGGTTTGTGGATGTATCTCCTATGGTACCGGTAAAAAGTGGGTCGAATGGTGTTCCAGCCATAAGGTTGGTTGGGAATAACGTCGTGGGGTTTTCAGATTCTAGCTCAGAATTAGATGTGAAGTGAGGCATGTCAGAATAGGATGACTGTATGTTTGACCGATGATGTGTCGAGTCAAGGGATAAGGCTCGACGTCGATGACGTGGAGAGCCAAGTAGACTGAACTCTGGGGGTTCACCCTGAAGACGACGAGATCGTCTAAAATTCTCAATGGTGAGAGATATGTTTTTTGTGAAAAATTTGTTTAGTGTAAGGTGGTAATGTATAAAAAACTCGAAACCCTAATGCAACCAAGGGTGCAAGAAGGGGAGTGAAAATGAAGGCTCTCAGGCCAAAAAATCAACCTCAAAAAGCACTTATTATAGCAGCTTTGCTATAATAAGTGGAGGGATGCAACAAAAATGGTCAGATTACCAATAGTCAAACAGCTTCTAGAAAAAAAAGGTGCTACTAGACCAAAGGTGGTTTGTATCATGCAAACACCTAACTAGAAGTGTTGTGAGTCAACAAACGATATTCTCTGCAAGGTGATGAAATCCAAGTCAGACAATATTGAGTGTTGAATCAACGGCTAGATATCCCCCTACTGGGAGAGACACCGGGTAGACAATCCTAAATAATGGAAACTAGGATACTCCGTTCATGACACGTTCAGAAAAGGTGAATCTGCCGTTTGGTCCTTTTACCGCAATACCCCCATACAGGGATATCCCGAGAACTACGAATGGTAGCCTTTGGTTACTGAATGGATTTCGGTATTCCACTCAGGCTTCCGGAACCATCCTCCCGACTTCAACCCTCCTAGGGGAGAGGCCCTCTGATAAACTGGTTGTGACCGTGCCAAAAAATACTAGGAGATTTTGGTTCCCCAATGGACAACAGCTATGTCTCAAATGTAATAACTGAGAGGTGTTATTGGAACACCTATCCCCTCAATTCTACCTAGCTACAAAGTTCTTTTAAGTGCTCCCCAAGTGGGGTTAAAAGTTGGTTGAAGTTATGGTAAATTTTAAGGCTCAGTTTAAATTATGTGTTTGAGTGGGTGCACACGTGGTATTTTAAACTGAAATTAAAATGAAAATGCTTTGCAAAAAACTATTCAAAAATAATGAATTTTGAAATAGGAAAGCAAATAATATGAATACTTCAAGAAATAAATGGATTTATTTTAAAAATTGCTATGGGCAAAATATCGTGCACATGAACAGTAAAATCTTTTTAATCTAGATAAAATGCAAAATAAATCCTTCTTTCAATTTCTGAAAATTTTTAAAAAGACTTTTTAAAGGAGCATTCTAAATAGTGAAATATTTCTATGGCTGTAAAAAAATGCAGGAATTTAAATACTGTAAAATGTGCTAAAATGGGCAGAAAATACAGTAAAAAATTAATTTTTTAATGGATCAGCCGAATTGAAAAATTGGCATCGCGGGTTTTGACAGAACAGCCACGATGGACCGCACGGGTTTCTGTCACACAGTCGCGATGGGCAGCACGGTTTGCGGGATTTCGACACACAGTCGCGATGTGCAGCGCGACAAATGGCCGCGAAGCCACGATGTTCAGCGCGTAAATTGGCCGCGAAGCCACGGTGATCCACGTGGAAAAGAGCCGCGCAGTCGCGATGAGCTGCGTGACTGTTGGGCAAAAAGCCGCGAGGCGAAAGCCGTACATGGACGCTGAAAAATGAACCCGAAAATTGAAAATTTCGGGCTGTTAATGGCAATAAAATGGGCCAAGATCTAGAACAGCAATGGATCTGCTGTCTAGGGTGGTAGATCTATGAATTAAACTGACTAATACTAACAAAAACTAAGATCTAAAGCAAAAGTGAGATCTAAAAATTCGAAAACAACGGAGTCGCCAAAAACTGTTGGCTTGGTTTTGCAACCAAGCTTAGTGCTATGGGCACCTTCTAACTAGTAGCAGCAGTCTCAAATATTAAAGCAAAAACAATTGTAAATCTAAAACTAAAACTAAACTAGCATGTGCATATCATAATAAACTTTTGAATTGAAAACAAGAACAAGAAATAGAAAAAATAACTTTGTATTGAAAATGGGGGCAAGCAAGTGCTTGCAATAATAATACTTCCAAGTGATGAAGATTGTTGAGTAGCTCCAAGGGTGAGTAGATCCAAACTCCAAAGGGTCCCTTCTCCAAGGTAGCTACAATGGCCAAAAAGTCATGGGAGATTTTGGCAGCATGAGGGTAGGAAGATGGATGGATGTAAAGTGAGGAGCCCCTACCACCTTTTTATAGTTTTTGGTAGTGGGGAATACCATTATGGTTTTGTCGAAACCAATGGTATTGACCAACATGGTTTAGGTACCTTTTCCCTCCTTTTTCTTTTTTTGAATATTTTGAATATTTGTATTCCCTTTTCAATATTTTTGGGAATTTTGGACCCTTTTTGAGGGTTTTTTATGCTTTTTGAGGAAAAATAATCATTTTGAGTGGGAAAAGAGGTGTATTAAGGTCTTTTGGTGACCTTTTGGTGGCTTTAGAGGCTCAAATGGTGGAAAAAGTGGACAAATGGGTCATGTGAATAAGGAAATGAGCTAGTGAGCACTTTTTAGGTGTTAACACATCTAATGATTATGAAGAGTCACACCCTGCACTTCTCGATCAACAAGAACTAGTTTCTTCACCATCCACATGTTAGCCATATTGGCATCTTAATCACAATGAGAACCATTGTCACAATATACCCAGGTATCGACATTATTATCAACACAATCATTGGTATAATAGTTTCTCTTCTGACAGATTGAATGTGAAGAGCATAGATGGAAAAATCTTATATCAAGACACACAATTAAGATTTATTATGTTTGAATTAAATATTGGTCATGGTGACATTAAAAGAATTCTTGATGATCTTTGAAGTTTGACACTTGCCTACAACATGTTTGGATCACTCTCAACTTCAATAGGCTCTTCACCATCTATGTCATTTTTTAAACATTGTTCTTTGAAAGCATGCACAGATTTGAGTTCCCACTCTAACCACTTGTGCATATGTTGGTTTAAACTTGTGTTTGCTTCACCAATTATGAGTTCCTGTGAAGGTATTTTGGAGGCTACATTTTTGAAGCTAGACTTCCCATTTAAACACAAGTTTGCTTCATCAGTTCGAAAGAAGTTTGTGTGAAGGTGTTTTACGGAAATCGAAGTTTTGTCACCGTAAAATTCAAAACCCTTGGCTGAGTCGAATGGAGAAGCAGGCCACTAGTGACAAGATTAAGTTTCGATCAAGTTTCTTCTCGGAAAGCTAATTAATCGAATTCATCTTCAAGATTAAATGAAACCTTTATTAGTAGTGACAAGTTTTTTCAATGAAAAGATAATTGGTTGTCTTCTATTGATGACGATGGTTCTTGTATTCCATTCAGCATGATCTTAAAAGGTTTTCCAGTTTCAAAATTGTAAAATCTTGTGTCAATGAAAGTAATATATGCATAGCATACTATAAGATTTCTTAGTGTAGAGTGAAATGTATGATCTTGATCTCTGTAATTTTGAGAAGAGATCCTACATATACCCATTTAAATAAACATATCTTATCAACTTTTTCATTTGTTTTTCAAATTTTGATTATATCCATTAAAATTGGTTATGATATTTAAAACATAGTTACCAAATTCAGTAACACTGAGCTTTTGGGTTCATACAATAAGCTGGAAGGGCACAGATACTCTATAAATTATTCCCTCAATTCGTCAGTAGGTAAACTAAAACTTAAAGCTTAATGTTTGGGTTCATTTCATGGGTTAACTCGATATCTAAAACTGATCATCAAATTCATTACAAAATATTACCAGCCAACTTTGCAAAACACTTAAAATGTTTTGAAGACTAAAATCTTCCATTCCTCTATTTGCAATCTCTTTGGCCTAGATGTGAGAAGATTCCACTACCAGGAAAAGGTTTTTTTTTTGCTTATATTTTATAATATGGGTTGGACTACCATTTATGTTTTTACTAGATTGAAGGAGGATGGGAGAAGTGTATTGTCCAAATTGATTTTATGGGCTTAGATCAAAATCTGAAATAAATAATTATAAAAAAAAGAAATATAAAAACTAACTGCTATCTGGATAACTAGTAGCTGATGTATGGATAACAAGTAGTGACAAATAACAACAGGTGATTACAACTAAGCATGGAGAACAATTTACCTATCGGTATTCACCTACCACAAGTTAAATGGCTATGCTAGTGATATATAATCTAGAATTTTTCCTTATTACAGTTTAAAAGTTTATTTTTTTTAAAAGTCTTTTTTAGTACCAAAAGTTTCCCTCATTACATTTTAAGGGTCTATTTTTTTTAGTACCAAAATCAAACTCTAACTTGTAACTTGTATCAAAGGTTGAAACTTTATATAGTAATTTAACTACTATATTTAGATTTTAGTAGAATTCTTATGCTTTTGTTTTCCTCCCATTTACAAATCAATCTTAGCTTAATAAAATTAATCTCCCAAAGGCTCTAAAATTCTACTACTTTTGTTTGTAACTTGTCAGCTTACAGTTCCCTGATATTTTCTATTAGTGTAAACCTTTTATTTCAAAGACGATGTCAATTAACAGAGCCTATCTTCATGCAACTTGCTAGATTTCTAGACAAAGCTGTAATAGAGACATAAAATGATAAAAGTACAGTCGGTTCCAATAACCCATGGAGACTCTGCACTGTAACTCAAGTGGAGGAGTTAAAAGTAGTTATCCGTATTGTTCCATTCTGGTTTGGCAGAATTATTTTTTATGTTGTGTACAGTCAAATGAGTAAATTATTTGTGAAACAAGGAGAAGCTATGGATGCCCATATTGGTCCCCATTTTCAAATTCCAGGAGCATCATTGTCTATATTTGATACTCTCAGCGTCCTATTCTGGGCTCCAGTTTATGAGCGTCTTTTTGTTCCAGTTGTACAAAAAAATACACTGGTAATCAAAGGGGCGTTACCCAATTACAACATGTTGGGATTGGGTTGGTCATTTCTATTTTCTCGTTGATGGCAGCAATTGTTGAGATCAAGAGACTCAACATGGTCGAGGAGTACAACTCCTACGAAAGTGGTACTGTACCCATGAGCATTTTTTGGCAGGTTCCCCAGTATTTCTTACTAGGTGCTACTGAAGTTTTCACCATCGTAGGAATACTGGAATTCTTTTATGACCAAGCACCTGATGCTATGCGAAGCATACTGAGTGCAGTTTCACTTACTACAGTGGCATTAAGCAGTTACCTGGGTAGTCTCCTAGTTACCATTGTAGGTAGCATTACAACAAGGCATGGAAACACAGGATGGATTACTAATAACTTGAACTATGGACATAGTGATTACTTCTTTTGGCTTCTGGCCATCCTGAGTGGTTTGAAATTTTTCATCTTTCTTTTTGTTGCACCTGGGTACGCATACAACTAAGAAAATGCAGATATCATAGTTTTCTGGACTAGAAACGCTACAAAATACTATGAGCCCTAAAACCATGAACCAAAATAATCTCTCTTTGGAAAATAAGCTGTCTACCCTTGATTCTTTATGTAAATGTTATTATTACCAAAATCTGATTGTTTCCTTCTAGTAATGTTTCCACCTTTAATGTAGACATAAATGTTTCTTCGAGCTTATCAACATGGTGTGGATTCTAATAATAATATAAAACTCAAGAGACTCAAGATCTGTATTTCTTAGATTCTTATCTACTCCTCTATGCACTGTCAAGAGACTCAAGATCTATATTTCCAGAGATATTAAGATACTGTTTGTCCTGTTTTTAAATCAAAACAAGGAAAACAAAAAATTCAGTTTCATATTTTTCTTTAGCAGTCCAGATTTCAGTTTTGTAATTTCAGTTCTTTCAGTTCATAGTAGTTTCTTTTCTCAAACTTTCTGGCAGTTCTAGAAACCTTGATTATTTTTGCAGTTCTTAGTTCATATTTTTTTCTTTAGTTCCAGATTTGGGGTTTATCACAGCTATTTCAGAATTTCAAAGATATTTTCAAATTTCTGGTTAGCTTCTTAACGGTGGTATTAAAATCACTTTATTGTCCTTATGGATAGACGTCAACCTTGGCTTCATACTCAATGATTCAATGAGGAAATGACATGAAATCAGAAAGTGCATTATCAATGGAAGAAGTCCTAAGAACACCTTTGGAGAATTTAAATAACAGTATGAAGTTTGTACATCAAACCTTGCCAACCTTGATATTGGACAAAAGGGAACAAGGAAATGGGAGGATTGAAGAGGATAGTTGGCAAGGACCCCGTGAATGGAGGAGGGAGGTCAGACATCATGACCATAAGTGACTTGGAATAAAATAAACCTTATTGACTAATACCTATTAAGTTACAGGATTATTCTGCCATAAAACCTATTATTTACAATCAGTGTAAGTGACTTGGACACGCATGAACAGGCATGAAGAAGACAAATTTTCTAATCCTGCCAACTACTGAACTATCACATTCCTTCCAGGAGCATTCTTCCATAAAAACGTGGACAAGTATTATTTTCCTGCAATGCAAGTTATTTAAATGATGTAGATATCTTGGGCAAATGAAATGCTCACCGGATAACCTAGAAGCAATTGCCTTTGCCTGGCACAAGCTTTCGGATCATTGGAAAGTTGAAAGTTAATTTATACTTAAAAGATGATGCTTGTCCAAGATAAAAAAGGAAATGATAGAATCCCAAAATTAGAAGATGGACTAGATGTCCACAGGAACAAAACACTCATACAAAGAAAATATCTGCCCTTACAGGTTTCTTTCCGATGAAAGTCACACTTACCATTAAGGGAAGATGAGTCATCCATAGCATGCTCGTCATTTTTCCATACTAAAATATTCTGTATCTAACAGGATTCAGTTCATTAGCTATTTGTGTGGATGTATTAAAAAACTGAAGTTTTGGGCTTCATATCTTAAGTTCAAAGCACGTGAGGGTTTGATAATTTGATGATTTGGTCCGAAATGGAAATGTTTCAGTTTCAGATATTCGGTCGTTTTGATAGGCAGTGTACTACAAACAAACTAGAAACATCTAGGACTAGAAACGAACAAGAAGCACCCTAAAGAGTTGACTCCTTAACACAATTTCGTCCGATTAGTGGCAAATTAAGGGGCTCTGAATAAGCTTATTGGAAAAAGAAAATATAGATAAATAAATAAATAAACCCTATCCTCTGTAAAATCATTTTAAAAAATATAAGCATACCTGGCGTTGCGTGTCTCTGTCTTCAAAAGCATCATATGGAGAAGGTTCCCGGTATTCTTCTTTCGTACAAGGAGAAGAACCCCAATCATCGTAAACCCCACTGTTTCCTTCATATCTTCCGTCGTATCCCGATAGTTTTAGATCCTGAAATTTCCCCTACTAACCCAATCTATAATTATTTTATCTGCCTTTGCTGAGAAAATCTACTAAAAATTGCGTGAACTTGCCCGATTCCACGGAAATCGAAGTTTCTGTCACCGTAAAATTCAAAACCCTTGGAGTCGAATGCAGAAGCAGGCCACTTGCAAGGAAGCAACTGAGTATGAGATTTTTGAATAGAGAACGGGCATGATCGTGGCTTTCATGGACTTGCCTCCATGAAAATACACAGGGAAAAAATAACTATCTGTCTATTTACCTATCCAGCCGCGACTGAGTACAAACCCTGAGCCTTGACGGGAGAGTCTCTTTTACACAAAAGGTTGGATGAAAAGGCCATTCGAGGGATCAGATGCAGTGATCAAATTTTAAGGGTGGGTCTTAATTTAATTTTTATTGGAAGGGCATTTGTTGTTGGAGCTCCATTTAAATAATTGTAGTTCAATTGACGAGTATAAATTAACTAAAAATTTTCTCCCAAAAATTGCAAAAAACAAGTATTGTCCATCTAAATTTGTACAATCTTAAACAATTAAGCAATCTTTAATATCAACATGATAAAATGATATCTTTTCAATAAAACCGAATTTGACATATATGTAACATTAATTTTACAGTTCATTCAAATAACTACTATTTTGTTGTATATTTCTCGGTTAGACCACACTTCATTATACAAAAAAACTACTTAGACTATGCAATAACCATATTGGCGCATCATTTGCATTATCTTATCCATAGTGCAAAACGTTGTAACTAGATATAGTCTTAAAATAAAACTAGAACCATGAGAAAATTACTTACTGTTAACTATGTACAAAAAGAAGCCACTAAGCAAAACGAGGCTATAATAAACCTACAACCAAAATATACATATAAAACCAATCAAAACCTAAATTCAAACTGGAGAGAGGTCAACCATCCAAGATTGAGAGATGTAAGAATGATGGACATTAGGCGCCTAAGAAAAAATAATATACATAGCTCAAAAAAACAATAAAAAAAATCCTCCATACCAAGCAAGTTAGCAACGCTAGCATCATAGGGGCCTGGGCATCAAATTTTGTTGTTCGACACTTGTCATGACAACATACAAGTATGGGATGGAGGGGAAATGGAATCAAGCCTAAGTCAACTAGAGCCTTGCAACTCGCTACATGTTTGAGTCTCGACAATCTACCTTTTAAATTGAACCAGAACAACAAAAGAAGTTTGTTAATGGCTCAATTTGCGAAAATTCTAGATACATGAGTAATTAAGAGCTCGAGGCTCTAAAATTTGATGTGTTTTTTACCAATCCACGATTTGGTGAATTTGTAGTCACTGGCATGGAATTTAAGTTATTTAATGTATCTACCTCTATGTCGAAACCATTTTCCATGCTAATGCGGACCACTGCCCTCCTTATTGGTCTTACCAAAAGGCATGAGAATGAGGAAGAAGACTTAAAATTATGGACTTCTCCATCAAAGAAGCCTTACAATCACATTGGTAAGGAGTGATAAGAAGATCACAACAATCCAACGTGTCAAATCTCAGATGATAGTGCCAATTAAAGACTTATATGGTAAATTTAATATAAGACTTACTTATAGTTGTCTCTTACTCTTTGCGTCTTGACACATTTGATAATTTATGGTTGTCTTTGCACCTTGAACCAATTGATATTATGAGGTGAGGATGTGCATGCATAATAATCCTTAGTTATGACTATGCGATGAGGCTTTAAATGGAAGAGTATGCTAAGACTTGTAATTTTTATACGTATTTTGGTGGTGAGAGTCGAAGACAAACGTGGTGAGAAACCACATATGTTTGGAAGGACATAGGGAGATTACATGATCATGATCATGCCACCCATCAAATTGAAGACAATTCTTGAGCCAAAAATTGTTTTTTTAAATTTTATTAATAACCATTGTGGTACTTTGGTCCAAATGTTTTTTCTAACTTATTGTTTCCCCATATTATGTGCCTAGTGCCACCTCTCTATATCAATGCATAAATCAACCTCTGTTTGGTTTGTGGTTCTAGCTGCATATCATTATTTGTAGTTGCATTCCATTGAGTGTTGTTTATAGTTGTTGTGAGTCTGTGACATTCATGCAAGAAATGAAGTCTTGTAGAGGAGGACTCATCAAAGTGACAATTTGAATTTCATTTTGACGAAAAACGAGTGGACATTGGTAGCCAAGTTCACATATGTAGTAGGCACAATGTTTTGGCCTTGTTTCGGGCCTAGTAGTGGTTCTCTATTGTTACAACAATAGTCATTGGCACATTATCACACATTAGATCTCAGTCCGAAGTGACTTGGGATTCAGAATCAAATCCCAGTGGCTAGTACCTCATAGTCATCAGTCATCACTCGTCACCTTGTAAAGCTAAGTAGTGAGTGAATGATTATAATTTATGATATTTCCAATATTTTGAATGACGAGTCGAATTTTATAGCATAGGAATTTCAACATAGAAATTGAAATTTATATGGATGGGTAATTTCAAATGTTGCCCTTCTTTTGAAATGTTGATATAAATTATGTCCTTCATATTGGAAGGGTAAAATTCATATTTTAATTTTTTTTTGAAGGGAAATTTTAATTTTACACTTCTAGGAAGGGGTAGAACAGTTTGGAAGGGCCGGGAAGGGTTCAAATTTGAACGTTGGCCGACTCAAATGGGTTTGTTGTTTTACTATATCGGTCATATGTTGGGAAGTGGGAAAGGTTAAGGTTATAGGAGATATGAAGAGAGGAGATTTTATACGATGGGAAAGGTCATCGGGGTTGTGAATGGAGGGGATTTTATAGATGTGGAAATTATTCAAAATGTTAAATAGGGTGTATTTCATTATTATTATTTTTTATGGATGGTAAGGGTGGTAAATTGTTGGCCTTTCTAGACCCCAAAGGATTCAAGGCTTGAACTCGTGACTAATTGAGCTAACCCCTAGAGTTATGTATATGTATTCCATTATTATTATTTTTATATATGGATTTATAATTAAATTATTTTTTTTGTTACAACTAGAGGAATCAATAATTGATAAAGATTACTTACACAAGATCCAGGTTCAAATCCAACTGGCTGCCACTATAACCTTTATGCTAGTTGCAAACAGCTCATAACCAACCAATAGGTAACCTATGACTTAGCAAGAGCTGAGATGTCAAGAGACACACCCAGTGAGGGTCCCACTCTAGGGGACACCTACCCATGTCTCATTGGGGATTTGAACCTTAGTGAGGATAGTGAAACTCACAACTACCCACCATTAGGCCACCAAATTATTTAATATTTAATATTATTTTCACACTTACACAAGTTTTATCACGAGGGGAAGGTTGAGTGAGCAATCTTTCAAGTGTGTCTCTTTTACACACAAGGTTAAATAAAAAAGGTCAATAGAAAGCATCATATGCGCTGGGTTGTTTTAGCCTATCGAACGTATGGTGGGAAGTGAAGTGGTGTGAAGGCTATAGAGCTTGTGAAAAGGGAAGGGATTTTATAGTTGCGAAAATTATTCAAAATGTTAAAATATGTTGTAATTCATTATTTTATTGACATACGAATTCACATGACATATTCAACATTATTTTCTCACCCACACAAATCTCATGAGGAGGAGAACATTGAGTAAGCAAGCATACTTACAACCAATTAAAAAAAAAATTCCATTTAAAGGTTTAACCTTCACAATTACCTTGATCTAAGTCCTTTGGCAGTGATCACTTACTCTTCCACTGCCACTTGGTGGTTTGTACCTTTTAGTGAATCCAAGGTCCTCATGTTGTGTTGGGATCCAACAACCTTGCTAAAAAAAAGGCCAACTAGCATAATGAGATTGTCTACAAGAACTTGGACTTGAAACTGAGACCTCTTGAAGGCCCAAAGGACCAAAGGAGGGTGGCTTTGCTACTTAACCATTATGTTAATAGCAGAGACCACTCCCTTGTTGGGAAAGCATACTCACCCAACAACCAATTAATTGTTATGTTATTAGAAGTCATTACTTGTTGGGAATTCTTTGTTTTTTCCATTCAAAGATTCAACCTCCATAATTAATTTGGTCTGATTCCTCTGGGTATCCATTAATGACTCATCGGTCACCACTTAGGGGATCATACCTTTTAGCAATCCAGGGTCCTGTTGGGTTGGTATTTGGCCACCTTATTGAAAATGCTACCACGAGGAGACTACTTATTAGCACTTGGACTTAAAACTAACACCTCATGAAACCTTAAAGTATTGGATGAGGGAGGCTTTGCCAATCCACCTACATGGCTAAGCCCTGCTTGTTGGTAGTTATATATTGTCCTGAATCAACCCTCACACCCAATAATGAATGAAGAAGGCTAAAAGTTCTCCAAATTTGAACTTTTCAAATTTACCATCACCGTAATCCAATTTTGTAATCTTTGCCAAATTGCAATTTTGGATTGATAATATATTATTGTTTTTAATACATAAATGGATTCAGCACTGGTTAATTGGGTCTAGCTCGAGTGGTTATGGGATGGAGTGTTATCCTCCCCACCTAGTTTATTGGCTTGATGATCCCTCTTTTTGTGCAATTATTAGAGATGGTTGGTATGATAGTGTGGATTCCTTCCGTGGTTCGCCTCTTTATATTCTCTCTTAGAGACTTGAGTGTTACAAGAGGGTGGTTATTCGATGGGAGTAGGCAAAGAAATGGGATAACCATAAGTGCCTTTTGGATATCAATGATCAATTACAAGAGCTATCCCAATTTGTCAATGATGACCTGTTTGATCTGGCTAGGCTAAACCTTTTGGCCAAGTTGGAAGGCGAGAAGCGATGTTTATTAGGGAAGCTTGAAGAGTCTTGGAGGAAAAAGAGTCGTGCCATTTGGGTTAAGGCTGGCGATAACAACACTAAGTTCTTTCACCGTTATGCCAATCAGCATAGGTTGGTCAATTCCATTTGGGAAATGGATGATTGCGGTGGTCATATTGTCTATGATAATGCTCTTTTGAAAGATGCGGCGATTAATCATTTTAAAGGGGTCTTTCAGAAGGACCATAGAACCTTATTGGAAAGTCATCTCAATGTCACAAAACATCTCCCTCGCATCTTTGATGAACAAGACTGTCTCTTTATTGGTCGGTAGGTCTCAAAGGCGGAGGTGTTCCATACTCTTAAGATTTTCGCCAAGGATAAAAGCTCGAGACCGGATGGATGGACGATTGAGTTCTTTCTCCATTTCTTTCCAATGTTTGGTAGTGATTTGGCATTGGCAATTGAGGATTCTCGTCTAAAGACCATATTCCTATTCTGCTAAATTCCACCTACATTTCGTTGATTCCTAAATCTGACAACCGACGAACTTTGGGGATTACAGGCCCATTTCTTTGTGTAACTTATTGTATAAAGTGGTCTCTAAGATCATTGCGAAATGCCTAAAACCTTGTCTGTAAAGGAATATTTCAGTTGAATAGTTTGGTTTTGTGCACTCTCGCCAAATTTTGGACATTGTTAGCATTGCATAGGAAGGTCTCCATTCCATCAAGCAAAAAAAATTGGATGCTCCTATTTTAAAGATGGATCTTGTGAAGGCCTATGACAAGATTGATTGGGCCTATATCCGTTTTATCCTCATTCAGTCTGGGCTTCCACTTGAGGTTGTGAATTGGATTATGGCATGTGTTTCTTCGGTTTCCTATGCGGTGATGGTTAACGGTTCTTCGTCTCAATAGTTTTCAGCTAGTAGAGGGATTAGGCAAGGTTGTCTTTTATCACCCTATTTGTTCATTTTGGCCATTGAGGGATTAAGTTCTTGTATTAACAAAGCCCGTCGCAATGGTAAGATTAAAGGAATTAAGGCGGCGGGGGCTATCAACTTAACACATCTATTGTCAATGATGTTCTTCTGTTTGGAGTTGGTAAGTTTTCTGAGTGGGTGCACTTCAAGGATATCATTACTTGTTTCTGTTCGGCAACAGGCATGGAGGTTAGCTCTTCCAAAACTTCTACAGTTATTATTTCAACCCTTTTACAGTGTTGATCTTCCAAAAGAGATGCTTATGGATACTAATGCCCGACCTCCCCATTGAATACTGGGATCTAGCAGTTTTGAGAGGGAAAGGAGATGTTGTTGGTAGATTTGTTTTCTTTGATGAAAGGGACCTAAGGTGGAATAAAAAACGCATGGCCTGGTTTTTAGTGGACTTCAACATGGACCTAGGATTGCCAGAAGAAGTTGAGATTGTCACTGAAAAGGGGTCCTTCATTCAAACCCTAGAGTATTTGAGAGAACCCTTTCGGTGTCATGTATGAAGATCCACTGGCCATATAAAAACAAATTGTCCTTCAGTGGTTGGAGAGGCTCAGTCACTAGATTTGGTTTCAGAAGCGGGAGAATAAGACTTAAACGGGAGGACACAAAATGCTCAGATGGAGGTGCCCAGTCAATTCCCCTCTACTGAATCTTTCATTGGTAAGTTAAATATTTTCTTTCCAAATTTCTTTAGTACTTCTTTAACTGAATAAGACATTATTTTGCTATGTAGTAATGAGGAGTGGCTGGTCGATATTTTTGAGGGTTTCTGGGAAATTTTCTTGAAAATTTTTAACAATTCCCATCCCTTTACTTCTCATTTGAACCTTGTCATCTCATAAAACCCTCCTTTGATTTCCCCCTCATCGACAAAACTGTTGGTTGTTACAAATCCCAAAAGCCCTATTTTTACTGAGACCTCTCTTCAGGGACCTCACACTACCCCTCATTTACATAGTGAATGCACCTTGGCTTCTCCCCCTCCATTAGATACAAACTTGTTTACCAAACCCTCGGAACCCTCATACAAAGAAGTTCTTATTAATAAAGCGCCTCTTCAGACCTATAATGTCTCCTTTGTAAACGGAGCTAGCCTTGTGGATATTGAACATGTCACCATCAGGAAGAAGCCTAATCACAAATCCACTAACAAGAAAAAAGATATGGGAGTTGTTGATCAAGAAGGGTTGGCAACATACCCCATAATGATTTCTTCAAATTACCCTATTTTTGTTCCTTCTCCTTCTGGGCAACTTAGAGCATTGAACCCTGATATGAGGGTTCCTTAATGATAGTCTTAATCTCTCTTAACATTAGGGGGATTGTAGTTGCCTAGTCAAAGATGCTAGCCCTCAAGGAGCTTTTGTCTATAGTTAAACCTGATGTTGTGTTTCTTCAAGAGACTATGCTGGATCATGTTAGAGCTAAAGATTTTTTTCTAAAAGTTTTTTCGACATGCATGGAACTATGTTGCAACAACTAGTTGGACTTTCAGGGGGGTTACAATTTGGCAAGATGGAGTCTGATAGCAAAGCCAAAAAATAAGGGAGGTTGGGGAATAAGATCTCTCAATCTCTTTAACAAGGCCCTAGCTAGCTACCAAATCATTGTGGAGGGCACTTTTTCATGATGGTATATGGAGTGTCACTATGATCAGAAGGAAATATTTGAAAGGAGTTGATGTTGTATCATGGCTGAGGTCGAAGAAACACTTTGCTTTCCCAATAGCCTCCATTATCTGGAAAAATATATTGACTACACTACTTGTGGTTAAGCGGTGGATTGCTTGGAAGGTTGGTACAGATATGAGAGTTCTTTTAGGCTTGGATCCTTTTCTAGGTGGAGGATCTAGCTTTATACTATCAGAAGAACTGCTACCACACCTACACAGTCTGAGCCTTTATTATCTTGCGTATATACATAAGACAAATATCTCCAATAGTATTTGGCTCTCTGCATAAGATCTCAGACTCACAGGAACTCTAGCTAGTAAATGGAACACATACTGCATACAGGGAATTCACCAAAATAGGATTACTCTGTCTACAGAACCAGATAGGTTGGCTTGGACTTGGAACAAAATAGAAGGGACTGTCCAGACAGTAAAAGAGGCCTATAATGCATTTATATATCTTTATGAGAATGACGATTTGAAGTGGTGGTATACAGTGATATGGAAAATCAAAGCTCCTCCAAAATCAATTCTATTTATGTGGTTATGCTTACAAAATAAAGTCTTAACAGGGGAGATTTAAAGAGAAAGGGGTGGAATTGGACCTTCAGCCTATCCATTATGTTTGAGAAGTGAGGAGACCATACAACATCTTAATGCAATAGATTGCAGCATTACTTAGGAGCTTTGGACTTTGATTTGTAACATTCTTCAAGTCAAAAATAATTGGCATCTACAGCCCCTTTAAGAAAATTTAAAGCTCTGGTTTTTAACAAAACCCAAGGTAAAATCAATTCCCTTTATTGTCACATGGGGCTTATGGATTTTAATGATTGCCATTCTTTTTTAAGGCTACAGACATAACCTAGAGGAGGTTGGGAGAAGGATTATTAAAGCATCAGCATAATTCGTCATAGATCCAGGTGCGAACAAAGTAAATTTTTTGATAAATCGAACAATTTTATTTGGTAATTCACCCATGGGATTCTTCGATGGTGCAACAAATAAGAATCAAAGTGGAATTAGGATTTTAGTGAAAGACACCTACACTCACTGTATTAAGGCACACATGGCAACTGATGAAACGAAAATGATGAAGTTGAATATAGCATCGACCCTGACCAATGTATTTAAATTTTGGTTAACTTTAAAATTCTGCCTCCTTGTATTTTATTAGACTGGGTCCAAAGCTTCGTGTTAGCAACAACTCCTCGGGAACAATACATGTAAAGTTCAAAACCATGCCATTATCGGGCATGTTTAACCTAAAGTTCTTCCTTGACCGTCACCAATCATAGGCACCGATGACGATGTTGGAGAGCTCATTCTTCACGCAGTTAATTGATTCGGTACCGGTATGCACTAACATGTGTCTACAACAAGGCGACAGGTGGTGGCACATCTTAAATAATGCAAACCATGAGTCTTTTCTCTCATATGATGATACCGAAAACTTGAGTCCAACTTTGAAAAAACCTTTTCCCATCTAAGTTAATAAAGAGGATCATCAATTTGGGTAGAAGTTACTTGTTCTTAATTACTTGTCACCTTATTTAACATTGAATAACCAATGCATATCCAAAAGGTTCCATCCTTGTTATTGACTACCAATATGTGTTCTATCCAAGATGATGCGCTTGGTCATATGAACGTTAATTTGTCTAATAATTATTGTAATTGCATCTTGAATTCACTCAACTCATTAGTTTAAAATATATTATAGGCCTTGGATATGGGCATGTGTGTGTTATGTTATGTTCTCTTGTTGTCATTGTCGTCCATTGGAATCCACTTGAGTCACCCTTCACAACAAGGGGAAAACACTGAGAAGAAAGAGTAATGGCAGAATGAAAATTACTAGCATGTTGAAATTGGTAGGAAAATTTTCATTTTTGGTGTTACAGATCTAAAAATTACCAACACATTCCACTTGTAGTTGAAATTAGATTCATTATTTAGAGATTATGCGATGTTGCAAGGCCTTAATCATCACTCAAGAGTTCAATTCAATCATGAGTTTTAAGGGAGGTTCCAAAAAAACTGCCTCCCAAAGTTCAATTCTCATGACTTTTAGGGGGGGTTTTGACAAACCACCACCAAAAGTTATGAGAATTAGGATTTTGGGGGGGTTTTCAAACAACTGCCTCCAAAAGTTCAATTCTCACGACTTTTAAGGGGGGTTTTAAAAAAACCGCCTCCAAAAGTTCAATTCTCATGACTTTTTTTTTGGGGGGGGGTTGACAAACCACCCCCAAAAGTTATGAGAATTGGGCTTTTAGGGGGGGGTTTCCCAAAACTGCCCCCAAAAGTCAAATTTTAGGACTTTTAAGGGGGGTTCCCAAAAAACTGCCTCCAAAAGTTCAATTCTCATGACTTTTAGGGGGGGTTTTGACAAACCGCCTCCAAATGTCTAAAAAACCTTTTAGGGAGGGTTTTACCAAGACCCCCGCAAGACAAAACCACCCCTAAAGGGCTATTTTGTTGTAGTGACATGCTCCAGTTCCAAAACCCTTACCTCCATTAGCAATTGCATGCCGAATAACTATGAAACGTATATAGGTTGATGAAACTCTCATTAGTTCACTTGAAGGTACATTGTCTAAACGTGCTATTGTTTATCAAACTCAACAAATTTTTTCATAACTTTTTTAATTTTAAATGTGATGGGGACAAGTGCAAATTATTTTTATCATTGTTAAAATCTAGGTCTATGGTTGTTGTTAGAACAATGTTAAAGATAAAGATTACCAAAAATTTAGAACCAAATTCTCATATTGTTAAAAGTTTAGTAGATGCATTTAGTACAATTGGAAAGAAATCTCACTCAAAGGATCGCAATGCGGCTCGTCGTGTGTTGTCACAATCAATCGTGAACAAAAACACTAGTGCACTTCGTTTTCTTAAACCTACATCCAAAATTATTAATTTAAATGTGAAGACACTTCGTAGGTATTGTGTTAGAAGAGAACAACTAGAAACCGGTCAAATAGATGTTTGGGCCTTCATTGGCAGGTTGCCACGCTCTGATATGAATCTCATTGATGCAGTAAAGAGATTAGTGCAAGATTTTTGGCATGACAACACTAGACCTTCTTCCAACCAAAAAGATGTATTAAAATTGAGAAGGGGTTCAAAGGACCGTGAACCACACATTAAACATTTTCTTGATATGACACAAACAAAATTTAATGCGAGATTTAGGAATGAACATAATGAACTTGACTTGGGCCAAAGATCCTTTGAAAAATGCAAACCATGCTATGTTAAAATAAACACAATTCGTAACACATGTTGTTGTCAATACCACATTGAGTATGGTTACTATTATGACACATATATATATTTTTCATGTATTGCATAACACTCTTGTGTAGGAATGCTCAACTACATTACCACTGATGCCATATAGAGACTTTATTCATAACATTTTGTGTAGCAGGCCAAACGATTGCACATTTTATCAAAAAACTTGCATAGATGGGACATGCATAGGATGTGGTGGATTCGCATTATTGGAAAAATGCATACATGTGACCGATGAGCATGAACTTGGGAGGTAGGAGGTGCCGTCATTCAAATATGTCATGTATGATATTGATGGAAGGAACGAAAGAAAAAAATACAATTGGTCACTTATCAGGTTGTTAATGAGCTATTTGATACTATTTTTTCTTCAGATTGCAATTTCATATGTAACAATCTATTGATATATGTCTTTATTGTTGATCTACCAGGTATGGGTTTGTGACTTCATGGAGGAATTATTTGAAAAGACACAACAGTATGTAAAGCATGTGCATGTGGCTCGTTGGAAAGATGAGCAGTTTAGAACGTGCAGGGATACATTTACTATTGGTACTATCCTATCAATGGTCGATTTTGTGAAAAAGTACACTCTTTAACCACAAAATGAGATTCATAGTCAATACTATCACTCAAACCAGGTCATCCTAATGGTCCATATCACCTATAGACATGGGGAAGATAGTATTGAAGACAACAGGGTTATATTGAAGGAGTATCACTTCTACATAAGTGATGGAAGGTGTCACGACTTGGATTTTGTACAACAGAACTTTCAAATGTTCTAAAATCGCTTGAAGGATAACAATATACGGATGGAACAACATTGTATTTGGTCTGATGGTTGTGCAGGGCAAGTAAAAAATTCCCTTGTCTTCCAATGGTTGTGTATGCTCCACAAAAGGAACAAGGTGCCACATATTTGGAACTATTTTGAGACCAGACATGGAAAAGGTGAACATGATGGAGTAGGTGCATGCATAAAGACTGCATTACACAGGCAATAAATGATGTTCACAAATGTATCACTCAACTGAGATGCAAAAACCATCGTTGAATGGTGTGCTTCATTCATGGGGGAGGGAGCAAGAAGGAAGGAAGATCACTCAACCAAGAAAGCACATGTACATAGATATTTTTGGGAGGTGGTGGATGTATATTGATCACAATTATATGAGTGCAAGACCATCCAAGGAACTTGTGCATTTCATTCAGTTAGAATGTCGTAAAATTCTATACTTGAAATGTGGACAAGGAAACTGTCATGCTTTTGTTCTCCATGCATTAGTGGTGAAAGTGATGAATGTGAATCCATGGATTGGGTTGATTGCTGGGACCATGTATCACTCCCCATTGGTTGATAGATAGCTACAGAATTATCCCAGTTGGAGGAGGACCAATCAAGTATTTCACCAGACTATGACCACATATCAGATCTTGTACAACCAGGTTCAATTAATATTTTTATATTTTTGACAACTAGTTGTGTCTAATTAGCTGTGTATATTTTTGATATTTTTGACAACTAGTTGTGTATAATTAGTTGACTAAAACGTTGGAACTATATTTTATCCAGGGAACATATACGCAGTGGTTTCCCAGGGACACAATGCATTGCGCACTGACTATTGTCTAGTAGGTTTCTTAGAGGGGAAGCAAACCCTAAATGTCCCATTACCGAAATCTGAGGCCAATGATTTTCTGATTGGATCAATGGTTATAAAGGGAGAATATTTGAACCAGGTTTCCCACTCAGCAAATAGAAAAGGGTATACATATGAATATTATAGACCAGGTGAGATTGCATATCATTATACAAACTTAGTTATTGGCACAAACCTCCAGCTACAAACAATCCCAAGGAAGAACTCATCAAAGGCACGATACTTATTTCCTTATTCCGAGCATGATAAGTTAAAGGAAACCATTGGTATTCGAGGTGATCCTGATGGTCTAGTCAAATGACCATAGGTAGGTAATCTAGTATGTGGTTTGCACATTTTATTGTGTATTATGTTATAGGTATGTGGTGTACATGTATGCTATGATTTTTTTTCGTGGTCTCATTGAGTATTGGCATTAATATTTTGACTATTGTAGCCATACATTGATAGCTTGATAGATTGATAAATTGCATAGACTTGGTACAACTTGATAAATTGCACAAGTTTCGTCATGGATTTGTTTTCTTTGTTTTTTTCTCCCATCTAAGTAAACCATAATATCTACATCCTCATGCCCATTTTCGTGATCACTAGCACCATCACCATCTCCATTCTCATTATCACTATCCCCGTGGTCATTGTCACGATCACCATGCCACCATGAACATCACAACCGTGCTCTTCCTACCCATGTTGTCACCATCACCATCTCATTTTTCACCATAATATTCTCATCTATCATTCACACAAATATAATTGTTAGATACCTAATTTCATCACCTAGAAACCTAGAAACCTAGATGCCCAAGACTTGATCATGGTGTCCATATTCAACTTGAATTCCAAATACTCCTATGAGAGGGATTCTGTCATGGTGTTTGAGCTCGATATTGTTAAGTTTGGAATTAAATCCATTGTCCCCCCAACCATTTTTATTCCTCAACTCTTATTTATAGTGCACAAAACCTAAAAGTAGAAATTCATAAAAATTTTGAATGAGAGTTTATGGACAATGCGCTCATGGAAGATTCCAGCTGGGAATGCTAGCCATAAGTCCCCAGTAGATAATTTTTCAAAGTTGACCCCCGTGTGCAAAACTGCACACTCCCTTATCGAGCAAAACGCTAGTTCCCAAAATGGACCTACAAGATGACACCTGAGCCATGGGACTGATGGATAGGGGCACCCCTAGCACTATCTCGATGTCCTGGATCCAAAGGAGTTGACGATTTGTCTATCCGAGCCATGGTCATCATTCTATGGCTCGTTCAATATCGCATCCAAAAGGCCTTTAGGGACACCGATTGTGTCACGTCCCCTCCCATAATTCCCAACCATAGAGGGAACATGACTAACATTCCAGGGCTTATTTGGTAAACTCAGCCCCATACATTACTAATAAATTCATAATAAATAAAAACTTATGTGTGCAAATTCATACTCAATATAATCACAACGGAATTAAATCATATTTGCACACACACAATTGTAATGCATTAACATATCTATCACAAATAGATGATGATTTAATATGCAGAGAATCAATCCCCTTCTCATGCTATGCACAGAATTCATATCAATTCCATTAACATGAATAATTATCATTCAGAATTAACACATTGCAGAACACATAATGCATATAATGTAAAGACGGAGAACACTTATCTTTAAGATGAAGTTTTCCAAACAATTAGCTACGTGAGAGCAACGTTCCACCCAACCATATATCTATGTCCAACATATATTATTTAAGCTGAGAGATCACCCCTGAGCTGGGTTGTGTATCCACTAAGGAGGAACTAAATGGGCTCACTCACAGCGATGGTTTCACTCAACAATTATGTTAAGCCCACACACAATTGGGTTTATCAAGCATACAAAATAAAAAGGAGGGAGATGCTAAGCTAGTAAGCTCAACCACAAAGCTACAGGAATCTCAAGATAATTCAAATAGTCAAGGTACTCACAGTACCCACACCCAACACAAGGAAGGTCCCCTTCTCTGCTGCACAGTCCGTCAGGAATACCTTCCCTCCAGTGCTCTTCAGGATGGGAATAGAAAGGTCCAAGCTACTAAACCATTGAGATTCCAGCCTTCAATGGGTTTATGAAGCATTCCCAACCTCTATTCTAGAATTCACACTTGGAATTTCTTAATTCGGTGATCAAATAACTCAATTCCGTTACTGGAATTCTGGGCTATAAAAACTGGGTTTTTCTATGGATTTCGGGGCATCTAATACTCTCAAATTTGCCCCAAGGTTCATATCTATGGATCCCCCATTGGATTTTATTGTCAAAACCAAATTCTGGGCATCTATAGCTCTTCAAAACGTGGGTTTTTGCAAGGTTGCGATTTCTGGTTTTTCTCACTGCTGGGCATGTGTAATGGATGAAAACTAATGCTGGGATGTTCAACAATGGAATGAGAATGAGGAAAAACGAATTCCCATGAGTTAGAGTGACTTTTGGGTCAAGGAAATAGAGCCCATACTCTGCCATACAAATTTCTGGGTTGCCCATGCTCCATTGAAGCCATGGACTGATTTCTCAACAACTTCCTTACAACTAAAATAAATGTCAGCAAGGAAAGTCAAATAGGTTCTCAAAATGACATTTGGTAGCATATGGTTCATCCCCACAAACCCCCTCACCACTCCCTAATGGAATACACATGGCCCCTTCTCAATTGTTGCTTCCATAGCCAGTTTTGGTATTTTATTGAAATATTAATATTTACATCAAATTACAATATTCCATGGCTTAATAGCACAAGGATAACAAAATGTCAAATACTTGTCCATTTTAAATAAAATACGAACATACTCTAGCAGGGCCTTGGCCTTGAGCTCCACGCTAGGGAAACATTCATTGCATGTATACAGTATTTACATTAAAATCCAATACATTATAAGAGTCAAAATTGGGGTATTACAAGTTGGATAACTATCGGGGCCATAGAAATCCAACTGTACAACAAAACTGGGTCCCGGTGAGTCCTACAAGTGTGTTTAGGAAGGTTCTAGCTCAGAAAGCTAGCCATAAGTACCCAGTCGATGATTTTACAAAGTTGACCCCCATGTGCAAAACTGCACACTCCCTTATTGAGCAAAACCCTAGTTTCAAAAATTGACCTAAAATTTGACACCTGGGCCATGGGTCCGGAGGAGAGGGGCACCCCTAGCACTATCTCGAAGTCCCGAATCCAACAGATTTGATGGTTTGTCGATCTGAGCCACCGTCGTCATTCTATGGCTTGTTCCATCTCTCATCCAAAAGGCATTAAGGGAGACCAAATGGATACCTATGAGAGCCATAGAACTCCAAATGTGCAACAAAACTGAGTTCCAATGATTCCTGCAAGTGTGTCTAGGAAGGTTCCAGTTGAGAACGCTATCCATAAGTCCCCAGTCGATGATTTTGAAAAGTTGACCCCCATGTGCAAAAATTGCACATTCCCTTACTGAGCAAAATCCTAGTTTCCAAAATTGACATAAACGTTGACACCTAGGCCATGGGACCGGCGGAGAGGGGCACCCCTAGCACTATATCGATGTCTTGAATCCAACGGAGTTGACGGTTTTTTGATCCAAGCCACAGTATTCATTCTATGGCTCGTTCCAACTCGTATCCAAAAGGCCTTCGGGGACACCAGATGGATACCTACTGGGCCATAGAATTTCAACCGTGCAACAAAACTGGGTTCCGGTGAGTCCCACAAGTGTTTCTAGGAAGGTTCCAACTGGGAACGATTTCCATAAGTCCTCAGTTGATGATTTTGAAAAGTTGACCCCCATGTGAAAAAATTGCACACTCCCTTACTGAGCAAAACCCTAGTTTCAAATATTGACCTAAAAGTTGACACCTAGGCCATGGGACCAGTAGAGAGGGGCACCCCTAGCACTATCTCGATGTCCTGAATCCAACAGAGTTGACTGTTTGTTGATCTGAGCCATGATCGTTATTCTATGTCTAGTTTCATCTCGCATCCAAAATCCCTTTAGAGACACCAGTTGGATACCTATCTAGACCATAGAATTCCAACCGTGCAACAAAACCGGATTTCGGTGAGTCCTGCAAGTGTGTCTAGGAAGGTTCCAGCTGGGAACACTAGCCATAAGTCCCCATTCGATGATTTTGAAAAGTTGACCCCCATGTGTAAAAATTGCACACTAGCTTACTGAGCAAAACACTAGTTTCCAAAATTGACCTACAAGTTGACATCTAGGACATGGGACCGGAAGAGAGGGGCACCATTAGCACTATCTTGATGTTCTGAATCCAACGAGTTGACAGTTTCATGATCCGAGCCATGGCCGTCATTCTATGGCTTGTTCCATCTCACATCCAAAAGGCCTTCAGGGACACTAGTTGGATATCTACCAAGGCCATATATTTCCAACCATGCAACAAAAATGGGTTTTGGAGATTTCTACAAGTGTCCTATGAAGGTTCCTACTGGGAACATTAGCCATAAGTCCCCGGTTGATGATTTTGCAAATTTGATGCCCATGTGCAAAACTACACATTCCCTTACTAAGCAAAACCCTTGTTTGAAAGATGGACCTACAAGATGACACCTGGGCCATGGGACCAGAGGCGAGGGAACCCCTAGCACCATCTCGATGTCCTAAATCCAACGGATTTGACACTTTTTTGATCCGATCCATGGTTGTCATTCTATGGCTCATTCCATCTCGCATCCAAAAGGCCTTCAGGGACAGAAGTTGGATCCCCACCGGGGCCATAGAATTCCAACCATGCCACAAAACCTGGTTTCGATGAGTCCTGCAAGTGTGTCTAGGAAGATTCCAGCTCCAAATGCTAGCCATAATCCCCATTATACTGTACGACTGGGTCTCCATTGCACTGTTGTATATATATCCAACTGGTGTCCATGAAGGCCTTTTTGATGCGAGATGGAAGGAGCCATAGAATGACGACTGTGGGTCGGATCGACAAACTGTCGAATCCGTTGGAATCATGACATCGAGATAGTGCTAGGGGTGACCCTCCCCTCCAGTCCCATGGCCCAGGTGTCATATTGGACGTCAATTTTTTAAACTAGTGTTTTGCTCAGCAAGGGAGTGTGCAATTTTTGTACATGTGGGTCAACTTTGCAAAATCATCGATCGGGGACCTATGGCTAGCGTTCCCAGCTGGACCCCTCCTAGACACACTTGCAGGACTCTCCATAACCTGGTTTTGTTGAGTTGTTGGAATTCTATGGCCCCGGTAGATATCCAACTGGTGTCCTTGAAGGCCTTTTGGATGCAAGATGCAACGAGCCATAGAATGACGACCGTGGATCGAATCAACAACCCGTCGATTTTATTGGATTCAAGACATCGAGATAAAGCTAGGGGTGCCCCTCTGCTCCGGTCCCATGGCCGAGGTGTCATATTTTAGGTCAATTTTGGAAACTAGGGTTTTGCTTAGTAAGGGAATGTGCAATGTTTGCACATGGGGGTCAACTTTGCAAAATCATCGACTGGGGACTTATGGATAGCATTCCCAGTTGGAACCTGTTAGAAAAACAAGATCGCGGAGCAATAAAAATAAACAATATGCAAATACAAATTACATAAACACATTACAAGAGAGACACCAATATACCATGGTTCACGTAAGATGGGCTACGTCCACACAGAAATTTTCAGTCCTTATTATTATACCATCCAACAAATTAAGGGATACAACCTGTAGCACATCCGCTGCACTTCTTCTTCACTGTATTACAGTCTCTCTTCCATAATCTCAGAGATCTTTACAATGCACAATACCTAATACATCAACCCTATCCGTATTACAATGTCTTTCTTTTAAAGGGAAAATACCATGGTAAAATACCACAGGTTTGTTGGGTATGTTATATCTCTTCACATGGTCGCTGCGTGTACAACACGATCCCTACGGCACCTTCGATTCGCCTGCGCCGGGCGCGTCCGGAGGGGGGGGTAGCCCGACAGGGCCCACCCCCTTCGTTTCGGACCGTTAGGTTCCGAAACGACACGGAGGGGGCCGTTAGGCCTCCGGAGTCCGCGCGGAGCGCAAAATTTTTTTTGGGTTGCTTTTTGCTTTTTCGCGTTTTTCGACCCATTGTAGTCTAATCTAATTCCGGTAAAAGGAATTAGGGTTGTAACCTAATTTGGGTAAACGAATTAGGGTTTTAGATGCTGCAGAATACCATTTATTGTATTGTACATGTAAAAATAAACATATAATGAAAAAGGAGCTATGCGGCTCTAAGTTTTGCTGGTTTTTCCCGGTTAAGGGTTTCCAGGTGAAAATCTCTGTGTAATGTGTGTGCCATTGTGTATTGTCTGTAAATGCTTAAGAATCGATATATGTTTGTACTTCACTGTTAAGGTTTAAAACTTACATTTGGTATCAGAGCATTTTTGGGTTCAGAGGGACGCCTTTGTTTCCAAGGGTTTGGCTCGATCTTGGATTTGTGATAAACCTGGTTTCAGTGGGAGCTTTGCAGCGGTGATTTATTTCTTTAAAGAATGGCAAGCAGTTCTAGATTCGAGATTGAGAAATTTAATGGTCAGAGCTTTGAGCTATGGAAGCTCAAGATGGAAGATCTTCTGGTAGATAGAGAACAGTGGATCGCAGTAGATCCAGGTACCATGCCCTCTGGTATGGTAAAAGAAGAATGGGAAAAGCTGGAAAGAAAAGCAAGGAGCACCATTCGTCTTTGCCTCGCAGATTCGGTATTGGTGAACGTATCTGGAGAAGACAGTGCAAAGAAGCTATGGGACAAACTGGGAAATCTGTATCAGTCAAAGTCCCTGGTAAATAAGTTATTTCTGCGAAAGAAATTGTACCTTCTGAGGATGACTGATGGAGACTCTGTATCAGAGCATCTAAACGCCTTCAATACTCTGGTAAGTCAGTTGACATCTGTTGGTATTGCACTTGATGATGATGAAAAGTGTATTAGTCTGTTGTGCTCTTTGCCAGATTCATGGGATAATCTGGTCATAGCTATTGGGAGTAATGCAACCACGCTAAACTTCGAGAATGTGGTTGCATCCCTACTATCGGAGGAAATGAGGCGGAGATCCATAGACAGTTCAGCCAAGGATGCCTTATTTGTAAGAGGTCGCCCTGGAGACAGATCAAAAAATAAGTCTTCAGGTGTTAGATCTAAATCTAGAGGGAGATCTAAATCTCCAGGACCTTCTGTAAGAAAATGCTGGAAGTGCGGAAAAGCTGGGCATTACAAGAAGGATTGTAAATCGAAAATTACTGATAAAAGTAGAGGACCTAATGACGCTCCATCCGCAGATGGGAAAGAATCTACAGAGGAAGGAGGAGATGTGTATCTGGCATCTTCAAGTACACATGCAGAGCATGATTCGTGGTTGATTGACTCAGGTGCGTCTTATCATATGACTCCTCACAGGGAGTGGTTTTCTGAATACGAAAAGTATGATGGAGGAGATGTATTTCTGGGAGACAACTCGGTAGCGAAAATCATAGGTCGAGGAAAGTTCAAGCTACTGCTCAAAGATGGAAGGGTTAAAACTCTTCCCGGGGTTCTGCACATTCCAAAGTTGGCTAGAAACCTTATATCTGTAAGTAAAATGGATGATTCAGGTGTGAAAACTCTATTTGAAAAGAACACATGCAAGATGGTTCGAGAGTCATTGGTGCTGATGAGGGGAGTTCGGATTGGAACTCTATACAAGTTGTTGGGAAGCACCTTCAAAAATGGATGTAACAGCACTATTGTTTCTGAGGGTAAAAATGAAGGAGACGGAGTCCTTACTGTCTCTAGTGAGAAGACATCGCTATGGCATCGAAGGCTGGGACATATTGGAGAAAAGGGTCTTCGACTATTACAAGGTAAAAGTATGGCTGAAGGCATGTCTGATTTCACATTAGATTTTGATTTCTGTGAACATTGCTTATATGGTAAACAGAATCGAGTAAGATTCTCATCTGGTGTTGTAAGAGCTAAAGGAATCTTAGAGTTAATACACAGTGATGTTTTTGGACCTGTGCCTGTTCCATCACTTGGTAAATCTGTGTATTATGTTTCATTTATAGATGATTTCTCAAGGAAAACTTGGATTTATTTCCTGCGTAAGAAATCTGAGGTTTTTAATAGATTCAAAGAATTTAAGGCTCTTGTAGAGAATCAAACTGAGAAGAAAATAAAAGTACTCAGAACAGATAATGGTGGAGAATTCTGTGAAAGTGAATTTGAGGAGTTCTGTAAAACGTGTGGAATAGCAAGGCAAAAGACTACTCCATACACACCTCAACAGAATGGGGTTGCAGAAAGGATGAACAGGACATTGATGGAAAAGGCAAGGAGTATGCTCAGTGGTGCAGGGCTAGCACAACAATTCTGGGCAGAAGCTGTTGACACTGCGTGTTACCTAGTGAATAGGACACCCACATCAGCATTGGTTGACAAGACACCTCATGAGGTTTGGACTGGTAAGAAACCCTCTCTCTCTCATCTCAGAGTGTTTGGGTGTGATGCTTTTGTACATGTTCCAAAGGAGAAAAGGAGCAAGTTGGATAATAAAGCAGAAAAATGTATCTTCATTGGTTACAAGGATGGAGTGAAAGGTTACAAGCTGTGGAACCCAGTAAAAAGGCAAACAGTTTACAGTCGAGATGTGATCTTCAGAGAAGTTGAAAGCACTTCCAAGATTGAGGATGTACCAAAGGAAAAGGATTCAGAGAAGCTACACTTTGATATCAAGGATGAAAGAGGTGACTCTTTTGAGGAACCAGATTCGTCTGAATCAGATGAGGAGGCAGAATTGTCTGAATCAGATGAAGAGGCGGATCCACAGACTCCGGTATTGAGGAGATCTGACCGAGAAAGAAGGCAAGTTGAAAGGTACAGTCCCCCTGATTTTCGTTCTAATTTTGTGTTATCTATTACTGATGATGATCCTAGAACTGCTAAAGAGGCAATGGATTCAGAAGATAGTAAACTATGGAAGAAGGCCATGATAGAAGAAATGGATGCCTTGGACAAAAATGAGGCATGGGATCTGGTTGAGTTGCCAGAAGGAAGAAAGCCTATTGGAAGCAAATGGGTATTCAAGAAGAAGTTAAATGCAGCAGGTAAAGTGGAGAAGTACAAGGCTCGACTAGTTGCGAAAGGTTACTCCCAAATTGAGGGCATCGATTTTGGTGAGATTTTTTCACCTGTTGCAAAATTGACTTCTATTAGATTTCTTTTATCTATTTCTGCTGCTTTTGATCTTGAAGTAGAACAGATGGATGTAAAGACGGCTTTCCTACATGGAAATCTTAATGAAGAGATCTATATGAAGCAACCAGAACGGTTTGTGGTGAAAGGAAGAAAGGAGCTTGTCTGTAAGCTGAAAAAGTCTCTCTACGGTTTGAAACAATCTCCCAGAATGTGGTATCAAAAATTTGATACTTATATACTGGGACTTGGTTTCTCAAGAAGCAAAGCTGATCACTGTGTTTATTTTAAGCCAATTGGTGATCATTTTATTTATGTAATATTGTATGTTGATGATATGTTGCTAATTGGAAACAACAAAGAAATCATCAAGGATGTCAAGAATCAGCTGTCATCTGAATTTGACATGAAAGATCTTGGTGCTGCAAATTTCATTTTGGGCATGGAAATAAAAAGAGATCGTGAAAACAGGAAACTCTGGTTAAATCAGAGGAAATATGTTGAAACGATATTGAAGAGATTTAATATGCAGGAAAGCAAACCAGTGAAGGTGCCCATTCCTGTAGGTGTAAGGTTATCTGCAGAACAGTGTCCCACTACACAAGAAGAGGTAGAGGACATGTCTCATGTTCCATATGCTAGTGCAGTTGGCAGTCTGATGTATGCCATGGTCTGTACTAGACCAGATATAGCCCATGCAGTGGGAGTTTTGAGTAGATACATGTCAAAACCAGGAAAGGAACATTGGACTGCAGTTAAAAGGGTCTTCAGGTATTTGCGTGGCACTACAGATTCTGCAATCTGCTACCAAGGAAGACCCGGTCTAAACAGAGAGATAGATATACAAGGATTTGCTGATGCTGACTGGGCTGGAGATCTTGATCACAGAAGATCTACAAGTGGCTACGTTTTTAATCTATTTGGAGGAGCAATCAGTTGGATGAGTAGAAGACAAGCTGTAGTTGCACTCTCAACTACAGAAGCTGAATACATGGCAGCTACCCATGCAAGTAAGGAAGCTGTATGGTTGCAAAGATTGTGTTCAGGTATTGGTTTTGTTCAGAATGCAGTAAAAATTGGTTGTGATAGCTCAAGTGCAATATTTCTGGCAAAGAACCCTGCTTATCACTCGAGGACAAAGCACATTGATGTGCAGTACCATTTCGTCAGAGACATGGTTGAACAGAACAAAGTGTTGCTGGAAAAGGTTGACACTTTGGTAAATGTTGCAGACTCTTTGACAAAGTCTGTGAGTACTCAGAAGTTCTCTTGGTGCAAAGAGAACATGGGCATTGTTGCCCTGAATTGTTGAAGTCATAAATTTCTCCTGTATGTGAAGAGAACAACAAGTGGGAGAATGTTGGGTATGTTATATCTCTTCACATGGTCGCTGCGTGTACAACACGATCCCTACGGCACCTTCGATTCGCCTGCGCCGGGCGCGTCCGGAGGGGGGGTTAGCCCGACAGGGCCCACCCCCTTCGTTTCGGACCGTTAGGTTCCGAAACGACACGGAGGGGGCCGTTAGGCCTCCGGAGTCCGCGCGGAGCGCAAAATTTTTTTTGGGTTGCTTTTTGCTTTTTCGCGTTTTTCGACCCATTGTAGTCTAATCTAATTCCGGTAAAAGGAATTAGGGTTGTAACCTAATTCGGGTAAACGAATTAGGGTTTTAGATGCTGCAGAATACCATTTATTGTATTGTACATGTAAAAATAAACATATAATGAAAAAGGAGCTATGCGGCTCTAAGTTTTGCTGGTTTTTCCCGGTTAAGGGTTTCCAGGTGAAAATCTCTGTGTAATGTGTGTGCCATTGTGTATTGTCTGTAAATGCTTAAGAATCGATATATGTTTGTACTTCACTGTTAAGGTTTAAAACTTACAAGGTTACCCAAAACCATGGGCCTGTAATCTGTGCATGCCCCCGGAGCCCCTGTTGCGTGTGCTGGGATCATAACCAAATCTAGGGTACAAACATAGTTGAATCATCATATATGAGACTGGAAGATCAGGCTCCACAACCAACAGAACCTTCCTAAACACACTTGCATGACTCATCGGAACCTAGTTTTGTTGCACGGTTGGAATCTCTGGCCCCGGTAGGTATCCAACTCATGTCCCTAAAGGAATTTTGTATGCAAGATGGAATGAGCCATAGAATGATGACCATGTCTCGGATCGACAAACTGTCGACTCCATTGGATTTATGACATCGATATAGTGCTAGGCGTGCCCCTTTCATCCGGTTTCATGGCCCAGGTGTCATCTTTTAGGTCAATTTTGGAAACTAGGGCTTTGCTTAGTAAGGGAGTGTGAAATTTTTTCACATGGGGGTAAACTTTGCAAAATTATCAACCAGGGACTTCTGGCCAGCATTCCCAACTGGAACCTTCCTAGACACTGAAACCTAGTTTTGTTTCACGGCTAGAATTTTATGGCCCCGGTAGGTATCCAACTGGTGTCCCTGAAGGCCTTTTGGATGCAAGATGGAACGAGCCATATAATGATGACAGTGGATTGGATCAACAAACCATCAACTCCATTGGATTTGAGACATAGAGATAGTGCTAGGGGTGCCCCTCTCCACCGGTCCCATGGCCCAGGTGTCAACTTTTAGGTCAATTTTGGAAACTAGGATTTTGCTCAGTAAGGGAGTGTGTAATTTATGCACATGGGGGTCAACTTTGCAAAATCATTGACTGGAGACTTATGGATAGCATTCCAAGATGGAACCTTCCTAGACACACTTGCAGGACTCCCCAGAACTCAGTTTTGTTGCACAGTTGGAATTCTTGGCCTCGGCAGGTATCCAATTGGTGTCCCTAAAGGCCTTTTGAATGCGAGATGGAACGCGCCATAGAATGACGACCGTGGCTCGGATCGACAAACTGTCGATTCCATTGGATTTAGGACATCGGGATAGTGCCAGGGTGCCCCTCTCCGCTGGTCCCATGGTCGAGGTGTCAACTCTTAGGTCAATTTTGGAAACTAGGGTTCTGCTCAGTAAGGGAGTGTGCAATTTTTGCACATGGGGGTCAAATTTGCAAAATCATCAACCGAGGACTTATGGCGAGTGTTCCCAGTTGGAACCTTCCTAGACACACCCTCAGGAATCCCCAGAACCTAGTTTTGTTGCACGGTTGGAATTCTATGGCCCCAGTAGGTATCCAACTAATGTCCTTGAAGGCCTTTTGGATGCGAGATGGAACAAGCGATAGAATGATAACCATGGCTCCGATTGAAAAACCGTTGACTCTGTTGGATTCAAAATGTCGGGATAGTGCTAGGGTACCCATCTCCGCCAGTCCCATGGCCGAGGTGTCAACTCTTAGGTCAATTTTGGAAACTAGGGTTTTGCTTAGTAAGGGAGTGTGCAATTTTTGCACATGGGGGTCAAATTTGAAAAATCATCAATCAGGGACTTATGGCTAAAGTTCCCAGCTGGAACCTTCCTAGACACACCCTCAGGACTCCCCGGAACCTATTTTGTTCCACGGTTGGAATTCTATGGCCCCCATAGGTATCCAACTAGTGTCCCTGAAGGCCTTTTGGATGCGAGATGGAACGAACGATAGAATAACATCCATGGATCAGATTGAAAAACCGTCGACTCTGTTGGATTCAAGAGATCGAGATAGTGCTAGGGGTGCCACTCTCCTCTGGTCCCATGGCCCAAGTTTCAACTTTTAGGTCAATTTTGGAAACTAGGGTTTTGCTCAGTAATGGAGTGTGTAGTTTTGCACATGGGGGTCAACTTTGAAACTTTTTTATTTTGATTCTAGAACTAGACATTCAAAGAGTGGCAATCAAACCTACCACGCTGCACCCTTGGTAAATTTTGATGTCCCTAGTGTGCCACATCATTTAACAAATGCTTAGTGTTCCACTATATTTGGATTTTGAGTAATTAATGTCATTTTTAAGAATTCAAAGTTCCAAATAAAAAATGGAGGCAATGCTTCATCGATGATATCCCTCTGATCCTTGCTAGATTTGTTAGATCAAAGTCACCATGAAACGTTTCCACCAAGTTATGGGGGAATACTTGCCAAATCACAATGAACAACCATTACATCATTGTTTGTATCAATCAAGAACATTCAATTTTAAATATATTTTCATATTAGGATAATCCATCCTTTTTACAAACATAGGACCATGAACATCTTATTTTCCTTCATCAAAACAACATTATCAAGGAATATCATTAAACTAGTTAGGTATTTCATTTTCCATGGATTCTATATGATTACTTTTGCATTATGACAAGTGAAAAATGGACATATGAAATAGGTAAAGTACAAACCAGGGTCTTACATACTAGGTTTTAGTAAGTATAGGATTATATCTTCAATGATTTTATGAGTGAATACATGACCAGCTATTGGTTAGTATATTGGAACAAACTAGGGTATATTTGTTACATATATTTAACCATATTTACATGAAGGCCCAATGAATTTTATTACACTTTAGTTATGCATTGCTTGCCATTATACTTGATACTTTTCCATTGTTTTTAGCATGCTAGATTAGGCACACTTCAACCGAACTACATAGATGCTCATGTACGTATCGTTTGATGAAATACGGTAGCATTGATGAAATGTGTAGCATCTACTAGAATTCCTCTTAGTTTATGAAAATGTCATAGGATTATATTGATGATATGTGTAGCATGTTACTATTATGACAGAGGTTATTCAAACATATTTTGACTTATTTTGTTAACTTTTGTTTTTTCCTTGCAACCAGAATCCTGATCAATGGCTATGAACCCTTGGAGTTGACAAAAAACACAATTTTAAATTAGATATCAAATTAGCATGCATGTGCTAAGTTCATTGAACTGTTGAAAGATATTATTAGTTTTTTCCATTAAGATAATGTTTTCATAACACAATGGTGAGATGTTACTTGATCAAAGCAATAAATGTCAGAGAATAAATATTGCTTAAAATGTAATTATATAAATTTCAACAGCATACTTTATCAATTTATGGAAGAGATAAATCATCACAAGCACAAGTGGAAACTCAAGAGAAAATATGGAATATATTGTATCATGCATTGATATTCGAATGTTTGTAATACAAAATATGGCAAAGTAGTCGGCCCTCAAATGGCCTGTCAATGTACATATATCCCTAAGTACAACAATGTGTACATGTACATGTCAAAATACATATATACAAGACTATGTAAGATCAAAAATCAATGTTTCGCTTGTTTTTCCCCGACATTCCTCTATCAACCATCTCCTTGGGATCGCTCTGCATCTCAGGAGTCTGCAAAAAAAATCATTATTTTTATCAAATAACTGCATTAATACCCTACCATTAACAAACTTAAAAAATTAACTTATGGCCAAATTATTTATGACAAACACTCACTAAATCGTCATGGGGTATAGATGTGAGTGGTGTGCTCATGGAAGGCCTCTCTATAGTTGTGCTCTGCAAATAAAAAATCATATCTCAATTAATTCAACAATTCAACATTGATCAACATGTTTGGGTAAATTGAATAAAAAAACTTGGTCATTAATGAACATCTCACCACAAGAGGAGACCCGGTCAAAACCATGGATTGAGCAGAGGGGCTGGGCACTTCTCTCCCTAATGGCTACAATCACCAAATGGGGAAATAGTTAGGCATGCATGAATAAACAATATAGTAACCTTGTTAAATACTATGCATTGTGATTGTTGAAATAGTTACCTTTGTATGACTTGTGGATATTGTAGATGCGGCACTAACTGCAACATCAATGATCCTTGTTAGGTGAGGGGTGGATGGATCTCTCGTGTGTCTGCTATAGAGGACATCCACACCCTTTCTAGGAGCAGAGCCTCTTTTATACATTTGTCCCTTTTGCACATTTGGACTATGAGGAGATCCAACTAATGACAGTCTCGGAAGTATAGAGGATGGTGGCTACAATCAGCAATAATGACGTAGTTAGAAATGCATTGGTCAATGAAATAGCATGTATTAACAAACTGACAATGATAAAATACATATTGATGTACTGTATACTTCAATCAATTCTACGAAATGGTCTGTTGTCCGTTGTGTATCCATGGGCATGCTATAGGTTGTATTCCCACCAGGGGGAGCTCACTAGATGAAATCATTTCCCTCTGATAGGGATCTATGACCTACAATTTAGAAAATTGTAAATATTAGATCATGTAGCATTAATTAAGTAACATGTGATAACAAACTAACATGTATTAAAATAATGTCATCTTGAAATAGTTACCTCGGCGTGAGATGTTGTCGTTGAAGGTATTACAACATCTTGTAACTTAGATAGTGCTGTTGCATTAGCCTCTTGCCCCTCATGCCCTTCTGGTAGCAACTACAATTTTTAAAATCATTAAAAAAAATAGCAATCTATATATGTGTATAGTAAGGAAAAATAATTTACAAATGACACTAAATTGTTAACTGGATTTAATCATGTATTAAAATAATGTCATGTTGAAATAGTTACCTCAGCTTGATATGTTGTCACTGAAGGTATGAAAACATCTTGTAACTCATACGGTGTTGGTGCATGAGACTCTTACCCCTCGTGCCCTTCTGGTAGCAACTAAAAGTTTAAATTCATTAAAAAAATTAGCAATCTATATATGTGTATAGTAAGGAAGAATAATTTACAAATGACACTAAATTGTTAACTGGATTTACTCATGTATTAAAATAATGTCATGTTCAAATAGTTACCTCATTGTGAGTTGTTGTCACTAAAAGTGTGACAACATCATCTACATCGGATGGTGCTGGTGCATGAGCCTCTTGCCCCTCATGCCCTTTTGGTAGCAACTACAAGTTTTAAAATAATTAAAAATATTAGCAATCTATATATGTGTATTGTAAGGAAAAATAATTTACAAATGACACTAAATTGTTAACTAGATTTACTCATGTATTAAAATAATGTCATGTTGAAATAGTTGCATCATTGTGAGTTGTTGTCACTAAAAGTATGACAACATCATTTACATCGGACGGTGCTGGTGCATGAGACTCTTGCCCCTCATGCCCTTTTGGTAGCAACTACAAGTTTTAAAATCATTAAAAATATTAGTAATCTATATATCTGTATTATAAGGAAAAATAATTTACAAATGACACTAAATTGTTAACTGGATTTACTCATGTATTAAAATAATGTCATGTTGAAATAGTTACATCATTGTGAGTTGTTGTCACTTAAAGTATGACAACATCATCTACATCAGACGGTGCTGGTGCATGAGCCTCTAGAGTATTCTCTGCATCATCAGTGCAAAGGTCCTCAACCGCGTGCCCTTCTTGTAACAACTACAAGTTTTAAAATCATTAAAAATATTAGCAATATGTGTGTGTGTGTGTGTGTGTGTGTGTATATTAAGGAAAAATAATTTACAAATGACACTAAATTGTTAACCACTTAATTACCTATGTAAAATACCTAACAAAGGTATCATCTGTTTGGACAGGACCAAAGCAAGGATGGCCGCATACTGTACATGGGTGGGGCTCTTAGATGTGCTCATGATGTGCAGGTTTAGTGCCACTACTAGATGCTCCTAGGACACCGGAAGGTGGTGGCTCTACCCCACCGGAAGGTGGTGGCTCTACCCCACCGGGAGGTGGTGGATCTACCCCACCGATAGGTGGTGGCTCTACTCCACCCATAGATGGCGGGTCTGATGGCCTTTCCTGGTACGTACCTTGAAGATACATGCTATGGAGAACAACCGCTTGTGCAAACAGTAGGAATGACACATGTGTCTCTGGGACCAACTACAAGGTGGAGCTACTAGGATATTGGGATCTATGTGTCTTGCATTGGGACATTGTTGAGGAATCCCCATCCCAACACCCTGGTACTCCAAGATATCAAAATAGTTAACATGGTTCCCCATCACAAATTTTGTGTACATCTTTCTCATAAAATATAGAGGTATTTTCGTGTTGTTATGTGGTGGTGCATCAGACACCATGTACCATTAGTCTATCCAGTTATCTATGAATGGTTGACATGTACACTACTCAATAGAAATGTGCCTTTTGTTTGCAGTCGGGATTTCACTCGTCCATGGATCTCTAAAGAGGGAAAACATATTTTTTTTAATATTTTCAACTTCTTAACTTCTTTGTAGCTAATTCCATCCTCATATTGTTGCCTCTTTCTTTCTCTGAATGTGGCAATATCTTGCAGTGTGCCATTAGACCTACTAAAGGTCTCTATCATTGCATCCAAATTGGATGCAAGCATAAGATGCCTATCATCAACAATAGTTATTGAGGCTCGAATTTCTCTAAGACTTTGAATTTCTCTTTGGATGTCTGAGTGTGCATCCATGGTCGTCACTACAGTCAAAAAATAAAAATAAAATCATTAGAAACGTATACATGTGTTATAATGGTATCTCTCAAAAATGAAAAATGTACAAACTTTGTGCAAGAAGGAATACATTACAAACATAAATATCATCTCAGGCATACATCACAAACATAAATATCATTTCATATGACCATTGCAGACATACATTATGGGTCCTTGCAGGCATAAGGGTGGAGACCATGCGGGCATAAAGACCATGCTGATGTGGCAAAGATATGTATTTTTATTGGTTAAGGATAACATGGAAATAAAAATATCATTTGACTTATTTGAATTAATAAAAACAAAAGGACAAGTCGGCCTCCTAAATACATGGAAAGGAGAAGTATAAATGAAGAACAAGATGGTTGTTTTTTTGTGTGGTGAGCGTGGAGAATTCAGGAGATATAGGAGAGCTCTAATATCGGGGGTCAGGAAGATGAGGATAGTTTTTGGTGAAGAAGCAGTAGTTGATGGAGCAGTAAAACAATCTCTCTTTCTATCTTTTATTCTGGGTTAAACTGAGGCAGCATATTGATGGACAGAATGAAGACATGCTGGTAGAATGATGAAGAGATGACTGATGATATTGGAAGAATGTTGTGATGTGCATATAGACAGTGTAAAGTGTATGAATGGAGATATGGCATCAGATTGATATGCCATGAATAATGATGACAGAATGAAGATGTGATCTAATTGGTGATATTTTCTGATGGACAAAATGAAGTTATATTGAATAATGAGTGCTTGATGAGAATGATGAAGTGCTTCAGAAACAAACAAGGGCTTCTCGCTGATGATGTATGTAATCTGCAGACTTAAGAAGAGTCTAAAATATCATTTGTAAATCTATGTTTGTTGGAGTGTTGGTGCATCCCAGTTAGCTGCAGTTGACAAAACTATCTTGTGGTTGGTGCCACTTTGGGTTGTAGCCCATTCTGGATATTAAAGTCTCCAATTATAAAAATTTTACAAAGCTTATATCTTGTCTCTTGTAATGTGTTGATGATAATGTGTCTTGCTTAATGAATGACATGTGATATAGTTTATTGATGAATATGATATTGAAGTGAATTTGTAATTATTGATATAAGATTTGAGAGCAGAAGTTGAAATTGTTAATAAGTGCAAGCTCAGTGATTCAACCCCCCCTCTTAGTGAGCCATTGTGTCTAACATCTTGGTGGTGAAGGAGGTAAAAAAAAATGTGGTAGTTCATCTTAGCAACAAAGTAAGCGGTGTGTCTGGAAAGGAGGGGAACCTAGTCCCTTGGGGTTTGGTGGATGATGTAAAATACATCATGCCATTGGGTTGGCTTCACAAGCATTGGTTGGGAATTTTTAGGGTCAAAGAATGTGTGGGAAAAAAACATAGGGTTTGGTTGAGTCAAGTCTAGAAACCAAGCCTTGGTTATAGTCCATAGTTCCTCCTCCTAGCCAAATGGTAGATGGTTTTCTTTTTCCAATTTGCAATAGATGTGGAAAAAATATTGGTGTTGGGATTCAATTTCCAATTTCCGTTTTAGTTTTTTTCAAATCCCTTATTGCTTGGGTGGATGTAAAATTCATTAAGCGACTGATAGTAGGGAGGAATTAACATATGTTACATAACAAATTTTAAATTTTTTAGTTTTGGAATTTCATTTTCAAAGATTTTTAATTTAGGGAAATATAAAAAATTATATTTTTAATGATGAAATGAGGCAAGGATTTGGATGCTTACCTTTCCAATCCTCCTTGCAAGATGAAAGCTCCATTGTTGAGCTTCAAAATCTCCCTCGTTGAGCTTTTCCAATGTGTTTTTCCAAGCCAAATCCCTTGAGCGTTCCCGTTTTGAGTATACAATGGGTAAACAGTGACCGCAGTCCACGGACTATTTATTTGTTTTGGTTATATTAACCAAAATGCGTGTGCATTATAGTGATACATAACGCGTTGAGCTTTTCCAATGCGTTTTTCCAAGCCAAATCGCTTGAGTGTTCCGGTTTTGAGTATACAGTGGGTAAACATTGGTTACGGTCCACGGACTGTTTATTTGTTTTGGTTATATTAACCAAAATGCGTGTGCGTTATAGTGATACATAACGTGCACACGTTATGTATCACTATAACGCGTGCGCGTTTTGGAATCCTATCCTACATGTTAATTGACATGGTAGGGTCGGAGTCCGCCCATGCCTAGTTCTAAGTAACGTGCATGCATTTTTAATTTACACAATTCTAGCACGTTTTACAAATGCACAATTGCACCTAAAGGGTCCATCAACTTCGTGCGAGGGCCCTAGTATAAATTGAAATGGGACATGATTTGAGTGTAAGTGGATAGTAATTAATGAAGTAGAAATTCATGATAATAAGTACTTAGTTTGGATCATCTAGATAGTTGTAGTAGAGTTGTGAGTTAAAGATATGGTTAAGAGAAATAATTAGAGGAATATAAATAATATGATTGGAAGGGATAGATTAAGATAACACCTTATGATACATATAATTAGGGTTGAAATTTCAAATCCCTTTACAAATAAAATTTGATAATTTAAACAATTTTATAAGATGTTTTCAATATTTTAATTATGGTTGAAATTTCAAATTGGTTTGTAAATAAAATTTGATAATTTAAACAATTTTATAAGATGTTTTCAATATTTTAATGAAGGAATGTGATGGTTAAATTTGAATTATAACCGTATTTGAAAGGCAATTTATGGGTGTCAATATAAACTTAATTTAAATCCATTCCATTGGTCAAATTTCATAAGTAGTTTTCAACATTTTAATGAATAAATGTGATGGTTAAATTTGAATCATGATGATATGATCGTATTTTTGTCCCTCTGGATTTTGGCCCATTTCAAGACGACCTGATTGTCCAAATTCGAAATTCCAAAAAATAACGAGAAAAGGTGGAAGTGTGCCTCGCAAATTTTCCGTAGCCAGAAGAGGCAATTTGAGTGCGAGTTATCACAAGCCTAAATCACCTAGTAGCATGCAATTGTAATTTTCTAGTGTAAATAATAATAATAAATAATAAATCTAATTAAAAGATATAGATAATATGATGAGAAGGGATAGGTTCATGAGAGGAGCTCATTAAAACTATCACGGCTACTTAACTTATGGTTTGTGAAGATATACCCATATTTTAAAAATTCAAAGATTTAAGTAAATCTGACCATAATTTTTCAAAATCCAAATTACAACTGTCAAATTTTAAAATTTTCAGTACCTAAGGGCTTTTGAGAGTGTTGAATCTATTTATACCTTAAAAATAATAAAAAATAGTTCTCCATCCTCCCCAAATTGTAAAATATAAACACCTACCTACCCATGTAATGATCTAAATTAGCCATAAACAAATTAAAAGTAATGCTGAAACACTTATATCGATGCATGGGATCCTATGCTATGCTTTTATATACGGTCACAGACCTAAAGATAAGCTCTACGAGGTTCTGGAGATGAGTATAGAGAGGAATTGATTATCGCCTGTCGTTTTTTTGTGCCTCAGATATAGCTGCTTTTACTGCAAACGGAGTGTCCTTTATAGGGTTTGTCTCCATTCGTTTTTACCTATATCTAACATATTTGTGTCCGACGCTGATAGCCCTCTGATCCTTTGGGAAGTAGAATAGGAAGGTCAAACGCCAGGCAGTAAACATGGAGCACTCTGAGGCCGCGGGCGCAACAAAGCGTAACGCCAAACTGAACGGGAAGAAAAAAAATGCAGTGGAGATTGGAGGCGTGAAAACTACTGTCAGGAGAAACGGGAGAATTGGGGAGGACGGTTTGATCTGTGGTTCCGCCTGTGGAGGCTGTAAGTTTTTGAGAAGGAAGTGTACTAGCTGCTGTATATATGCTCCCTATTTCCGTTCAGACGAGGGTTACGACAATTTTCTGGACGTGCATAAAGTCTTCGGTGCCAGAAATCTAGCGAAGCTGTTGTCGGATATTCCGCAGAACTGACGCAAAGAGGCTGTCTACGGAATATGTTTTCAGGCTCAGGCGAGGCTCCTGAATCCCGTTTTTGGCTGCGTTCCAAACGTACTTGAAACGGAGGAAAAGCTGCAGCAACAGGTTGGATGCCCTAACTTTTGCAAGTCCCACCCGGGGCAGCTTGCTTTTAATTTGGGTTTTGGTTTGTCTAGGGCATGATTTTTCTTTTCAAAATTTTATTGTACTCTATGAAAGTAGAAGCCTACGGTCATAGGGTAATAAGCCCAAATGCAACAGTTAAAACACACATTATTTAGTAGTTTTTCGAGGAAGCTGCTAGAATAAAATGGTTTTATGCATACATCTAATGGTTTCTTATCTCGTGTGATCGGTTCAATTTTGATTTGATAAAGGGTCCAAATGTTCAATATACCGAGTATGGTTTAGTATAGAGCTTTGTTTACAACTCCATAAAAGTTGAATACCTAAAGTACTTTTATAGATGACTCCAGCAAAAAAAAAATACCATTAAAATAGTTAAATTTGTTCCAAACTAAAGCCCGACTAAACCTGAAAACCCTAGCCTATATATAGAGGGAGTACAATCTGCCTTTCTTTCGCTAAGATTAAGAAGATATCATCACAATGAAATGAGCAGAAACTATTGAAGTAGTTTATTCTCACAGCAAGAACAAATGCAAATATGATATATAGTGTTGCATTTGTTTAAAATGCATTGTGAATCACAATTCACTCTAAGCTAATTCAGAATTGTCTTATCACTCATCATCTCTATTCTTTTCAGAATTGTGTTATCACTCTTCATATCTATTCATTTCAGAATTGTTTTATCACTCTTCACCTTTATTCATTTCTTATTGAGAAAATCTCTATTTATTTGAACCACTGTGAACATAACAACAAGCATGTATAACAAAACATCTATGGACATAACATGCAACTCAAGTTGTTTATAATAAAACGTCATATCTGTTAGAATTCGAATTAACAAGACAACCCACACACTTAATTGTAACTGAACTGACTGTGAGCTAATGTTAAAAGCTGTGTGTCAAACAGTAATTTCCATATAACAAGCATTAATTAGATAGCAGAGGTGCTCTACAGGCTAGGTGTCGAAAATCTTCAACCCTTAGTCGTGAAGGCGCATGTATCCCTAAATAATGAGAAATATAGCGACGTTGTTTCTGTTACTAGTTATCATATCGTTAAAAGAAAAACTCTGAAGAGGTGAGATACATAGTATTTAAGATAAAAAAAAAAAAAAAAAACATTTCGTCGTGAGGGCAATGACTGCATGCAACCCTAAAGAAATGAGAAATATAACTGACGCTGTTTATATTACCAGTGACCACATTTTAGAAAAACAGTCGTTGTTTCTATTACTAGTAACAGTCGTTGATAGTTTCTAATATCTATTATGGAATTTGGGCCATGTAATTGCATCTGCGTCGATTAGGATTTCAGAAATTAACTCAAGAACAATTAGCTGTAGGCTGTAAATTAGCATGAACCTTAAGACGGGTTAACCATAACATGTTATCGGATATTTGTTTTTGCAGACAAATGAATTACGGAAGGAAATCCAGACGGCTCGGGTACAAGCAATGTACGTACGTCAGAAGCACCGGGAGCAACGCATGGGATTATTTCAGCAAGCAGGCTTGTCTGCCTTTGTGGGCAATAGCAATTCAGCCAGCGGTGGCATGAACATGAGCCTTCCCAGCAATTCGTTGAGCATGGATCCTGCCTTTTCCGGCTATAGCAATTCAACCGGCGGTGGCATGAACATGAGCCTTCCCAGAAATTCGTTGAGCGTGGATCCTTCCTTTTCCGACAATAGCAAATCAGCCGGCGGTTGCATGAAGTTGAACATGAGCCTTCCCAGCAATTCGTTGAGCATGGATCCTGCCTTTTCCGGCAATACCAATTCAGCCGGCGGTTGCATGAAGTTGAACATGAGCCTTCCCAACAATTCGTTGAGCATGGATCCTGCCATTTCCGGCAATAGCATTTCAGCCGGCGGTGGCATGAACATGAGCCTTCCCAGCAATTCGTTGAGCATGGATCCTGCCTTTTCCGGCAATAGCAATTCAGCCGGCGGTTGCATGAAGTTGAACATGAGCCTTCCCAGCACTTCGTTGAGCATGGATCCTTATAATGGGTAGTCAGCGTTGAAAGATGAAACGCTACCCGACCCTCTTGCTTTGCTTGAAATGCAGTACGAGGATGAATTCTCAGTACCAGCAGTTCAGTCGTTCGAGGATCTTGAAAGGATGAATCCTTGGTTTAACAACTAATCTGATGGTTTGGTAGAGCTGCAGGGGTCCACTGTCTTCTATGATTCTATTCCTCGAAGAAATAGGTCTTTGGTTATGGATATGAGTACTATTTTGCTGTGCATACACACAGTCGTACCTGCAGATGATATGCAAGGCCAGTGTTTCTCTTTATGTTCATGACAATAAACGCTACCACATAAGCTTTATTACTAGTTACTAGGATGCAACAAACCAAAAAGGCAAGATTCTTGAAATTTCTGCCAATGGAATGGAAAGATTGTTGAAATTTCTGGCCAGTTGTATGTTGCAAGTTTGCAGAAATTAATATATTTGCATGTCTTTTGCATTATGATCAGTTAAGATGGCTTTGAGATTTGGATATTGCTTATATTTTAGAATTATAATATTTTATTATTATAAATTATTTTTCTAATAAAAAATGTAATATTAACATAATTGATTTAATAACGTATTATTTTTAATAAAGTAGGTGAAAAGAAAATCCTGTAGAATTATTATGGATGTTGTTTGGGACACAGAGAAGACCATACAGCAACATCACAGATAATACTTTGTTTGGTTTGTTTAATAAATAACCTTTTTCATAATTTTTGCTAACGATAGTAATAGAATGAGGAAATAATAGCATATAGAATGAGGAAACAATAACAAGAATTATCGTGACAGGTTTTTGAAAATATGGTGTGGTATAGTTTATATTTAGTTCTAATGGAATATGTGGATATAGCTCATTTGGAATAATAAATAGAAAGCATAATATAATGTGAAACTAAATATATATAAGCTTTTTTAATTGATTATGAGACTTAAAAAAGAAAAAACATTTGCATGAGATATTATGGTGGTAGTTATATGAGGCATTTTAGTAATATTGAACTTTTGTATAATTAGTTTTTTTTCTATCTATATGAATTAGGTTCTAAATTATTATTCCCTGCAAGGCAGGGATATACTTTCCATTGGAAAGTCAATCCTTTTTGACCTGTTATTACTTTTTAATTTTTAATTTTTTTTTATAATGTTTTGTTATGTTTTCACAAAATGTTTATTAAACTGATTTTTTTGAAAATTGAAAATATATATTCTATTTTCTGAAAAATGAAAATCTATTTTTTCTATTGATGAAGTACCCTTGGGATTTGACATAAATTCCTACGGAAGAAATTAAATTTTCAAAAACTAAAAGAAAATTCGAAATTTTTACACCGAGCCAAAACTACTGAATTTTAATTTAAAATTAATTTAAATTTAAAAATTCAAAAATTTTACACCTGTCCAAAACTACTGATCATTCTCAGCCTGAAAATCGCTACATTGTGCAGCGGACCATCTAACTCCAGCTGCTGCACAAAATTGGGAGCCGGAATTAAGTGGGGCGCAAGACTCACGAGTAGTAATTTTCTCATAATCTTCGATGATACTAATTTCTGTATCATAAGTAGTATAAGCTCCTGGATCGATGACATGAGAGCAATCAGCTGCAATATTTGGATAGGAATGACAAACTTTCCATCCCCTTATTCCAGAAGATGCAGGTGTGAACGACCAGTAATCAATCGTTATTTCATTTTCATCAACTAACAGATCGCCATGATTCTCAAATTCTTTTACTAACAACTGGTTGTTGTCGATAAAATCAGATGAAAATATGAAATCAGCTCGTTGGTGTCTGGAGCAGTTGAAACCTTCGCATTTTGATCCTGTACTTATCCGTTTTCTAATTCTAATACTTCCGGAACACACAACCGATTTTCTCCAGTGGTCATTACATTGAAGGTATTATTAGGTGGCTGGTATCCTTCAGACATGATCTCCAAGTAGGGCTGGGCAGAATGAGACGACCTAAAAGTATCATAAGCAGACACAGAATTGGCATTGTTATTGGAGATCATAAGATCGGCTTGAGAGGGAATATTAGATTCTGCGTTGCCATTGGAGATGGAGGAGATCAAGGAGAGGCGGTCTTGTTTCAACAGGAGCTTCTTCTTGATCGAAGAATTCTAGTAATTCTTGATTTCATTGTCAGTGCGTCCCGGCATATGTCCGACAATCTGAGACCACCTACGTATCATCGAGGTGGACATTAATCAACAGAGGGATCAATGAGCAGGGAATGAAAATGTGATTAATATTTACAGAAAAAGAAATTAGAGTCGAGATGAGGCGCAGCAATGGAGAAAAACAGAAACCTGTTGCCGAGAATGGATTGCAAGCGTATGATGAATCGCTCTTCTTGGCATGAAAATGCACCACTTTTAAGGTCAGGGCGTAAGTAGTTCATACATCTCAGCCTACAACTCTTTCCACATCTCTGCAGGCCTGTAAGAATTTATGTGCATTCAATTGCATAAGGCTCATTATATCTGCATTGGAGTTGAGGCAGGCTGCCACATTGAATTGAATTGAGTACAATATTGAAATTACCGTAACGTGGGTGCTTACCAACCTGCTTGGAGATAGAACTCCAGGAGTCCTCCAGGCCGTTTTTTATGATGTAGTTGGCGAGTTTGTTATATTCTTCGGTGACCAGAGACCTCTTCTTAGTTTCGTTTCTAACTGAGTTGACAGAACACCTTCTACCCGTCTGCACCTCATTTTTGACACTGGAATTGCTCTTCCCCCAGTGAGTTGGCTCTGTTGGATGGCCAAACCAGTGCTCGGCTAGCAAGATATCAAAACTCAAACACAAACAAGACTGGAAGAATAACACGGGATTCCTTTTGAAGAATCATACGCAGACAAGACTCGGAGAAAATCACGGGATTCCTTCTTAACATTCTTTAATGATTATCACGCGGCCATGATTTAATGATTCAAAACATTTATATAAAGCAATTAACCAATAAAGAATTCATCGTATTCCCCAGTGAAGATGTGGAAGGGCTTACCTTTTCTACAAACGGTCATCAAGCTCTTATTTCAGCCAGGGAACATTGCGGCCATCTGAAAGAATGTAACACTAGCAAGCAACGCCAGGCTGACAATCACAATCCTTCTGAGTTTGTTTGCCATGGCGAAAGTTGTATTTAAAAACTCTTGTTAAACAAGAATTGAAACAATTTAGATAGGCTAATAGCTGCTTCTTCAATTTGATCAAACATAATAGGACTAAAATCTGAATCATTGCAGCAAGCCGCAATAGCAAAAGGAGAAAGGCTGTTTAAGATGAAACTCACAACTGGTAACACTTCAGATAGCTAATAACTACTGCTTTTCTTATATGGACATTTATAATGAATTGAAAGGAGGCAGAGGAAGCAATCACGTTCAAACCCAACGGAAATTCACTCATACATATTCAGACAGAATCAGAAAGTCACGGCATTCACCACAAGGATTTTTCAGCAGCATACTATATATCAGAACTCTGTTTTTTATCTATATTGCGGATTCATCGAAAAATAACAATATATACCGACAGAGATTTTTAGAAACTTCTGGAGCACAGCTTTACAGAACGCTCGATTCTAGAAAGTTCTTGACTACTTAAAAATAAACAAAAATCAGCAGTTTATCTACCGCATTAAACTCAAGGTAAGAAGTAGAGTCGGATACATCAATCGCATTCAATGCGGTGGTTGAATTTACATGATGTGTCACAACATGAATAATAAAATAGCATTAAAATTCAAACCATTATTGCATGCTGCAAAACATGATACAAAACTAGTCGAAAAAAGAAAAAAAAGCAAGCAATAAACTTTCTAACAATCACCTTGAAAAATGAAATGAAGAAGCAACAACATGAGCATCATATTTATCCATTGACGATGACGCGACTTCCTCTGTCCATATCAATTGGCAAATTAGATTGCAATTCCATGCACAGACGAATGAACAAGCCAAGCCCGCGGCGGGTAGGAGGATTGGCTAGCTTGGGCTTAGTTTTCATCGATTCATTTGATCGATTTAATGATCAAAGAGTTGGTCGTAGTTAGAGCTAGCAGAAGGTTCGACTGACACAAACATGACTGCATCAAGTACTAACATTGACGTAATGGCGATTTCAAAAAATTTTACCAAAAAACCTTCATTTTGCGTTCATATACATCAACATGATGTTTGAAGAGATCTACATTTTCAAGCCAATTCAAGCCTTCAAACCATTTGAATTACAGAACACAATTCTACAATTGGATATTTTAATACAAAACCCATACATTTTCAAGCCAATTCAAGCCTTCAAACCATTTGAATTACAGAACACAATTCTACAATTGGATATTTTAATACAAAACCCAAAGATTATAATAGAGACTACTACCTCCATGGCAGGGAAAGTAAGCAAATGTTCTCCAATGGTAGAATGGATGAAATAGGTAGGTTGTGTGCATTCCTTTTCCAGTTCTCGATCACTATCAGCTTCATGTTCATGTTTAAATTAACCAACACTTGCCATATGATATTGACATTTGTCTCATAAGTTTTTTCACTAAAGCAGTTATCCTCCAAAGCATTTTTAATACACATTTAATTATATTATCATGATAATTGAGCTACCTCTTAAAGATAATCAATACAGCTTTATTATAAACATGGAGAAATACAATCCATTTATTTATTATAAATGATTACATATAATAGTAATTAAAAATGTAAATTCATTACATATAATAGTAATTAAAAATGTAAATTCATTTATATACATTGCCATCACCATTCTATACACAATTTTCATTACAAAATAACTTCACAATATTAAGATTAATAATTACCCCATATAATTATATATAAATATATAAAAGTTATTTACATAAACCCAATGTCAACATTCACATTTTATTACAAAACAAGCCAATAGCTGCAATGCAGCTAAGTCACTACTTGGGAGGGATGATGAAAGTCAAAGCTAAGTGGCAAGCCAATGGGAAGATTGGTGGCAGAAGGACAAGCTAGAGAGAGTCACCTAGTATGCAAATCATGTGCAATTTTGATTAATTATTATTGAACTTTACAATGCCTCCAATCCCTTCATAAATATTGAGTTACCATGACTATATGCAGTTTATGTTGTAGATGTTAGACATCAATGCATTTATAATGTTCTGTAAAATTTGTTATATTTTATTTTGTTATTTAATGTGGAAAGGAGATTTTATAGTTCCAATACCATATTCTTTAACATGTTGATGAAATAATGCTTTTAGATAACATAGCGAAGGTAGAAGACTTAATGCATTGATATCTTATTCTTTAATATGCCAATCAAATACAATAGCGGATAAAATAGCGGAGACCTGCGCCAATACCATATTCTTTAACATGCTGATGAAATAATGGTTTCTGATAACATAGCGGAAGTAAAAGACTTAATGCATTGATATCTTATTCTTTAATATGCCAATCAGATACAATAGCGGAGGCTTAATAATTAACCTGCCAATTGCACCGATGTAATCGACAGCTTAATCTTTAACTTGTCGATGCTTTGACTCTTGTTGGATTTACTTTCCATTCTAAGTTATTGATTTTATTCTGAATTATTGGATTTAGTTTGGATTCTAAGTTATTGATTTGGATATTTTTCATTTTGTAAGTGTTATTTTTTTAATGTTTATTAACATGTTATAATTAATAAGTAAATATCTAAACTATTATGAATATATTTGTAGTTGTCTTTTATACTTTTAAAATTTTGATATTCATTTTTAAGGATAATTAGTTTAAAACAAAGAAGTAAATTTTCTTATTCCACATGTCAAAAATGACAATTTCAACATTATAAACAACATTTTTACTTCTTTTTTAGTTTTTCTGACTGTTAGTGTAAAATATAGGTAATATTTGATAGGAAAAATGGTTTATGATGGGCATTTTGTCTGTCTAATTCGAGCCTAAATGTGATATACATAGAAAAAAATATTTTCTCCTAAAGTAAAGATCTAAAGAAATGTTGAACATAGTAATTTTGTTGTCATTAAATGACTATCAATCTTAAAATAATATTTTTAACATTGTTTTTCTTTATGATTTTAATATTAATGACTACTTTTTTTATTGTATTAATTGATACTTTGGAATAACAACTCATTCCTTTTTTATACATTTTGAATAACATTTTTTTTAAAATATGACCATGTATTTGATTAGTTAATGGGCAATATTTGAATTTGATATAGATAGTTTTAGTAACTTTTAGAAGTACTATAATAACAACTTTGTCCAAAACTATTGAGGTTGTATTTTATTAGTTAATGGGCAATATTTGAATTTGATATAGATAGTTTTAGTAACTTTTAGAAGTACTATAATAACAACTTTGTCCAAAACTATTGAGGTTGTAGATATATAGAAAATTATATTTTGATTTATGAATACTTGTTGTCATGAATTTTATAAAATTAATAAATAAATAAAGATATAAGTAAGATTTTAATAACTAAAAGTATTAGTCATTTTATGTAAGAAAAATCTTAAGCTTATGGCTTATATTTCCTTGTCTTTGTTGAAAAGAACAAAACCTTATCAGATGAACAAAAAAAGTCTCCTTTTCCATTTTTTCCATATTTTCATTGTAGTTAGAATTTGTAAAAGACTAAAATTGGCCATTACCACATAATGGTGCCTTTAATATTGGAAATGAGAAATGGGAATGAGAAATGAAAAACATGTCCTTTTTATAATTATACTTCATATGAATCATTCAATGATATTTGGTTGCAAGAATAATTCATTCATTCTAATGGCCATCACGTTACCTACATGATTATCAAGTTGCTTTTGTACTTTTGCAAATTACTTTCCCATACTCTTAATTAAATAGAGTGCATGGTTTGTTTTGTGGGGTTTCCACAAGTTGATGTTTTCAATGTGTAGTAAGAAACCCCAATAAAGGTTGAATATAATTGGAAGAGTTTTTCTTCCTATGGTTAGAATCAATGTCAGTTGTATTTTCACCATCCTCTCATATTTTTTTGAGTCTTTCAATCACTTATCTTTATTTTTATGAGAATTGTAAGATTCCATCTTATGGTAAGAATTAATGTCAATTGTATTTTCACCATCTTGTCATCTCATTTTTCGAGTTGGTGCAATGTAATGATACCCACTTATGATGTGTTAAGTGCAATGGACTTCCTGAAGAAAAAAAAATCCAACAATTAAAATGAATTTTTAGAGGTACCTAAACATATTTTTAGAACATGGTGTAAAAATATGAAATGTAGACAATTGGATCACCTTTCATAATATATAACTTTTATTTATGGAAAATGGGTATAACTCCCAAAAAATGGCGTTCTTCTAAGATTTCTATGTAATTTTTTTTTCTAAAACATAATTCATATGTTCGCATCAGGCCCTAGGTTTGGTATGTAAACTATTCAAATTTGTAAAAAAACTTATCTAGAGTTGTAGATAAGAGGTGGTTCTAGTGTATCGCTATTTTTCCAAAATTTTCCCCACACTTATCAAGCAATCAGATCTTTCCATCGAACTCTTGGTTACAACATGGTCTTAGTTCTCAGGATAAGACCCTCATCTTGTCATGTACTTCAACTCTCGTCGACATCAAAACACTATATTTTGAGAGTTGCAGTAGTTGTAGTTGTACCTTGGGATCCCTTTCAATCACTATAAGGGATCATATCGAACTTAATAGGGAGAGTCATTAGTGCTCCCTAACTTATTGGTTTACCCTATGCTCAACACCAAAACATCTATCGCATCCAGGGGAAATGTACTTTTGAAAGTAGCAGTGTTCACATTTGCAAACCATGGTAGCAGTACATCTAGAACAGTGAATCTTTCTCTCAAGTAGCTTCACAACCACACTCATCTCCCACCCCTGTGGGCTTATCATGATCATCAACAGTACCACTTCTTCAACACTTTGCAATAGTTCCTTGTTTATTTACTCTTGCATGGATCGAAGCCACCTTCATCCATGTCCCAATAGTATAATTGAGTTGACCCCTTAGTACTCTCTCATTGTAATCACCTTCACACAATTTCACGATCATGGGTATACAAGCCTCGTTTATATAAAACACCATTCTTTACTACAAATCCAACGGTCGTCACCAACAATATTCCCACATGGGAGGCCCCTATCTTCCAATATACTTTATCCCACATAATAGGAGAGAAACAGAAGAAACAATGATGCATTATTGGCTCTACAGTACCTTCCAAACCTCATACATCAAGGGGAATCTGTTAACACCTAAATCTTGCAAATATGCGACATTTCGATGATTCTTTTTGTAATGCATCATCAACATAATGAATGCAGTTCACCAAAGGTATCCTCAACAAATCCAAAAGGAAACATGATTCCAAAAGTTTCCAATACCAATCAAAAGTGAAGGTCACATGACTGAACCGTTGTTAACCCAAGTTATAACACATGTTATCAGTTCAATGCCTACGCAATACTTGCATGGTTTTTCCTTCGATAGTCACACTATTGTCAAAAGAATCAGACCACCTACTTCCCATAGCGCATTGAAGGATCCATCACCTCCAACAATCCAAATTTGGATCCTCACACACTTAGTGGCATTAAATAGCCCCCCTGGTGTACCTTAGAACTTGTTCATGGAGTGTATGAGTTCGCATTCGGATCTAGTTATTTCTTGGCCACCTATTGGCCTATAAAAGGAAGCCATTTACATGCATTTTGTAGGGAGAAAAAAAATAAGATTGATAATGTTGGATTTGTGTTGGAGCTTCCTCATATCCCACATCTTCCTACCTTTGTATGCATTCCCAAGCTCCCTTTCTACCTTCCTCCAAGGGGCAAGAGTTTCTCTCCATTATTCCACCATCCTCCTAGCATATAGTTTGGACAAGAAGGACCTCCCTAACGGATATTGTTGGCTTCCCTTGAATCTCACACCTCCTATGTATTGTACAACTTGACCATTAGGAAATACAAAGTGGTTTTTCATACATTTGGTTGTTGTTGGAGTTTGTATTCTCCCCCTATTTCCTTTTGTTATATTTTGTTTAAATTTTCTTTCTTTTATGTGAATTCCACGAACAATCTATTGCAAGATCATTTGGACGACAACTAATCACCACTAGGATCTCCAAGGATTGAGGCCTTGTTGCAACCTACAAGGCCTATCTCCTTACAAAGTGGAGGGATGCACACTTGTGCAATGTTTTCCACAACATTCATGTCTCACTGCTAGAGTTAGTTGTTACAGCCTAGATCATTCGTAGCATGCTTTCCAAGATATACCAGAGTGAGGGGATATTTTTCCATTGTAAAAGGAAAATCCTAGGATTGTTTATGTAAAAATGATGGTCTATCATGGACAAAGTCCCATGGTCTATTCATGGTAGGTCCTCTTGGTTTTCATTCTAGGAAGTGATGGCTTAGTGTCATTTCTAAATTCCTCTTGATTAAAAAAATTCCCCATCTTGTTGATCGATTTTGACCCTAGGTTGGTTTCAAGTGCTTCTTCGGTTGGGTCCATTAGTACACATGGCCTGGGAGCTCTGAGCCCCACTTTTCTTTTATATGCATTAGGTCATTGCGCATGCAATGGTTGTCATACCTAATTTAGCACATATCCCTAATGCCTAGTTGAACAATATTTTCTATTGTATTATCCCTCATATTGGTCCATATGTGCTCGCATCATCATGACGTCTTCTTATTCAAAAAGAGTTTTACCTTGATAAAGTAGAGGCCATTGAGAGATATTCTACATTGTTGGGGTTATTTGGTGCATAATGTCGTCCCTGTAATATCCATATCCGTATAATCTCATGTTGCGATCGTGTCCGAATCACAATAAGAATATTCAAGTGAATATTCAGCCAATAGAAAATAATTCCATTTGGAAAGAATAAATAATATTGAATATATATTAACGAGAGATTATCACATTACAATTTTTTATGCACGATTTAAATATGATCTTATGTGCCTTTTCAATGGAAATGTACATCTCTATCTATTTGATTTTTTTCCTCAAAGCATTAGTAATGAAGGTCGCATATTTCTTTGTATATACCTAATAAAATTCATTTATAATTTTAATATACTAAGTAAAACCATGTGCAATTTCATAAAAGCATGCATGGTTTAATAAAACCATGTGCGGTTTCATGAAAGCTATTCTTTAACATTTGTTTTACTCTTTTTTTTTCTCTTGCGGATAATTCTTTTTTTCTACTTCTTTGTAATATTGTTTTCTTACTTCTTGTTCTCTTCTTATTTGCAACGGAAATAATTACTTATTTTCTTTCTTTTTTTATTTCCCTTATTGTATTCTTGATTTACAGTTGTCTTTGAATTTTGCAGCGGAATAATATATATTTTTTATTAACTTGATTTGCTTCCAAGTTGTGACTGAATCTTCTTTGGGCCAAGAGCCTACTTTTGGACAAGATCCTAGATTTTGGGAAACTCAAAAAATGATGGCCAAAAGCTAACGTGGATCAAATATCCTTAATCAGAAAAGCTCTGAGAATGTTTTGTGGCCAAAGGCCAGAATGAAGCCTGTTGTGGCCACAACAGGTCAAATGCTTAGTTGAAGCACGAGAACCCCCATTTTGAATAAACACAAAGGTATTTTGGTGAGTGTACTCTGTAAATATGAGAATTTGGATTTTCACTTGTTTAGATCTCTCACCCATACTTTTGTCCTGTGTGTTTCCCTCTTTATGGATGATCTCTAACTGTCCAGTTTGTTGAAACCCTCAAATTTCGAGTATTTTACCCTTTTCTTCAATCAACCCGAAACCCGACAGTTAGGAGACTCGAAACCCACAACTCAACAATTTTGGGTTGCGGGGTGTTTGTTTTGCAGTTTTAGAATTTGGCCAACCAGAAACCCGCAACCCGATGGTTGCGGGTTGTGGTTCGTCCTGTAATAATTTTTGGGAAACCATCATCCTGAAACTCGAAAACCCGCAATTGTGGCTTTCGGCTTTCGGACTTTGTCTTTTATTTATTTTTGTTTTGTTGCGCATTCCCGAAACCCGCAACCTGCAACTGTTGGGTTGCGGATTTCAGGAAGTTGTTTTCGATTTATGAGTGTGCCATTCCCTCATTCCCGAAACCCGCAACCCACAACTGTCAGGTTGCGGATTTTGGGAACACGTTTTTTTTTTTCGATTGTGATTATTCCCGAAACCCGAAACCCGCAATTGCGGCTTTCGGGAATTCTTTTTTTCCTTTACGGTTTTCGCGACCCTGCAACCCGCAATTGTCGGGTTGCGGCTTTCAAGATCCCTTAATAAAATTTTTGAATAAAACTTTCGCACGATCCCGCATCCCGCTCCGGTTCATCTCGTTCGTCCATTTGTTTTCATCCTATGGTCATCATTTAATCTAGTAAATATAATGAGTAGGGTTTTTTCGTTTTATTTTGCCATTTTACAGCTCGAAAATTATCCCCTTGCACTGAGGATTGTACTGCAGGAATTCCTATCAAAGGACGTTTATACTGTTTTCTAGTTACTCTTGGTTGGATTGTTGCCTTTACTGCAACCTATGTTCGTTAGCTCTGGTTTTGTATTCGAGATGCTTTTGCCATTGTTTCGACTCCTTAAGATTCCATATCATTACACCTGTTTTGGTTTGAAAGGTTGATCCGTTTATTCTGTTAAATCAGGTCACCCGGATCTGATATGATACATGCAAAAGGGTTGCAAGTCTGCGTGCTGAAGCTCCTATTTGAGTCTTTTCGCAATCAACCTTCTAGCCATAATTTCCATTTTGGGTCACAAATCTGAAGTCATGATGGCCGATGTGAAAATACTTGTAATAATGAGCTTTTCAAAGCAGTTTAAGTTCTGCCATCTCTGGTTGGTTGTGTACTTTCACACAGGCTTAGATCCAACTGATGCTTGTTTTCGCTCGTTTCATTACAGTTTGGATAATTGCAATGAATTGGTTGTACAATTTGAATCATTACCATTTGTCCTATTTAATTATTGTCATTTGATCGGTTGGACTTAAATTGGCGACAAACATGAAACCTTTAGCTCGTCCTTTGCGTTCTTTAAGGGGGAAATTTCTGTGTGATAATCTTGTAAGCCTCCTTCTGAATGTGTCTGTTAAAAGTAGTATGCAGACAGGTAATGAATCCCCCAATGCCCATTCTAAAGATGAATAAATTTTCCCTTATTATATCAAGAACCTATGTCACCACCTTTTGATGAAGGTGTTCTTGATTTAAGTAGCGATAGCGGTGAAGAAGATTCTGAGGCTCTGTCTATTTGCATGCAATTCCCTGATAAGAAAGAGAAGAAAGTTCCCAAGGGACTGGCTGACCATGACGATGATGTTATACAAGATATTTTAATCAATCAAGAACCTAATGTTTTTTCGACTTCTCCTGAAGTAAATCCTTTAATGGATTTTTTTTTTTGACAATATAGTCTCTGATCCAGAAGTTCCCGTGGTAGATTCTCTACAAGCCAAATCGTCTATTGCTGATAATGAGAAAGTTGGGGTGGAATTCTTGTTGTGCTGCGAGGATCTTTTTTATTAAAGAATGCATCTTTAATAAACTATTTTGAAAGATGGTAGAAATCATGTAGACTGAGGAATGGCAAGATTTCTTGGATCGATAGTTTTGATCTGATTTTGTAATCTCATTTTTCTAGGGATCTCCATTTTTGGATTATGTTGTAATTATTTAAAGAAGGATACCTCTCGTAGTTAGGGATTGGTAATTTTGGAGTTGTAAGTCAACAGAAGACTGGACTGGAGATACTCTGTTAAGCAGAGCTTTTTTGTAATTTCTGTACAAGACCTCTTCATACACTAAAGTTATCTTTTAATCTATCTTCTATTATTCCTCAAATTTCTTTAAGAATTTTTTATTTATGCTTGAAATTGTCATCTGTTATGTATCTGATATTTTGCTAAACATCTGCTCATGCACAAATCTATTGTATTGATTTCTCTATATGACTGGTTTATGTTTCAAAGTACTTCATCGAGTTTTTTCAATACAAGTACTTTCATGTTTTATTTCTGCAAATGATTCGGTGCTTATAAATTTATATAATCATTGTTAATTTTCAAATTAGCAGAGTGATTACAGACTGGATCTTGAATGAGCCTGAATACTTGAAAGATTGTCATTTGATTTTCATTAACTGATAATAAATTAAGTTAACAAGTAATACAACTAAAGACATTTCTGTTGAAGCTGTTCAATTACTTGTTTAGTCATATCTCAAGACCAATTTTCACATAAACAAGCTTTCATTTTAGAATAGGATTGACTTAGACTAGTTTCCCTTTTCTAAAATAGGTTAGATTAGCTTTGCATTACCATATCCACACCTTGGTTTTCCTTGATTGGAAAACTGATCTTATAGGTCAACTTATCTACTCTTAGAGTGCCAATGGAGGCCTAATATCCGTGGAGGATCACCACACCAAACAGGTTGGGGATAGAACTACCCTTGTGCAGGGTCTTTCGAAGCCTTTCCACTTGGGTTTTCTTCTTCTGTTGAGTGTCTTAGAACATTTCAGCACCTTTTTCATCTAACTTGCACAACCAAGGCATCAACAAATGGCGCTAGAGGGAGGGCCAATAGTGAAACATGCCTAAACAAACCACTAAGAAACCTCCTCCAGCAAGTACTTCAACAGTTCAAACTCGAATCCAATCAAGGGCTTCAACATCTGAACAACCAATAGAGTCGCAACCAACGGTTGTCCCTGTTACACCTGCTGAACAAATTATTGTACCTATTGTATCTGCAGTACAACAAGAAAACACAAGGAATATCTTTATTGTATCACCTACCAGAGGAACCCTCTCACTAGAGAAGATATTGAAAGCATCAACCAATAGGGTCACTAGGGAAGAACAAAGATGTGATGATCAACGAGGACGTGGTTTTGCAGCGATCAATTTAGAAAAAATTTTGCATACGAATAATCAAGAACTTCAGCAAGACACAATTTCACAGATTAATGATCCAATCATCCAACAGACAACTGATCAAAATATTGAACATTAGCAAACAGTTAATCCACAACCTAAAAATCAAGAACTAGTTGGTCAATCGGGTTCCCCTGAATACAACCTTAGTCAACTTTTTCAAGAAACACAAGATCAACCAAAATTTGGAACTGGTGCACCACCACCATCTCCTCCTTCATCCTCATCCTCTTCCTCAGACAGTGAACATTCTTCAAGCTCTTCGTCAGAAGAAGAAGAAGAAGAATAACCACCGATGGCTGCAGAAGGCCAAAACAGACCATGGCTCGACCAAGATGCAGTATGGGTACTTGGAGACCAACATAGACTACCCAAGACCCTTGAGAAGTGGTTACCCAAGTTTAACCCAGATGACAAATCACCTGCGCTAGATCATGTTAAAACATTCATGTAAGCTATTAGGCTTAGAAGTGTCATTCACGAGGATGTGGTTTGCAGACACTTTCCTTATACTTTTAAAGGAAAGGCAATTGCATGGTATTTTGCCTTGCCACCAAGGTCTATTGTTTCGTGGGATGAGTTTGAGAAATTATTCATCCAAAAGTTTGGAGATGATAAAACACCACAGGATCTTGTTTTGGAATTATCCTCCATGAAAATCAAAGGGAAAGAAAGGGTTAAAGATTTCAACCAAAGGTTCTCGTACTTAAAGAATAGGATTTCGATCAACCTTCTTCCTGCTGAAGAATTGTTTATAGCTTACTATGAAAAAGGCCTATCTGCTTCGATTTCAATGTGGGTGAAACGAGCACAAAAGGGAACTTTGCTGGAAGTGTTTACTGAAGCAATACAAGTTGAGAAGGATATTTTTTGTCTCAAGGACAATCTGAAAATCTCAGAAGAACAGCCTTCAACTTCCAGGAAAAGGAATGATAGTGTTCCTAAACCCACTACACAAAACAAGGATCCATTTGACATAACTGACATGAAAAAGATGATCCAAAAAATGTCAAACAAGATGGTGGATTTGAAAAGAACTAACAATGAAAATCAAAACCAGAATAGAGGTTTTATGAGGCCACCTTTTAGTAGACCTTATGAACCTCCACCGAATCCACCACCTCCTAATCCAACAGAAGGCCTCATGAATGAAGAAATTTATTCTATTTTTAGAGCCTTAGCGGCAAAATCTCAAAACACCCCTAAAGTTCCGAATGATTGAACTGCTCCAGACCCACAACCACCTGAAGAAGAAGAAGATAAGCATGAGGATCCACAAATCAACACTGTAAGTTACCTTTTAGAGCTTCCTATGTGTGAAGAAGAAGAAGAACCTGAGACTGTGTTTAATGTCCAGCATCATTATAACATAATGTCTAAACCTCAACCCCCTCAGGAACCTTCATTCTCCACACTAGTTCCTAATAAAGGCAAGACTGACCCTCACAAGGATACAATCATCCCTGAGATGGAGTTCAATTTAGTTGAAGATCTTAAAAGAGTGAATGCAAACATATCTTTGTTTGAATTATTGAAAATCCCCTCGATGAGGGATACTTTACCCAAAAGCGTGGTGGTCAAACAGCTAAGAGAATTGCATAACAATAACCTTGACTCTTTCACTAAACCAAATGATCAAAAGTCTGGTAGCAGAAGGACACCTCCTTTTCTGCTTACCTTTGATATTTTCAACCAAAACGTACATAATTGCATGATAGACTCTGGTGCCTCATCAAATGTGATGCCTCTTTCTGTCTGCAGAAAGTTGAACACCACATGGGAACCTTGCCCTAGTCAGATAGTACAACTTGACAGATCAAAAGTCAGAGTAGTAGGAAGGCTCATAAACGTCTTAATTACATTATCAACTAATCCTCGAATGCATCAAACGATTGATATAGTCATTGCTAATATCACAGAAGCATAGGGTATGTGGCTTTGTAGAGACTGGTCAGAAAAGGTAAAAGGTTATTTTGCTACTGATTGGTCCCATTTGTGGTTACCCTACAATGGTCAGGAAAACAAGATCAAGGTAAGCAGGGAGCCTTTTCTGAAACAAAAAGTCACAAACTTGAATGACTCAAGTGAGCCTGTGGGTTATTTCAACACGCACATTGAACACTTTACCTTTGATACCTTTTTCAGGAATTTATCAGCTAATGTTTCACCACAGGAGAATGCATAGAACGAATCTCAGGTGACTCATCTCACTTCTGTGACATTCTCAGGAGAAATTGTACATAATGTTTTCAATGTAAATAAAAATTTTGAGATTAGATCCCATTCCTTGGACATTGTTTTTTGATGGATCTAAATCTAAGGATGGAGCTGGTGCAGGATGTGTTCTCATAGATCCAAAAGGGACAAAAACTATGATTGCATGCAAATTAGAGTTTGATTGTACTAACAATATGGCTGAGTATGAGGCCCTGATACAGGGACTGAAAAAGGCTATCGAATTGAAAGTACATATCATTCATTGCTTTGGAGATTCAGAAATTATTGTGAAATAGGTGAGGAATAAGATACACTACTTGTTCCCTCGCCTGTTGAACTATCAGAAATTGGTAAGAGATCTTACCAGCTCCTTTATTGCATTCAATATTAATTCAGTCCTTAGGTCTCAAAATTTCGATGCTAACTTGTTGGCAAATACAGCTTCCAGATTGATTCCACCAGAGGGCCTATCTCCTCAAACATTCTCAATAGAACTGATGTATAGGCCTTCCATACCAGATAACGTGACAAACTAGAAGGTATTCAATGATGATCATCAGATACTTGATTTTCTGACAAACCAGGACACATTCCAGGATATGGCTATAGACGAGGATGAACATGAAAAGTCTCTCTCTGATTCCTCGAATGTCATCCCAAAGTCTGTGATCAATTTGGAGAAGTTCTATGATTTGCAAGACAAATTCAGACACAAAACCAATTGTAAAACACAGAGCTCCTCACTTAATTATGAGCAAGTCAATTTAGGGACTGATTAAGAACCCCATTTTATCAATTTAGGAATTGATTGCACCGCAGAAGAAAGGTGAGCTATCATTAAACTATGTAAAGAATATAAATATGTCTTCTCCTGGACCTATGATGAATTGAAAACGTTTGACACTAGCATCATCTACCATAATATACCTATGAAGCCGAAAGTTAAACCATATCAATAGAAACTGTGGAAAATGCATCCCAGTTTAGAGCCTTCTGTGAAAAAAGAACTGGAAAAGCTACTCATAGCCCAAATTATTTTTCTGGTGAGGCATACACAGTGGATAGCCAATTTGGTGTCTGTATACAAAAAAAGTGGTGAAATCCAATTGTGTGTCGATTTAAGGAATTTGAACCGGGCCTCGGAAAAACATAACTACCCTATTCCACCCATGGAACAGATTCTCCAAAAGGTAGCAAGGTCATAAATGTTTTCTCTCCTAGATAGCTTTTCAGGGTACAACCAAGTTATGGTTGTTAATTTTCGAGCATTAATTCAAAATACTCTAGGATATTTACTGAGAGAATAACATGTACGGTATATCAATGCATATCAATCATAGCAAGCATATCAATCATCACAAGATGCAATCATAAGAGACAATAGACACACAGAGTTTCCGTGGGGAAAAGCCTAAGGTGAAAAACCCCACAACTTCCTCAGAGATAGATAGAGCAATAGCACAACCAAAGTACAACCCAAGTACACAAAGATAGACTCCTCCTAGCAGCTGATCCTCCTCCTCACATGTGTGCCAATTTCTGAGTGATGGATAAGTGAGTAATGAAGTGATCAAATAGAGAGATCCCGCTCTCTATTTATACTTGTTCTGAGCAGCCTAATAAAACTATGGGGCCGACTTGTCTAACTCAACCTAATAACCCCAGGTTAACTTAATCAAGGCCGACCCCACACATGGTGGTCTAATAACCCATCGGCAAGTTATAACACTTGCGACATTTGTCAATACAAATGACAACACTTCTGTATAGAGGAATAATACATCTCTATAGGAATACAATAAAATACATAGATGAAATACATTCCAAAGTTACATATACATCAACACTCCCTCTTAACTAGGAAGGTATTTCTTGACACAAATCTGCTAACACAAGTCTTATTCTCTGGATCATCATCAGCGAATCATTGTCATCATCACTGCTATTGCTATCTCAATCAATCTTTGATCTACTCATCATAGGAAGTTCTACATAGTCAGTCCTTTTTCATACTAGATGTAGGCCCAACACTTGTAGGTCTTCATCATCACTGGCCATACTATGGAATACTCAGGACTGATTACATGCCTCAACAAAACCTCGAAAGAGAATCCCAGGACTGATTACGAGCACACTACTCAACCTATCAGATCTCCCAGGATCTTTTACATGTTGATATTCACAAAACCTACTCAGAGCATCTCAGGATGTTACGAGCAAACCACTCTACCTGTCTGGATCTCGATAGAGCATCCCAGGATGTTATGAGCACACCACTCTACCTATCCAGATTTTAAAGGATCTTTTCTATGTGAATTTTTGAAAAACCTACTTAGAGCATCCTAGGCTATTATGAGCAAACTGCTCTACTTGTCTGGATCTCGATAGAGCATCCCAGGCTGTTACGATCACACCGCTCTACCTATCCGTATTTTAAAGGATCTTTTCTATGCGAAACTATAGCAAAACCTACTCAGAGCATCCCAGGATGTTACGAGCACATTGATCTACTTGTCTGGATCTCGATAGAGCATCCCAAAATGTTACGAGGACACCGCTCTACCTATCCTTATTTTAAAGGGTCTTTTCTGCGCTACCTATAGAAAAACCTACTCAGAGAATCCTAGGATGTTACGAGCACACCGCTCTACCTTTCTAGATCTCGATAGAGAATCCCAGGATGTTACGAGCACACCGCTCTACCTGTTTGGATTTTAAAGGATCTTTTCTATGCTACCTGCACAACCTATCCACAACAAGAGAGTATCAAACCGATACTCACCATACATCATCCTAATGTACATCATCATAGCATCAATCCGATGCATATCATCTGGAGCAACATCCTACAGCTCGTCATCTGTGATCATCCTAATCATCATCATAGCATCAACCTAATCCATATCATCTGGAGCAACATCCTAATGTTCGTCATCTGTGATCATCCTGATCAAACAGTATATCCATCTGATGCATACAAAGCATTTACCTAATACATATCATCATACATGATCCACCTGATCATACAAATGCATCCATCTGATACATTCATAAGTACATCATCTACTTGATCATACAAGTATCCACCTGATACATATACAAATACATGATCTACCTGATCATATAAGTATCCACTTGATACATATACAAATACATGATCTACCTGATCATACAAGTATCCACCAGATACATATACAAATACACGATCTACCTGATCATATCCCGCATCCAACATGATGCATATACATATACATGATCCAACTGATGCATATACAAAGCGGTAACTGGTGCATCGTCCTGATGCTCATCATCCAACGCTTACATCCACAGCCATGGGAAGGATCTTCCTCTCACCATACTTGGAATGGATCCAGCAGATGTGTCCATCACTTCTTCCTCGAAGTGTCGTCGACTTGAAGAACACCAAGCCTCTCTCTGAAGTATTCGAACTTCACTCTGGCTAGTGGTTTCATTAGTACATCTGCAATCTGCTCATCCGTCGTAACATACAGGAGCTTCACTGCTCCTCTCTGCACCATATACCTGATATAGTGATATTTGATCTCAATGTGTTTCGACCTGTCGTGGAACACTGGGTTCTCAGATAGCTTCACACAACTCTGGTTGTCACAAAAGATACCAGTAGCCTCCAATGGGAGATCAAATAACTCAGACAGTAGCTTCCAGAGCCATACTGCCTCACAACTAGCTGAACATGCTGCAACATACTCTACCTCAGCTATACTCAGTGCTACGCAAGATTGCTTCCTGCTAAACAAAGAGATCACACCTGATCCCATACTGAAGCAGCACCTAGATGTGCTCTTCCTATCTACAGCACTGCCTGCCCAATCTGAATCAACATAACCCTGCAGGTTAAACTTTTGATTCACATCATACTTGAGCCCATAGTCAACTGTACCCTTTAGGTACCTCAAAATATGCTTTACAGCAACTAGGTGAACACCTCTGGGATCCGTCAGGAACTTGTTCAATGTGTTCACTGCAAAGCAAATATCTGGTCTAGTGTTCATCAGGTACATCAGGACCCAATCATCTGACGATACATAGTGACATCAACCGGATCAGATGAAGCATCACACAGAAGCTTCAGGTTTGATTCCATAGGTGTGGCCATGGCCTTACAGTCCATCATTTTGAACCTCCTCAGGATCTCTATTGCATACTTCCCTTGTCCAAGGAAGATACCATCTGCACTCTGCCACACCTCCATGCCTAGAAAATAATGCATCATCCCCAATTCCTTCATCTTGAACTCGGCTGCAAGATTCCTCTTGGTATCGGCAATCAAACTATCATTACCTGTTACAAACAGATCATCCACATACAGAAGTAGTATCACTGGATTTCCTTCCTCAACCTTGTAATAAAGGTTGGAATCTGCTTTACTCTTAGTAAATCCCAAACTGGATTGGAAACCGTCCATCCTACCATACCAAGTCCTAGGAGCTTGCTTCAAGCCATACAAGGCCTTCTTCAATCTGCACACATATGACTCCCTGTCATGTGTTTCAAAACCGAGTGGCTGCTCAACATACACTTCCTCTTCAACTACACCATTCAAGAAAGGTGTCTTGACATCCATGTGGTGTATCTTCCATTTCATCACTGTAGCCATAGCAAGTACTAATCTAATGGAAGTGTACCTGGCTACAGGAGCAAAAGTCTCTTCATAGTCTATTCCCTCTTTCTGAGAGAAGCCACAAGCTACGAATCTTGCTTTGTATTTCTCTATGCTGCCATCTACAGCATGCTTGATCTTGTAGATCCATTTGGAAGTCACAACAGACTTCCCTTCAGGTCTTGGGACTGCATCCCAAATATCATTCTTCATGATCGACTGATCATGGCATTCTTCCATTACTTTGTCCCAGATCCTGGGAACTTCAATATCTTCAATATCTTCAATAGATATCTTTGTTACTGGAACAAATGTTGTAGTCCTTCTTTTGTAGGTGAAGGTATACGATCTTTCCTACAAAACAAGTTAAATTGCATGATTAGAAACATCTCATAGTTTTCAGAACAAATTCTTACACATAAAGAAATATGTCATACAGTCATGCAATTATTTTAGCCAATGCTTCAATACAATATTCATCCATATCCTGTAACTTTCTAAATGCCTTCCAATATCTACCAGAACATTGTTAAGAGTTTGCACTACTCCTAACATGTCAGCATGAGTTTTCATTCTAGATAAGTAGCAATGGAATGTTGTATAGTGCCATAGGCCACTTACCCATCACATTCATATTAGTAGTATACTGTTCATTAATGCATAATACACAACCTAAGTCTAGGAACATAAGCATATACATCATTGAACAACATTATTAAACAAACAAATATGTAAGAAATGACAATTCAAATACTTATCTTTGTTTGGTTGTTGGGTGGACTCCCTATGAATCTTTGCAACTCTATTCTGATGTGGATCGTGAGAAGTGGTCAACTCCCTCTGAATATCTATATCCTTGCAGAAACTACTGGAGTGTGCTCCCTCTTGATCTTTGCTTCCTGTCCTTGAACTTATATCCATCCTAGATCACTATGCATGCTTATGAGTATCATCATTGTGTTATCCTCGAGATCTCATAAATAATCATACATTCATTAGTATACTATCAAAACAAAATGATCTTAAACATGTATAGTCATGATTATTTCAAACACAGATAATAAGCATTATCATTCAAGGTTTCATGGAAGACTTTTCTTACTCATGCATATTCATATTTGACTATAGAACTCTTCTGGTTAGTCATATCATCAATCAAGGTAAGAGACATAATATGCATAAACCCTAGATTACTTAAAATTGTAACTTCATGAGTAATCATTATCAATCATACAAAGTATAAGATCCTTTGATATAGGAAAAACATATTTGGTCATCATATTTGCTAGTTATATCTAGCAATGTTTTCTTATTCTCTTCAATGACCTGCATAACTCATAAGTTAACCTTTGCAAAACCAAATTATACATACCTCTATGTGATCCATGACTATGAATGAATCCTTGTCTTCATGTCACCATAGCATGTTCAGGTTGTCCCTTCAATTTGTACAATCCTCTCTCTTGCTCTCCAAATTATCACTACTGCATCATCTATAGTTTTACCCTTTGGCCACATTAGAACTTGGCCATCTACAAATGCAACCCTCATGCCTTTTGCATCCAATGCAGAGATGGAGAGTAGGTTGTTCTTGAGCCCAAGTACAAATAACACATCTTTCATCTTTAAGGACTTTACAGATTCTAGGTTGTAGGAGGCTTCCCCACTTCCTTTGATAGGGTGTTGATAATCATCCCCAAGTTTCACTTTATGGGGTGATTCATGTTCAGACAGATTTACAAAAAATTCTTTAAACCTAGTAATGTGTTTAGAAGCCCCACTGTCAATTAGCCAATCATTACAACCATGAGAAATAGTACTTGTGAGAGCAGATATTAGAACATACTCTTCTTCACTTGATGAGTCATCATCATCACTTTCTGCTCTAGCTTTCTTCTTGGGAGGTTCATCATCTTTAGCAGCATGAGCATGATATCTTCTTTTGTTATTCTTCTTCTTCTTATTGAAGTTGTTGTTTTTATTCTTCTTGGGACAATTTGAAGCAAAGTGCCCCATTTCATTACATTCGAAACATCAAACATGAGATAGATCTTTCTTCTTGTGATGAGGGTGAGAATGTTTCTTGTTATGAGATTTCTCCCTCTTAAACTTGCTTCCCTTGGTGTGAGATGTGAGAGCTTGATCTTCATTCCCCATATTTTCTTCTCGTGCCACAAGCCTAGCTTCTTCTTGACAGCATTCCTCCCATGGTCTATTGAAAGAGATCAATTTCTTTCTTGCATAGATTCCTTGAATAAAAGAGTCCCATGACCTAGGTAGGCCATTCAGAGTGGTCATAACAACTTCACCATTGTTCACTACTTCATCCACAACTTGAAGATGTTCCTTGATCTGAGAGACCTTGGAGAAGTAAGATTGAATGGTCTCTCTATTCAACAGCTTGACCCCTTTCAATTGATTCCGCAGAGTCATCTTCCGATTTATGTTCTTCCCTTCAAATAGCTTGGTCAAAGAGTCAAACATCTCCTTGGGTGTCTTCAGAGATGACACATGTGGTATGAGATGGTCTTTGATAGAATCAACAATGATTCTCTTTTCTTTGACCAAGTTCTTCTTATGCAATGCCTTATCCTCTTCATCCTCTGGGATAGGGACCTTAGAGCTGTTATAGGTGTCCAATTCATTTTATTCCAAGATTAACCCAATCTTATACTTCCAAGCTCGGAAGTTATTAGCCCCTTCAAACTTATCCTCAAGCTTGGTGTGGTGAGACATCTTAAAGAGTACTTCAAATGGAAATAGAAAAGATTTAGGTCTTATCACTTGATTTGTTGAAAATTGGATCTGGTCCCAGATTAGGGTTTGTGAGAGAAACCCTAAAAATTCAAAATGTGAATTTCAACTTTCTGAAAGGATAGAAAGATGCGCCTTGATGAGCTAATCATCCTGGTGTATTCAGAATTTGAGATCTACAAAGCTTCACCCTTCAGAAATGCCTTTTAGTCTTCCTAGGTTCACTAGGGAGGACCCTAAATTAGGGTTTGAGTTTCCTGGAGATTTAACCAGTCAAAAATCTCGATCCAAAGCTCTAAAATTCGATTTTTCCAAGGAGCTTCCAACTTTGTCTTCAGATTTTATAAATTCCTATTTTTGTGGAAACCCTAATGTTTAGGGCCAAAACTTAAAGTGCTCAGAACGGAATTCTGATTGGACAAAAAGATTCACCTTGTTGAGGAGAGTCAATCTATCATATTGCTTTTCCAAAATCTGTGGAGAGAAACCCAAAAAAAAGAAGCCCTAGCTTCCGCAACTGCACAGTGTCTTCTTCTCATGTTAGCTCTGATACCATGTTAATTTTCGAGCATTAATTCAAAATACTCTAGGATCTCTACTGAGAGAATAACATGTATAGTATATCAATGCATATCAATCATAGCAAGCATATCAATCATCAAAAAATGCAATCATAAGAGACAATAAACACATAGAGTTTATGTGGGGAAAACCCTAAGGTGAAAAACCCCACAACTTACTTAGAGATAGATAGAGCAATAGCACAACCAAAGTACAACCCAAGTACACAGAGATAGACTCCTCCTAGCAGCTGATTCTCCTCCTCACATGTGCGCCACTTTCCGAGTGATGGATAAGTGAGTAATGAAGTGATAAAATAGAGAGATCCCGCTCTTTATTTATACTTGTTCTGAGCAGCCTAATAAACCTATCGGGCCAACTTGTCTAACTCAGCCTAGTAACCCCAGGTTAACTTAATTAGGGCCAACCCCACACATGGTGGTCTAATAACCCATCGGCAAGTTACGACACTTGTGACACTTGTCAATACAAATGACGACACTTCATCCGACATGGAATTTTCTGTTTGAGACTTGGTTTTAAGATGGGACAAACAAAACAAAGATAAGAACCAATATACCAAGTTTCAACACCTCTGGCTGGGGCCTTTCATTGTTACAAAAAAGATGGGTCCTGGTACTATTCGATTACAGACACTGGAAGGAGTTGTGGACACTTATCTAGTGAATGTTTCACTCGTCAAAAATTATTTTGTTTGATCAGGATGATGTACTTGTACATAGGTTTGTTTTCCTATTTCTTTTCTTGATTGGATTGTCTACTTTGTTTTCATTTGTTTGCTTTAAACTCCACACAGTTGGTGTTACTCATTGATCAATTTCTCTCTTGGTGATGATTTCAGCTTGGGTTTTATAACTGTCTACCAGCCATAATTTTGTCCTGTATCGGAGGTTGTTCAACAAAGGGCATACAGCTAATGATTGCAGGACCCTTAATTAATATCTCTCCACAATGGTCATTATCTTACACATGTCTTGTTTGTTTAATTGGGGTCTGGAGAATAGCAGAGTTTCCATTGTCTCATGTTTCATGGTTCAATTTGCATATCATAATAACCTGCCTAGCTTGTTCTGCTTTGGATCCTTTTACAATCACCTTGGTAATAAATCTCTTAATAAATGTAAATTACAAGGTGGGAGGTCTTGCTATCAAGCCAGCCCATTAGGTTCATAGGTGCTAAGCAGAATGACATCTTCACATCAAGCCACCACGCTTGGAAGATGACTATCAGTTTTACTGAGAGTTGGATGATCCTATCATAGGTCGGTCCATTCATGATCAGCAAAGTATTGGTGAGTAACACTACTAATATATGGTCACCAAGCCATGGTAGTGCCTTGTAATTTTCAACCTAATAAAATTTGGTTTGCTCCTTTTTAAAGATTCTTGTGCATATAGGGACAGGGGGGTCTTATTGCAAGCCATCCCTGCCATGATCATGGGTTTAATTTGGACTGAAGCTATCACAATATAGTCACCAAGCCATGGTAGTTGCTTTCAGTATTGCAACTGGAACTCAAGGAGTCTCTTTATCGAGCTGGCTTGATGAGTTTCTGAATTATGCTTGTGAATGGAACTTCTTATATTTGATCACCAAGTTAGGGCAATGGTCTTATATACACAGTCTCTTCTTTTAAATTATAAAAAAAAAGAAAAAGAAAAAAAAGGGAATCTCGTGAATTGTTGCATGTAAATAAAATCTCAATAAATCAAGGTGATGTGTAATTAGGATATCCATGAGAATTTTCAAGTATGTGCCTAAGTTCAACAGAAGCTGCTTCTCCATGATTACATAAAGGTGAAGGATCTCAGTTGTTTCTTCAACCCCCTTATAAGATTTGCATTATTCTCAACATGATCATATATGGGAATTTATTAATTTCATGTTCCATGCTCGTTAACTATCTCTCTTGTGATCATTTTTGGGAAAATTCAGGTTGAAAAAAACTGATGCAGCTAACATGTTTCATTTAGTTGAATTTCATTGCAGAGATAACTGGTTCTTTCCAGCCAACCACCATTTTTTGTGGCCACAACAGATCCCATTCTTAGCTGAAGCACGAGAACCCCCATTTTGAATAAACGCAAAGGTATTTTGGTGAGTGTACTCTGTAAATATGAGAATTTGGGTTCTCACTTGTTTTGATCTCTCACCCATACTTTTGTCCTGTGTGTTTCCCTTTTTCTGGATGATCTCTAACTGTCCGGTTTGTTGAAACCCTCAAATTTTGAGTATTTTACCCTTTTCTTCAATCAACCCGAAACCCGATAGTTAGGAGACCCGAAACCTGCAACCCGACAATTTCGGGTTGCAGGGTGTTTGTTTTGCAGTTTTGGAATTTGGCCAACCCAAAACCCGAAACCCGACGGTTGCGGGTTGCGGGTTCATCTTGTAATAATTTTCGGGAAACCATCATCCCGAAACCTAAAACCTGAAAACCTATAATTGCAGCTTTCGGCTTTCAGGATTTGTCTTTTATTTATTTTTGTTTTTTTGTGCATTCCCGAAACCCGCAACCCGCAATTATCGGGTTGCGGCTTTCGGGAAGTTGTTTTCGGTTTACGAGTGTGTCATTCCCTCATTCCTGAAACCAGCAACCTGTAACTGTCGGGTTGTGGCTTTTGGGAACACGTTTTTTTTTTTTATTGTGATTATTCCCGAAACCCAAAACCCGCAATTGCAGCTTTTGGCTTTTGGGAATTCTTTTTCGCCTTTATCGTTTGCGCTAACCCCGCAACCCACAACCTGCAATTGTCAGGTTGTGGTTTTCGGGATCCCTTAATAAAATTTGTGAATAAAACTTTCGCGCGACCCCGCATCCTACTCTGGTTCATCTCGGTCATTCATTTGTTTTCATCCTACAGTCATCTTTTAATCTGGTAAATATAATAAGTAGGGTTTTTCCATTTTATTTTGTCATATTACTGCTCGAAAATTATCTCCTTGCATTGAGGATTGTGCTACAGGAATTCCTGTCAAAGGATGTTTCTACTGTTTTGCAGTTACTCTTGGTTGGATTGTTGCCTTTACTGCACCTGTGTTCGTTAGCTCTGGCTTTGTATTCGACATCCTTTTGCCATTGTTTCAACTCCTTAAGATTCTATATCATTACACATGTTTAAGTCTGAAAGGTTGATTCATTTATTCTGTTAAATCAGGTCACCCAGATCCAATATGATACGTGCAAAAGGGTTGCTAGTCTGCATGCTGAAGCTCTTGTTTGAGTCTTTTCGTAGTTAGCCTTATAGCCATAATTTCCATTTTGGGTCACAAATTTGAAGTCATGATGGCCGATGTGAAAATACTTGTAATAATGAGCTTTTCAAAGCAGTTTAAGTTGTGCCATCTCTGGTTGGTTGTGTACTTTAACACAGGTTTAGATCCAACTGATGCTTGTTTTCACTCGTTTCATTACAGTTTGGATAATTGCAATGAATTGGTTGTACAATTTGAATCATTACCATTTGTCCTGCTTAATTATTGTCATCTGATCGGTTGGCCTTAAATTGGCGACAAACATGAAACCTTTAGCTCGTCCTTTGTGTTCTTTAAGGGAGAAATTTTTGTGTGATAATCTTGTAAGCCTCCTTCTGAACGTGTCTGATAAAAGCAGTATGCAGACAGGTAATGAATCCCCCAATGCCCATTTTAAAGATGAAGAACTCTTTCCCTTATTATATCAAGAACCTATGTCACCACCTTTTGATGTAGGTGTTCCTGATTTAAGTAGCGATAGCAGTGAAGAAGATTATGAGGCTCTGTCTATTTGCATGCAATTCCCTGATACGAAAGAGAAGAAAGTTCCCAAGGAACTGGATGACCGTGATGATGATGTTATACAAGATTTTATAATCAATCAAGAACCTGATGTTTTGTCGACTTCTCCTGAAGTAAATCCTTTAATGGATTTTTCTGTTTTTGACAATATAGTCTCTGATCCAGAAGTTCCCACGACAGATTCTCTACAAGACAAATCGTCTTTTGCTAATAATGAGCAAGTTGGGGTGGAATTCTGTTGTGCTGCGAGGATATTTTTGATTAAAAAATGCATCTTTAATAAACTATTTTGAAAGATTGTAGAAATCATGTAGACCGAGGAATGGAAAGATTTCTTGGATCGGTAGTTTTGATCCAATTTTTGTAATCTCAGTTTTCTAGGGATCTCCATTTTTGGACTCTGTTGTAATTATTTAAAGAAAGATACCTCTCGTAGTTAGGGGTTGGTAATTTTGGAGTTGTAAGTCAGCAGAAGACTAGACTGGAGATACTCTGTTAAGCAGATCTTTTTTATAATTTATGTACAAGACCTCTTCATATAGTAAAGTTATCTTTTAATCTATCTTCTGTTATCCCTCAAATTTATTTGAGAAGTTATGATTTATGCTTGAAATTGTCATCTGTTATGTATCTGATCTTTTGCTAAACATCTGTTAATGCGCAAATCTATTGTATTGATTTCTCTATATGACTAGTTTATGTTTCAAAGTACTTCATTGAGTTTTTTCAATACAAGTACTTTCATGTTTTATTTCTGCAAATGATTCGATGCTTATAAATTTATATAACCATTGTTAATTTTTAAACTAGCAGAGTGATTACAGACTGGATCTTGAATGAGCCTGAATACTTGAAAGATTGTCATTTGATTTTCATTAACTGATAATAATTTAAGTTAACAAGTAATATAACTGAAGACATTTCTGTTGAAGCTGTTCAATAACTTGTTTAATGATATCTCAACACCAATCTGCACATAAACAAGCTTTCATTTTAGAATAGGATTGACTTAGACTAGTTTCCCTTTTCTAAAATAGGTTAGGTTAGCTTTGTATTACGATATCCACACCTTAGTTTTCCTTGACTGGAAAACTGATCTTATAGGTCAACTTATTTACTCTTAGAGTGCCAGCGGAGGCCTAATATCTGTGGAGGATCACCACACCAAACAGGTTGGGGATAGAACTACCCTTGCACAGGGTCTTTCGAAGCCTTTCAACTTGGGTTTTCTTCCTCTGTTGAGTGTCTTGGAACATTCCAACACCTTTTTCATCTAATCTACACAACCGAGGCATCAACAAATCCCAAGAAGGGGCTCTGATACCAATGTAATATATGTATCTGGATATTCTCATGTTGTGATCATTTTTGAATCACAAAATACTATTCAAGTGAATATTCAACCAATAGAAAAAAACTCAATTTGGAAAGAATAAATAATATTGAATATATATTGATGAGATATGATTACATTACAATTTGATGGACCATTTAAATATGTTCTTATGTTCATTTTCAATGGAAATGTACATCTCTATCTATTCAATTAATTACATATATCTATTTTATTTAATATTTGTTTAATTACTTTTTTTATTATTTAATTAATTTTTTATTTATATGTTTATATATTATTTTATTTGTTACAATCCCCTATCTCATTATTTCATTATGTTGAATCCAATTGCACCGTTTTCTCATCATTTTAAGCATTTTTATGGTTTACTCCCTCACTTCTCGGTGGCAAACCCTGAAATTGAATTATTTTACTTTTTAGTAACATCGGATCTAAAGTTAAGTTAATTCAAGGAAGCCTCATATAAATAAGGCTTCTAAATTGTATTTGTAAACATGGACAAGGGTTCAAACATGTGCTTTTTTCTATTATCTTGTTCTATTATAGATTTTGAGTGGTCCACACCTCTCTCTTTGGCTTGTGATGAACCTTGGATGGTGAATGGCGAATTTTATTTGATTTCTACTACCTTGCAAGGTTGACCCTAAGAATGGTTGTAATAAATCATGGCGAAGGAAGGACCTAAGAAGTATATATTTCTCTCTTTCTTGGTTGATGTTGGTAATATCTCTCCATTTTCTTGTTTGACATTTCTCTTGCACCTTGGGAAAGATAAATTAAGGGTTTTTTATCGATATTTTGTCAAATTTGTTTAAGAATTGTTTGAGGGTACCTTCCTCTTGAAGGAGCTCTCCATTGTGGCCTTGGAGTTCATTTTTTTTCCATAATTTTGGTTTTTGTCTACTTTGACCTAGTATTGGGTTAATATCCTCTTTCCCTAGTTTGTAAATCATGGGTAGATCTTAAATAGCCAATTGAGTAGGGACATTGACCTTTCTCTCTAATCACCCAAGGTTGAAAATACTAAGGTCACAACCCCGGGCTTCTCTTGCACTCTTTGTTGTCAAAATTCTCTTGTACATTTATTATATATATATAATATTAGCAAATCCCTAAAAATTAGAAAATACATAGCTCAAAAAACCTTGGAAATTAAAAATTTTGTTCCCACAAAAAGTTGCACCCTAGTTGAACTAATGGTGGAGACCCTATTTGATATTTTGATATTTGTGTCGACTAGGGTTTTCTATTATAGATCTATTATTGCAGGTACAACATGTATATCAATGAATTTTGCTAAGTTTGAGGGCGTGAAAAGTGGGTTTTTAGGCCTATTTTGACCCTCAAGCGGTTGGAGATTCATTGGAGCTCATGTTAAGAGGAACCAAAATTTATTTGAGGGTTTTTAAAAATCTCATATCATATCGGATATCCTATTTTAAGAACTTCTTTCATACCTCTCCTTTGTTAAATTTTGAGCATTAGTTCACAATACTCTAGGATCTTCACTGAGAGAATAACATATACAGTATATCAATGCATGACAATCACAATAGGCATGACAAGCATCACAAGAATCAAAAGCATGAGAGACAAGAGACACAGAGTTTCCATGGGGAAAACCCTAAGGTGAAAAACCCCACAACTTCCTCAGAGATAGAGAGAGCAATGGCTCAACCAAAGTAAAACCAAAATACACTGAGATAGTCTCCTAGTAGCAGATGATCCTCCTCCTCACTAGTGCGCCACTTTCTGAGTGAGAGAGATATAACTTTTCGAATGATCTAAATAGAGATCACCTGATCTCTATTTATACTAACCTGTTTTCCCAGTGACCTTATGGGGCCTACTTGTCTAGCTAGGTACATCCACATTATAATATATATTTCAGGGCCGACCCCACACATGGTGGTCTAATAACCCATCGGCAAGTACACACACTTGCAACACTTGTCAATCCACATGACGACACTTCCTTATAGAGGAACAACACATCTCTAATAAGGGTACAATAAATATATATGAAATACATAGATGAAATACATTCTGAAGTTACATATACATCAACACTCCCTCTTAACTAGGAAGGTATTTCTCGACACATATCTGCTAGACAAGTCTTCTTCTCGAAATCACCATCATCGACGCATCGTCATTGTCATCGTCAATGCTGCTGCTATCTCAACCAATCTCTGACTCTACTCGTCATAGGAAGTTCTACAGACCCAGTCCTTTTTCATACTGGATGTAGGCCCACCACCTGCAGGTCTTCATCATCACTGGCCATACTGTGGAATCCTCAGGACTTATTACGTGCGTCACAAAACCTCGAAAGAGCAGCCCAGGCTGTTACGAGCACATGGATCTACCTATAGGATCTCCCAGGGCCATATTATATGTGACCTCACCACAAAACCTCGCAAGAGCATCCTAGGCTGTTATGAGCACACAGCTCTACCTATAGGATCTCCCAGGGACAGATTATATGTGGTCACCACAAAACCTCGCAAGAGCATCCCAGGTTGTTACGAGCACACAGCTCTACCTAGAGGATCTCCTAGGGACAGATTATATGTGGTCATGGCAAAACCTCGCAAGAGCATCCCAGGACTTATTATAGGCACACAGCCCAACCTATTGGATCTCCCAGGGACATATTAAATGCCATAGGAGAAAACCTCGAAAGAGCATCTTCCAGATATCCTAGGGCCAGATTATATGCCATAGGAAAAACCTCAAAAGACTATCTACAGATCTCCCAGGGCCAAATTATATGTCCTCCTAGAGAAAAACCTCGAAAGAGCATTTGCCAGATATCTTAGGGCCAAATTATATGCCATAGGAAAAACCTCTAAAGACTTTCTACAAATCTCCTAGGGCCAAATTATATGCTCATCTGCACAACCTGATCCACGGCCATAGAGTATCAACCTGATACTCACCATACATCATCCTGATGTACACATGATCATCCTGATCATCATCACTGCAACATCTTGCTGCATGTCATTTGGAGCAACATCTTGAAGCTCGTCATCCATGATCATCCTGATCATACAATGCATCTACCTGATGCATACCAAGTATCTACCTGATACATATCATCATACATGATCCACCTGATCATATAGTGTATCCACCTGATACAAATACAAATACATGATACATATCACCATACATGATCCACTTGATTATACAATGTATCTACCTGATACATATACAGATACATGGTCCAAGCATCCAACATGATGCATATACAAAAATACTTACACATGATCCAACCGATCATATCCAGCATCCAACATGATGCGTACATACATATAAATGATCCAAATGATCATATCCACCATCCAACATGATGCGTACATACATATAAATGATCCAACTGATCATATCCATCATCCAACATGATTCGTACATTCATATATAAATGATCCAACTGATCATACAAAGTAGAAACCAGAACATCATCCCGATGCTCATCATCCAGCGCTTACATCCACAGCCATGTGAAGGATCCTGCTTCCAACATGCTTGGAATGGCTTTAGCAAATGTGTCCATCACTTCTTCCTCGAAGTGTCATCAATCTGAAGAACACCAAGCCTCTCTCTAAAGTACTCGAACTTCACCCTGGCTAGTGGCTTCGTCAGCACATCTGCAATCTGCTCGTCCATCGCAACATACAGGAGCTTCACAGCTCCTCTCTGCACCATATCCTTGATATAGTGATATTGGATCTCTATATGTTTTGACCTATCATGAAACACTGGGTTCTCAGACAGCTTCACACAACTCTGGTTATCACAGAAGATACTAGTAGCATCCAACGGGAGATCAAATAACTCAGACAGTAGCTTCCGTAGCCATACTGCCTCACAACTAGCTGAACAGGATGCAAAATACTCTTCCTTAGCTGTACTCAGTGATACGCAGGACTTCTTCCTTCTAAACCAAGAGATCACACTAGATCCCATACAGAATCAGCACCCAGATGTGCTCTTCCTATCTGTAGCACTGCCAGCTCAATCTAAATCAATATAACCTTGCAGGTTAAACTTTTGATTTGCTTCATACTTGAGCCCATAATCCACTGTACCCTTCAGGTACCTTAGAACATGCTTTATAGCAACCAGGTGAAAACTCCTTGGATCTGTCAAGAACTGACTCAATGTGTTCACCGCAAAGCAAATATCTGGTCTCATGTTTGTCAAGTACATCAAGGACCCAATCATCTAACGATACATAGAGACATCAACCGACTCAGATGAAGCATCACATAGAAGCTTCAGATTCAATGCCATAGGTGTGGCCATGGACTTGCAATCCATCATCCCGAATCTCTTCAGGATATCTACTGTGTACTTCCCTTGACCAAGGAAGATCCCACCTACACTCTGCCACACCTCCACACCTAGGAAATAATGCATCATTCCCAAATCTTTCATATCGAACTCTGGAGCAAGCTTCCTCTTCATATCTGCAATCGATCTATCATCTCTTGTTACAAATAAGTCATCCACATACAAGAGTAGAATCACAAGATTCCCTTCCTCAACATTGTAGTAGAGGTTGGAATCCGCTTTACTCTTGGTAAAGCCCAAACTAAATAGGAAACTGTCCATCCTACCATACTAGGTTTTGGGAGCTTGCTTCAAGCCATACAAGGCTTTCTTCAATCTGCACACATATGACTCCCTGTCATGTATCTCAAAATCGAGTGGCTGCTCCACATATACTTCCTTTTCAACTACACCATTCAAGAAAGCAGTCTTGACATCCATCTAGTGTATTTTCCATTTCATTGCTGCAGCCATGGAAAGTACTGTTCTAATGGAAGTATACCTGGCTACAGGTGTAAAAGTTTCTTCATAATCTATTCCCTCTTTCTGAGAGAAGCCACGAGCTACGAATCTTGCCTTGTATTTCTCTACACTGCCATCTGCATCATGCTTGATTTTTTAAATCCATTTGGAAGTCACAATAAACTTCTCTTTAGGTCTTGGTACAACATCCCAAACATCATTCTTCATTATTGATTGGTATTCCTCAACCATGGAATCCTTCCATTCTTTCTTTTACGCTACTTCTTCATAACTGGAAGGCTCTTTGTTCATAATGTCATAGAGTAAAGCAACATAGCTGGTATGTGATCTGGTTCTCTTATTTGCTCTGTGTTCTTCTTCTGGAATGCCAAATATTTCTGCATCTTGAATGAGCTCTCTAGCCCATGCAGGTTTCCTCTTGTCAGAGTTATCCTCACGGAGTGGATCTATAGGTTTTTGTGGATCTTCAAACTCACTAACAACTTCTGGAACTGCTTCAGTCATGGTAGTGTCTTGAAATCTAGTTTCTTTAGGTTCTTCATAACTTCGATAGGTGCCTTCCTTGATTTGATGAATGCTGAGTTTTTATCAAATGTTACATCCCTGCTAACATCAATCTTCTTGAACCCTGGAAAGTATATTCTGTAAGCCTTCGAGATTTCACTATAACCCACAAAGATACCCTTCTTTCCTGAAGGATCTAGTTTAGTCCTCTTTTCCTTTGGGACATGAGTGTATACTGGACAACCAAATATTCTGAGATGGCTGACTTCAGGTTTCTTACCAGAAAAGACCTCTTCTGGTGTCTTGTTGTCCAATATATTGTGGGGTGTTCTATTTTGCACATATACAGCTATTCTAGCTGCTTCTGCCCATAGATGCATAGGTAGATCCTGGTCATGCAACATTGCCCTTGCTGCTTCCATGATAGTTTTGTTCTTCCTTTTTGTAACTCCATTTTGTTGAGGATTATAAGGAGCAGTCAACTCCCTCTTAATCCCTGAATCACTACAAAGCTTCTTGAAGTCACCTGAGGTGAATTATCCACCATTGTCGGATCTGAATGTATTGATCTTCTTGTTAGTTTGATTCTCCATCAAGGTTTTAAATTCCTTGAACTTATCAAACACCTCATCTTTGTTCTTCAAGAAGTATACCCAAGTCTTCCTGGAGAAGTCATCAATAAATGAGACATAGTAAACATACCCACTAAGAGAACTGGATGACATAGGACCACATACATCTGAGTGGATGATTTCCAGGATATCTTTGGCCTTGCTTTCACTGCTTGGGAAAGCCTTCTTAATGTTCTTACCTTTTGCACATCCTTTGCAAACACCTTCATGTTTGGTCTTGATTTCAGGAAGACCTTCTACAGCCTTTCTTGCAATTGGAAGTGCCCTATAGTGCATATGAGCAAGTCTTCTATGCCAAAGTTCACTTGGATCCATGGATTCATGCATCATGGCATGTTCAGGTTGTCCCTTCAATTTATACAATCCTCCCTCTTGCTCTCCAATCACTACTGCATCATCTATGGTATTTCCCTTTGGCCACATTGGGACTTGGCCATCCACAAATGCAACCCTCATACCTTTTGCATCCAATGTAGAGATGGAGAGTAAGTTCTTCTTGAGCTCAGGTACATAAATGACTCATTTCATCTTCAAATATTTTCTAGAATCTAGGTTGTAGGAGGCTTCACCACTTCCTTTGATTGGGTATTGATAATCATCCCCAAGTTTCACCTTATGGGGTGATTCATGTTCAGATAGATTCACAAAAGATTCCTTAAACCCAGTCATGTGTTTGGAAGCCCCACTATCAATCAACCAATCATTACAACCATGAGAGATAGTACCTGTGAGAGCAGAGATTAGAACATACTCTTCTTCACTTGATGAGTCATCATCACTTTCTGCCCTAGCCTTCTTCTTTGGAGGTTCATCATCCTCGGCAGCATGAGCATGGAACTTTCTTTTGATGCCCTTCTTCGTCTTGTTGAAGTTGTTGTTATTATCCCTTTTGTTCTTGGGACAATCTGAAGTAAAGTGACCCTTCTCATTGCATGTGAATCATCTGAGATCCTTCTTATTCTTTTGATAGGATCTTTTGTAGCGAGAGTGCTCCTTCTTGGGCTTGCTTCTTTTGGTGTGAGTTGCGAGAGCTTGATCTTCACCTCCCATCTTTTCCTCACAAGCTACAAGTCTAGCTTATTCTTGAGAGCATTCCTCCCATAGTTTACTAAAAGAGATCAATTTATTTCTTGGGCAGATTCCTTGAATAAAGGAGTCCCATGACCTAGGTAGGCCATTCAGAGTGGTCATAACAACTTCACCATTGTCCACTACTTCATCCACATCTTCAATTTGCTCCTTGATCTGAGAGACCTTGGAGAAGTAATATTAAATGGTTTCTCCATTCAGCATCTTGACCCCTTTCAATTGATTCCACAGAGTCATCTTCCGATTTATGTTCTTCCCTTCAAATAGCTTGGTCAAAGAGTCAAACATCTCCTTGGGTGTCTTTAGAGAAGACACATGGGGTATGAGATGATCTTTGATAGAATCAACAATGATTCTCTTTGCCTTGAGCAAGTTCTTCTTATGCAATACCTTGGCCTCTTCATCCTCTGGGATAGGGATGTCTTCTTTTATATATGAGTCCAACTCATTCTCTTCTACGATTAACCCAATCCTATACTTCCAAGCTCGGAAGTTATCATCCCCTTCAAGCATATCCTCAAGCTTGGTGTGGTGAGACATCTTAAAGAGTACTTCAAATGGAAATAGAAAAGATTTAGGTCTTACCACTTGAAATGCTGAAAACTGGATCTGGTCTCGGATTAGGGTTTGTCGGAAAAACCCTAAAAATTCAAAATGTGAATTTCAATTTTTTGAAAGGATAGAAATATGCGCTTTGATGAGCTGATCATCCTGGTGCATTCAGAATTTGAGATCAACAAAGTTTTACCCTTCAGATTTTCCTTTTTGTCCTCCCGGGTTCACTGGGGAGAGCCCTGAATTAGGGTTTGAGTTTCCCGGAGAACTACCCTGCCAAAAATCTCAATCCAAAGCTCTAAAATTCGATTTTGGCAAGGATCTTCTAGCTATGTCTTCAGATTTCAGAAATTCCTATTTTTGTGGAAACCCTAATATTTAGGGCCAAATCTGAAAATGCTCAAAATTGAATTTTGATTGGATAGATAGATTCTCCTTGATGAGTAGAGTCAATCTACTATACTGCTTTTCCAAAATATGTGGAGAGAAACCCAATAAACAAGAAACTCAAGTTTCCATCACTGCAAAATGTCTTCTTCTCAGGTTAGCTCTGATACCATGTTAAATTTTGAGCATTAGTTCACAATACTCTAGGATCTTCACTGAGAGAATAACATATACAGTATATCAATGCATGACAATCACAATAAGCATGACAAGCATCATAAGAATCAAAAGCATGAGAGACAAGAGACACAGAGTTTTCGTGGGGAAAACCCTAAGGTGAGAAACCCCACAACTTCCTCAGAGATAGAGAGAGCAATGGCTCAACCAAAGTACAACCAAAATACACTAAGACAGTCTCCTAGTAGCAGATGATCCTCCTCCTCACTAGTGCACCACTTTCTGAGTGAGAGAGATATAACTTTCCGAATAATCTAAATAGAGATCACCTGATCTCTATTTATACTAACCTGTTTGCCCAGTGACCTTATGGGGCCGACTTGTCTAGCTAGGTACATCCACATTATAATATATATTTCAGGTCCGACCCCACACATGGTGGTCTAATAACCCATCGGCAAGTACACACACTTGCGACAATTGTCAATCCACATGACGACACTTCCTTATAGAGGAATAACACATCTCTAATAAGGGTACAATAAATATATATGAAATACATTCCGAAGTTACATATACATCAACATCCTTCACCATATTTCTTATCCCCCCTAGCCTACTATACAAGGCACAATCCATATTGTAAGGATGACATTGTTATGACTGATTTTAATAAATTTTTATGAGATATATTAACTGTTGAAATCCTATAACATCCATACCAATTTGACGTTATATTTTTTGGTATCCATGATAAATATTTTTAACTCCACCCTCTCTTTTAGTGATATTTATACTTCATTGTTTTGACTCCATAAGGCATTGGTCTTTGTCGAGAGGTTTGTTGCGAAACATGTTTGTGTATTGTCTAAATTATCACAAATAATCATTCACCAAGTTATAGGGACTCCCCCTTGGTCTTAGGAATGACCTAAAATGTTCAAGATGCTAGGATATGGTGACAATGTGCTCTAGTTTCTCTTATTCTTACCACTCATCGCACTTTGATCTGTGACTTTATCGTCGAGCTAAAATTTTGACTGGTAACACTATGCATAAATAAAGAGGTAGGAATTTATTTCTAAATGGGTAGACGGGTATAACTAGATAAAAAAATTGACTCCATGTATGTGGATCCAAACTAATGAAACATAATCCTATGTGCATCAATAAAGTTGTACGACTTTCTTCCTAAAGCGAAAAAAGTGTATGACTCAATCATAAATATTTTCCCATGCATGTAGATTGAAATTGATTAAACTTAGTTGTATGGATTTTAATATGATCATAAATTCATCATTTATACTATTGCAAATCATTTGTGGTCATATGGAGGTAAGTGTTAATATGTGCCATTAAATATGTAATTAGTGATATAATGGTAGTGCTTATATGGATCCAATTGAAATAAATCTATGTGGGGCTTTAGGAACTTATACTAACCTAACTTAAATCAATATATGGGGATCATACATATGGTGACAATGAAATATATTTTCAGCCTCTCTAAGGTACATCTTAAGAAATTCTAGATGAAAATTCTAAGTTGTAGAAATAAAGAAAATAATTTGTTTCCCTTGAGTGGTTGGATTTGGGCCACAAAGAAGCTAGTCTTCTTTGCAACCCATAGTGGAAATTGAGAATGATGTAATAAACATAGTTAAGTGTGTTAAAATGTATTAGAACATATTATGTAAATAGGTAGGTCCTTTCCTTATCAAATGAACCTCCTGTCTAATACAAAGTGCCTTATTTCTGAGCAACTTCTTGTCTTTCATTTATTTGGCCCCACACTCTTCAAGTTTCCTTTTCCCTCTCTTCAAGTATCCTTCATGCACTATGTTCATGCTCCATTCCACTCCCATCTGTCATGATTTTGCTTTACACCCTAACTACTGCAACATTCACGCTCCCTCGCACGCTTCCCATCTGCGCCATAGCTCCTCTAGCCTTCACTCTCCACTCTGACGCTTCCCATATCTTGCAACATTCACCTCCACTCCTGCATTATTCACCTGATCCCTAGCTCCTCCATCCTTCACGCCTTCCCTGCAATCCATTCCCACGCAGGAACCTGCACCATAGCTCCTCCATCATCCACGCAGTCCATGCCCTCCATTCTCACGCAGCCTGTTGCGCCCTTCCAGCTCTAGCATCCACGCTTTCCCTTTTTCCTCCACTCTCACGTAGCCTGTTGTGCCCTAGTAGCTCCAGCATCCATGCTTCCCCTTTTCCTCCATTCTCATGCTGTCTCTGCACCTTACCTTCTGCCAAAAAACTTCACGCCTTCTGCACCCATTTCTGGAAATGCCGCTATCCCCTTGTCTTCATAGGAATGCGACTAACTGGGATGGATGAGTAGCTCCTAATATTTGCTGCATTTCTTCTCTCTTGATCATGACATATCAATTGGTATAAGAGCTCCTAGATCCGAAGAAGAAGCAATAGAAGAGCCAGCTGCATTAAGGTTTTCAAACATCTTTTTTTTTCGAGTTTTATGATTCACAAGTAGATCTCAAACCCTTCTCAAGGTTTTCTACAGTTGATGGTGGATTCACAGATCTTCTTTCCATAATAGCCCACAGATCTCCACCATAGAGAGGAGATTCCCAAATCTTCATGAACACAGATCTCTCCCTCTATTCAAGCTATTGTTCCTTAAGCCTTCAACCCTAGTGCATTGTGACTTTGTTTTTAGCTTACTCTACAAGATACCTGCTAGAAGAGATCCTTTGGCCACCGATTCTGATTCTACTACCTCTAATCTAGTCCAGGACCTTGCATATTCTTTGAATGAGTTAATGAGAATCCAACAACACACCCACCCTGACCCATTCCAGTTAGATACTAGGCTCCAACCACCTAAGTTCACAGGACAAACCAATGGAGAAGTTGTGGAGTCATGGATCTGGAGCCTTTCTGCCTATTTCAGGACTTGCATAGGCCTTACCAAGGAGAGAAAGCTTCAGATTGCAAAATTACAGTTGTAAGGACTTGCTCAAACATGATGGGACATAGAGAAAGAAAATGCCACCTTGGTAATATACATTGGAGCTTTAGCAGAGTCTTCTTCTTCTCAATCGATCAGCACTTGGGCTCGCATGTGCGAAGCACTGAGAGATCAGTTTTACCCACCTGAGTATCTTCAATCCTTATGGATCCATTGACACCAACTCTGCCAACTTCCTATATAAGGAGTATAATCCTATATTGAATACTTCTCCAAGCTTCAACTTCAACTCCACATTCCAGACCCAGAAGAGGTATTAATCCTTAAATTTAATTCTGGTTTATTGGTTCAGTTCCGTAGAGAAGTTGAGTTATTTAAAAATTCTACATTGGATAAATATTTTCGAAGAGCATTGGCAGTGGAAAGAAAGGTGGCTCCTTGGGGTTGTACTCTTCAATCCCATCCCAACCAGAATCCATCTACTTCACAAATTACCATACCCAATACTGCATCCCGCCTTCCCTCCACTCGTCCTACCAATCAAAAGGCCAATCCACCATGGTGTTCCTTCCACAAGACTAATTCCCACAACACTTCATATTGTCGAGTTTTAAAATCTCTCAAAACCAACAAAACTCTCTTTACAGAAACTATTTCATCCCAACCTATAGAGGACATTGCTGAGGTTTCTCTTGAGAATCCTACTGAAGTAGATCCCTCATTGATATTAATGACATCTAAAGATTCCAACTTGTCTACCTTACCCCTCTTTACTCATAACTGCCAAATCAGAAATTCTTTGGCCTTGCTCATCATGGATAACGACAGTCAGAAAAATTTGGTTTCACAAGAGCTAGTCCAGTGCCTCCACATACCCACTACTCCTCATCCAAAACCATATCATCTAGGATGGATCCAAAAGGATGGTCCCGGCCTATTGGTTTCTCATCAATGCCTCGTAACATTTTCCATCGGATAATTTAGATACTCTGTACTATGTGAGGTATCTCCATTAGATTGTGCTGACCTACTTCTTGGCCTCCCTTACCATGACCAACGAAATGATATTTATACAGCCAAATATTGCCAGTATAAACTTACCAAGTATGGACACACCTATATCCTTACCATGGCCCCACCCAAACCCATGCCAACAAAGGAAAAAATCCCTCATGTCCATCTCAACCGGTGCATCTCTCTTTGTCTTGTCTAGCCCATTCAACCAAAAAACACCACTCATCCCATCCCAAAATCCATGTCTCCTCTCATACAAGAATTTGTTGATGTTTTCCAACCCCCTACTGAACTCCCCCGCCCTCACCACATAAGCCATTCTATTAACCTCATCCTGGGTAGTGCGTTACCCAATGCAACTACATACTGCCTTGCCCCACGAGAAACAAAAGAAATTGAAAAGCAGTTGACAAAACTAATCGACTCAGGACACATTCAACCATCCTCTTCTCCTTGTGCTTCCCCAGCCTTCATTATCCCCAAGAAAGACACCCCAGAAATGTGCCAGGTCACTGATTATCGATCCCTTAACAAGGCCACGGTGAAGAACCGCTACCCCCTACCCCGGATTGAGGAGTTACTGGACACCCGACAAGGTGATAAATGGTTCACTAAGCTGGATTTGACAGCAAGATACCATCAGGTTCGAATGAACCCAGCTGATGTTTGGAAGACAACATTCAAGACCAAGTTTGGTCTCTTCGAGTGGAAGGTCATGCCTTTTTGCTTGACTAATTCTCTAGCCACCTTCATGAGGATCATTAATAATATTTTCAGGAATCAATTGGGTCACATTGTGATTATATATTTAGATGAAATTCCGATCTTTAGTAAATAAGGGGAAACACATCTTCAAAATGTTCGACAAGTTCTCGAAATACTCAGAGAACACAAGTTGTAGGTTAAAGAAAAGAATTCTTATTTTGGCCAGTGTTGAGTTCCATACTTGGGCTTTTTGGTTGACTCAGAAGCTATTCAGCTTGATCCTTCCCTCATCAAAGAATTGACATAGTGGCCAACACCTTCTTCGGCCAGCGAGTTAAAAATATTCCTCGGTGACATAAATTTTTATCGTAATTTTGTTCTACATTTCTCTCATATTGTTCATCCTTTGCATCAGCTATCCAATAGCACTTCAACCTTTGTTTGGAATGAAGAAGCCACCCTCAACTTTGTTCGTCTCAAGGAAGCTCTATGCTCAGCTTCAATATTGCATTTTCCAGACCTCTCTCAACCATTTGAGATTGAGTCAAATGCCTCACAATATGTTATTGGAACCGTGCTTAAACAGGGAGGACATCCTATTGCTTATCACTCAGAATCTCTTTCAGATGCTTAGAAAAACTATAGCACCTATGACAAGGAATTCTACATTCTAGTGCAAGCTCTTAAATAATGGCGCCATTATTTGTTGGCAAATGAGACTATTCTACATACATACCACCATCCACTGATTTTCATTAATGCCCAATCCAAGATACAGGAACAAAGGCATCTTAAATGGGAATCCTACATTCAGCAATTCCATCTAGTTATTAGATACAAGAAGGGCACCTCTAACAAGATGGTTGATCTGCTCAGCAGGACACCCACTCCAGTGCTCCAACTACTAGAGGTTCAATGTGCTACCTATTATGCATGGAAAGATAAGTATGCTATTCACCCATACTTTCAACAAACATGGGATGCATTATAGGACCCTACAGTCATCAATCAGACTCGATTTTGGACTACACCATCCATAATGGATGGCTCTACAAGTTAACTTTGCTATGTGTCCCACATTCTGATGATCGTCTATTGTTGATTAAAGAATATCATGCATCTGCATGTGAAGGCCACTTTGGTAGCACTAAGACCATTCAACACCTCCAACGCCATTTCTATTGGCCTTCTCTTTAACCTCAAGTAGAGATATTCATAAGAGCCTACACCTTATGTTCTCAATCTAAACCATCAAATAGAAAGCATGGCTTATATATACCACTTTTTCTACCTTCCAGGCCATGGGAATCAATTTCTATGGATTTCCTAAGTGGACTACCCACCACCCAATGAAAACATGATTCCATTTGGGTGGTAGTATGTCATTTCAGCAAAATGGCCCTTTTCATGGCTTGCACAAAGACCAATACAACCTCTCAAAAAGCATAATTATATTTCCAACATGTGTGGCCTCATTTTGGCCTACAAAGCAACATCATTTCATATTGAGACTCATACTTCCCGAGTTCCTTTTGGAAGGCACTCTGGGCACTACTTATATGTCAGCTTAAATTCTCAACAACCTTCCACCCTCAAACAGACGGCCAAACAGAGGTAGTCAACCGCATGCTAGTACATGCTCTCCGTACTAATTTTGGACGTAGAAAACAATGGGATAATTATTTACATATTCTCCAACATAGCTACAACAGGGCCACACACTTTGATAGAGTTTTTTCTCCTTTTGAAGTATGTTTAGGATTCCAACCAGCTTATCCAGCTGAGCTTCCAGTCACATTGGACCCCGAGGGTACAGATCATCAGCAAAAATAACAATACTCAGCTCAAATATTTCTTCAACAAATTTCCCATTGCCACACTCAGGTCACGAAAGCTCTAAAAGCAGCTCAAGCACGCACAAAGCAAAGGCATGCCAAACATAGGACATCCATTTCCTTTTAACCTAGAGACTGAGTTTGGTTACATTTGGATAAGAAACGCTTCAAAGGACAACATCATATACTACATCCACTTTGATATGGTCCCTACACAATTCTGGAAAATATTGGGGAAAATTCCTATCAGTTGGACCTCCCTCCTCAACTCAACATCCACAATTTCATCAATGTCCATCATCTAAAATTATTTGAGCCTCCACTTTTTGATGAACCAACCAAAATTACACATCATGTGGAAAATATTCCGGACATCCAACTTCCTTTGTCCAGGGATACTATCATCGACACCAAGACTCGTTCTACTCACCACTGGGCTTACACCTCCTACCTCCTGGCACGCGAAGGATAGACTCCAGCTCAAGCAAAGTGGATGACATCTGAGATAATGCAAATGTGGTTTCCTCATCTTCTCATGGAAGTAGGGATGCTTCCAGATCTAAACAGGGAGGAATTGGGCCACAAAGAAGCTAGTATTCTTTGCAACCCATAATGGAAATTGAGAATAATATAATACACATAGTTAAGTGTGTTAAAATTTATTAGAACATATTATGTAAATAAGAAGGTCATTTTCTTATAAAAGGAACCTCCCATCTAATACAAGGTGGGCTTATTTCTAAGCAAATACTTGTCTTTCATTTATTCAGCCCCAACACTCTTCAAGCTGCCCTTGCCCACTCTTTAGGAAGCCTTCACGCACTATCTTCATGATCCATTCCATTCACATCTGTCACGCTGTTGTTTTATACCCTAAATCCTCCAACATTCACGCTTCCCATCTGCACCATAGATCCTCCAGCCTTCATGCTCCACTCTCATGCTGCCCATCTCCTACAACATTCACCTCCACTCCTGCATTATTCACCTGCACCATAGGTTCTCCATCAGCCACGCAGTCCCTGCCCTCCATTCTCATGCAGCTTGTTGTGCCTTAGCAGCTCCAACACCCACGCTTTCCCTTTTTACTCCACTCTCACACAACTTGATGTACCCTAGCAGCTCCAACATCCACTCTTCCCATTTTCTTCCATTCGCATGTTGTCTCTGCACCTTACCTTCTTCCAAAAACCTTCACACCTTCTGCACCCATTTCTGGGAACGCCTCTATCCCCTTGTCTTCATATGAATCCGACTAGCTGGGATATATGAGTAGCTTTTAATATGTGCTGCATTTATGCTTTCTTGATCACGACAAATCGGGATTCATACCTTAAAATGATTTATGAATCCTGTAATGTCATGGACAAAATTCAAACCCTTTTTATGAAGGAAGAAGTTTTATATTTAGAATAAATATATCATAGGATTGAGAAACTTGCAAAAGGGAAATCTAATAGCATTGAAACATACCAATCATAAATTGTAAAAATTGGTGGGCCTATCCTTATCCCTTGTAATACCCCTATTTTGACCTTTGGAATTATTGGATTGATGTGTAAATATTGTGCATACACGATGTATAAATTCCTAGCATTGAGGTCAATGCCAAGGCCTGCTAGTGAATGTTGGACTTTAAAAAGGAAAGTATTTTATATTTCATGAGCCATGTGTTGGTAAACCATGAAAATTGTAAAATCCTGTAAATATTTCGAATGTAAATAAAATTCCAAGAACTAGCTATGGAAGCAACTATAGATGAGGGGGATGAATGTATCCACTAAGGAGAGGTGAGGGCTTGGGGGATTCAATCCTTTGTATCCAAGTGTGTTCTTGAGAACCCATCTTGACTAGTATGCTAACATTTAATTATGTTAGGAAGAGGAGGTTGAGAAACTAGCTCATGAAATTAATAGAGCGTGGGGAAGCTCATAAAATTGTATGGCAGATTACAGGCTTAGTTTAATTGGACCAGAAGTTAACTTCCTCATGGAAATTCATTTTTAATCCATTTCCATTTCATTACACAACATCCAGACATCAATTCTCAGCCATTATGCATTCCCAACAGTAAAGAATTGAAGAAATCGTAACTAGGAAAGAAGCCACAATTTTGAGTGCCAAAAACACTAAGAATTTGTTGTGAGCAGAAAAATATAATGGGGAATCCATAGACATAAACCCTGGGGAAACTTTTAGAGTGCCAAATGCCCAGAAATCCATAGGAAAACTCTGATTTAGAAGATGAGAAATTCAATTCCGTTTTTGGGAGTCACGTGGCGATAATTTGGAAGAATCCAAGAGTGGAATGAATTGGGAGAGATATCAAAGGTCGGAATTGCATGATAAACACAATGAAGGCAAGAATATTTGTGGATCTAGTAGTTGGACCTTTCTATTCCCACTCCAAAAAGCACTAGAGGGAAGGGGTGACTACGGGATTGTGTAGCAGAGAAGGGGACATTCCTTGTGTTGGGTGTCGTAGGTATTGTGGGTGTTAAGGTTGTCTAAGATCAGTTGATATTCCTATAGCTCTCTGGTTGAGCTCACTGGCTAGCATTATCCTTCCATATATCCTTGAATGCTTGACGAACCTAGCTATGTGTTGGCTTAGCATGAGTATTTGTGACTATGGCAGTGAGTGAGCCCGAGTAGTTCCTCCTTAGTGGATACATATCCTAACTCAGGGGTGGTATCTCAACTGAAACAATATAGGATAGACAGATACCTATGGTTGAGTGGAACCTTTCTCTTCCATAGCTAGTTGTAGAGACAATTTCAATTAAAATATAAGTGTTCACTTTTGTTTTTAATTATGCCAAATTTTATGTATTATGAGTGATTGTTTGCTTATGTTAAATTAAATGAATGAGCCAATTTGAACTATTGCAATTGAATTCCTGTGATGAACATGTTGATATATGCATGTTGTTTGTGTAATTGATTTTAATTCCACTATGTCTTTTTTTATATCCATTGCACACACATTTAAATGTTCATGAATTCGATAATACGACCATAGAGGGTAATTTTAGCACCCCGCATGTCGATCATGGTCCCTCCATTGGTTGGTTCTATGGAAGGCGACGTGACATACCTCACATCTAAAAGATCTTCAATTTAGAAGTAAAGTAGGATTTCCCTAAACCCTGTGCATAAATCTTTATTGTAAATACTTTTAAAAGTGGAGGTAAGATAGATCCATCTAATGATAAAATCATAATTTTTAGCCCTCTTTTATCCAAATTATATGGAATTATTTTGGAGAAGAAGATCAACATATGGTTAGAAAGTCATGGAAAAAGATCTAAAGTTATGGTATGATTCTAGGGTGTTGGCTGTATATCACCTTCTTGAGGTTTCCAATGTAGACCCAGGTGCTTCGCGGTTCAAGGAACCAACAAAACCTCTATTCATCGGCTCTTTCAGCAACAGACTGCGCGTAGCCTGAGGTCTCACCTGAGGCGAACTACTGAGGGGGTGGATGCAGAATCAAGTTTTCATAGCCTGGTGATGGGAGAGTGGGGAGTAGGATTAGCAACGCAATATCTTGTAGACTACTGTGGATAGGAAACCGGATGGAGTCTCTGTCCTGCGTCGGATGCTTCTTCGAGATTTGGGAGTTGCACAACTAGCGCGTCCAAGGACTGCGCGGTAGGGACTATCTCTTTCCTAGTGCAGGTAAGCTATTGACAGCTTACCTCGCAACACGGACTTGGAACAACGCATCTACGGGAGTGCGCGGCTTATTCAAGGCCGTTCAACTTTGACCAAACTACCTGTCGAGCACCCTATATGCAGATAGATTATTCCAACATACAGAGCAGACGAGATTTATTGTCAACCCGAGAAAGTATTTTATTTCAAAGGATAGATGCACAATCTATGCTTAAACACCAAATCACTACAATTGAATACTTTTATCCTCTAACAACTATGTCCATCCTAAAGATCTGTGTAATCCCAGTTGCTGTCTAAATACTATAATTTCAATTCCTTTCTACCATGCATCAACAAGAAATAAAATAAGATTCAAAGACAATTGCAGATAAAAAGAAATCCTATTCACATCCTAGAACAAGTAACTCACTTCTTCAATCTAATCACTCTTGAAAACCATAAGCAGAAACTCAATATTAATCTAGAAATTCAATTGCAAAGGATTGAGTTCAGCTGCTCTAAGAGATTGAATTACAGGAATGAAAATCAACAATCATAACAGGAAAGATAAATTGCAAGGGCTCATGGGATCACAATTTAACTGCAAGATGAACAAGGTTGTGTACAACTTTCACACAAATTGCATAAAGTTTCTTACTCAGTCGACTGTCACTCTGTACTACTTGCCAATTTCAAAGAAATATAATCTTAATTATACTGGAAATCCACACCACACTTACTACTGCTGCGTACAAAGGAGATATCATCAACAAAACATCACATAACAATAAATTGAAGAATCCTAATTTAACTCAGCAATCTCTATGGAAGACGGGCCCAGCCTTCACACAGAGATGCTGGCTGAACAACGTAAAGTTCCTTTAACTCAGAGGTAACTCCTTATATTAACAGAAGAATTATTACACAGTTGCTTTTACTGCTAATACAATGAATAAATTCTTCATTGTTCAACCCCCTGGGTCGAGGCAGCTCCCCATATTTATACATACAGATCGTAACATCCGATCCTATTAACGGGCAGCCATGAAGATCTCTTATCTTCAGGCGCCCTAAATAACACTAGCCGTTACAATACGTGGCAAAGTAGAGACATAAAAATGCGAGAAAGCTGTTGATTGGCCCAGGAGTGGCGATCTTTCCAGATCACAATTAACTCGAGCAACAAATAACTTAAAGATCTCCAATTATAGCACATTCTGTTACATCAACCCTATCACAGCTTTGTCTAGAATGTTGCATTAGAACCACATGCATTAATTGATGATTGGAACTTCGAGGATCCTTTTAAGCAGCGAACATTCCTCCTTTCAAGACTTGTTCAGCCCCACCTTCCTACAGTCCACTTATCTCAAACTACCTTCATAAATCAAAACATGTTAGCACAATTGAGAGATACACAGCCTTAATTATCACAATCATAAGCATTAATAAGATAAAGCAATGATCAGTCATACCTTGGCAGCTTGGGGAAATAAAGTGAGGAAAACATGTCTAATTAACATGATAAATGGTGTACGACAGGGGAAGGAAAGGTGATCAAGGATGATTAAAAGGGGCCAATTCTGGGCTCAACATCTCCCCCCAACTACCCTATTGCATGTCCTCATGCAACAACCTGCATCATTCGGAATCTGAGTCTGCTCCATCCATGGAGAGAGGAAAAATTGTAGGGAAACTCAGGCACCTCATATGTCTTTAAAAAGCCTCTGTGAGTAACCCAATACCTTCCAGCATCACTGTTCCCCTTCCAATGCTACCTGCTGGTGTCTGGAAATGCAGTTGGTGCAAGTGGAAATCACTTCTTCCTGCAGTCTCATTATATGCTGTGCCTGGGGAGGACTTGAAAGGAAATCTTAATCTGAGTCTAAATCAATGACATTTCTAGGAGGTAGAAGCACTAGTTCTTGTGGGGCAGTTTCTTCCAGCACATCTAAGTCTAATATAAGAGTTGCTGTTTCTTGTGTAACAGCAACATCCTTTAGACTCTCTTTAGCAGCTACCTTCATTACTTTTAGAGACATTGGTTCTTGTGTAATAGCGTCTTCTTTGTCGTTCTTCTACTGAGATTGGATATCTTCCTCATTGTGCAGCTCCTCCTCCAATATTTCAGTGTCACCTGCGGATTGTGTCTGTACCTATTCATCCTCACTCCACTGCATATCGGGAATGATATCCCTTCCAGAGTTATCTTCTAATTGAAATTTAGGAGTACCTGCTGCAGCCTCCAAGGATGTCGGTTCTTGTGTAGCAACATCCTGGCTTGCCTCTTCATCATCTTGTTGTTGCAATTCTTCTCCTATAAGCTCTGTGTCATGGGAACATTCTGGGGTTACAACCCATAGTTCATCATTAAATTCCAGAGTGTCCTCTATCCCAGGTTCTTCTCCCATTTGCTCGGTCGATTGGACAAGTATACTCAGGTTTGCTGGTTCTTGTGTTACAACACCTTGTTCAAGTTTATCAATGTCTTGTCTTTGTGGCTCCTCTTCTAAAATTTCTGTGTCATGGGAGCATTCTGGGGTTACAATATAGAATTCTTCATTAAGCTCCAAAGTGTTCCCCATCCCCAGTTCTTCTCTCATCTGCTCTATAATCTATATGTCGTGGGAGCATTCTGGGGTTACAGTGTATTATTTATCCCCATCATCATACATGATTTCATCCCTTAGCTCCTCTGTCACAGAATTGGTGGCAGCTTCAGCAAGGATGTTTAAAGATGCTAGTTCTTGTGTGGAAACATCTTCTTTTTCTGCAGCTTCCTCTATTGTGGCCGCAAGCTATTGTGCTGAGCAAGTATGAAGTATAATCTTGTGGCCTACCTCCTTGAAGATTTCTCCACAGGTGGGACAGATTACTCGTTCATCCTCCTTACCAGGCTCAGTAGAGTTTGATCCCTCCAGTTGGTCTGCAGCTTCTACCAATGTATACAGTTTCTTTTCACCTAGTTTTCTGCAGGTTTCCTTCCAGGTTTCCAATTCCCTTCGAAGCACTTGGAGGTCATATTTTAATAGTGTGTTCTCAGCTAGAAGTCCTTCAATTCTGGGTTCTTCCTCAATTGGCCTTTGTGGAGCATCCATTGGTCTTGGTACAAGGATCGGGGGTTCAACCTGTGCCTCTAAGGTTGCCCATCTTCTTCTGGCTGCCTTTGTTACTGTAGCTGATCTAGTTCTTTTCTTTCTGATTGGTGAGGTTATGTTAAATTCATTGATTTCTCTCTTTCTTTACCTTTGTGGTGTTTTCTTTTGTGGAGATGGTACATAGCGATTCACAGCTGAGGTCGAAGGAATGTTTTCTTGCTCTTCATGCTGTTCTTCTTCAATTAAAGCTCCTCCTACCCACTCAAGTGAGGATTCAATAGTTACCAGCTCAATATTTTCTTCTATTTCCCTGGCTCTGTCACCTTCAAGTTCACTTGTCATAGCATTTAGTGCTGCTCCAATTTCACCTTCTGGTGTTAGAGATACCCTATTGTCTGGATTTTCCACAGGGTTTTTATCTACATCCTCCCCCAACGGCTTTGCTTGTGCCCCCAATTGTTCTTCTTCTAATGGATTTTCATCCCCCCCAAATGGATTTGCTTGTGCCCCCAATTGCTCTTCTTCTAATATAGTTTCGTCCCCCCCAGATGCTTCTGCTTGTGCCCTCAGTTGCTGTTCTTCTTCAATTTCATCCCCCCCCCCAACTTCAGTGGAGGGACTCCGGTCCTCCTGTTGTGGTGGAACTCGTATCTGTTATAATGGGACAACCCGCAAGGGGGCGGGTTGCTGAGCTCGAGCTGTGAATTGTTCCCAGGTTATATGATGCTGGGCAAGGGTTCTTACAATTATTAATTTGATAAGGCCATGGTGGGTGAGGGAGGAAAGTGGGTGCTTAGTAGACTGGACAAATGCCGCCATATGACGCAAGTCATATAGTAGATAATATGGAATGTTTAATAAAATGCCATGGCAGAGATGAGAAAGTAAAGGGAGTTCAGAATTATACACAGTTTGATATCTACCTTCACAAGTGATGTACTTCTTGAGAAAGACAGCAACCTGGTCCCATGGCCGCGGCAATGAGTGCAGTGCGATCCCTCTTCTTGATGATTCTACTTGCTCCCTCTCCAGTAAAAATGATTCCCGTGCAGTCGTCGTGGGGACTTGTCAGTTAAACCATGGATTTCCCACCAGTGGGATGGCAGTAACCTCGGATATAATGGCCTTGGAGACTTCTATGCGCAGCCCCCACACCATGGAGTGAGTTTTGGTGAGGTTTAAAGCAAATTGCAAGGCTGCTTCCCGATTGAATCCATCTAGTCGCTCAAAAAATTCGAGCCAGCCAGAGGCTTGAAAGATGGCAAGAACTTGAAGATTTTTCTTGAGTTCCTGTGTATTCAAAGGTTCATGACGAACTGGAATCCCCATGGTCCTGGCGGCAAGTTGAAGTTGCTATCCCACAAATGACAGAATCCGAAAATAGAAGTTGCAGCACAGAGGATGCACGAATCGCTGAGCGGAGATGTTGAAGAGATAGACAAATTTGGAAAGTTGAGCACAGAAAAATGTTTGAAATTTCCATTCCGAATTGGGGAAGGTGGTAGTTATTAATGTTTACGTCATACGAGAGAAAGGTCTCATTAGGCATAATGGTGATACGTATAAAGGTACAACTGATATTGTTCAATTATATCAACACTTAATCATGTGATAAATGAAAGCCATACCTCATAAGACTGTGCGTCAAATATCCTGCGGAGCATGGTGGAGCGTGCAGTTGGTGATGTTGCGGAACCAGACTTGTGCACAGTCATAAATAATGCAATAATTCCTTCTGCTAGTGAAACACAAACCATCGCGTCCTCAGGGTCGGAATGATGAGTTCGCTGGCATGACTAGGATGAAGCAGAGCCATAGCTTAGCAGGGTTGGAGCAATTCTTCCATTAACACAGGAATTACCAATGCAAGTTGCCAGAAATGATATCACGGCTGACGAAAAAGATGTTGCAGCTACCGGGAAATATGTTGTATCCACCGGAAAATGGTTCACGGCAGCCAGGAAAAGAATTTACGGGATCGGGAAAAATTACGGTTGTCAGGGAAAAGTTTTACGGCGGCGGGAGATATGTCACAGTCGCCGGGAAATATGTTGCAGCCGTCGGAAGATATGTTGCAGCTACCGGAAAATGGTTCATGGCAGCTGGGAAAAAGGTTTTACGGCTATCGGAATAAAAGAGTCACAACTTCCAGGGAAAATTTTTACGGCGCCGGGAGATATGTCGCAGTCGCCGGAAAATAAGTTGCAGCCGTCAGAAGATATGTTGCAGCTACTGGAAAATGGTTCATGGCAGTCGAGAAAGAGGTTTTATGACTGTCAGGAAAACGATATTTCAGCCGCTGGAAAATTGTTCACGGCTACCGGGAAAATATGTTGCAGCCGCTGGGAAAGATGTTGCAGCTGGCGGGAAATGGTTCACAGCTGCCGGGAAAAAGGGTTTACGGCCGTCGGGAAAACGATTTTACGGTTGACGGAAAATGATATTGCAGCCGCTGGGAAATGATGTTGCAACCGCTGGGACATGATGTTGCAGCCGCTGGGACATGGTTCATGGCTGTCGGGAAAAAGAATTTGCGGCCACCGGGAAAATGATTTTACAGTTGACGAGAAACGATATTGCAACCATTGGGAAATGATGTTGCAGCCGCTGGGACATGATGTTGCAGCCACTGGGACATGGTTCACGATTGCTAGGAAAAAAGATTTTATGTCCGCCGGGAAATCTATCGCGGTTGCCGAAAAAGATATTGCAGCTGCCGGAAAATATGTCGCAGCTGCCGGAAAAGATGTTGCAACTGCCGGAAAATATGTCGCAGCTGCCGACATTTTTTTTTTTTTTCCTTTTAAGGAAAAAGGGAAATACAGCACAGGACGTCACATGGCGACTCTCGTTTGGCAGGCCCAATCTAGTCGTTCTTCTGGCGCTTCCCTGGAAATTTTTGAAAAACAACAGCAAACGAAAAGATCAAATGCAAAGAGAAGAAAAAAAAACAATTATACACTACAGCAGAAAGTTATTTATGTACAGTAATTTAAAATACGATTTTCAGTTTAAGGATTGGCAAGGGCAGAGAGAGATTCCTGCTCTGGTGCCAACTGATAATCTGGATCAGCGGCAATTTGCGAAATGAATGCATCTTTCGAAATAGGCTTACGATACAGTCGCAGTCTGTGGCCATTAGCAAGTAATGGTATACGGTTTTCATCGATGGTCACCAGACGGATAGTGCCGTTGTCAAATACCCTATCGACCAGATATGGACCCAGCCATCTTGTACGTAATTTACCTTTAAAATCCCTCTTGAACCTGGAGTCATATAGTAGTGCCCAGTCTCCCTCAGGAAAGATTTTCTTTTTAATAAATTGGTCATGCCAGTTGGATCTCTGTTGCTGAAGCAACACAGTCTGGTCTACTGCAGCTAACCATTTCTCATCTAATTCATTTAGTTGATTCAATCTTCTCTTTTGGGCTTTTGTTATATCCAGATTCATTTCAGTGGCTGTTTTCAGGGTTTTGATCTGAAACTCAATTGGAAAGATGGCACTCTTCCCATACACTAGATCATAGGGAGAGAACCCTGTGGTGTTGCGCCAAGTTGTGCGATATGCCCACAGTGCTTCCAGAAGCCTGTCAACCCAATCCTTTCGATGGCTCTTAACTGTTTTAGTAAGGATTGCTTCAATAACTTTATTAGTACTTTCCACCTGACCATTGACCTGTGGGTGGTAAGGTGAAGCCACCCTATGCTGCACATGATACTTCTGGAGCAAGGATTCAAATTGGTGTGAGATGAATTGCGGTCCCCCATCGGTAACTACTTCCTTCGGTACCCCAAAACGGGTAAAGATTTCACTATACAAAAAATCAATCACCGCCTGGTCATTAGCCTTAGCCAAAGCTACAGCCTCTACCCACTTGGTCATATAATCAGTACAAACCAGAATGTAAACTTTCTGTCTGGAAGGGGGGCTGATAGGGCCAACAAAATCCAGTGCCCATCTATCAAATGGTTCAACTACTACTTGAGGTTGTAGAGGCATCTGATCTATTTTATTAGGCTGGCCCATCCTTTGGCAGCTGTCACAGGACTGAACATACCTTTTAGCATCCCTGAACAGAGTCGGCCAATAGTAGCCCATCTGCAGCGCTTTATGCCCTGTTCTTTTGTCTGCAAAGTGTCCCCCACAAGGTCCATCATGACAGGCCTTCAGTATGTGAAAGATCTCATCTTCCCTTACACATCTCCTAATCTCAAGATCGGGTCCTGTGTAGAAGAGATGATCATTGAGCCAACAATACCTGGCACTTTGCTGGATAATTTTTCTCTTTTCTCGTTTTGACATGTGTGGTGGGAGCTTTCCTGCAACCAAATAATTAGTGACATCTGCATACAAGGGGGAATGAGCTGAAAGTGCGAATAGATGTTCATCTGGAAAAGAGTCCTCAACAAGCAAACTGTCAACACTGTTAGTAAAACGAGATAAAAAATAAGCAACAACATTTTCTTTTCCAGGTTTATCTATAATGGTAATATCAAATTCCTGCAATAATAAGAGCCACCTGGTCACTCTGGCATTGGTAACAGGTTTGTTCATTAAATATTTAATGGCAGAGTGGTCAGTGTGCACAAACGTAGGATACCCAGTAATGTAATGCCGAAATTTATTAATAGAGTAAACAATAGCGAGGAATTCTTTTTCAGTAACAGTATAATTAAATTCAGCAGGGGCTAAGTTTTTACTAACATAATAGATGGCATAAGGTACTTGACCATCCTGCTATCCTAATACTACTCCAATGGTGCCATCAGAGGCATCTGAAGAAATGTGGAAGGGTAGGGTCGAATTAGGTCCCCTTAGGATAGGAGCTGTGGAAAGCTTCTCCTTAAGCTTATCAAACGCTGTCTGGCATGCTTCACTGCACACGAACTGTGCATCCTTCATTAACAAAGAAAACAAAGGAGAAGCCAGTTTGGAGAAGTTTTCTATAAACCTACGATAGTACCCAGCATGCCCTAGAAAACTTCGCACCTCTTTCTGAGTTGAAGGAGTCGGTATATTTTTTATCACCTTAATTTTTGAAGGATCCACCTGAATGCCATTGGTAGAGATGAAATTCCCTAATACCACCCCCTCACTCATCATCATATGGCACTTTTCAGTGCTTAATGAGAGGCGAGTTTGTTCACAGCGAATTAAAACCTTCTTTAAATTTTCCAGTGCTTCCTCAAAATCCTTACCATAGGGAGTAAAATCATCCATAAAGACTTCCATACTATCATTAACTAATTCAGAGAATATGCCAATTACAGCTCTTTGGAACGTTGCTGGTGCATTACATAAACCAAAGGGAAGCACCATGTAGGCAAACGTTCCCCAGGGGCAAGTGAAGGTGGTCTTATCCTGGTCCTCAGGAGCAATTTGAATTTGATTGTACCCGCTGAACCCATCTAGGAAGGAGAAGAACTTCTTCCCTGATAGGGTATCAAGTACTTGGTCAATAAAGGGCAAGGGGAAATGATCCTTTTGCGAAGCTTTGTTCAGTTCCCTATAATCAACGCAGACTCTCCATTTACCATTTTTCTTGGGCACAATTACGAGTGGGGAAACCCATTCACTATCTGAAATAGGATAGATAAATCCTGCTTCCAAAAGTTTTTGGATTTCCTCCTTCACTATATCCCTCAGATTGGGGTTCATGTGTCATTGGGGTTGACACACAGGCCGGGAGTCATTTTTAATATAAATATGGTGGGTGCACAGATTAGGGGGAATACCCCTCATGTCTTTATACTCCCAGGTGAATGCCCCCTTATGTTCTTTCAAGAGACTGATTAGGTGCGTCTGTTCCTCTAAGGAGAGACCAGGGTTGATATTCAAAGTCCTTCCAGGCTCTACCTCAATAGGAATACTTTTTGAACTTTTCAAAACTGGGATTATGTTTGTGTCACCAATGAGTGCTTCTTCCGTAATATTTTCTTGTTCTTCCTTACCAAGGGTAATGTTCAGGATTGGATAGACCTCTTTATCCACTGAAGCAGGTTCACTAATAAAATTACTGATAGCATCGTCTTCTGTTTCATTTTTAAAAGTTAAGGCCTTCCCTATAGTTAATAGTGGCTGAACATCCTCCTCCTCCTCCTGCTCTATCCAAAGGGAAGTTTCAGCCACTAAACTTGGCCGAGCTGGAGGATACAGGGTGAGGTTTTTAGTCTCTGTACCATCAGATATAGTCATGGACCTCGATCGACAGCTGATGCAAGCATCCGCTGTGGCCAACCAAGGCCTCCCCAGGATCAATGGATGTCCCCCCAGCTGTGATTTTGGTTGTAATATCAAAAAGTCAACAGGGTACTCCCATGAATCTACTGAGATGAAAAGGTCGTCCAGAATCCCTTCGGGTCTAATGGTGGATCTGTCTGCCAATTCTAAAATGGTAGGGGTCGGTCTAAAATTAATGAGCCCAAGCTTCTTGACAGTCTCAATTGTTATGACATTGATTGCTGCTCCTAAGTCGACTAGCACGTTGGGTATCTGCGTTTGTCCTATATGTACAGTGACAGTAGGATTGCCAGGGTCGTCAAACTTGGTCACAGGGGTTTTTCCTGTTATTAAAGCAGATAAATTCCCTATGACGTGAACAGTGGGAGGATCTCTTGAAGAGCTTGCAGAAGGGGAATTTTAACGTAAAGATTCTTTAACTCTCCTAGGAGGTTAAACTGAGGTTGCCCCCCTATTTTTGGTAGCATTAGTCTCTCGGGGTATGGTGGTTGCCTTATCAGCTGGGTAGGCTGCGTATTATTTGATTTCTCATTTGATGTTTCAGCCATCCCATCTAAGGGATGCTATCACCTTCAGTGATAGGAACTGTATCGGATGGATGCTGTGAACTCTCTCCTTCTTCATGCACAGAAGGTGGAGTATCTTCTATAATTACAGGTTCTATTATCTTCCCAGATCGTAGACGAATGTCATTACAAGGTATAGGGGAAAGAGAGTTGGCCGGCATATTGACAGTTTCCAATTGATGGACTGTTTTATTATTCGAGTTAGGATTAGGTTGGGCAGGCAGCTAAGCCCGTATTGGTATATTAGGGACAGGATTATTCTGCAGCTGCAGCTGCGACTGCTGAGGTGGTTATTGAGGATATTGAGGAAATTGAGGATATGGAGGAGAATATGGTGACTGTTGAGGTGGAGGTGGTTGAGGAAACTGGTTCCCAAGATGGAAGCTCCTCCATCCAGGAGACCATGACGTAGGTTGATGTGGTGGCTGTATCCAGGGACTCCATGAGTTATAATTTTGCATTGTAGGTTGGGAAGGATTCCACTGAGCATAATTTGAAGGGAATTGTGTATTCACATTTTGCATGTTATTATTCCAATTGCTCATATTATTCAAAAATGGAAACGAGTCCAGAGGCATACCTTGATTTAGAGGCTGCCAAGGTTTCTTCTGTGCAATGAAATAGGCTGATTCCACTTCTGGAGTTGATGCCTGCAGAACAACCTTCACTTGGGGAAGTGTGGGACATTCTTTCATGTCATGGTTGAGCTCACACAGCTGACATACTTCTACTTTGTCAAGCGGGCATTCTTTCAACGGATGATTCTTTCTACATTGGGGACAGAACACACCTAGTGTGAGATCCTCCACTGCCTGTTTTTGTTTTGCCTTCAGGACATCAATCTCCAAAGAGATGGAGCTCATCATTTATGTTTTAAAATTTTCAAGGAGATTGCCTATCTCTGCATGGGTAGCTCCTCCATTGGACGATTTCTGGGTTCTATCGAAGACATCACGTTCCAGCTTATCCCGTTTGTCCCGCTTATTGTTCCTGGAAGAACCCCTAGAGCATCTCTTACATAATTCCACAATCTTCCCAAAAGGTTCTTTGGAGATATCCCCCTTTCCTAGCAGGTTTAACATATCTAAACAATCATCCCTGATCCCACGAAGCAAAATTATCTTGTGCACATCCAGCCCCATGTTCGTTTGCCCAGCTCTTTGCACATTGTACAGCATCCTTTCTACAAAATCCTCCACACTTTCATCCTCCTTCTATACCATTTTGAATAATTCCTCTCTTTTGTCCTTGGTGTTGCAGTATTCCTGATATTTCTCCAGGAACACTTGTTTCATCTTATCCCAATTAGCAACGGTTCCACCCCCAAGGCTCATGAACCAGCGTAATGCGTTGTCCTTCAGGGTGGCGGGAAAAAGTTTTAGCTTTTAGGCATCGGTGACATAATCATAGCTGTGACAGAGGATATCGAATTCAAAAAGGAATTCATCTGGATCTTCTGCCGCCCTTCCATAGAAGCGAGGCAACACTGATGGTGAGATGTTTTTCATAAGGGCTGTCCCTTCTGGCTGCCAAATCAGAAATTGCAGTGTAGTCGTCGTTCCCTCAGGAAGGGAGTGATTTTCATGATGATATTTTTCCACCATCGCTTCTTCCTCGTCGGACTCGTGTCAGTTACTCATCTCCTCTTCTGTTTTCTCCTCTTCGTTCGTTTCTGCGTTCTTTTCCTTGTTTTTTTCTTTGTCCTTGTTTTGTTCCTGATCAACAGACTTCTAGTGGAACTGCGTCCACTCTTCTTCAGTTACAGCCTTCCCATAAATGTGGCAGATCAAACCTCTACCAGCAGATCCAGTTGTAATAGTAGATTCAATTGTAACAGCTGTGTCTTCCTCGGTTGTAACAGCAGGTTTAGTTGTAACAGCTGCATCAGTTGTGCCTTCCTCAGTAGAGATATACGAGGGAGTCACGGCTGCTCATGTATTCTCCACCGTGGATCCTGATGCTGGCGCCCCAAGATCAGCAGGGATTCTTCTGATAGGAGTTTCTTGATGACAAGCCTTGGTGTATGAATCAGTTCTATCAACAAGATCGTCAATTAATGTTCTTCTGCCCAATGTTGGTCCTCGACCGCGGCCCGAGCCACCTGCACTGTTAGTATTTTGTGGGGTTTTGGGAGTTGGGAGGTGATCGCGTTTTACCCTCCTTGTATTCATGCGAACCGAATCATTTCAGCAAAGAAAAGACTGACTAGAAGCAACTACCAGATGCAACTAATGATTAGTGTTTAATTTTTATCCTTCCCTGGCAACGGCACCAAAATGTCGAGCACCCTATATGCAAATAGATTATTCCAACATACAGAGCAGACGAGATTTATTGTCAACCCGAGAAAGTCTTTTATTTCAAAGGATAGATGCACAATCTATGCTTAAACACCAAATCACTACAATTGAATACTTTTATCCTCTAACAACTATGTCCATTCCAAAGATCTGTGTAATCCCAGTTGCTGTCTAAATATTATAATTTCAATTCCTTTCTACCATGCATCAACAAAAATAAAATAAGATTCAAAGACAATTGTAGATAAAAAGAAATCCTATTCACATCCTAGAACAAGTAACTCACTTCTTCAATCTGATCACTCTTGAAAACCATAAGCAGAAACTCAATATTAATATAGAAATTCAATTGCAAAGGATTGAGTTCAGCTGCTCTAAGAGATTGAATTACAGGAATGAAAATCAACAATCATAACAAGAAAGATAAATTGCAAGGGCTCATGGGATCACAACTTAACTGCAAGATGAACAAGGCTGTGTACAACTGTCACACAAATTGCATAAAGTTTCTTACTCAGTCGACTATCACTCTGTACTACTTGCCAATTTCAAAGAAATATAATCTTAATTATACTGGAAATCCACACCACACTTACTACTGCTGCGTACAAAGGAGATATCATCAACAAAACATCACACAACAATAAATTGAAGAATCCTAATTTAACTCAGCAATCTTTGTGGAAGACGGGCCCAGCCTTCACACAGAGATGTTGGCTGAACAACGTAAAGTTCCTTTAACTTAGAGGTAACTCCTTATATTAACAGAAGAATGATTACACAGTTGCTTTTACCTGCTAATACAATGAATAAATTCTCCGTTGTTCAACCCCCTGGGTCGAGGCAGCTCCCCATATTTATACATACAGATTGTAACATCCGATCCTATTAACGGGCAGCCATGAAGATCTCTGATCTTCAGGAGCCCTAAATAACACTAGCTATTACAATACGTGGAAAAGGAGAGACATAAAAGTGCGAGAAGGCTGTTGATTGGCCCAGGAGTGGCGATCTTTCCAGATCACAATTAACTCGAGCAGCAAATAACTTAAAGATCTCCAATTATAGTGCATTCTGTTACAGCTTCCCTATCACAACTCTGTCTATAATATTGCATTAGAACCACATGCATTAATTGATGATTGGAACTTCGAGGATCCTTTTAAGTAGCGAACATTCCTCCTTTCAAGACTTGTTCAGCCCCACCTTCTTGCAGTCCACTTATCTCAAACTACCTTCATAAATCATAACATGTTAGCACAATTGAGAGATTCACAGCCTTAATTATCACAATCATAAGCATTAATAAGATAAAGCAATGATCAGTCATACCTTGGCAGCTTGGGGAAATAAAGTGAGGACAACAGGTCTAATTAACATGATAAATGGTGTAGGACAGGGGAAGGAAAGGTGATCAAGGATGATTAAAAGGGGCCAATTCTGGGCTCAACACTACCATTATTTATGCATTCAAGATACTTAAGGGTTTATCATTTGGTGTATGCAAACAAGTAAAGCATGCAAAACTACATGCCCAAACACTGCCCTCTAGTTCAATGTTCCATTATGTGATTAGTCATCTTATTCATTCATTCATACACTTATACTTATTGAATACCTAGCATTCACCCATACATGTATCACTTAACATATTATTCCCATTCTCTACGGTGAATACATACAAAAGTAATCATATGACAGTTAACTATAGTATTAACCTTCATACTAGGCAAATGAACAATCATAAAAACACAACAATCACATAAGACAGGAATTAATGTGGTTCACCCCCCGAATGGAGGCTATGTCCACAAGAACAATTTTTAATATTGCTCTTAATGGGAAGGGTACAACCATTCTTAGTGTGTGCACTCAGCTACAGACTCTCTTCTCTCTCAGATAGGTCTCTGCGCACTCAGCTACAGAGCCTTTAGAATGGATTTCAAGCTTTTAGATTCTACAATAATCAATGCTTAATCAAAACTGAAGAGTAACCCTTCCCTTACAAAATCATGCCTTCTTTATAGATCATGCCCGTAGGTCATCTCTTTACAATACGCAGGCCAAAAACCCTTAGGTTTACCAAAAACCCTTAGGTTTACCAAAAACAGTTACAGTTTCCAGCTCATCGAGCTAGCTAGCGCCTCGTAGTGAATCTTCCATCATGGCCTGCCCTTTGCATGTGCCCATGTTTCTATCGGCCTTCCTGTCGCACGCATGCCAACAGGTCGCTTTCACAGAGCCGCTCTTCTTCTAACGGATTCATGTGACTAGTATAGGTGGTGGCATCTTTTGCATGTGCGACCAGTTGCTTTCTTCCTGATCCGCTCCTACCCACCGCTTGGCATTCCTAAAGCATCTTTACCAAAATTGGACCACTGCTGGTTTATCCAAAACACGTGCCATCTTCCCCGTCCAGCACTTTGCCCTGCTGGATCCTTCTAGACTGGACACTTCATGGTATTGCATCCTTGTTGCACCGAGCTTCGCAGCTATCCATCACTATGCTGTGCGCATCTTCACAGCATCCCAAAAACTTATACAAAAGAAAGGAAATATTTAGGCCGAGCTGTGCTCAGCTTCGGAGCTCCAAAAAGGTTTCTTGTTAAAAATTGGCCCACTTGGGCAAGGCCCAATAGGCCCCTAACACTTATATGTGGCTCGAACCTGAGCCACTTGCAACCTTGCCAAGTTGTTTCTCCTGCTGCGGAGCTATCTTCGCAGCGAACTCATTGTACGTACCAAACAGCTTGTCGACCACTTGTTTTGTGTCCTGCTTGATTTGTCGGACTGTGTCCATTATTTCAAGTGTAATTTCTTCATCAATATGACCTTCCACCTGCACTTGATTGGCGCATAGCTCATTTATCTTATCCTCAATCTCTTTTGAGATCATGCTGGCATCTTCTAGCAAAGCTTGTGACTTATCTCCCAGCTCAATTTCTTTTTCCCTCAACGCGTTCAGTTCCTTTTTCAGTGCATTGATTTCTCGGTACTTTGGCATCCTGTCCCTCGGTACAAAAGCTTTTACTTCTGCATCCAGCTGCTCTAGTGCAACCTCCTTTTCCTTTATGGAATCCTTTACCTTCTGTAATGCAGGATCCTCTTCAAGGGTCATGAATGTTGCCGAGGCCGCTTCCAACAACCCTTGATACTTAGCCACTTCCACTGCAATGGTCTCTGCAGTGGCTTTCACGTCCTTTTCTCCTAACTGTTGCTCATTTGGTGGAGTCTGTGGGTTAACTTGTTCCTTCAAGGTGACAATCTTAGCCTCATAGACAATCTCCATGTATTGCATTTCTGTCTTAATATTTGTAACTAGTTCGCCAATTTTGGCAACTGTATCCTCTAGTTCTCCTTGCACTTCAAATTCATATATGCGATCAGTGACCGCGATGATCGTGGCTTCTAGTCTTAGTCGACGATCCTCTGCATCTTGCAGCTGCATAGATCTTTGCGAGCTACTTTTTCAAGATTCCTGTTGGCTTTCTGCAACTCAGCTTGTCCTTTGAGCGCATCAACGGTTCTTTCATGCATTTCCTCCACACACTGCAGGTGTAAAAAGTGTAGGCCTGGCAGTGGTATTTTGGCTAGGTCAAGCTCTACTCACTCAACATCCTTCGTTTCTAGCACCAATTGCTCTGGCATAGGCAATTTGACAGTGTTTGTATCCAGATGAATGATACGTGACCTAGCAGCGATGACCATGGTCAGATGCTGCTGGGAAGTCCCTCCGGAATTCCCTTTGGACTCTGAGTCGCGCAGCAGGGGTAACCACTTCTGTACTTCATCAATCTTTAGTGTAATCCCCTCCAACGCGACCAGATTCTTGGCTAGAGTATCTTGTATTTCTTTATCTTTTTTCTCCTTTCCAGTCATGATATCTTCCATCTACTCCGTGAATTTTACTACAATCATGTCATAATTCTCCTCCTTGAGGACTGTATCTAATTGGCCTTTATCATCTTTTTGCTTCTTGCGTGCTCCCTTTTTCTAACGAGGGTTCTCCATCTCCTTCCTTTTTGCCGCATCCTTTTCTTCTACTATCGAACATGGTCATGGAATGGGTTCATCCTCGTCTGAATCACTGGGGACATCAACAACCTCAACATGGAACTCAGCAGGCCATTCTTTCATAATGTTGTCAATGTCATCCTAATACATGTGATATTTTCCTGCATACCATTCTGCCTCCTTCTGCTGCGCTTTTGGTGAAATATGGATACTGCGCATTTCAGCATAAAAATCGACGATGCAAATATATTTACTAGTTACATGCTTTGTAATCCTTGGAGTCGCCAGAATCGCATCGGGTAACTGGCTATAGTACTTATAGAACACTTCAGCAATTGTGTGCTACCTCTGTGAATTCAGATTTTCCCAGAGGTTTGAGTAACTGGGCCATCTCCATTCATTGGAATTAGTGATTACTCCCATGAAATACTTTGGTTATTTCCATCCCACAAAAGCGATCAACACTATAAGCCACGTATAGTGGAAATTTCCTCCATTGATCTACGTGTCGTTGAGTTCATCCATGAACGCGTTCAACAGGTATTGCGACTAGTTAAAATGCTATCCTTCTCCTGTCGCAGTTCCAAGCAATACTGTGCCCGCACTTACCTCTAGAGGCCTACATTTTCTGAGGATCTTTCCTACTAGTAGCTGCATGACGAACCTCATCACCCTATTGTTAATTTCTTATGTTGGAAAACCCCTCTTCCCTTTGATGATGGGGTGGGTCTTATTCATCATGGCCACCACTTCTTTATCACTGCTCTTTCCTTGAAAGTAAATTTTGGGATCTTTACCCCTCTTACTCACTCTTGTAATGCGGTTGATTAGTTCAATGTTAATCTCCACATTATGGTCCAAACATAAGTAGCCCTAATTCATTCGTGCCATTAGCATTCTTACTATGGTGTTCAGCTCCAAGGTTCTATCAAAGTGCGGGAGCCTTAGTACGTTGAGAAGCCAAGACAGGGCTATCCCTGCCAGCCATCTCTCGACAACCAAGTTAAGCTAACCCTTCATATCTTTCTTCCAGCACATCTACTGGTCGGGCTGGAACTATGGTAACCTTGGGTCATGGGGCTCCTCCTTCTGCATGGCTAGCAGGTCATAATCCTCCCACTTGCAGTCTTGGATTTTTCCCAGCAGATTCTTGTCTAACTCCACATGCTTTGATAGCGGTGATAATGGGATCTCATACTTGGCATTTTTCAGCAACTTAAAGACCGGTGCGTCTAGTGCACACGGTGAGATGTAATTCAGAGTCATAGTCAGTGGTATCTCTTTATCTGCTACCGGTGCTCTTTCTCCTATGGAACCCATCTTAGGAATTTTTGTTCTTGGTGGTGCTGGACTCTTGCCTTTGTCTTCCATAACTGGGTCGTGCCTTGGTCACCTTCTTGATGCTTGTCCTGGTTCGAAGGTAACGTTCTTAGTTGAGGTTCTCATTAACCCTTCGATCCCTTCATGCTCAAAAATCCCGACTATTTCTTGAACTGTGAATTTTTCTTGAAGATACAACCTCTCAGACATGCACTGGATACAAATCACAAGGTTTCGAGATGGTGTACTGTAAGTAGCTTAGATAGAAGAGTTTGCAGAAAATTCGAAGTGTTTAGTAACGCCCACAAGGCAATGTGCAACATTATTTATAGGCGCAGCGGACCCCCTCCATGTCCCTCAACGGCTAGATGAGCATTAATGGCTATATCCATTGGCCAAATCCGGCAGATCCTTTGGTCTTGTCCTTCAAAATTCGGTTCAGAATGGGTATTTTTCCTTTAAATGTGCGAGCGGTTGCTGGCAATGGCTATTTTTTTGCACCGACATGTTAACAGCTATTTTTCTGAACACCATGTCAAACTGCGTGGTAGGTTATTCTTGGTCCTGCACAGTGACTTCGCAGTATTGGAACTCGACCTTCTGTATTAAGTCTCACCCTCATGTTATTTGCTCCTCGCAGTTGCATTTTTGAGCTTCACAACTGTGCTTTTTTTCATTCTCTTTTTTTTTTTCCACAGCAGCACCTTGTGACCGTGTTGCGCAGTATATACATACTCCACAATATACATCACGTACAGATTCACACAGCTTTCCAGTGCCTAATTTCAACTGTACTTGGCACTTAGAATTCTTCGGTTGGTGTTTATCATAGGTTCTGCGAAGCAGGACTATCCCAATAAGGCTTTAGTCTGCTTCCATTGATCAAAGTAGTAAAGGTATCTCCGACTAATGTGGCTAACTGAACCACGCCAGCATTAGTAATGTGCAATACAGTATATGGACCAAGCCAATTCATTTTAAACTTCCTAGGAATTTTTATGAACTTGCTATCATACAGGAGCACTAGATCACCTACCTAGAAAGACTTGTTCTTGATGTGACGATCATGACATGCTTTTTCCCTTTCCTTTTGCACTTGTTGGTGAAAGCTTGCAATGAAGTGATCCTCTTCCATAACAACCAAGTGTAAAAGTATTTCTTCTAGTGCGTCGCGGTCTGCCATGCCTACAAATGTTGTGATTCTCAAACTTGGAACAATGTACTCCATCATCATTATTGCTTCTTGCCCATAGGCCAACCTGAAAGGTGTATGGCTAGTTAGTTTCTTGTAGGTAGTCCTGTATGCCCATAGTACAGATGGGATGTGCAGGTCCCAATCGTCCCAATTGATGTTGCATATCTTGGTTAGTGCATTTTCCAACACTTTGTTAAATGCTTCAACGGTTCCATTCTCCTGTGGATGATAAGGCGTGTTGCGCTGATGATGAACATGGAACTCTTTGGTCAAAGCTGCAATGGTTTTATTCAGAAAATGCATGCCTTGATCAGTCATCAATATCTTCAGGCATCCAAACCTTCTAAGAATATTCTCATATATAAAATTTGCGGCTGTAGCTGCGCTACAGTCTTTAACTGGCTTTGCTTCTACCCATCTGGTGAGGTAATCGGTAGCAGTAATGAGATACCTCGCACCAGTTCTTTTTCCTGGTGGGTTAATCGGACCACAACATCAATGGCCCACTTCTCAAAGGCCTACAATGTCAGCTATGGATTTAATGGCATTTCATCTCTGCGGGATGGCTTCCTTGTCCTCTGACAGACATCACAACTCTGGCAATGTGCCTTCGAATCTTTATGAATTGTAGGCCACCATAGCCCTGCACGCAATATCTTCTGCGTAGTATCTCTCCCTAGATAATGGCCTCCTGTGATTCCTGAGTGTGCATCAGCTAGTATGAAAGGTTTCTCATGCTTGAGCACACATCTACACAGTACTTCGTCCTGTCCCAGCTTGTATACTTCACCTGCGATTATAGTGAAGTCTGCTGCGCGCACTACCAGCTACTTCTTCTGCTGCGTAGTGAACTCTATGGGTGCAAATCTTGTGGTCAAAAAATCAATGATGTCCTGATAATAATCGTCAGCAACCTATATGGCGAACAACTACGCATCAGGAAGATTGTTCTCCAGATTCATAGGCTCTTCTGCTGACTCGATTCTTGATAGATGATCAGGTCCCAAATTCAATCTTCCTGGCTTAACAACAATCTCAAAGTCGTACTCCTAAAAGAGTAGTAACCATCTGCATATGCGCCCCCCTAACACTGGCTTATTGACCAAGTATTTCAAGGCAGAATGGTCAGTGAACATGGAGAAATGTGCAACAAGTAAGTAATGTCTGAATTTCTGCAGCGTGTAGACCATAGCGAGTCCTTCTCTTTCAGTAGTGGTATAGTTCTTCTCAATGGATGATAAGTTCCTATTGGAAAAGGCAATGGGATGATCAATACCTCCCTCTCCTGGTTGAGCAAGAACAATGCCCAATGCTATGCATGAGGCATCCACATGGACGTGAAATGGCTTCTCCTAGTCTAGGAAAACTAGGATTGGCGCAGTGATCATTTTCTCTTTCAATGTGTCGAAGCCTTTCTCATAATCCTCATTCCAAATGAATGGTACATCTTTCTTCAGTAGCTTTTCCATAGCCACGGTTATCTGCGCATACCCTTTTATGAACTTCCTATAATAACCGGTATGCGCCAGTGTAGTGCGCAGCTGCTTAACTGAATTGGGTGTAGGGAAGTTTACAATGACTGTGATCTAGTAGGGTCTACCATCAAGACCTGTTTGCACACAATGTGTCACAACAAGACTCCATAGGGAACACAGAAAACACACTTCTTCAAGTTTAATGAAATTTGATGTTGTCTGCACTTTTCCAGCATCATCTTGAGGTTTGCGGCATGGTTCTTCAATAAACCAAAAATGGTCCAATCATCAAAGTAAACCTCTAAAAAATTATGTATAAAATCATTAAATGCTGCAACAACCACTCTAGAAAATATGGCAGGTGTGTTCTTCAAACCAAAGGGAATCATTGTGTGTTGGAACAACCCCCATTCTGTAGCAAAATTCGTCTTGTGCTTATCTGTGCAATCAATCCTAATTTGATGGTAATGAGAGAACCTATCAGTAAAAGATTATGCCTCATTCCCTCCAACATTATCTAGCACTTCATCTGTAAAAGGTGTAGGAAATGGGTCATGCATTGAAGCATCATTCAGTTTTCTGAGATCCACACAAATTCTGATCTTGCCCTTTGTTTTCTTGTCTTGGATAACCATCGGGCTTATCCATTCAGATTCTTTGACTGGCTCAATGATCCCTGCATTGAGCATCTTGTCGAGTTCTACCTTAACTTGTTCTTTGTAGCGTGGGTTCAATCTGTATGGTCTTTGTTTCATAGGCTTCACGCCAGGCTTAAGAATGATTTTCATCACTCCTAAGTCTCCCAAGATACCTTTCATCTCTGTGAACTTAGTCGGTAATAGTTCGCGATACTCTTGTAGTATACCCGTGACTTCCTCGACTGTGTCTTCATCCCAATAATCTCCAATAGCTGCGAACTTTGGCTCTTCACTGGTACCAATGTTTACTTTCCTTGTTTTTACGAGTCCACTCATATCTAGAATTTCCAGTGGAGGTCCTTCTACCTCACGCGATCCTTCTGACTCAGGTATCCGTATATTGCGTGGGTGTAGCTAGGGTTTTCACCCTAGCTTGTGCAAATGAGCACCTACTAAGGAGAAGGGAATCCTTAGTAGCAGTTCAATAAACAATAAATTAAAGCAATAAAACAATATGAAATTTAACCTAGCATGAGCATTAACATAAATAACAAAACATGAAAATATGGTGAAGATCTCTCTTTTTGTATTAAAAATTACCTCAGGTGTAGAGGTTAGTGAAGCTCTTGCAGCAGTCCAGGAGGGTTGCTTCCAAGCTTCTAGTTTTGCTCCTTTCTCTTTCTCCAAAGGGTTGGAAATGGGCCAAAGGAGCACTCAAATGTGAAAATAACTCAAGGGTGAGCTAGGGTTTCAAGAGTGATTTTGGCAAAGTAAGGGTGTGTTTGACTGTGGATATGAAATGAGGGGCCTCCATCACCTATTTATTCCCTTTTTAGAGGGTTTTTGCTATTTTGAAGGAATTTTGGATTATTTGGGGGGAAAAGGGGTTTTTTGGCCTTTTGGAGGCTTTTTAATGGGATTTTAAGGTTTTGGAGGAAAATATGGTAGGAAATATGGACAAATGAGTCATGTAATGGGGTAGATGAGGTAGTGAGCACTTTTTGGGTGTTAATAGATTGCCCCCTGATGTGTGAGGGTAGGAGCTCATCGTATGGCCGATAGACATCATAAGATAAGTATGGTATGGTTTTCCTGGGGTGTGGAAAAGAGAAGAAACAAACTAGAGCCCAGAACAATGGTCCCGAACAAACTACAAAAAATGAAAGTACATGACCTCAATAATGAATGAGGAATAATCTGAACATATGGACGAGGCAGGCATTCCCATGCTCGTATCAAGATATAGAACAATAATAACAATGGGGTCCAAAATATGGGGACCTGAAATATACATGGCCTCAAATAATGAATGAGGAAGAATATCAATATATGGATGAGGCGGGCATACCCATGCTCGTATCAAGATACATAAAAAATAACTGTGAGGCCCGAAAAGGGGGACCTGTAGAATACATAGAGAACTACTGTGTACATCATAAGGGCCCAAAGGGGACACAAATCTGGGACATACTGCTGGGCTGACCATGTCTGAGCTGAAGAACTTGTACACTGGAATAACTATAGTGCTGCTGAGTGGGGTACCAGAGGAGTTGATGAGCTGCTGGAGCATAACGACGGGGAGTCATATCCTCAATGGTACACTGAACTGGAACTGAACTGGGTACTCAAGGAAGCATATAACTAGATGGCTTCCGAATACAATCGCCAACGCAACTTGGACATCCACAGGAACATATAACTGGGCATTACGAAGTGACTCACCAATGTGCTAGAGTTGGGGGAAATCCAGGGTCTTCAACCAATAACTGAAGGGATATAAACCCTGCGCGATTCTCAACGATGCGATCAAGGTGTTGAAGTCGAGCATGTGAGAAACAACCACTCGAAGAGGCAATGATGACTCCTCTCAAAATGGTCCGTAGGCACTCACCACAGATGGTGATGGGTCCAAGGCGTAGGGACCTTGGGGTCTATCCTCTGGAATAGAGGGGCTATCGTTGACAGAGGAAGGCCTGCAACTGGCAAGGCAATGATGTTTCCTTGATAGGAGCGCGAGGTAGGGAACCGAAGTGTGAGAGTACTGATGGTAGGACTGTCATACTGTGGGGGATAACTAGGCAAGTAGAGTGGGTGGACTCAAACTTCCTTTGTTCAAAGTATGATGGCGGGGATGATCGAGCAGCATATGAAACTGACTAGTGGGAAATGGATCATAGCTGTAATGGATCAAGGATATCGACTGGGATGAGTGATACTCAAGCTGGTGTAAAATGGCAGGAGACTGCAGAATACTCTAAACAAAGGCGACTTGATTGGGGGTGCTGCCAAGATGATCGATCATAGTGCCGAGAGGCATGGGGGAACTTATTCATGGGTTAAGGAACTAGAAGAAGTGTGTGTAAAATGGTACTGACATGTGGATTTATACGAGCCCAGGACAGTTCATGCTCGTGATTGCTTTCAATTTTAAGGAGTCTGAAAGCGATAAGAAGACTCTGAAATAATGGAATGGTACTGTCGTGTGGATTTGTACGAGCCCTGGACAGTTCATGCTCGTGGTTGCTTTCAATTTTAGAGAGTCTGAAAGCGATAAGAAGACTCTAGGGGGTTGCTTTTTTGTGTGTTAGTCTCCAAGGCCCGAAGAAGCATAAAAGGATGCAATGAAGAACTCTTCTAGCCAGTGTGACTAGAGTATTCCTTTTTCGTAAGTAGTCTACTAGGTCCGGAAAAGGGTTAAACTTATACCAGATAGACGCCCTTTCAGGAACTTTAATGAGCATGAAAGGAAGCAAGATTGCTCGGCGATCTTTTCATTGTTTTAGGAGTCATAAAAGAGCTTAACAAAAACTCCCTAAGTGCCTTTTTTGTAAAGGACTTGTCCGACTCGAAAAAGGGATAAAATTATACCGAACAAAAGGAATGGTCAGGCAAGGACGAAGTGCTCAATCAAGGAACATTGATGATAACCAAGAACGAGGGTAGGGGGGAACACTGGTGGGCCTCCTTGCGGGATAATGAATGGTGGCAAAATAACGAAATAATTGCAGTATGAAAGGAGTGAATGGCTCATGTAAAAAGGTGGAACAATCTGATGGTGGCCGATATGGCACGCAAATCGAGGCAGCAAGGTGTCAAGACACAATGTTGAAACTGTACCTAGTGAGAGCGATAAATGACCTCAAGCATCATCACGAGCTTGGAAAAATGAATCCGACGATATAAAAAGTGTCAAAAATGGATAATGGCCGATGTGGCACGCAAACCGAGGCGACAATGGGGCGTTTTGGAAAAAATGCCTGAAAAATATGGGGGTGAAAGTGAGGAATGATCTCAAGCATCATCGCAGGCTCGAAAAAAATGAATTCGATGATATCAAATATATCAAAAATGGAGAGAAGCCAAAGTGGCATGCAAATCGAGGTGACTAGTGGTGTCTTTAAAATGCTCCAAAAATGATGTGGAAAAAATAAGAAAACAAGTTGACCATCATGACGGTCTCATCATGCTGATTCCAGTGGTGGAAACGGTTCGAAAAATGGACTCCGTATGGGTTTAGAATGGCCAAAACAAGAAAAAGTCAACGGACTATAAATAGTAAGGGGATCAATAGCAATTCCTTTCTGGGAAATAATGAAACCCAACAATCGACCTGTCGGAATGCAAAAGACACACTTGTGTGGGTTCAAGCAGATTTGATATTTGCAACAATGCAGAAAGACTTGTCGGAGGTCATTAAGGTGGTCTGATCGTTTCCAGGAACGAGCTGTAAGATCGTCAAGATAGACTAGCAGGATATGGACCAATTCGTGAAAACAATAGGTCATGGCCGGCTGGAAGGTGGCACCAGCATTTTTGAGGCCGAAAGGCATGACGTGATAGGAAAAGGTGCCCCATGGGGTGGTAAAGGCAGTATTGTACTGATCCTCCTTGCGGATCTGAATCTGGTTGTATCCGGAAAAACCATCCATGAAACATAGGACTTCATGCCCTGCACACGCATCGATGAGTTGGTCAATAAATGGCGCGGGGAAGTTGTCTTTAGGATAGGCTCGATTTAAATCGTGGAAGTCAGTACATACTCTGATAGTGCCTTATTTCTTGTTAACAGGGACGGGGGTTGAAACCTAAGTGGCATATGCAATAGGATAAATGAATCCTGCCTTACGAAGTTTCTCAATCTCTACTTTAACAGTGGGGAGCTTTGAGGGATGAATGGGGCGCTGTTTCTGGCGAATGGGGGGTACATCTGGCCATGTGTCAATGTGGTGCTCTATAATAGCGGGTTCAAGACTAGGCATTTCGGTGTAGGACCAGGCAAAGACATCACGAAACTCTTGGAAAAAAAATTTGTACTCTCCGATCTCATACTCACTGTAGGAGGCTCCTAATGTAATGATTTCAAGAGCACCAGGTGGGTCAAAGATATCGATGTGGATGATGGGTGAGATGTTGGCCATGTTGCCTTCCTCAAACGCATCAGGAGCAGGAATGGGATCCTTAAACCAGTTGACTTTGGTGGGAAGGAAATCTTTGGACTCAACCGTAAATTGGGTGACTGTGGTGGAGGATGACTCTTCTGGGAGGAAATAGGAACGATGGTGCATGTCGTCCCAGGGATAATCCAGGGTAGTGAGAGCCTCTAGAATCTCCTCATCATTGTGGAAACTTTGAGTTGTCAAATCGGTTGACGAGGGAGTGGTAGTCGAAGAGATCATATAAATGGTGTTAATATCTCCGGGTGAGGGTGATATGGGGGGGTGGATCTCCTCAATTGTGGGGGGTGCCATCTCAAGGTCCAAATTATTCATCTCATAAAGAGTTGCTCTGTAATTTGGGAGATTAGGATAGTGATGTGAGTAATGGCCGTAAATACCGCATATTGCACAAGGGTGGTTGGTACACAGTGATTTATCATGAGGCTTGGGGGTTGGATCGAGTTCGACAACCGGGATGTTGGGGTCGTCGTGAAGCATTTGCATGTGTTCCTGTAATGCAGGTAATTGTGGACATTGATGAGTTGGATGACCTAACTCATCACACAACAAGTATTTGGGAGGAGCACGAAACACGGGGGGGTTTTTAACGGTTTTGGGCGGGGGTACAATAGTGTATGGTTGTGGGCCTCTGCCCCTAGTGTGCTTGATAAGAGGGGGGGGATTCGTAGAGGACGAAGGGGTAGTGACACCAGGAGGTGGTTGAATAGTAGTGACAATGGGTTGCACCGGTTGTAGGATGACATTTGGTGTCGGCGGGGGAACGGGAGGCAAAATATACCACATGGGTAATCCTAAGGTTAACCCGGGGAGGCTGAGGGTATCCATAACTGGGGCGCTTACTACTCCCGAGGGAGGAAATAGGAAGGGGATTGTGTGGATGGGTGTAACACCAATGTGAATAGGTACCAATGGTGGTTTGGGTAACAAGGGAGGTTGATTGTTGGGTGTTTGTGTATTGTGGGAAATGGTACATAGGTCAGATACTACGGGCGCAGCTGATGGGGGTGGAATGGATTGGAATGATGAGGTCATCGATGTATCTGAGTAAACTCCAGGTCCCACGGAGGAAACAAACGAGGTAGTTACACCACAAACAGGTTGTTCAACCATGGGGAGAACATTTTCGGGTGCAGCGGGGGCATTGGGATCGTAATAGGTGAGTTGGTCAACCTTGACCACACGTCCGTCATGGGGGAACATCATGGTACGAAAAATGGATGAGGAAACCGCCCGCATGGCATACATGTAGCTGCGGCCAAATAAGAGGTTATAATCAAGTTGGGCATTGATGACCTCTATGTCAATGAGCACGGTTTTTCCAGCCAACTGGATGGGGACATTAGCTAAGAGACCTTGGGGTTGAGCCGAACGGCCATTGTAGGCTCGCAATGCAATGGTGGACTGCTGGAGAGTAGGGGATCCCAACTTCTGCCAAATGAATGTGGACATAATGCATGTAGAGGCACCTTCATTGATAATGCACCGATGGATGACAAGATTCCGAACAGAAACAGAAACTTGGAACGCTAAAGTGGAAGGCAGGCGTGGTTCGGACTGGTCCAAATCGAAGGCCATCAGTCATGAATCATTTGGGTAAATAGCACCAATGGTGGAGAGCAAAGTCTTGCGCTATGAAGGACAGTTTTTTAAGACTTCTAATGCAAACATGGCTGCGGGAGACTGGGCTAAGTCATCTAGAATGTTGTAATTTGATGCAGCACAAGCATTGGGATTATTGTTGATGCGACGAAGTGGGAAGCGAGGTGCTTTGGAGGTGCCATCTAGTGGAGCCGGAGGTATATGTAACGTCTGATCAGTGGGATGAGGGTAGTGTTTTTGTCAATGGGAGAGGCTTCAGGGGTGGTGCCATATTGGTTCCGACGGGTTTGGAGGTTGACATCGGTGGATGACATCATTAACAAGTGGTGGGTACCTGATTCTAACATGTGTTGATCAGGAGCAGCATAAGTGATCTATTGTTGTGGTGGCACGTTTCCTTGAGGGGGAGCCAACGACTGAGCGTTCACTACACCTTGGGTTGGTAAGGAGTTTTGTAGCTCCAAAGGTTGATGCTGAGGTGGTGGGGGGTTGGGTGGTGCCTGAGGAGCCGCGTGCCCTTGGCGATGGGCATCATCAATCCAGAGTTTCCGAGCTCGCTCCAAATGTGGGAAAGCATGTGTGTGGTGGCCATAGACCCCGCAAATAGAACAAGGATGATTTTTTCGCAAATTAGGATTTTTGGCCTGCTTGGGTGGCCGATCAAGGTTTTGGTTGGCAGGGGCTGCGTTATTGTTGTTTGGGGGATTAGGAGATTGACCAGCTTGGTCTGGATGAGGGTTGTTCCCACGGTTACGGCCTTTGCCACGGTTTTGCTGACCCTGTTGGCACTGGTTATTTTGGTTTTGCTGCAGATTCTATTGGGCGTACACTTGCCCTTGGGTAGCAGGTGGGTTCTGGGGTTGTGGAGGTGTGGGAGTAGGCTGCGGTGGATAATAAGTAGGTGGAGGCGGTTCAGGTGCTGAACCTTGTGGGGGTTGGCCGCAGGGGCTTCCTGTGGCGAGTAATAAGCAGGTTGGGATTGAGAGGACACAGGAGCTGGTGCAGCCTGTGGGTGGTAATATGGCTGAGGTGCGACCGGGGGGGCGTAAGCGGGGGATGCATGACCAAAGCACTGAGGTGGACATGAGGGTCTGTGGGAATGGTGGTGACATGCCATAGGAGCATATGAATTGGTTGCTCCGGATTGAGATGTAGCCCGCGAAAGGTCAGGGCCATGGCTAGGATGTGCTATGGAAAAGGGTTGAGGATGCGAGGCAATACGGCCAATGATGCCATTTGCGGCAGGGGATGCCCCCGGTGCATCGTGATAGGAGGAATCACCACGAGGGGCGTCAGGTATGATAAAATATAGATAACCCGACTGGGCGTAAATGAGGTCAAATTGCTAGGCTTTGAGGATGGCCTCTTCTTCGGACTGGGGTCGTTCGGATGCCACATCCTTGGCAATGACAGGAAGGAGGGATTTTAGAAACCAATCTAAGACGATACGGTCATCTAACTTGATTTTGTAGAGGCTGCAGCGTCGATGCCACTCATGAATGTCGTCAATGATGTGGGTAGCCATGTTCTATTTGCAAGACAGTAGGATCTCAACTCCTGTGTCATAGCGAACAGGTAACTGAAAGAACTACAGGAAAGTTGAGGCAAGGGAAGTAAAGGTGGCATGGGTCCCATGGGGCTGCTCGATGTACCACTTAGCTGCAGAGCCAATGAGGGTGCGCTGTAACAGACGGAGGCGAACAGAGTCGTCCACTATGGAGTTAGAGGAACACCATAGATGGAATGACATAATATGGTTCTGGGGGTCCTCACCTGCCTTGCCCTCAAACTTAGGGATGTGGGAGGGGAGCTTGGTGGGCATGTGAGGCCACGTACAGTCGTGTCTGATGGGATCGTTAGTCAGTCTAGCTAGGTCAGGAAGGTTGAGACTAGCCATGAATGGAAAACTAGTAGAAGGATGTGACATACTAGTGGGTGTGACCATGTTGGGTACAATGCCCCCAAGTGGAGGGGTAGGGTTTGGGATGTTGCCTCCAAGTGGAGCAATGAAAGTGGTGTGGGACGGTCCTACACCGCCAAGGGTAGTGTGAGTCACTGATGGAGTGGGAATAAGTATTCCAACTACGGGAAGGGGTACAGTGATCAGAATGGTAGATGTGGGCCCCATTGAGGGCATACCCAAAGTAGGTGTGGTAGCTGGTGTGGTGGTGGATGCTCCACCAATGGTCCCTACACAGAAAGGGGTGGAAGTCACGCCAGCCATGGGGCTGGTTGGTGCAGTGTAAGTGGGGTTCTCGGACTCTGCCTCAGAATCAGAAGTAAAATAAGGGCGTCAAGATCGGGTGACGAAATTCTATGTCGTTGACAAGTGGAGTCAAGTGACAAAGCTCGAGATCTATGATGAGTGGTATCGAGTGATGAAGATCTATTTCTATGACGTGTGATGTCAAGTGAACCGTGCTATGGGGGCTCGCTTCGAAGGCGCCGAGATATCTCGGGGGCTCAATGGTGACAGATGGTGTCAAGTATCTGGGGGTTGTGTTGAGTGAAAAATAGCTCAAAAACCCTAATGCAATCGAGTGTGCAGAAGGAGAGCTAAAAAAATATGGCACTCAGGCCAACAACCAACTCAAAACACCCACTATAACAGTTGTGCTACAATAAGTGGAGTATCAACATAAATGGTCAGAATACCAACAAGCAGCAGGTTTCCTAAAAAATAAAAATAGTGGACTCGCTAGACCAAAAGGAGGTAAGGGAGCATGCAAACACCTAGCTAAATAGTATTCTGACTCAACTAGACATATCCTCTGTAAGGTGATGAAATCCAAGTCAGACAATATGGATAGTAGAGCCAAGTGGCTAAAGATATCCGCCTACCGGAAGGGAACCGGGTAGTCAATCCTAGAAGAAAAGCAACTAAGATACCCCGTTCATGACACATTCGGTTGGTGAATCTGCCATTTGGTTCTATCACCGCTGTATCCCCATACAGGTGATACACCGAGAACTGTGAAAGGTATCCTTCGGTTACTGAATGGATTGCAGTATTCCACTCAGGATTTCAGAACTAGTCTGGCGACTTCAACCCTCCTAGGGGAGAGGCCTTCCCGATAAATTGGTTTTAAACAGTGTCAAAAAAACCTAGGGGATTTTGGTTCCCTAATGGACAACAGCTATGTCTCAAGTGTAAGAAATCGAGGGGTGTTATTTGGATGCCTATCCCCCCGATCCTACCTAACTACAAGATTCTTATGTCGGGTAAGTGGGACCGCGGGAAATAGCGCAACAGTCGCAGACAGGTTGCGGGATTTTAGTCGAAAGACGCAGGCGGACCACAAGAAAAAGGTCAAAAGTTGCAGGTGAGTTGTAGGATAATGGATGAAAGCCGCAAACAGGACGTGGGAAAAAGGCCGAAAGATGTAGGTGGGTTGTAGGAAAATGGCTGAAAGCCACAAGCGGGATGCAGAAAAAAGGCCAAAAGATGCAGGCGGGTTGCAGGAAAATGGCTGAAAGCCGCAAGCGGGATGCGGGAAAAAGGCCGAAAGACGTAGGCGGGTTGCAGGAAAATGGCTGAAAGCCGCAAGTGGGATGTGGGAAAAAGGCCGAAAGACGCAGGCGGGTTGCAAGAAAATGGCTGAAAGCCGCAAGCAGGCCGCAGAAAAATGGGTTAACAGTGGCGGTCGGATCGCATGAAACAAGCTGATAGCCACGGTTAGATTGCAGGTAACAGACTGGAAACCGTTGATAGGTCACTGGAAACAGTCTGAGAGCTGCAGTCGGATCGCAGGTAAATGCCTGAAAGATGCGGTCAGAACGCAACTGCGGGGGGCTAAAGACACAGTTTACGGCAGCCGAAAGGGATAGCCGAAAAGAAAAAACAGAAAAATATTGCAGAAAATTAAAAACATTTAAAACTTTAAAACTATAACCAGAAATTCAAAGGAATACAAGGGGAGTCGCCAAAACTGTAGCTAGGGTTTTCACCCCAGCTTGTGCAAATGAGCACCTACTAAGGAGAAGGGACTCCTTAGTAGCAGTTCAATAAACAGTAAATTAAAGCAATAAAACAATATGAAATTTAACCTAGCATGAGCATTAACATAAATAACGAAACATGAAAATATGGTGAAGATCTCTCTTTTTGTATTAAAAATTACCTTAGGTGTAGAGGTTAGTGAAGCTCTTGCAGCAGTCCAGGAGGGTTGCTTCCAAGCTTCCAGTTTTGCTCCTTTCTCTTTCTCCAAAGGGTTGGAAATGGGCCAAAGGGGCACTCAAATGTGAAAATAGCTCAAGGGTGAGCTAGAATTTCAAGAGTGATTTTGGTAGAGTAAGGGTGTGTTTGACTGTGGATATGAAATGAGGGGCCTCCATCACCTATTTATAGGTTTTTAGTGGTGGAGTGCTGGCCCATGGTTTTGGGCACCATATGGTTGAGGTCAGCTGTATAGGGTTTTTTATTCCTTTTTCTCTCTTTTTCCTCTTTTTGTATTTTTTTATTCCCTTTTTAGAGGGTTTTTGCTATTTTGGGGGGAAAAGGGTTTTTTGGCCTTTTGGAGGCTTTTTAATGAGATTTTAAGGTTTTGGAGGCAAATATGGTAGGAAATATGGACAAATGAGTCATGTAATGGGGTATATGAGGTAGTGAGCACTTTTTGGGTGTTAACAGTGGGTTCTCCTCATCACTATCTGTTGTATCATTGGTTTCTCCATCGATGTGATAACATTCAAGAGCATGCTCTAGCTGCTCCTCCCATTCAGGTTGTAGGCGCGTAGGTGTGCTTTCTATGCCAAATAATTCTTCCAGTGTCATGTTTCCTTGTGTACAATCTGGACTGAATATTTTTTTATTAATGATATACAATGCATCATTGATACTTGGATGCTCATCTTAGAAACTGAAATCCTGCTAGAAGGTCACAGTCAGGCCTGACTAGTCCACTGTGCCTCTTTGCAACTCCAGGTCTAGGTACCACTTCTTCGGAATTGGTTCTTCTAACGTGTGCACAAACAGATGCACCCATTCTGTCCATGGTATCTCCTTCCATGCTTCAGAACAGACTCAAATATGCTTTCATGGATCTTTCTGTCCATTATATTTCTCAAAGGATAGGGTAACCTTATCAGCGAACCTGATTTGCATCTTAATTCAACACCGATCCCATGCTGTCAGTTTCTTCTTATGCGCAGCCCACCATCTGGTAGGTATGCCGCGTAGTGCCATGTCTAGAGCTAAGACACAGTATTCATCCGGAACTGCTGTAGTATATTCTTTGATGAAACAATAAACATTAGATAAACCATCAAATGTAGGGATTGGAGTTACCTCTTTCTCAATCTAATAGAGCGACTTCGTGATCCGTGCGCATTTCCTGGTAGATACTTCGTGTAACCTGCTTTGCTAGTTTTCTAGTCCTGCATCAGAGTCTGAAACGCAAGAGCTGTCAAAGCACCAACTGAGTGTGCCATCCGCAGTTGGATTAATCTAGTCAGTAGTATTGGTTGTCATCTTGTAGATACAATCCAAGTCTTGAGCTTTGGATTCCTCTTGAATCGATTCAACATATCGCTCGCCCTGTGAAGGGTCCAATGGTGCGATGACCCTAATATCATTGCCTTCAAATATCATTTTCATGGTCTTTAAATCAATAATGGTAGAGTTAGTTATTTACCAATCGATACCCAGCAGTGCTGGATAAGGATGGCTGTCATCCACTATTTCATTTACTTCAAAATCGACATAGCTGAGCAGTCCATCAATGTCAACAATGGTGTTGGGTAGTCTCCCCAAAGGTATAACTATCCCTTGATTAGCCATTCTCAACTGTAGAGGTGACCACTGTAGCTTGGGTTTAGCCATCTGATGCCATGTTTGTTTGGTCAAGACATTTACTTCGGATCCGAGATCAAGAATGATCTCATCCATCTCATAGTCCCCAATCTGTGTAGTGAGTCTCATTTCCCTTCCTATTCTTTTAGGACTCCTAATATTGTGGGCTATGCCATCGGCATCCCCCTTGTCACTATTTGTCTCATATTGTCTTAGTAGCTTTTCAAATTCCGTAAAGGCATATGTGCTCTTTATTAATTTCATGCAGCTGCGTAAGGACTGCGCAATAGAGGTCCCTGTATCTATTGCAGTGTTTGTCTACTCTTGTGTTGTTGGCATGTTGTCTCTTTGTGGTACTTCACTGCGCAACTGTGTTCTAGGGGAGCTAGGTGGCGGTGCTCTGAACCTGTCCCGTGCTTCCTCAAATGCTCCCTTATTTTTTTGTAAATCCAGACTCAGTGTTTTCCCAGGATATTTCCTAATCCATACTAGCTCTCCAGGATTCTGCCTAGGGTCACGCATTCCGGAGGTCGAAGCGTCTACGCCTCCGTCCCTTCCTGTATCAGCACAACTGTGTGTTACCATGTTTACACTTGGATCCACAGTTCTTCTCTCTACTGCGATCAGCTAAATATTGGGACTCAGTGGTTCCTTCCTTCTTCTTTTCTGCATTTCCACCTCAACCACAGGGTAGTCTTCAATAACATGCTCAAATGATTTACAGTAATTGCACGTAGTGCATGGGTTGGCACAATATCTAGAAATGTGACTTGGCTGGCCACGGTTATAACAAATTACCTGGTCGCGGCCTCTTCCTTGCATCGGGCCCGCATTTCTTCCTCTCTCGTAGTATCCACCCTGATCATAGTGGGTGTTTCTTGCTTTGGCTGATTCTCCTCTTGGACACGATACATCCCAGCACCTCGCATTGCTTCCATATCACGCTTTCTTTCATTCATGAGCTCATATGCACGACAGTTGGATTCATCATGTCCCACTGATTTATAGCAATTACAATACAAGCTCTTAGGTGTTCTTACATATTTATGTATTAGGTAACAGTCTTCAGGCCTGTGTCCTCTGGTTCTATATATTTCACACCACGATGCCTGATTGTGATTCATATTGATTGCTTTGGTGTGCCATTGTCAAGATAATCTTGAAATAGAGGGCAATGTTCTCTGGTATGGCCTTCTCCTTTGCATCCGGTGCACCAAAATTCACATTTATGTTCATATCTTTGTTCTTTCCCATTCTTCATACCTTGTAATTCTAACGTCGGGGTAGTTAACTGGATCTGGATCTGAGACATCCCAGTACTACTCTCACCAATCGGTGAAGCCTCCAGCTTCATTGCAATCTCTAAGGATTCTTCTTGCGACACAACCTTCTACTGCATCAATGGTCGTCTGATGTGGGGCAACAACGCAGAGATGAACCATTTCTTGTGTTGTTGTGGAGCTATCACAAATTTTACTTGGTCTAACAATGTTTTAAATTTTTGGTCAAATTCGTAGACCGATTCGGTAAGCTTCTGCTTGATTTCTTTTAATTCCATTATGCACTGCGATTCTGACTTTAGCTTCTTAAACTCTGTGACAAGTGCAACCTGAATTTTTGTTATGGTTCTCGGCTATGCCTGAGAATATTTCATAAACCAATGCAACGCACGGTCTTTGAAAGTAGTGATGAGCTGCGCTCTCTTCACAGCATCATCTTGGATTTTCTTTAAACTACATACTGCTTCACATAGAAACCAGTGCTCATCAAGGTCTTCTAGACCTGTTCCTTTGAATATCGACAGTTTTATATCGTTATCTGTCATTCTCCTTCTTGGTTGTGCACCACTCTGGGTAGTGCTGACTATCTGCACAGAGAAAATAAAGGGAATATTTGGACTACTGAGATTCTGTGGAGTGGGATGCGCGACACTCGCAATGGATGGGTTCTAATCTAAGGGTGGCACTGTTTCTGCAACTGACGGATTCTGAGGTGTAAAAGGGTAGATAGTGGTTGATGCTAGCGTGGTCTGATTGTTAAGGTCACATGGAAGTTCGGTATTCACGTGGAGTCCAGGTCCTCCCAGATTCTTTTCTTTATTAAACTTATATCTCTTTCCACTTCTCAGATTATGTGTCTCTTCATCAGAATCACTAAAAATGCTATTGATCATGATAGACATAAAAATATTACTGCATTCTTAAAAATCCTTTCTCAGCTAAGAGCATTTTAATGTATAGACTTAGATTGTTCAAGAAATTACCTCTAAATCCTTCGAAAATGTATGCTATCAACCAAGAAATCAACTGCTCGAGATAGTGGGCTATCTATTGCTTTGAGCTGCATTGTGAGCTTTGGAGTCCACTCAGTAGGTACTCCTTGAAAACAGGTTTTCTTTTCTGCGAGTCGCAAGATCCACTCATGCAACTCATTTCCAAATGAAGCCCAGAAAATCTCGTGAATCTCTCTCCATAAGTATCTGTTCAACTACTCTAGGTCAGATAGACATGGGTGTTTGTTCTCATTTCTTGCAAAATATCTTTCAATCTTGTCACACCAATCCCAGATCTCTTTCTTTTCGGGATGCCAATTGTCTGAACCCAATGGGAACTAGTATTCTCCTTTGCACATTACTTTCCAACACTCTATCGCATCACTAGTCGTAGCTGAGCAACGGAACCATTTGTTGGTTGTATATCACCTTCTTAAGGTTTCCAATGTAGCCCCAGGTACTTCGCGGTTCAAGGAACCAACAAAACCTCTATTCACCGACCCTTTCGGCAACAGACTACGCGCAGCCTGAGGTCTCACCCGAGGCGAACTATTGAGGGGGTGGATGTGGAATCAAGTTTCCGCAGCCTGGTGATGCGAGAGTGGGGAGCAGGATTAGTAGCGCAATATCTTGCAGACTATCGCAGATAGGAAACCGCGCGGAGTCTCTATCCTGCGTCGGATGCTTCTTCAAGCTTTGGGACTTGCACAACTAGCGCCTACAAGGACTGCATGGTAGGGACTATATCCTGCCTAGCATAGGTAAGCTATTGACAGCTTACCTTGCAACACAGACTTGGAACAGCACGTCTATGGGACTACGCGGCTTATTCGAGGCCATTCAACTTTTACCAAACTACCATTCTTTATGCATTCAATATACTTAAGGGTTTACCGTTTGGTGTATGAAAACAAGTAAAGCATGCAAAACTACGCGCCCAAACACTGCGCTTAAGTTCAATGTTCCACTATGTGATTAGTCAGCTTATTCATTCATTCATAGACTTATACTTATTGAATACCTAGCATTCACCCATACATGTATCACTTAACATATTATTCCCATTCTCTACGGTGAAGACATACAAAAGTAATCACATGACAGTTAACTGCAGTATTAACCTTCATACTAAGCAAATGAACAATCATAAAAACAAAACAATCACATAACATAGGAATTAACATGGGTCACCCCCCAGATGGAGGCTACATCCACAAGAATGGTTGTTAATATTGCTCTTAATGGGAGGGGTAAAACCATTCTTAGTCTACGCACTCAGCTGCAGACTCTCTTCTCCCTCAGATAGGTCTCTGCGCACTCAGCTGCAAAGCCTTTACAATGGCTATCAAGCTTTTAGATTCTACAATAATCAATGGTTAATCAAAACTGAAGAGTAACCCTTCCCTTAAAAAATCATTCCTTCTTTATAGATCATGCCTGTAGGTCATGTCTTTACAATACGCAGGCCAAAAACCCTTAGGTTTACCAGAAAGGGTTACAGTTTCTAGCTCATCGAGCTAGCTGGCGCATGGTAACGAATCTTCCATCATGGCCTGCCCTTCTCATGTGCCCATGTCGCTATCGTCCTTCCTGTCACACGCATGCCAACAGGTCGCTTTCAAAGAGCCTCTCTTCTTCTAACGACTTCATGCAACTAGTACAGGTGGTGGCATCCTTTGCATGCGCAACTAGTCGCTTTCTTCTTGATCCACTCCTGCCCACCGCTTCGCATTCCTGGAGCATCTTTACCAAAATTGGACTGCTGTTGGTTTATTCGAAACACGTGCCATCTTCCCCATCCAACACTCTTCCCTACTGGATCCTTGTAGACTGGACACTTAGCAACATTGCATCCTCACAACACCGAGTTTCGCATCTATCCATCACTTTGCTGTGCACAGCTTTGCAGCATCCCCAAAACTTATACAAAAGAAAGGAAATATTTAGGCCGAGCTGCACTCAGCTTCGAAGTTCCAAAAAGGTTCCTTGTTCAAAATTGCCCCACTTGGGCCAGGCCCAACATAGGGCTATGATTCTACTATAGACCACCTTGTTACTCTTAGGAGAATTGATAAGGAGTGTCACAATAATAAAATAAATATCCTATGTTTCTTTGTTGATTGAAGAAAATAATTTAACACAGTGCTTAAATCTAACATGTGGAATATATTAAAAGGGCTACAAGTTCCTTTTGAGTTTAGAGATGTTTCAATAAGGTTGTACGAGAAAGTTTTTCCAAGTTTAAGAACTCTAAGGGATGGTTATAAGAAATGAATTATAATATAGTCCAGTCAACAAAGTTTGTTCCCTATCCCCTATGCTTTTTGGTATTTACATCAACAAGACATAGGGTTGTTTGGAAGTGGTAGGTTGTTCCATTATGACTTTGGCTAGTATAGTCATCATCCTTCCTCTCCATGATGATGATATTGTTGTTATGATTACAACTACATGTGATCTCGATAAGCAACTAAAAATTCTCATAGATTTTTGCTATAGTATGGGTGTGATTATTAACACTAACAAAACAAGGGTTATGATAATTAAATCCAAAAATATCACTTATGATAATTTCATGTATGACCACAACAACTTGGAGGAAGTGACATCATACAAATATCTCAAAATTGATCTACATCATAAGCTTACCTGGAACTCTAGCATTGAGAAAAGGATTAATGGATGGTTAAAATATTACTATGGAATCAAACACAATTGTAAATCAGCTTACCTTTGGATTTGGGTTAGGAAGAAGCTACTCTTTGGGATTCTCACCATTCCTATTATCTTATATGAATGTAAAGTTTGCAGCTGCAACATCTATAGAGAATCATAGACGATGATAAGGCAAACTCAAAAGTGTTTTATAATATATAATCTAAAAATTAAATATGGATTATAATAAAATAGTTGTAATGCAAAAGTCATTTGACATTGGGTAATATTTTTTAAGGTGTAAGTTTTAAACCTCGCACAAGATATAATTATGTAAATTAAACTATTGAAAAAAAATCTCACACAGTTAAATTTCTCGTTTTAATTTCATCAAATTGTAATCATAGATTTTAATTACTACCATAATGGTGAAATATGTTTGAATTGATGATGACATTGGATAGAAAAAAAAATCGTGTGCATATATTGATTGAATATAAATAAAAAGAATCTTTTTCACCTCTCTAAGTTAGATCCTAAGAAATTTTAGGGAGAATGCTAAGTTGTAGAAATAAATAATATAATATGATTCCCTTGAGGGACTATAATTCCTACCTTAAAATATTTATGAATCCCCTGATGTCATGGACATCATTCAAACTCTTTCTACAGATGAATATTGTTTCTCTTTATAATAAAAAAGGATTGGTGTTAAGCGACTTGCAAAATGGAAAGATAAGGACATTGAAGGATACCAACCATAAGTATTAAAAATTGTTGGGCATGTCCTCATCCCTCACTTCGATAGGGTCTTCTATTTAGCAATCAAATAGGATATCCCTAAAACCTATAAAAAATACTCATTGTTCCTATTCTTAAAAGTAGAGATAAAAACAATCCATCTAGTTATAAGACAATTGTGATTAGCCCTATTTTAGACAAACTATATGGAATTATTATAAAAAATAATATCAACATATGGATAGAAAGTCACAGAAAAAGTGCTTAAGACTAAAAAGGATTTTGGGGCTATAACTCAACTATGTACTACCTTGTTTCTCTTAGGATCATTGTTGAGGAGTGCTACACTAATAAAACCAATCTTCTGTGTGCTTTGTTGACTTTAGAAAATAATTTGACACAATGCCTAGAACTAACCTTTGGAATAGATTAGGAGTGCTAAATTTCTCTTTAAAATTGAGAGTTGTTGCAATAGGTTTGTACAAGAATGGTATTTCCATGTTTAGGAATATTGGGATGGTAAGAAGAAACTAATTGTAATATAGAATTTAACCAAGGTTGTTCCCTATCCCCTACACTTTTTAGTATTTACATAAACATGTTGGAGGATTGTTTGGAATAGGTAGGTTGTGCTGGCATGTATTTGGATAATATAGTCATCATCCTTCTTCTCTATGCTGATGTTGTTGCTCTTATGATGAGGACTCCCTATGATCCCAGCAAGTAACTAAATATTCTAAGGATTGTTTCTCTAGTATGGGTATGACTATTAACATTAGCAAAGAAAATATTATGATAATCAAATCCAAAAATATTACTTATGATAATTTGATGTATGAAAACAACAACTTTTAGGAAGTGAATTCGTACACATAACTAGGAATTGATCTTCATAATAAGCTTAAATAGAACTATAGATTTGAGAAAATGATTAATGGAGGGTGTAAATATTATTATGGACATCAAAATACTTGTAAATCAATAGACAATTGGATTTAGATTAAGGATAAACTCTTGTTTGAGACTGTTGTGTGTGATTTCTCACACAGTTGTGTAAAAGGAACCTAGCAAGGGGTTGTGCAATCCTTGGTAGTATATTAGAAACGGAAATAAAAACAATACTAAGTTAAATTAAAGATCAACATATTGAAAGATACATGCGAGTAGAAATCAGAGAGCAAGCCATCAAAATATAGTGAATAATGTAAAAGAATGTACTCTTAGTATTGATTACACAAAAAATTCAATGAGAGACATAAGATTGTATAGGATGACGAGCCTTCGCAGATGATCCAAGGGAAGGTTTTTTTTATCACCTTTGTGACCTCCATTATCTGGCTAGGTGTCCTATGTAGATCCTCCTCTAGGGAAAATGTAGAAAGTGTAGTATAGACTCTTATTTTTGGTGAGAATATGAGAGCATATTGATGTTTTTTGTGAGGGAATTGGAAATATTGTTTGGTGCTCGTAAGGAATGATTTTATAGAAACAAGGTTGGAAAAAAAGAGGGATCTAGATCCAGTGTGGATGCTCTCCATTCTCTTCATTCTTTAATGGAGATTTTATAGATTTTGAAGTTAGATAGATTGTTTATTTTGACCATGTCAAGGCATGTGTCCAATTTTAGCCACTACTTCCTTAGGGAAGCATAAAATTATGAATAATAACTGAAATTTCACATTTTGGGACCAGGTCGCGACTTTTTTTGAAATATATGTGAACATGGTTGTGATTCTCAAAGGAAAAGGTGTGGCCCTTTAAATATGGTTATTTTTTTAGTTTAAATTTTAGTTTTTTAGTATTTTGGTCACACAAGGGATTCACTTGTTTACCAATATATTATCATGTTCATTGATAAATGGGGGTTTTAAATTATGAAAAATAATGTCAATATGTTGTAGGTATTGGGGGATTGTAAGGTATGGGGTGTCTATATGTATTGATGGGGGGTTGCAGGGTATAGGGGGTTTATAGGTATTGAGGAGCGCTATAAAAGGGTGATATTGTCAAAACATGGAATATCTAGTAAAATTAGGGTTTTTTTATTATAAATGTCTATTGGGAGGGGGATCAACAAAATATTTTGGTAGGAATGAATCAATATATAGTGAAACTAGGGTCATTCTTTAGTATCCCATGAATGGATATGCTATGTAATAGTTTTATGAATTGATGACTGTGTGAGGCTTAGAGGATAAGAGGAAATTAGTATATCATAAGGAGGTGGTCAACCATAATATAGAAAATCAAAAGTGTCTCTTTATTTCAACTAAATCAAAGAAGAAAATCGACATTAGTAAAATAAAAACAAACTCTCATGAGTTCCATAGTGAAATAGGGTGCTAGACAATTCCTAAAATGCCATGGGATGGAATGCTTTTTCATCTTTATGACACGAAGATGGTTGAAATATAAAATCATTTTCTCATAGAATGTCTTATGTACACACACATTAGACCACAATTTTAAAATATTTTCTACAATACTAACATTTCTAGCATTTTAACTCATTGTAACTCTGGTGATGTAGGAATTCATCTCTTGAATATTTTTTAGCATAGAAATAAAATTCTAAAGAAATCCAAGTGACTCACCTTTTTAAAGTCCCATAGTCCAAAGTTTTTCTCAATGGACCTTAATAACTATCATCATCATCATATTCGTAATCATCATGTCATTTGGGTCTATTCAAGTGGTTGTGGGATGGAGTACTCTCTATTCTTATAGGAGCAATGGTCAAAATTGTAGGGCTCATATGAATTTTAATTTAGAGGAAATATCTTCACTCAAACCTTCCATGATGAAATGTTCCAAGCAAAAATTACACTTCAAGCTACAAGAGTAAATTATATACACATTTCATAACAAAAAAAACCTAAATAAAAATATTCTCTTCCAATTTTTTACAATGTTAAAATTAACCAACAAAATTTTTACAATGTTAAAAGCTAACCAATGACAATATAACAAAAATCCAATTTATGTAAAACATAACAAATCGACACACTTTTTATTCATATTAGTAATATCCACAAAATTAGAATTTTACATAAATGAACATATTTCAATAAAAATTAATAAGTGAGTATTTTGCTTCCATTCATTTCATATTCTTCAAATCATGGAGGTTACATCATTAAAAATACGAATACATGAATTTATTTTCCCAATGAAAAAAGCTTTAGATCCTTCACATGTTTCCATGCATCATAAATATCACTCTAATCTACCTTAAATGCGAGCATGAGGTAAATAACTAAAAGAAACATTAACATTAAAACTTAACAAATTTAAAAAGTATACATTTCATATATATATATATATATAGTTAAAATCACATTCTTGTATATATATATATACAAGAAGGTCGGATAGACCAAGATTGGTCTAAAGACAATCATCATCATCATCATCATATATACTAAAGACAATCATCATCATCATCATATATATATATATGATGATGATGATGATGATGATTGTCTTTAGTATATATGATGATGATGATGATGATTGTCTTTAGACCAATCTTGGTCTATCCCACCTTAAGAGGAAATAGATTATTTGGTTTTCTTTAAAATGTTGTTTCTATGCTCAAAAAGTTTAGACAGGAGTGTCCCTAGCTCACTATAATTTTGGGAATCTAAAAGGTTAAAAAAATTTCTTTCGAAACATATTTTATATAAATGATTGACACACTTTATAACATACATATTTATTTTAAATTAAATACTTATGAAATTGTGTTAGAAATTTTTAATAAATTATGTTTCAATCAAAACTATGTATTTCATATACATTTAATTAAAATCATATTTTTATAAATAAAATTTTATTTATAAAAAATTAAATGATATTAATAATAAATTAAAAAATAAAAGATATAAGTAGAAAAACATAGATAATATGATATAAGGAGATGGGTTAGGATAACACCATTAGGAATTAATTATTAAAAAATTAACGAGGAATTGAATATTATCATTAATATTTTAATTATATTAATATAAAATCAGAATAAATCCATTTCGCTCGTTAACTTTCAAAGTTCAAAACAAATTTTTTAAGACGTTCTCAACATTTTAATAAAGAATAATGAAGAAATGTGATGGGTAAATTTGAATTCTAAAGCAATTGATTGGAATTTAATAATCTAAATAATAGGTAAAATAAAATAAAAGTTAAAAAACATAGATAATTTATGAGAGGAGATAGATTGATAGGTTAGGACAATGCTCATTAAAACTAAAGTAGTCACTTATGGCTTGTTATTTAATAATGCAAATAATAGATCAAATAAAAATGTAATTAAAAAATATAAATAATTTATAAAAAGAGATGAGTTAAGGGGTTAGGACAATGCTCATTAAAACTAAAGTAGTCACTTAATTTGTAGTAAGTAAATATCGATACACTATATATGTTTATTTAGAATTTGAAATGAACATAAAATAAATCTAAACAAAACATTTTCCAAAACGTCTTCTTGTAATCTAGGAAGAAGAACCATCCTGATCCACCTCAAATTATAAAATATAACTACCTATCAATGGACCACCTAAATTATAAATATATTTATAAATTATAAATTATTAAATTATAAAATACTGGCCATGATGGGAGGTTGCTTTTAGTTTGGGTTTACGTTGGCTTATGCCAATTGATCACCTTTCCATTTGCATGATTTTTGTTTTCAAAATTCTATGCTATATGAAATCAAGCTATTTTCGTCCGCGAATAAGCCAAAATGCACCTGTTGAAAAACACATTCTTCAGTAACTTTTTCGAGGAGGCGGTGGAATAAAATCGGTTTATGCATAGATTGGTTTGTTATATGGTGTGATCGGTTCAATTTTGATTTGATAATGGGTCCAATTGCTCATTTTACCGACCATGGTTTGGTAAGCAGCTTTGTTTACAACCGTATAAAAGTTGGATACCTAAGATACTTTTCCGGCCAAAGTGGAAAATATAGATGGATTCCAACCAAAATGAAAAAGCAAATATCATTAAAATTAAATTAAATCTGTTCCTAAACTCAACTAAACATGGAAACCCTAGGATATATATCAAAATAGTATAGTGTGAAATAATAAGTAAAACATATAATATAGTTTGTGTATCCTTACCTTCTTCATTCATGGGAGAGCTAACCACCAAAATGCCATTGGGAAAATATTGAAAATATAACATCAAAATGAAATGAGCAGAAACTAATGAAGTAGTTTATTCGAATTGAGAAGATAGCATCAAAATGAAATGAGAATTAGTTTATTCCAAGTGCAAGACAAAATGCAAATATGCTATATAGGGTTGTATGTATATGAAACACATTGTGATCCACAATTCACTCTTAGCTAATTCAGAGTTCTCCAATGACTTTTCATTGCTATTCATGTTACATTTAGTGCAGCTGCGAGACCCATTGTCAGAGAGGATGGTACCCTATTCAGTTAACTATTGTTCCTTGTCAAGTTAACCAGGGAGAGTAAAGAGTAAGACCCTAGAAGGCACCCTAGGTCCCCCAGCTTTCTCCTAGGATTCTTGATTGGGGACCAAGCACGTTGATTCCTGGAAAAGTCCCTAGCATGTGGCTAGGGTATTACGGTCTCGGACAAGACAATTTCTTGGTCATGAGGACCAAGTAGGTCCTGCAAGTTGAGATAGAGACCTCCTAGTCCAAGACCAGGCATATTCTTGGTCATAAGGACAAAGTAGTTCCTGTAGTGACATACCTGATCAGTTAACCAGGTGGATCTTGGTCAGTGGACTAAGATGATTATGTGTGATGTCCTCTTCTCCTAGGTCTTCGAGATGGTTGAGTTAGATGGTCTTCTCAAGGGACTGGCCACCCCTTGATGGAGCCACTAACATTTGACCTGAGGAGCATTCTAGAGGACCACATGATCACATCATCCAATGTGGACCTTTCATTATACAGTGATGATGAACTTTAAGGTTATATGGAACATTTTTACATTTGAGAAAGAGATGGCTGGTTGTACCTTCTCCACCATGGTTTATTTAATTTTGGTCCTTACAGCTTGTTGATTATTGGTCTTGTGGTTAATAGGATCATTTACCCACCTTGAGTTATCTTTTGATTTGTACCACCTTTGATGTTCTTGCTCTTACGGGTACTTTGGTTGTTTTTCCACCCTGTGGTTTACCCTTGGTCCTAAGGTTTATCGGTTATGTACCCATTCATATCTTGTGTTGGTCCTAGTACCAACCTAATGTAATTCTAATTATAATTTATGTAACTTTATTATTTTTTACCTTAATTGGCTTGGTACCCACTTTTGTTTTTATGGTACCATTTTGATGGGTCATTGTACCCTCACTTATTTATTTTTATGACCCTTGTACCCATCTAAGACAATTTATTTATAGTTTATATTTTTTATTTTGTAAATCATTATTATGTGTTGGTACCCAACCTAATGTCTGGAACCCTAACTTAAATAAAGAATTTCTTTAAAGACCTTTCTAGAAGAACCTAATCCTATATATTGAAGAATTTTCTTTGGCATTTTGATTCATCATTACATTTAGTTCTTTGCCTTCCTATCCTTGACGTCAAGGTTAGCACATATGCTCTTTCTAAGTTTGAATTCTGCCCCCCTACTCATCAAGGTCATATTTGTTTTCTTTTATTTTTAGTGATGTTTGATATGCACCTAGGATTTGATGTGCCCTGATTGACAAGGCCGTGACAGCTATGATCTTGTTTTCTTCTCAACTATGATTGTGTGGAGCTCGATCTGCTTGTATGAAACTCGATCTGGTACTAGAGAAACCCGATCTGCTACTATGGAAACCTAATATTCCTTTATAGAGCTCGATCTACTATTGATGTAATCTGATATACTGTATGAAGTTTTTTTGGATTTAATGTAAGGTCTGGTTTGTCTATAGAAGAGATCGAACTACCTTAAAAGGGTCTGTTCTGCTTCGTTATGCATGTGCTTAACTCAGCTGTGACCTTTTGAGCTCTTCCCAACTTACCCATGAGGCCCTAGGGTATCGTTTATCCCATCATGTGATCACTTGTGGAGGCAGTGAGAATCCTTGGTATTAAGTTGATTATTGACTAGGGTGCTAGCTTGTATGGACAACTTGGACTAAGTTGTTAAGTTGTTTATTAATATTGATTCTTGTTTTTTTTCCAAATCTAATTGTTAAGACTCATTTGTCGATTGTTATGTTGAGTTTCATTTGTGACAGGTCTGTTTATTTATCTGTTCTTAAATCTGATATGCTGAGAATCACTTGTTTTGATCTCTTATGCTGATACATTGTTGAGACCATACTTATTGTGACTTTGTTGACCTCTTGGGAAAGAAAAGGGCCACAAATTTTCTCCCCAAACCATTCTTCACCCATTGTCTTTTCTCCCTCATTCAGTTTGAGCTTGTTGGGCATTTTTCTCCATGTTTTTCCCTTTGTTCCTTCATTCTAAGCTAGGAGAAGGGCGTTTTTGTGATATAGAACAGTGGGGAAGAAGAGGAATTCGATTTGGGGGTCCTAGTAGGTCTTTGTTTTCCATCTAAATGCGTATATACCTGTGGGAGCAATCGGTTTTTCTCCTCATGGTCGATTTCCCTTCCCACAACTTGATTTGGGTGCTACGATTTGGAGAAAATCCATGGACATTTTTTTGTACAACCCACAGTTGAAAACGTTTTTCTATGCCAACAATTGTGCTTGTTGTGTGTATAAAGAATATGTTGGGGTATGAGTTATGGCTATCCATTGCTTTGGCTTGAGATTGAGTGCAAGCATACAAAAATAGAAGAGAGTTCACATTTGGCTTGATAAATTGAGCTATGGACTGGCTTGGCTTAGATGTGATGTTCATTTTGCTGTGCATGATCTTGAGTGTTCCCATTTCTTGTGGAAATCATACCCAACTCGGGGGGGGGATTTTGTTGTGATATTGATGAACACAATTGGCGTATGGCTGGGTGGAACGTTGCAACTGCATAGCTAGTTGCTTGGGACATCGTTGTTTCAAGATAAGTATTCTCTATGTGTGTTAAACTTTGCAATGTTTTTAATTATTAACTGTTCTGATTATGTTGATGAATGCATGTGAAATGTGTGTGGATATAAATTTTACCTCCATTGTGTTTATTTGAATATGCATCTGGACACATACGCATTTTACTTGTTTTATGAATTGTCAATGATGAATGGGGTTGATTTTTTGTAAAAGCCCCAGAATTTTAGTCATGTTCCTTTCCTTGAGTTGGATCCGTGGGAGGGGATGTGACAACTATTGAGATTGGTGTCCCTGAGGGGGACCTTTACAAGGTCTTAGGACATGTTGTTAAAGCTTTAATGAATAACCCCTGTCAAGTTTTAGATATCAATAGGGTGTCTTCCAGTGACTCAGATATGGAATCCTATGAAACATCTTGTTGAGAGAAGAAGAGGGAAAAGGCCAAGAATCCTTCCGTTGAAATTGTTGAGGATCCTATTGAGAGGCTCCAAGGGTGCTCCAGTGGGAGCCATGTCACTAATTCAGGATCATCCACTGATGTGGATATATCCAAACATCAGGTTTGTAAAGATGTTATCCATTTGACAATGGAAAATGATATGTTGAGATTAATTCTCAGACAACAAGGGAAGTCATTTGTAACTTCCAAATGGATCTATAATATCAAGGTACATGCTGAAATTCAAAGATATTTGAAGCTCTCAGAAAATCATGTATGCTATGACAAGTTGGGACACATTGGGAGAAAGCTTCACCATGACAAGGACATGGTGTAGTTGTCAGCATATGTCTTGATTAAGCCTCTATATTTGACAAGCTTAGTGTTGCTGAGAATACCTCTCTTGCTGAGAGGGAGTGTTAAAGTTAGTGTAGCTACAAGACCCATTCTCAGAGATGATAGTTCCCTATTCAATTAACTACAATTCTTGGCCAAGTTAACCAAGGAGAGTAAAGAGTAAGACCCTAGAAGGTAACCTAGGGCCCCCAGCTATCTCCCGGGGTTCTTGGTCGGGAACCAAGCAGGTTTATGCCATGGAAAAGTCCCTAACATGTGGCTAAGGCACCTACTTATCTCTAGGGTATTCTAATCTCGGACCAAATAGTTTCTTGGTCATGAGGATGAAGCAGGTCATGGAGGTTGAGAGAGAGACCTCCTATTCCAGGACTAGGCATATTCCTGGTCATAAGGACAAAGTAGTTCCTGCAGTGACATACTTGGTCATTTAACCAGATGGATCTTGGTAAGTCAACCAAGATGATGATGTGTGATTTCCTCTTCTCTTGGGTCTTCTAGATGGTTGAGTTAGATGGTCTTCTCAAGGGACTGGCCACCCCTTGATGGGGCCACTAACATTTGACCTAAGGAGCAGTCTAGAGGACCACATGACCACATCATCTAGTGTGGACCTTTCCTTATACAGTGATGATGAACTTTCAGGTTATATGGAACATTTGTACATTTGAGAGAGTGATGACTGGTTGTACCTTATTTACCATGGTTTTTTTAATTTTGGCCCGTAAACCTTGTTGATTATTGGTGTTGTAGTTAATAGGGTCATTTACCCGCCTTGAGTTATCGTTTGATTTGTACCACCTTTGAAGTTTCTGGTCTTATGGGTACTTTGGTTGTTTTTCAACTTTGTGGTTTACCCTTGGTCTTAGGGTTTATGGGTTATGTACCCATTCATATCTTATACTAGATCATGTTTTGGTCCTAGTACCTACCTAATGTTATTCTAATTATAATGTATGCGACTTTATTATTTTTGACCTTAATTTGCCTGGTATCCACTTTTTTTATGGTACCATTTTTATGGGTCATTGTACCCTCCCTTATTTATTTTTATGACCCTTGTATCCACCTAATACATTTTGTTCATAATTTATATTTTTTATTTTGTAAATCATTATTATCTGTTGGTACCCACCTGTTGTTGCTACAGCCTGATCCCCATTTTTTTGCAAATTATGGGGCCCCTCCTTTTTTCTTAAGATAGTTTTAGAGTAAGTCTTCCTAGAAAAATCCTACTTTTAAACTTAGTTTTTCCAAGAGGATCGAGAAAAGAAGTTCATTTTTGTGACTAAGTAAAACTCAGCTTTTGCAGCTGACACGATTGGCTAGACTCATCCAGTTGAGCCGAAATGGTCGGAGACACCCTTTAAGTTTTGCACGCTTTTCCTGTTTCGGCAGAACTCATCGAGTCGAGCCGAAATGGTCGGAGACATCTTGTAAGTTTTGGAAAAATTTCATGTTGCGGAGGAACTTGGAGAACCTAGCCGAAATGGTTGGACAAACTTAGTTAAGTCCATCGAAACAATCAGAAGCATCTTTTTACTTTGGAATCCTTTCTTGTTTCGACGGAACTCACCCAACCTAGCCGAAACAGTTGATGAAACTCTGTCAACTCTGCTGAAATGGTCGGAGCACTGTCATTTGCTTCTTTGACACTTAGAATTTCCTTCGGTATGAAGTCTATAGATCAGCTATGAAAGTGTAAGGCCATGACCATTTTCAAAAAAATTATATATCCGAGCTGAAACGGTCGCTGACGATCCATGATTTAGGCTGACAAGTCAAAAGCCAAAGGAATCGACAAAGGAGTTATTTGTTTCGAGTCTTCGACAAAACTCGGTTAGAACCGCCGAAATAGTTGCGGGGGAGGAAATAGAACTCGCAAAAGAGCACCAATCAAGCCTCGTCGAAACCTTCACCGAAACGCTTGAAGATTCTTCGCTGACGCATTTTGCGGAAGTTGTGTACATCGGGCCGGTATAGTCGGTGGTGTTTTTTTTTTTTAGCAATGGTGATGCAAAAGTACGAAAACTCACCTAAATGAGGTTGGCCCCACCACATTAATTGCGCGTTTAGAGAACTACCTACTCCGTAATATCTACATTAAATGCCTCTATTTTCAAAAGTTATATATAGGGCTTTGGGTCATTATTATTTCTTGTTATGAATCTGCAAAAACGTCGTTTCAGGCTGATTGCCTCTGCCATTTGTCGAGCGCCAAGCATCCCCAACATAATCAAGATATGCGACCAGTCAACGATTGATAGGTAGGCCATCTCGCGCCGTGTTCAGCTACTCTTGTTTTCTATTTGATAGTCAAAAAGGGGGTTTTTACACCGTTGAGACTTTCTCACTACCGGTTTGTCCACGCTGACCTGACTTGTGAAGGGGTAATTTAGCATTGGGTTTTTAGAGTTTTTGTCAATAGGGGGTTTTTCACTTTACCCACTCACAGTTTTCTCACTTCACTAGCCACCTTGCATTATAGAACAGTCAGAATACTTTTTGTCAGCTCTCGCACCTTTTAGTTGGATTAACCACGGTCTGGAGCATTTTTGGCCATAGTTAGAAGTTTGGTTTAAGCGCTACCGGCTGAACACAATAGTCTCTTTATAGGCATAAATCCAACCTAGAGCCATGGTATCTATCTTATCATTGATGAGTGCACAAATGTGAACCTCAGTGTCTGTTACCACTGAAAGCTGATCGGCTCGCATTCTAAAATCTTGCACTTCCTTGGTTTTAGCAACTAAACTTAGTGTTTGCATTTTGCACAATAGCCTAGGCTGAAGCTTTCAATTACTAGTTCCACCATCATCCCAAGTTGCTTTCAGACTTTACATTTAGCAGCTGGTTGTGCTTATTAAAATAGTTGGTAGGGTTGATGGAATTTAGTTTATATCTGTTCTGTTTTCCCACCTGCACATTGATAAACAAAGCATGAAACTTGACAGCATAATAATGATGCTTTGTTTAACTCTTCCTGCTGCTTAAAATATGCAAGAAAATATTGATTGAATTGTGTTTGAATTCTGCTTATACATGGCTTTCTTCTATCAGAATTTGAAATATGACTAAGAAAGGAGCCAAGAGGAAATCTAAGGTGGTCGAGTCAGGGTCAGATGTTGAAATTATACTGGAAACCAAGGTTGAAACCGTGTTCGAGGATACTAAGGTAATGACAGGGGTTCTCCTTGAATTCAATTTGGTATAATTATACCAGATGATCCGGGACCACGATGGCCCTTGTGAAGTTCTTGAAGAAATGTTCTTATATCATAATATCAAGAAATCTGGCATCACAAAAGTAGCTACACGCCCAGAGATTTTCCCTTTCTCAAAGGTCATTGGGTGGATTCTATCACAAGTTGATGCCATGTCGAGAATCATGTCAGACAACAAAGGAGAAGCATTTGCCTTGTTCCATCCATCCCACATAGCAGGCAGTCTACAAATTACCACATGCTCAGTTCATGCTGACTGGAGAATGGTTTAAAAGTATTAACATGGACACTCTCGAGTACGCTAAGAAATTATTAATAATGGGAAAATAACTGAGGCAGAAAGAAAATGGATAATATGAGTGCCAAATCTTGAGGACCCCCTTTAGGATCATAGCCTTAATGTTGAGCAGGATTTTCGGCAGGGAAGATGGGACTGTCTACAAATTAAACTGGATACCTCAAATTCGCCAAGTGGCATTCCATGGTATAGTATTTAACTGGCCAGACATCATCTCAGATAGCCTATCATCAACAATAGCAGCTGCAAAAGGAGGTTTGACCCAGAAGAAGGCAAAATTTTACATGTCTTCATGCCTCGTAGATTGCATTTTATCAAGGAACCCATTCCCCAAGTTAGGTTGCATCTGGAACAGAATTGAATCTCCAATCTATGTTTCTTATAAGATCTTTCGGGACAACAAATACAATGGTTATTATAAGCTCATATGTGATTTATTTATCATGCCTCTCTTTGAGTTGATTTTTATCAAAGAACCCAACTGCTTATCTGAAAATGCCATGGAGGTTGTAGAAGAGTATGGGGATTACTATTTTTCGCAAGAAGGCATGTATCTCAGGATGTATGTAGGTTCCCAACCTCCATCCCTTTTGCCTAGATATGCAACTAACTATGTGGTTCAAAAAGAATTAGTTAGGCAAGTCTTCATAGATGGAATTGGTGGTTTCTAGCATGATCGTAAAAAATATTCATTCCCACCGTTTCCTTTATATATTGGGGCATACAAATTCTCAAAAGTTAAAACTGTTGAAGCATTTGTTCAAGAATTGGAAGCTTTCCATTTTGGTGAAAAGAGTTTCACGAGAAATGACAACATCAACAAAGTGGCCGAACATTGTGACGCAGTCAAAATACATTTTGAATTTTCCAAATACTTTGACAAAGATGAATAAATATTCAGGAGAGATAGCAATATGACTGATCTCAATAAGTGCTTTCGCCCCAAAGGTTGAGTCGGTTCCAGCACTATGGCCAAAGCTATTTAGTAGGCATAAATACAAAGGAAAAACAAAGAATCCATAGCTCTACAATTAGCAAAGGCAGAACAGAGTCTAAAATAGGAGACTGAAAAAATTCAGAAAGAAGAGGCTGACATAATTCAGAGAGGAGAAGCTGAGAGAGTTAGGAGAGAAGAGGATGAAAGGATTCAGAAAGAAGAAGCTGAGAGAATGACATAAATGAGAGAGAGAGTAGAAAAGGAAGCGGCTGAATAACAAAAGAAAAAAAGAAGAAGAAGAAAATTCCAAGAATGCTGTGGAAATGGGAAGCGCAAGCATGCAGAACATAGACATAGACTCACCCCAAGTATCCAATGAAATGATCACAAGAGGCCACCTCCCATTGAAGGAGCTTGTGCTCGTACCATTTAACCCGTCAAAGGAGTACAATGTGGCTCAATTGGACAAAATTGTCTTTGATCGTAACAAAAAAAACCATCTTAAAGAGACGTGAAAAGAGACTGAAAGTGGGCTCCCAACCAGATGTCATCACTGTACAAGAGAACACCATCCTGGAGGGTACACACAAAGACCCCAAATTCATGGCATCTGTCAATGTGGCTGCTGCTCAAGCAAATGAAGATAATATTAACAAGATAATGAATGATATTGAGCGAAGAAAAGAGAAGATGCTTAAATTAAAGGGTAATCTGGTGAAGGAGCGAGCATAAGGGATAGAATGGAAAAGGAAACATGACAACCTATTGTTCGAAAAAGAAAGAATAATAAATGAATACCAAAGCTTGGAGGAAGAAAAGGAGGCATTAATTGTATAGTTAATGATATTGGAAGGAGAGAAGAATGACCTCGAATATCTAACAACTCATATAGAATCAAGTGAGGAAGCTACCAACCAACATGTTGGAGAATTAAAAGCTGAGGTAGAGGAGTTAGAAAGGGAGAAGGAATATTTAAAAGGATAATTGGAGTTGGTATACATAAGAAGCTATATATTTCTACATTCCGTGATCAGGCCTATAAAATCCATGAACAAATATATCATTCTCAAGTGATTCTCACTGAGAAGATATATAATATTAAGCTAATGATGGTGAGAATGGACGAGATCTCTGTTGAGTCACAAGCAGTCAGGAAAAAGCTATGTGATGTTGCAGAAAACATCAAAATCCAAATGGTATGGAGAGAGACCAATTCTAAATACCCCGACCACTTGCTTCCGAAGTCAGCAACAGATTTGAAGTCAGAATAGGAACTTTTAGAATTTTGCAGGAGGGCTTCCATAAAACTAAATAATGACATCCTAAAGACTATGGATAAGTTTCAGGAGCTTTATGGGAAAATCCAACAAGTGCATGAAAAGTTTCATCTCTCTCCGCTCCCACCAATGAATGAACTTCCTTTAAGAGATCTACGCATGACAAAGCTGCAGAATGGATTATAAGGGGAGTTAGAATACATTAGGAAATTGGATGCTCTCTTTGAGGAAGACATCCACCATTTTGTAGGGAAAAACTCTATACATGCATATTTCCTAGAAGATAGTTGTTAGGAACCCATGTCAACCCTTCTCTTTACTATGTTATTATATTGTTGTTGGACGCATATGCTTTGTAAGTCGTCCCATAGTATTTGTTGATCCATAGTTTATATTAACCCATAGTATTGGACGCATATGCTTTGTAAGTCGTCCCGTAGTATTTGTCAATCCATAGTTTATATTAGCCCATAGTATTGACCCATAGTATTGGATGCATATGCTTTGTAAGTCATCCCGTAGTATTATATGTCCCATGGTTTTGACTCATAATATTGGGCATAGACTTAGTATATAAGTGTGTGTTGAGGTCATTGAAGGCACCGTGAAGTTAATTGTCTTGAGCTTGCTCAAAGGAGGTTTCCCCCTCGAAGTGGCCCATGATCAATATAAAAGTGATTCTGAGTTCTATTATTTCTGATATCTCGTGTATTTGCATTAATTAATTATTGCAGGCTCTTCACATCTGGTATCAGAGCACTTTCTTGGGCTCGTTGGGTGGAATTTCTGCCAAAAATTTTTCACATCTGTTACAAGTTCGGATCTGGGGATAACCCCTATCCGCTTAAATGTGGGAAGTACTTGGGCATAATCCATAAAACTCATTGTAAGGAGTACCACAGGAACCCCAAAGTAGCTGGCCCATTGAGAGGACCTGCCAGTGAAAAAGAGCAACGACCCCTACCTGATTGACTAGTTCCCACCCGTGAGGTAAACCAAGAGCTGTCGTTTGTGGCAAAGCGGTTATCAGTTTTACCTGAGCCGTTGAGTGAGGGGTACTGCCCCAATACGCAAGTCATCATACAACATTGGTGGCCGAGTGAATTCCCTGAACCAATAGGAAGCCGCACATAACTGGGGTCCATATCTATTTTCAGCTGAACTATTGCTGATCACTTCCGCTCCAGATCCAGCCGTTTCAGATCTATTCTGAAAGTCATTCTAGATCCAGTCATCATTTCATATCTAGCTGTTTTCGATCATTTTCGCGCTGTTGCGGATCCCTTTCGCACCGCTGTTGTCGATCCACTGAAAATAAAAAAATTAAAAATAAATTAAAAATTAAAAAAAAATAAAAAATAAAAATTTAAAAAAAAACTGTTTTTCAGCCATATCTCCCTTGTTTCAACTCTTTTTTCCCTAAAAATTCACTGACATCCCTGCAATCCCATTCTACATATTTCATTTCTGAAGACCCTATCCCAAATTTCACTTCCTAAGACCAGAAATCTCACATTTGTCTATTTTTAGGGTTTGCCATAACTCCTTCAATTTTCTACCAAAGTTTCTCATTCTTTCACCCTGCTTCTGAAATCTCCATTTTTTGCTTCCCTGTCCATCAGAAAGTGTCCAAAACCTAGTCAAACCCCAATTACCCATCCGAGTTTTTCCCAAATCCAAATCTTCCTTTACTAAATAAGCTTTTCTTTGTGTTTTTATATCCATTTCCAAAAACCAAAAAAAACCATGGAGGAAGCACTTGCAGCCATCCAAACCAAACTCCAAGATCTAGATGAAAAATTTCTTAGCCTCCATCTTCGACATTCAGCCATGAAAAATAACCGATAGCCCGAATCTTTTGTAGCCACCGGGTTCTCTTCTTCCAGCAATCTTCGTGGGCCGAAGCTTGATTTTCCTCGCTTCAATGGTACTGATCCAACTGGATGGATATACCGAGCAGAACAATATTTTAGCCTGCATAATACTTTTGATGTCTAGAAAGTTCCACTTGCATCCTTTCATTTGGAACAAGAAGCCCTTCAATGGTACCGTTGGTACATCAAAGCTCATCCTGAGTCAAACTAGACAGATTTTTTCCAACTTCTTTTGCAACGATTTGGTCCTAGTGCTTTTGATGACTTCACAAGAGCACTCACTAAACTTCACCAAATTGGCACAGTGAGAGAGTATCAGACAGAATTTGAGAAACTCGCCAATCACATAGAAGGATTGTTTGATGAATTCTACAGGAGTTGTTTTACAGTGGTCTCAAGGATGAAATCCGCTCAGAGGTCAAAATGTTCTGTCCCAACATAATGATGGAAGTCCTAGGGTTGGCTAAGTTGGCAGAGGACAAGATCGCAGCTCAACAATGCTCCAAACCCACCTTTGTTCCCTTCAGAAATATGGGTTCCCAACCACCTCCCATCACACCTGCCCCGCAACCAACTCCTATCAATCATTTGTTTGAAACAGAGATGCAGGCACGCCGAGAAAAAGGGCTTTGTTATAATTGTGATGAGAAATTCACTCGAGGACATAGATGTGTTCAACAAAAGCTTTATCTCTTGGATGTGGATTCTCCGCCTACCTCAGAACTTGATGAAGAAGCTCTAGATATAGTAGATGATCAGGTCAACATTCAACACCCGCCTGTTGACACCCAATCTCAGGACGACCCGCCCGAGCTCTCTCTCCATGCTGTAACTGATGTCACCACCCCACACACAATGTGAGTCAGGGGACACTTCAAGAAGCTCCCTCTTTCCATACTCATTGATTCTGGTAGCACTCGTAACTTCATTGACCCTCGGATTTGCAAATAGGCTGATTGTTTTGTCGATTCTTATTCCCACTTTGAAGTCATAATTGCCAATGGGGGCACCTTACCTTGCAAGGGGAAGTGTCACAATGTGCATATCTCTATGGAAGATTATAACCAGTGCTCTGACATGTTTCCCTTATCCTTAGGCGGATGTGATGTGGTTTTCGGCGTTCAATGGTTACACACACTTGGCCCCATCTTATGGGATTTTTTGGAACTTTGGATGCAGTTTTCAGTGAATGGGGCACAACACAAATTAATGGGCTTACAACCAGAGTCTCTTTGCATCATCAATTCACATTTCCTGGAAAAAATCCTTAATAAGAATTCACTTGGTATCATCTCTCAACTCCATTCCCTTTAGATGCACTACTTCCTTGGATAGATATGCAGGTGTCTTTGTTGAACCAATGAGCTTTCTGCCTTCAAGATACCTTTCCGGTAAGAATTTAGTTGCATCTAACTCTCAGTAGGAACTGATGGCCATTTTACATGTAGTACAGAAGTGGCAGCCATACCTATTAGGGAATTATTTCTGCATCAATACTGATCTCCAGAGTCTGGAAATTTTTTTGGAACAATGGGTCTCCTCCCCAACACACTTGAAATGGGTTATCCCTATGCGATCACTTACAAGAAGGGTAAGGACAATATATTGGCAGATGCTCCTTCTCGCACAATTTCTGACCCAGTTTCTCTTATAGCTCTTTCTCTGCTTGTTCCAAATTGGTTGCAATATGTTCAACAGGGCTATATCTTCTATGAACTCTATGCTTCTTCATCAGTAGGGCACTCTGGGTTCTTCAAAATGTATGACCGGGAACAATGTAACTTATTTTTGTAGAGACTGAAAATGACAATTCAATAGATGGTGGCTGACTGTGATACTTTCCAGGTCAACAAGGGTGAAACGACACTCCTTTCAGGATTGCTAAAACCCTTGCCCATCCCTACACAGCTTTGGCCAACTATTTATATGGATCTCCTAGCAGTGCTCTGGTGGTACAATACCACATCTCAAAGGACACCATATGAAGTATTCTATGGACAGACACTGCCAATTCTTCTTCCATACACCCTTAGCAGCTCCCCAGTTCAGGAAATTGACTCGATTCTTCGAAACCGCGATCAAATTATTCTCATTCTGCAGGACAATCTTCACATGGCCAGAATTCACATGAAACAACAAGCCGATCAACACCGTTCTGAGCGCATTTTCCGCATAGCTGATGGGGTTCTTCTTCGTATACAACCTTCCAAGCAATCCTCCCTGACACTCCAAAGGCGTCAATGGCCTAAAATGCAACCCGAGGATGCTACCAGGGAACCACTTCTTCAGATTCTACAGCAATTTTTCCAACCAAAGCTTTGAGGACAAACCTTTTTCTAAGGGAGAGGGGATGTTAGGAACTCGTGTCAACCCTTCTCTTTACTATGTTAGTATATTGTTGTTGGATGCATATGTTTTGTAAGTCGTCCCGTAGTATTTGTTGATCCATAGTTTATATTAGCCCATAGTATTAACCCATAGTATTGGACACATATGCTTTGCAAGTTGTCCCGTAGTATTTGTCGATCCATAGTTTATATTAGCCCATAGTATTGACCCATAGTATTGGACGCAAATGCTTTGTAAGTCGTCCTGTAGTATTATATGTCCCATGGTTTTGAATCATAATATTGGGCATAGACTTAGTATATAAGTGTGTGTTGAGGTCATTGTGTGATGAACCTGCAATAATTAATTAATGCAAATACATGAGATATCAGAAATAATAGAACTCAGAATCACTTTTATATTGATCACGGGCCACTTCGAGGGGGAAACCTCCTTTGAGCAAGCTCAATACAATTAAATTCACGATGCCTTCATAGGCCTCAACACACACTTATATACTAAGTCTAGGCGCCAATACAATGGGTCAATACTATGTGTCAATACAAACCATGGGCTAAGTCTAGGTGCCAATACTATGAGTCAAAACCATGGGACATATAATACTATGGAATGACTTACAAAGCATATGCGTCCAATACTATGGGTCAATACTATGGGCTAATATAAACTATGGATCAACAAATACTATGGGACGACTTACAAAGCATATGCGTCCAACAACAATATACTAACAAAGTAAAGACATGGGTTCCTAACATCCCCTCTCCTTTAGAAAAAGCTTTGTCCTCAAAACTTTAGATGTGGAAATTGATGCAGAATCTGAAGGAGTGGGTCCCTGTAGCATCCTCGGGTTGCATTCCCAGCCACTGGTGCCTTTGGAGTTTCAAGGAGAATTGCATGGCAGGCTATAGATGAAGAAGAACCATATCAGCGATGTGAAAACTGTGCTTAGAACGGTGCTGATTGGCTTGTTGTTTCAGTCGAATTCTTGCCATGTGAAAATTGTCCTGTAGAATGAGAAGAAGCTGATCACAGTTTCGAAGAATTGATTCAATTGCCTGAACTGAGGAGTTGCTGAAGGTGAATGGAAGAAGAACTGGTGGTGCATGTCCAGAGACTGCTTCATATGGTGTCGTTTGAGATGTGGTACTATACCACTAGAGTGCTTCTAGGAAATCCATAGAAGTAGTTGTCCAAATCTGTGGAGGGATGGGCAAGGGTTCGAGCAGTCCCAAAAGGAGGGTCGTTTCACCCTTGTTGACCTGGAAAGTATCACATTCAACCACCATCCATTGAATTGTCCTTTTGAGTCTCTACCAAAAGAAGTTACATTGTTCTTGGTCATACATTTTAAGGAACCCAGAGTGCCCTACTGATGAAGAAGCATGGAGTTCATAGAAGAGATAGCCCCGTTGAACAGATTGCAACCAGTTTGGAACAAGCAGAGAAATAGCTGTAAGAGAAACTGGGTTATCAAATGTGTGAGGAGGAGCATCTTCCACCATATTGTCCTTACCTTTTTGGTAAGTGGTCACATAGTCATAACCCATGAGTTGGATAACCCATTTCAGGTGTGTTGGTGAGGAGACCCATTGTTCCAGGAAAGTTTCCAGACTCTGGAGATCAGTCTTGATGCAGAAATAATTCCTCAATAGAGATGGCTTCCACTTCTGTACTGTATGAAAAATAGTCATCATTTCCTACTGAGAGGTAAATGCGGCTAAATTCTTACCGGAAAGGTCTCTTGAAGGCAACAAGCTCATTAGTTCAGCAAAGACACCTATATATCTATCCAAGGAAGTAGTGGAGACTGTTGATGGGTGCATCTAAATGGAATGGAGCTCAGCGATGACAATATGTCAATTCTTCTTAAGTATTTTTTCTAGGTGATGTGAACTGATGATGTAGAGAGACCCTGGTTGTAAGCCCATAAATTTGTGTTGTGCCCCATTGACTGAAAACTACATCCAAAGTTCAGCAAAATCCCATAAGATGGGGCCAAGTGTGCGTAACCATTGAACGCCCAAAACCACATCACATCCGCCTAAGGACAAGGCAAACATGTGAGAGCGCAGGTTATAATCTTCCATAGAGATACGCACATTGTGACACTTCCCCTTGCAAGGTAAGGTGTCCCCATTGGCAACCATGACTTCAAAGTTGGAGCAAGGATGGACAAAACAATTAGCCTGTTTGGCAATCCGAGGATCAATGAAGTTATGAGTGCTACCAGAATAGATGACTTTGGTAAGAGGGAGCTTGTTGAAGTATCCCCTCATTCGCATTGTTTGTGGGGTGGTGACGCCGGTTACAGCATAGAGAGAGATCTCGGGTGGGTCGTCCTAAGATGGGGTGTCAAAAGGTGGGTGTTGAATGTCGACCTGATCATCTACTGTATCTGGAGCTTCTTCATCAAGTTTTGAGGCAGGCGGAGAATCCACATCCAAGAGATAGAGCTTTTGTTGAACACATTTATGTCCCTGAGTGAATTTCTCATCACAATTATAACAAATCCCTTTTTCTCGGCATGCCTACATCTTTGTTTCATACAATTGCTTAATAGGTGTTGGTTGAGGAGTAGGCGTGATGGGAGGTCGTTGGGAACCCATATTTCTGAAGGGAACAAAGGTGGGTTTGGAGCGCTATTGAGCTGCGATCTTGTCCTCTGCCAACTTAGCCAACCCAAGGACTTCCATCATTGTGTTGGGACAAAACATTTTGACCTCTGAGCGGATTTCATCCTTGGGACCACTGATAAAACAACTCTTGTAGAATTCATTAGACAATCCTTCTATGTGATTGGCTAGTTTCTCAAATTCCATTTGATACTCTCTCACTGTGTCAGTTTGGTGAAGTTTAGTGAGTGCTCCTATGATGTCATCAAAAGCACTAGGACCAAATCGTGGCAAAAGGAGCTGGCAAAAATCTGTCCAGTTTGGCTCGGGATGAGCTTTAATGTACCAAGAGTACCATTGAAGGGCTTTCTGTTCCAAATGAAAAGATGCAAGTGGAACTTTCTGGACATCAAAAGTATTATGAAGACTGAAATATTGTTTTGCTCAGTATATCCATCCAGTCAGATCAGTACCATTGAAGCGAGGAAAATCAAGCTTCGACCTACGAAAATTGCTGGAAGAAGAGAACCCGGTGGCTGCAAAAGATTCTGGCTTTCGGTTATTGTTCATGGCTGAATGCTGAAGATGGAGGCTGAGAAATTTTTCATCCAGATCTTGGAGTTTGGTTTGGATGGCTGTAAGTTCTTCCTCCATGGTGTTTGCTCCTGTGCGAGTGACAACCATAACTAGTAATTTTTTATTTTTTTTTTGTGGGGGGGGGAGAATGGATAGAAAAACACAAACACAAGCTTATTTAGTAAGGGGAAATTTGGATTTGGGAAAAAATCGGAGGGGTAATTGGGGTTTGACTAGGTTTTCGACACTTTCTGAGGGACAGGGAAGCAAAAAAGGGGGATTTCAAAAGTGGGAACTCTATGGTAAAATTTGAAGGCAATCGGGTGAAAATTGAAGAAGTTATGGCAAACCCTAAAAATAGACAAATGTGGGATTTCTAGTCTTGGGAAGTGGAATTTGGGATAGGGTCTTCAGGAATGAAATATGCAGAATGGTATTGCAGGGATGTCAGTGAAGTTTCAGGGAAAACAGAGTTGAAACAAGGGAGATATGGTCGAGAAACATATCTTTTTTATTTTTGTCAGAAATGGATCGGCAACAACGGCGCGAAAGGGATCTGCAACAGATGGATCTGCAATGGCGCAGAAGGGATCGAAAACAGCGACCGGATATGGAACAACTTTCAGAATAGATCTGAAACGGCTGGATCTGGAATGGAAGTGATCGGCAACAGTTCAACTAAAAATAGATATGGACCCCAGGTATGTACAGCTTCCTACAGTTCAGGTGTTTCACTCGGCCACCAATGTTGTCTGATGGCTTGCGTATTGGGGAAGTACCCCTCACTCCACCGCTCAGGTAAATCTAATAACCGCTTTGCCACAAATGACAGCTCTTGGTTTACCTCACGGGTGGGAACTAGTCAATCAGGTAGGGGTCGTTGCCCTTTTCGCTGGCAAGTCCTCTCAATGGGCCAGCTACTTTGGGGTTCCTATGGTACTCCTCACAATGAGTTCTAGTGCTTATTCCCAAGTACTTCCCACAGTTAAGGGGATAGAGATTATTCCCAAATCCGAAGCTGCAACAGATACGAAAAAAATTGGCAAAAATTTCACCCAACGAGCCCAAGAAAGTGCTCTGATACCATATGTGATGAACCTGCAATAATTAATTAATGCAAATACATGAGATATCAAAAATAATAGAACTCAGAATCACTTTTATATTGATCATGGGCCACTTCGAGGGGGAAACCTCCTTTGAGCAAGCTCAATACAATTAACTTTACGATGCCTTCATAGGCCTCAACACACACTTATATACTAAGTCTAGGCACCAATACCATGGGTCAATACTATGTGTCAATACAAACCATGGGCTAAGTCTAGGATCCAATACTATGAGTCAAAACCATGGAACATATAATACTATGGGACGAGTTACAAAGCATATGCGTCCAATACTATGGGTCAATACTATGGGCTAATACGTTTAACAATGGATCAACAAATACTACGGAACGACTTACAAAGCATATGCGTCCAACAACAATATACTAACAAAGTAAAGACATGGGTTCCTAACACATTGAAGGCACCGTGAAGTTAATTCTATTGAGCTTGCTCAAAGGAGGTTGCCCCCTCGAAGTGGCCCGTGATCAATATAAAAGTGATTATGAGTTCTCTTATTTCTGATATCTCATGTATTTGCATTAATTAACTATTGCAGGCTCTTCACAATAGTTGCACAGGAGCAGAAGCAGGGAGGGTGCAAGTTGAGACTCAATTGTCATGTCCTGAAGTCTCTTTACAAGTATTCGATCCCAAGAGGCTTAATGTCATCACTGAAGGAGCTAATGCATGGCAGGAATACTCTTATAGTTTAGATGGGTCCACACAATTCTAAATTTGTAAATATATTTTGTATTTTATGATGTAAACAATAGAAGAAAATGTTTGGGAATCTTAGGGTTAGGGTAGATAAAGAGACACTAGAAGACAAAATTTTGTAAATATATATAGGGGAAGAGAATAGAGAATAAGGAATTTTTCGTAAGTACAATAGAGATGGACTATTTTTGTATGAGAACTATTTTTTTGCTTAAGAAAGAAGGATATGTTTCCTGGGAAAAGTTGGTGTAGAGATTTTGCATAGAATGTGTGGAATGTGGATGGAACTACTTCTTATTGCATTTATAACTCATACTGTGAGATCTGTTATCACCCAATATTTTCCTGGGTTGTGGTAGGAAAGATCATGGGGTAACTGTTGCAAACCAATCTTTAGTGGATGAAAACCATCATTTCCAACCACGGGGAGGGATCTCCCTTTGGGGATTCTAGCAATAGGATGCAACTTAAAAATGGGCTGGGATATCGGTTAGAGTGGTGGCTAGACCTTCAAACAACGAATTAAAATGGGTTTTGGTTGGTTGGAGTTAAGAACAGGAGGACAGTTGGACATGGAGTCAACTTTGGTGGGTTACATTCATCAATAGCAGGTTTGGGCTGCGATTTGTAGGAGCAGGAGGTGAGGTAGACATGTTTATTTCACGTCAAAGTGATCAACAGATAAAGGTAGTAGAAGGAGACAAATGCAGTTACGAGGTTAGAGCATTTAAGAATGAATTCTAACCTGCAGCTCCGAGAGGAAAAGGGTGGAATACCTAGTCATATGCATCTGGAGCATGTGGGCATGAATTCTAGACCATGTAAGCTTGATATTTAGGTACTGCAGAAGCAAACTATAAATGGAAATACAAAGGAAGAACACATACACAGGAAATAACTGACATCAGAAAAACACACATCATAGGAATCTCAAGCTCCAAAATTAGGTCTGCTCATTGAATTAAGAGGTCGCATTTAATACAGCGCAAAGCAGTAATCTCTCTGAAACAAAAACGTCCAACCCTTTGGGTCTACTTCGGACCCTGCCTTTATAGGCTTACAAATAATAAGATATCATAACTGATTCAAAACAACTTGCAATGGAAATGATGAGAGGCAAGGGGAGGAGAGGCTCCTGTGCTGGTAGTGCGGCATTGGGCTATGGAAGCCACCTACTGGTCCATCGAATTCGACCGTTTAGATTTGATCATGATAGGCACCAGAAACAGGCCCCTTTGTTATTTTCAGATGCACGCTTCCTTTGTGAAAGTCTCCATTTCCCGCGACTATAACTGGCTCTGCAAAAATTTCTCGATCTACAATTGCCCTCTCGCAACCACCTTTTCGCAATAGTCCTTCTGCAATGGTATTTTCCGCAATACATAATTAGCCATGTGTCATGTAGGGATTGGTCTTTCGGCGGAGTGCTTTTCTGGAGGACCCCCTTTCTGCAATCTGCAATCCGCAATGCAGGATGCGGGTTGCGGAAACTTACATTTTTGTGTTTCTACAGATGATCTTTACGCAATCCGTAATCTGCAACGTGGATTGCGGGAACTTGCCTTTTTGTTATTTGGAAAACCATTTTCCCACAATCTACAACTAGCAATTGCGGGTTGCAGAAACTTATCTTTGCGCTTCCCGGAACATTGTCTTTCCACAATCCTCAATCCACAATGCGGATTTCGGAATGCAGACACTTGACTTTTGCACTCTTTGGGACACTTCCTTCCGCAATCTGCAATCTGTAATGCAGATGCGGGACTCGGATATGGGCTTGCGGAATGCATTTTCGACCATTGATATGATGTGCTCTTTGATCTTAGCCATCCAATCTTCTTTGGTTGGGGAGGAATCTCCTACTACTAGTTTTTCTTGCAAAAGGGACCTCTTGACTTGTATTTTCCCATTTTCTCATTGTGACTCAGTCATTTGGCTTGGCTTTGTCCGATACTTAGCCAATTTTGGGTTTCCTGACCCTTTATTTGATGCAACCGAAAAATGGATGACCTTGGGGCTTCGGGAGGGATATTTCCTTTGCATTCTCTGGTGGAAACCATAATAAGTGTTGATAGTGGCTCCAACCGGGGATGCTATCCTCCCTGTGAGGTAGCAAGAACATGTAGACTAGTAGCCCTTATTCCTTTTCTCTTTATTTCCCCTTCGTGTTACAAAACTGGAACATAACTAACTAAAAATTAAAAATGACAATGTACAATGGGGGTGGGTCGGCAAACTGGCTTTTCATGTGAAATAGTGCTTAAAGAACCGCCCATTGACAACTCCTTTTCCAACTTGTTCATTATCTCTGTCCTACAGGAAGAACACATTGTTCCCATGGTAAGCAACGATTGTATAGGGTCCTTTCCAAAGGTTATCAAACTTTTGGGCCAAGTTCTCTCTTCTAGCATCCCACTTTAATACCATATCTCCCACTTGGAAATCATCTGCCTTGGTTTTCCTGTAAAAGGTTCTCTTGATCTGGTCTCGAGCTTTCATGGCTTCAGCCTGCACCCCTTCTCTGATTTCTTACACTTCCACTAGTTGGTTAGGTCTCCTCAACTTCGGGTTTGGCTCTTCTTCTTGCTCTTGTAGCAATCTCATTGCGGGCTCTCTTAGGGAATCAAGTAAAAACACCTCTATTCCATATACCAACTTGAAAGGAGAAGTCCCAATGGACCTTTTGGGGGTGACCCTATCAGCCCATAGGGTAAGGGTTAATTTGGTGTGCCAAGCCCTTTTGTTTTCTTGTAGCAGCTTCTTGATTATCCTCAGCATACTTTTGTTAGAGGATTCAGTGATTCCATTACCCTGAGGGAAATAAGCAGTAGAATGGCCTAATTTGATGTGGAACGTGTCACAGAATTTGACCATCTTCTTGGATTTGAAATCATGTGCATTATCAATGATTATCTTAACAGGACATCCAAATCTAGACATTATATTCTCCTTCAGAAACTTGATGATGATTGTATCTGTGGCTTGTCTGGTGAGCACTGCTTCGACCATTTGGTGAAATAGTCAGTGGCAACCAGTATCCACCTATGTTGTCTAGAGGAGTTGGGGAAAATTTCCCCAATGAATTCAAGTCCCCACTGCTGGAAAGGGGATTCCACAGATATATGTTTCAGAGGTAATGACAAGAGATTCCTCTTTCCCTCAAAAACCTGGTATTCATGGCAGCTGGCTATTTCTTTATAAGCATATTTGAACATAGTGGGCCAATAGAACCCTACCTTTAGAATTTTGTTGAAAGTGGTTTTCCAGTAATGCTGCCCTCCACAGACTCCTTTGTGAGACTCTTTCAATGTTTATTTGGCTTCATCTTCCACTATGCAATTCAAGAGGACAAATCCAGGGTATTTCCAATAAAGACAACCCTTCAGTATGCAATATTTCACAACCTTCATCTTGGTAGATCTAGCTTTGGTTTTTCCCATCCTAGGGTGTGCTTGCAAGTTCTACAAAGCATATACAACATCAGAATACCAAGAGGAAGACAGGAATTTGTCTGATACCTGAGGTGGTGGATCTTGGGAAGTTTTTCCCTATATGTGTGACAACAGGTTCATACTCATTAAATCCCAATTTGAGTCAGCCATGAGTCTAGCCAGGCCTTGCCCCTTAATGAGATTAGTAGGTTTGATCTCCATATCATATTCTAGCAATGTAGCTATCCACTTTGCTCTTCTACCTTTAGGATTAGGCTGTGTCAATATATCTTTCATAGCAGCATTGGGAACATAAGCTACAACACTAGAATGTAGGACATAAAACTTGAAATCTTTCAACGTTTTGACCATGGCATAGGCTTGTTTTTCCATAATGTTGTACTTGAGCTCAGCATCCCTGAGAGCCTTGCTGAAGAAAGATATGGGCTTCTCATCTCCTTCTTTATTTCTCTGTAAAAGCACGCCTACTATGGAATGCTCAGAGGCAAAGGAAAACATAAAAAAATTCCTTGTCAAAGTCTGGGCTGATTAGTACAGGGGCTTCAACAATTGTTTTATGTATATCCTCAAATGATTGCATGGCCTCAGCAGTCCATCTAAGCTGAGTATCCCTCTTAAGTATGCAGGTTATGGTCCTCATGATCTCTGCAAAATTGGGAATAAACCTCCTTATGAAGTTCACTATGCCTAGAAAGGATTGGATTTCCTTTTTACTCCTGGTGAGCTCAATTTTCTGTATTGCCTCTATTATGTCTGGGTGAATTTTGATCCCATCTATAGATATTATGTGACCCAACAGCTTACCGTCTTGCATGGAAAAAATAGACATTTTAGGGACGTTCAAGGAGATCCCAAACTTTATGCACTATGTGAACACTTGTTGCAAATGTTTTAAGTGTTCTTCATCCAACTTGGAGTATACTGTGATGTCATCCATGTAAACCATCACAAATTTGTCCTTCTCTCCTGCAAAGGCTATGTCCATAGCTCTTTGGAAAGTGGCTCCTGCATTGAACAGACCGAAGGGCATCTTAGCATAGATGAAGGTCCCCTAAGGTGTGGTAAAGGATGTCTTATTCTGGTCTTCAGGATACACCTGAATCTGATTGTACCCTGAAAATCCATCCATCATGGAAATTCTTGCTTCCCTTACAACCTTTTGTAAGATGTGGTACATTGGGAAAGGGGTAGTTATGCTTCAGGGACACCTTGTTGAGATTTCTGAAGTCGATACATAGTATAATTTCACCATTCTTTTTCCTTACTGGGACTATGTTGGCCACCCACTGTGAAAAACTCAAAGAGACTATGATTTTGGCTTCATAAAACCTCTTCACCTCTTTTTCTATTAGTGGGAGCAACAAAGGATTCAACCTTCTTAGCTTCTGCTTAAATGGCTTCTCCCCTATCTTAACTGGTATGGTATGTCGGATGCCAGATGTGTCATATTCTTTCAGATCTTCATAGCACCATGCGAGCACATCATAAAACTTTCTCATCAAATCCATATAGTCCCTTTTTATTCTTGGGGTCAATGAATTTGACAATTTGGCAATTTTGGGCTCTTTATTGCTCCCAATTTTGCAGTCTTCGACTTCCTTTGGGTTTGGAGCCACTTTGTGATCTCTGGCCACATCATTTTCATCAAATAGTCTATCTAGTGGGACCAACCCTTTGGGTATGTAATTTCTCTTCATTTGCAGTATCTCTTTGCCCCCCAAAGTAGTTTCGAGCTCTGGTGGGTCAGGTTCCCACTCTTCCCCTTCACAGTCCTCCTGATCAATATGGATATTGGAAAAATCCCTAGTCATTTCCAGGAACTTTTTTATCTACTGGTCATCTTCAAATATCTACCAGTGCTTAGTGGTGTCTGGGATAGAGTGCCTATTCCTTATCTTAATCATGTGAGTTCTAGCAGGGTAAGTAGGGTGCTGAAATCTGCTAGTGGAACTGGCCAAGGTGTTGGCCACTGTGTTCTGCTCTCTGGGAATGAAAGAGATTTCGTGCTCTATGAAGAAGTTGTCAAACATGTCCCACACAACATTCCTGTAAGCCCTTAGCCTGGGATGCTTAGCCTCATAGTTTCCATTCACCTGCTAGATTATTAGCTCTGCATCTCCACATACCTTGATCTTCTTAACCCTCAGGTCTTTGAGTACATTCAAGCCCAATAGCAGAGCTTCATACTCAACCACATTATTTCAACAATCAAGCATTAGTTTGAAAGTAAGAAACCTGGCACATGCATTTCTTTCATAAGGAGGAATGATCCATAACCCTACTCTAGCTTCTTCTTTGTTCACGACCCCATCAAACCTTACAATCTAGTGATCTTCTTTTTGGAGGGTTTTTGTGGCCTCTGTTTCTACCTTTGATTTTTTATTGCTTCCTTCTTCCACCTGATTCCCATCGTTCTCTGTGTTAGCTAAGCTTCGAAGGCATTGTTCCTCATTTTCATCGTGGGCTTCACCATCTAGTTCAGGTAACTTGGCAGCTTTCACATCTTCTCCTTCTGAACCTGGATCATAGCAGAGAATTACAAATCCTGCATCCGTGTCTATGGAAAATATGGAGTGGTTCTCAGGCCTGTCTTTGTCTCTCACCACGTATGATAATCTATGCTCCTTGTACAGTCTTATGTTTTCTCCAAAGACGGGGATGGTGGCATAAGACATGTCCATTTGCATGGTTCCTTTTAACATTGTAGTCCATGATATGGACAACCACATCCCAAATTTAGGTGGAATATCAGCCACTACCACATCCATGATCATATTATTCTGAGGTACCTGGGTTAGTGAGACCACCATGTCTTTAATCATTCCCACATATGGAACTATTTTGGAATCAAAGGAGAAAAAATATTTATAAGGTCTGGTTATTTCTAACCAAAGATTCTCCACCACTGAGCTGGGCATGAGATTCCTGAATCAAACATGGCATTGTGCAAGATATGGTCATGTATGTTGAGATTGATGTAGAAAGGAGGGACCTCAACTTCTAAAGCATTTTATACATGGGGTCCAAACAGAATGGTGGGCTTTTCATCTTTCAAATTTAGAGTATCAGACTGCTTTTGTTCTCCACCATTCACTACCTTTAGGATCTGGTCTTTATATTCTTAGTTTTTGACCAATTCATTCAAGGGGATGGAGATCTTAATATTAGATATTTCATTCTCCAAGATGAAAGCAATATGGCTCTTTACTGCTATATTTATGTCAGTTTCACCTCTCCCTTCTGGAATTTATTTGGAGGTTTTGCCTCCTTCCCAAGAGTCTCCTTAGATATTGTAGCCTTTGGGTCCTTTCTCCTAGTGATTTCCTTTCTTGTTGGCTGGGAAAAGGATGGATCAGTAGCAGCTTTTCCTCGGTCTATTGTCACTTTTATGCTTCTCAAATTATGTTTCCTCTCGAACTCACAGATGGCATTATGGAGCCCTCTTTGGTATTGGTCAAATTCTGATTCACCTAGGGTATCATCTGACTACAGATAAGACCGGCCGTGTTAATCTTTAGTTAAATAGAACTAGGGTTGGAATTCTTCATCCTGCCTATCCTCTTCTTCTTCATCCATGAAATTCTCAGCAAAAGGTGGTCTGATCTGCTGATTGTAAGGGTTTCTAGTCTCGTTAGGTCTTCCTTGTGGGGTAGGGGGTCTACTGAGATTTTTATTTCGAGCTTGAGGCTCTGGGTTTTCTCTGGAAGGAGGCCTACTATCAAGGGAGATCCTATCCACCAGTCTCTCCATAGTTCTCATCATCTGCTCAAATTTTGCATCCATGGATTGGGATGTAGAAGGTTGCACCACTTCATTGCATCTCTTTTTCTCAGCTCCAGTCAAGTGTTTCATTTTTCCAAAGGCCATCAGATTGGCTTCCACTTCTAGTGTATCTTTCAACATATCAGGGAGAGTGGGAGATCTTCTTTCTCTCAGCATGAGAGCAAAGTCATTGTCAAAACAGTTGGAAAAATGAACCCTATCTGCTCCAACAAGGGGTTTTATGTCAACAAGGATAGAATTGTACATTCTCATGAACCCGACTGAGAATTCTTGGACAGTCTCCACATTGGTTTTCTTTGTATGTTCATACTAAGTGAGAATATGGAGAGGGTTTTGCTTGTCCTGCTATTTGGATAGGAAATATTCTTCAAATCTTTCATAGGTTGCTATTCCGCTATTGGAAAGGGATTTGAACCATTTCTTCACTTCTCCTGCTAAACTTTGGGCAAAGAAACTCATCTTAACATCATCTTCATTCACCTCTTCTAGGTCTGTGAAGTCACTGAAATGGTCTACATGTTGTTGTGCAGAGAATCTTCACTTCCCATCAAATATTATGAGGCGTTGGGCATAGCCCACAGGTAAGTCATCAGGATTTGGTGGGAGGACCAAAGGAGAAAATCTGGCAGCCATGGATTTTAGGTTCTGTTTGGGAGCAAAGGGAGTTTTAAGAGAAGCAGGAGGGGCACTTAGGACTTGGGTGTTTTGGTCAACAATTTTAGAAAATGGAGGCAGGCCACTAGTTTCTTCCCAAGCTTGCAGATTTTCCCACAAAGCACTTAGGAAATGGGTATAGAGTTTTCTTTGGTCAAACATGGTCTCCGTTAGATCAGTCTCAGACCTAGGTATGAATGGGGAAGACTCAGTTCCTAAAATTGGAGGGATGATTTTTTCAACACATGCCCCTTTCTTAGGCAAAGAAAATGATATAGTTAATAGAGAAATACCCATATGGCTTCTCTTTGCTTTCTTGATGACCTTTTCTGGGTCTGAAGTAACCCTCGGTAGCTCAGGATCCGGTCACTTCTAGTAGGTATTCTTCTGGGAACCAGAACCTCTTCTATGGGTTATTCAATTTAAAAGGTTGCCTCACCACGAGAATAATGCGGGATCCTATTAGTGTCTAACTACTGCTCACCCTCAGTAATAAGCTCTGATCTGATACAAATCTTTTGGAGTAGGCTCAATTTCCAGTGGAATCGCCATGATGTGAGTTGGAGTTGCTAGGGAAAATGATACAACATTGGAGACTCAGACCTTCTGTTCGCCCTCAGACGTCTGATTTTACACCGTGAAAAATAGAGATTCTCCCTAGTGGAGTCAACAGAATGTTATCACCTGAGATTTTCTTGGGTTGTGGCAGGAAAGATCATGGGGTAACTGTTGCAAACCAATATCTAGTGGATGAAAACTATCCTTTCCAACCACAGGAAGGGATCTCCCTTTGGGGTTTCCAGCAATGGGATGCAACTTAAAAATGGGCTGGGATATTAGTCAGAGTGGTGGCTAGACATTCAAACAACGAATTAAAAGTGGTTTTGGTTGGTTGGAGTTAAGAACATGAGGACAGTTGGGCATGAAGTCAACTTTAGTGGGTTACTGTCATCAATAGCAGGTTTGGTCCGCAATTTACAGGAGCAATATGCAAGGTAGACATGGTTGTTTCATGCCAAAGTGATAAGTAGACAAAGGTAGAGGACGGAGACAAATGCAGCTACGAGGCTAGAGCATTTAAGAATGAATTCTAACCTGCAGCTCCAAGAGGAAAAGTGTGGAATACCTAGTCATATGCATCTGGAACATGTGGGCATGAATTCCAGACCATGTAATCTTGATATTTAGGTACTATAGAAGCAAACAATAAATGGAAATACAAGAACACATACAGAGGAAATAACTGACATCAGAAACACACATCACATGAATCTCAAGCTCCAATATCAGGTCTTCTCATTGAATTAAGAGGCCGAGTTTAATATAGCGCAGAGCAGTAATCTCTCTGAAATAAAAAATGTCCCACCCTTTGAGTCTACTCCAGACCCTACATTTATAGGCTTACAAATAGTAAGATATCCTAACTGATTCAAAACAACTCGCAATGGAAATGATGAGGTCATTCGAGCTAAGCTGCCTGAATCAACAACCTATGATTCTAACATGCACGAGGGAAGGGAGGCGCTTGTGCTGGCAGTGTGCCATTGGGCTATGGAAGCCACCTGCTGGTACATCGAATTCGGCCGTTTAGATTTGATCATGATAGGTAACAGAAACAGGCCCCTTTGTTGTTTTCGGATGCACCCTTCCTATATGAAAATATCCATTTCCCGCGACTATAACTAGCTCTGCAAAACTTTCTCGATCCGCAATTTCCCTTTTGCAATTGCTCTCCCGCAAGCACCTTTCTGCAACGGTCCTTCTGCAACAGTCTTTTTGCAATCCGCAATTATCCATGTGTCATGCAGGGATTGGTCTTTCAGCTGAGTGCTTTTCTGGAGGACCCCCTTTCCACAATATGCAATGCTGGATGTAGGTTGCGGAAACTTACTTTTTATTTTTATTTTTGGTGATGATCTTTCCGCAATCCACAATCCTCAATGTGGATTACAGGAACTTGCATTTTTTTTATTTGGAAAACCATTTTTCCGCAATCCGCAACCCGCAATTGCGGGTTGCAGAAACTTATCTTTGCACTTCCCGGAACATTGTGTTTCCACAATCCGGAATGCGGAATGCGGAAACTTGACTTTTGTGCTCTTTGGGACACTGCCTTCTGCAATCCACAATCTGTAATGCAAATGCGGGACTCGGATATGGGCTTGGGAAACATATTTTCATTCGTTGCTCTGATGTGCTCTTTGATCTTAGCCATCCGATCTTCTTTGGTTGCGGACGAAGCTCCTACTGCTAGTTTTTCTTGTGGAAGGGCCCTCCTGCCTTGTAGTTTCCCATTTTCTCGCTGTGGTTCGGTCATTTGGCTTGGATTTGTTCGATACTTAGCCAATTTTAGGTTTCTTGGCCCTTAATTTGATGCAACCGGCCAATGGATGACCTTAGGGCTTCGGGAGGGAGCTTTCCTCCGCCTTCTCTGGTGGAAACCATAATAAGTGTTAACAAGATCGTTCTAAATTTCTTGAATTACTTCATGGTGATGAATGATTTTGCTTTCTGTGCAAATTTTTATGTGCTAAATGAGTAATAATGTTCTTTATCATATCAGATCTATCTTTGATATTCTCTCTGCTGTAAATGTGATTAATGTGTTGAAACAACTATCTGTGTGACTTTTATGAGCATTTTCAGTTTATTAATCTTAATTCAATCTTGCTCCCTGCAGGGATAGGATAGTTAGATTAGACTAATTTATATTAGTTAATAATAAATGAATTGATAAGGTGGGTGCGGTAAGACGAGAGGTAAGAACCTGTGCATCACTTTGTGAGGCCCCTCCCTGTTAGTTCCATGTTAGTTCCATTCCATTTAATTAGGGAACTTACATCACATAGTTAAAATAAAATACATAAATGGTGAACCGGGTCGTATCTAGTAAAAATTTTAAACAACCACACTCATAGTAGCCTGATCATTAACCGAACAGATTCCCCTACACCAAACGGTGAGCGATTTAATTGGGATTGCTTACTAGGGAGAATCCCCAACTATTGGTGTTGTGATTTTAGGGGCATCAACAGTTTTTGGTGCTATAAGGAGGGTCGCTAGTGCATGGATGGTAGAGGAGACCCATTTGTACGGAAAGATTCCTTTGGAAACCCACTTGAAACAACTATACTAGAATACTTCATTCTAGAAACTAAAGATCAAGGAAATCTGAATTCTAGAAGTGAAAATCAAGAAACTCTATACGTTGTCCCCTTTGAAGAAGTAAACAATCTCCATAGGCATACACGTTATTATGTGAGGAAACTTGGGGGATTAAACATTGTTCCCGTATTACCCAGAAGGCAGCTTCCCAAGAAAGAAATCCAATATACCAGAGATTCGATGCTTGTAGAAAATTTGGAAGAATTGTTGGATTTATCTCTGCAAGAAATCACTGAACCTATTGATCAGTTGAGATTGGAATCTCCTCCAACTCAGGAAATTCCTCATACCCCACCACATTCGCCGCCACATTCACCACCTCATTCACAACCATGAATTATGGCTGGAAATGTGCCTGCGTGGAGAGATAGAGGACCACTCAATCTGGTTGCTCCTTTGAATGATCTTCCCAAACACCTAGAACGGGTTTTGCCCAAATTCGATCATGGAAGGGGTATCTCCGCTGAAGATCATTTGAAAAGTTTTTATTTGGCTCTAAACCTTTTAAATGTAGAAGATGAAGATGTGGTCTGCAGAATCTTCCCTTACACATTTGAGCCAAGGGCATCTTCTTGGTATTTCAGTTTACAAGTTAATTCCATAGCAGATTGGGATGGTTTTGAAAAATGATTTTCAAACAAATTTGGAAATCAAAAGACTATTGCTACGCTTATGAAAGAATTATTATCTATGAGGATGGATAAGAAAGAGAAGATACAGGAATTTAATCAAAGATTCACTACTCTGTTAAATAAATTTAGTGCTGCAACAAAACCAGCTGAGGAATCTTTGGTAGAATATTAGACTACAGCACTGTTCCACCTATAGCCATGTTTGTTAAAAGGGAAATTAAGGCTACATTAATAGAAAATTATGAAGAGGTTAAGATAGTGGAATCTGAAATGGATAGTATTTCGAAACATGCATTAGATTCGGAAGTGAAACAAACAGCTAGCAAGAATCCTCTCATACTATCCAGGCCTAAAGAAGAACCCTCTAATGAGTTAGAAAACGTGGTTAAAATGGTGCAGAAATTGTCAACTAAAATAGTGGATTTAGAGAAAGACAAAGGAGCTAGTACATCTAGAAAACCATTCAAACGTTTCTACAAGAAAATGGAAGAAAGTTGACAGTCTCTACCACCTATTACTAATTCTGCTGTCCTAAATCTAAATGAAGTTGGCATGGAACATTTCTGCACTTTTCATCAAGAACACCATTCAGAAAAAAGCTTCCCACAATGGATAAATTCAATGACATTAGTAATGAATCAATTGTTAGATGCACAACTGACAGAACACGAAGAGGTGGAAGAAGATCAAAATAAAGAACAATAGGAAGCGGCTAAAGATACTACAATGGTGTTATGGAATTGGTTGCCCACTTTGGGGTTAAATGAAGAAGAACCAGCTGAAGAATTACAAGTTTCATCAGTTAATGTTACCACTAGAACTAAGGGACCAGTGGCAGATCAAATCCTGGCATTGCCTAAGGTAAAAACTACGAAAGAAGATCCTAAACTAAATATTGGCATCACCCAGCATCAACCCAAAGTAAATACTAAAGCTGTAAAAGAAACAAGCCCAGTAACAAATAATCAGGCATAGGTCGTAGTGAATAAAATAGGAAATAGTGGGAAAAGCACAGAAGAATACAACATGGGGTATGATTTTGTGGAAGACATTAATAAAAGTAAAGCAAATACATCTTTATTTGAGTTATGTAATATTCCCCAATAGAGAAAGAAATTGTTAAAATATTTTGACCCACAATCAAGCAGTATATTAGAAACCGTTGAGTTTGATACTGAAATCAATGAAGCAAGTATCAGTGGAAAATTAAAACCCCAGACTTTACCATTCTTGTTAACTTTTGAATTTTTTAATCATAATGTTCATAATTTCTTGGTAGATTCTGGAGATTCATCCAATGTTATGCCACTATTAAATTGTAAGAGAATTAATGGGAAGCCTATACCATCCCCTTCCCAGATCATACAATTGGATAGATCCGTTGTTAAAGTCATAGGGAAGATGAAAGATGTGATTATTAGATTATCTATAGATGCAAGGGTATGTCGATTCATAGATTTTATGGTGGTAGATATACCCGAAGCATATGGTCTGATTTTGAGCAGGGACTAGTCTAGGAAACTTAATGGTTATTTTGCTATAGATTGGTCTCACTTATGGCTGCCTTACCAAAACAAGAAAAATCATATCAAAGTAATGAGGGAGCCTCATATGAAGAAGAATGTAACTCAGCTGGAGGAGAACAACGAACCTGTGAATTTTTCATCTTCAATGTTGGGGAATTAATTTTTAGAGATTGAACCAAGGAATTATCACTCAGAAGAGGTTAGCCATGATTCCGATAAACAGTCTGATCTCCTTCAAATCTCACAGACTAATGATATTGATTGTAACATAGTAGAGTTAGTTACCAATGTAGGAAACAATGCTAACATAGTTAAAACAAAGAATAAATGCTTGGTTTTATACTTTGATGGTTCCAAAACACAAGAGGGATCCAAAGTCGGTTGTGATCAGGGATCTAGAGTCCGTTGTGTTCTGGTTGATCCTCAAGGAGGAAAATCGTTTCTCTCTTGTAGGCTAGAGTTTGAATGTATGAATAATACAGCTGAATATGAAGCTCTAGTCCTAGGTTTAAAAAGGGCCACTTCTTTAGATATCAAGTACGTAAAAGTTTTCGGTGATTCATAAATAGTTGTTAGATAGGTAAGAATCATAATTCATTATCTATCTCTGCATTTAAAAGGATATAAATCTGAATTCTTGAACATAATTTCACAATTTGATGCTTTTAATATAAATGTTGTTCCTAGATTACAAAACGTTGCAGCTGATTTATTAGCTACTTCTACTTCCAAATTAGTGCCAACGAATAACAAATGCTCTATTGAATTGATTTTTAGGCCATCTGTGCCTGATAACATCACAAATCTGAGAGTGTTTGACAATGATGAACAAATCATCAGTGTTCTAACGAATGAAGACGCTTTCAAAGAATCCATAATTGATGAAGATCAATGTGATTTGGATTTGCAGGGTAAGGATGCAAGTAGAGGAAACTTTATGCCAAGAGGAGTAAGGACTCTTGAAGAGTTATTCGATTTACAAAACAAGTTCAGGAGGCCATCCAATGTCAAGACCAATAGCTCCTCGTTGCAGCATGACTTGGTAAATTTGGGTACAGAAGTTGATCCCAAATACATTAATCTGGGTAAATGTTGTTCACTAGGAGAAAGAAGAAAGTTCATCAATCTTTTCTAGCAATACAAAGATGTTTTCGCATGCACTTACGAGGATTTGAAGATGTATGAAACATGTATTATACAACATGTGATACCAATGAATCCAGGTGTGAAACCATTCCAGCAACAGTTAGGAAGAATGCATCCAATGCTCGAGCCATTAATACAGAAGGAATTAAAAAAATCTATTGGATGCTAATATCATCTTTAAGGTTTGACACTCCGAATCGGTAGCTAATTTAGTTCCCGTCCGGAAGAAATCAGGTGAGATAAGGCTATGCGTTGATTTTTTAAATTTGAATAGAGAATTTGACAAAGACAACTATCATGTACAACCAAAGGGACAAATCTTACAAATGGTATCAGGCTCTGAACTGTTCGCCCTACTAGATGGATTTTTTGGATATAATCAAGTCCTAGTAGCAGAGCAAGATCGACTTAAGACTACATTTCATACGAAATGGGGAGCGTTCGCATATCGAAGAATGTCATTTGGATTAATGAATGCTGGAGCCACATTCCATAGGGCCATGGATATCGCATTCTAAGGATTAGCTGGCCACTGTGTGGTCATTTATTTAGATGATGTAATAGTTTTCTCCAAGAAGAGAGAAGACCATGTTTTCCATTTAAAACAGATTTTTGATCGTTGCAGGAAATATGGTATATCTCTGAACCCAAAAAAGAGTGTTTTTGTTGTTTTGGAAGGAAAACTTAGGGTCACATCATATCCAATAAGGGAATCTCAATAGATTTAGAAAGAGTTGAAGTTATAACTAAGATTCCCATACCCCATAATAAGAAGGCTATGCAATCATTTATGGGCATGATGAATTTTGTTCGAAGGTTTGTGCCTGATTTCGCACAAATTGTTAAACCTTTGCAACAAATGGTGAAGCAAAGTGTTCAGTTTAAATGGACTGACATTGAAAAGATTGCATTTAAAGACATCAAAACTACCATCGCTCACACACCTTCTTTAAGAAGTCCAGACTTTGAAAAAGATTTTATCTTATACACTTTTGCTTCAGATTCATCTCTCGCAGTTGTGCTCACTCAGAAAGGAGAATCCGAAGATGAATATCCAATATATTTCATGAGTATTGGGTTACAACGGGCTGAACTGAATTATCCATCCTTGGAAACGAAAGTGTATGCAGTATTTAAAGCGGTAAAATAGTTCAGGCCTTACATTTTGAAAAACAAGACCAAAGTCATAGTGCCTCACCCCGCTGTCAAATCTCTAGTTGTGTATAAGGAGTTGGGTGAAAGGAGAGGAACTTGGGTGATTTCTCTTCAAGAATATGATATGGAATTTAATTCAGCCACTATCATTAAAGGTGAAGGCCTTTGTAAGTTGATTATTGAAAATTCAGCCAATGAAGATCAGGAGTGGGAAAACGAATCTGAATTGAATCTTACTGAGGTATGTCCTATCTTCACAGTTCCAGAGTCTTGGTATAGATATTTGGTGTACTATTTGCAACAAGGATGTCTTCCAGAACAATGGATTCCTAAGCAGAGAAGGGCACTCCGATTAAAATGAGCATCTTATTAGATAATTGATGGAGTGCTCTTTAGAAACAATTATGACAGGATATTTCTCAGATGTCTTGGGAAAGAGGACACCGATAAGTAGGTAAAGAATTACGTGATAGCCCTACTGGGGGGAATTATTCTAGAGATACTACTGCTCATAAAATAATCAAAGGTGGTTACTATTGGCCCACTCTCTTCAAAGACGCTCATCCTCATGCCAGAAAATGTGATGTAGGTCAAAGGAGTGTTGGCAGATTGCCAAAAGCAGCAGGTCCCTTACATCCAGTTATTATATCTGAACCATTTGAGCAGTGGGGCATAGACGTTATCGGAGAAATTAATCCAAATTCCTTTCTGTAACATCGGTATATCCTCATGGCCATTGATTATTTCACTCGGTGGACAGAAGCCACTCCTCTGCGGAAAGTCAATGAAGACATAGTCATCGGGTTCTTGTAGGAGCACATCATAACCAAGTTTGGGGTTCCAATTTCATTAGTTTTTTATAATGAAACTTACTTCTCATTTGTAAAATTAACTCCGTTTGCTTATGAAAGAGGAATTAAATTGCATTATTCAGAAAATTACTATCCCCAAGAAAATGGAATGGCTGAATCTACAAACAAAAAACTTATCTGAATCCTAAAGAAGACTGTTATTGAAAGTCAGAGGAACTGGCATACAACCCTCCCAAATTCTTTATGGGAAGACAACATCACTCCAAAGAATTCCTTGGGAGTCTCCCCTTATACACTAGTTTATGGGAAGGAAGCTTTACTCCTGCCTAATATACTACTCCCATCTCTACAACTAGCCCAAGCCTCTCCAGGTTCTAGTAGTCAAGTCCTACATGCATGAATTAATACCCTGCTGAAACTTAAAGAGTCATGGAAAAAGGCCCAAGATATGTTCCACCAACACCAAGATATTGTCAAAAGGTGGTTTGCTAGATGGAAGTCTGGAAAAAGAAGCTTTGAGGTAAGTGACTTAGTCTTGAAGTGGGATCAACCACATGACGATAAGGGGAAGCATACCAAATTTCAACACTTATGGCTTGGCCCTTACTAGATTGCTGAAAATCTTGGTTCGTCGACATACAAACTTAAATATTTACAAGGGGAGGAAGAAAACCTCCCTGTCAGTGGACTTTCTCTAAAGAAGTACTTTACTTAGGTATAGGAGCACTTTTGTACATAAATAAACCTTGCTCTCTTTTCCTTTTAGTTTTCTTTTTCTGTTTTGTTTTTTTCTTTTCATCAAATTTGTTTGTTTGCTTATTGTTTGATTTTATTTTATTTTGTTTCACATAAATCCCAACTCAACTTCTTAGTACATTACATCAAACTTTGAAGAGGCATTTATATCCCGTGTCTCATCTCTTCAAGAATATAATGGAGCAGAGTATTTACTTCTAAAGAGTTAATTTTTTTGATACAACGAAGGGTCACTTCGAATTTAAAGACCGATTACCTTCATGCACTATAAATATTCATGGAATCTTAATTTTGAAATACAATGAGTAATACGAATTATTAGTTGAAGTTGAGAAATAGATTTTTTTACTCTCTATTTTTTTATGCTCCATTCTTACTTCAGAGTTTGTACATTCGTGTTTATTTTGAAGTGAATTTTACTGTAGCACATGATAATTTTCTAAGTTAGTATTTTGTGTGTGGGAGTACTCAACTGGTTTTATTTCTACAACGGAGTATCAATTTAAGTTTATGAATACAGGGGATTTAAATATTTGTGTTTAAGTGACTGTTGCTACTCATTTCCTGTAGCTTGCAATTTGTTGTTACTTGCGCGAACTTGTTATTATCTTGCTGAAACTTGTTATTATCATGCCATTTTTGTTTGCAAAGAAAGTCACCCTTTTGATCAAAGTACTTGTATTAAGGTGCATTATGATTTGTAATATTTATTGTTATTTTAAAAAGAGATCTTTTATCTTTTATTTAAATAATACTTGTTATTAAAAAGTGCAAAAAGAAACATTAATTTTTTATGATGTTTCTCCATTGCCTTTATCCTTAAGCATCTCACATAGAAATTAAAAAGTGTGTTTATACATTGGTGATAGTAAAATCTATTTCTTATTACATGTGGCAGAAGGAGAGAGTGTCAAATGTTATCCATGCTATGTGTTCAATAGTCAAATCTTGAGCACCAAAGAGAGCATTCATGCAAAGCCATCGAGTTCACTTAATTCTGAGACCAAGTATTGATAAGAAGTGATAAGCATCAAAGTTCATCCAAGTTAAGCTCAGAGAAGAATTGCCACAATAAATTTCATTAGTTTATAACAAGTGCATAGCACCAATGGTCTATAGTCAAAACCTGCACCATTAAATGAACAACTACAGAGACCAGATGGCGTGAAGATACAATGGTTTCCTTACCTTTCAACCAGAAACATATATTCAAATAGCGTGTTGCTATTTTAATGTTGAGACTGAAACATTGAAGAATGAGGTATATCCAACATTGAAATCACGTTGAAGGCTTGATGACTTCATGTTACCTTTATTAGAATTGATCCATATTTGGAAATAGATACAGAAATCATGTCTCTCTTTTAGCATGGAGAAGTGTTTTTGCTTGATGATTTGGATCTCCATAACTATGAGCATTTTTTTGGATGTGACAATGACTTGAAATAATAATATCATCATTGCAAAGAGTCTTGGAGAGATTGTTTTCTGAGTCATGGGTATTTTATATTATTTCTATTATATGCTAAAATTTACTATGAAGTGATAGGAATGCCACATTTGAGTGTTGAAGTTCATTTGTTGAACCTTTAAATTCCATATATTTGGGCTTATCGGTTTGTTCTAGATTGATTGCAAATGGTGAATAGGTTTGAAGTGGATGGGAACTGCATGCTCTTTGAAGCTTGTTAATTTCCAGTTCTCTCAGACCACAACCCAAAAGCTAGCAGGCTCACACTAAAAGTGAATATCAAGTTGAAGTTTCAAATTTGGAAGGGCCAAAGTAAGAGCAACCCATTTGAGATGGCAGAAGGTTCAAAGTTCATATGGCACATCAAATGCTATTAGATTCAAGGGGAAAATATTTGCTTTGGTTTTGAATTTATTGTTGCATTTGAAATGTGGAAATTGCTTCCATATTTTCAAGTGTCTGTTGGGATGTTGATTACTAATTTCCAAACAGGGGTTAAACATGGAAATAAGTCTTTGATTTGATGAATAAATATAAATATCATATTTCTTCCAAAAGTATTATAAATAGAGTATAGGGTGACAGATCACCTGGAAATTGCATAATTCTAAATTTTGGTAACATGTGGCACAATATTTGACAAAGAAATTAATTGTGGTCAACACAGGGATACTCTATCTTTACCATATTTGGCCTCAAACTCATCTATTGAGAATCTTTAGGCAAAGGTCTATTGACAGTAAGTCCATTTTCCATATTCCAAGGAGGAAGATCAGCAGTCATCTTTCATCCTTGGATTTCTTGGCATCTTCTTAGCATTGAAAAAATATTTAACTCCACATTTCCAAATTTGAAGTTAGCTGCTAGAAGCTTGAGTGCATATGACATTCAAAGTTTCAATTAAAAGAAACAGGAAAATACTTGGAATGAGCTCCAGATTGGAGGGAAACAACCTCAAATGTACCAGATTTCCTGCAATTATTTTTTATACTTTTAGTTTATCGTTAGATTTGTTCTCCTAAAAGAAAGTAATAATTTGGGCCTTATAATTATTATAAATTCTATTATTTGGAATTTAAGGGGGAATGGTCTGAGAGAGAGGTTTTACGAGCAAAACTATGTAAGTTTCAATTGTATTCATGAGGGCATATGTTATTAATCATTATGTGTTATTGAATATTCCTGAGAATTGTATTATCAGAATGTAAATATTCTTGATTTATTTTTCTTTATCATCTTGACTGAATATAGTGCATACTTTTAGGATTAATGGATTCCTTTGATTTATAGATTCCTGAGCAACAAAGGATTTTTTGTGATTTCCTATAATTCATTGTTTTTGTTCAAGTACCTTCCTAATCTATTATGTAGATAAGATATTTGTTGTGTATACATTATTCCATCTACCATCGTATAAGTTTCAGGTTTGATATAGATTTCAATTTCCATCAATCTACAAGTTGTTACTTGAATCCATGCCCGATGGTATCACTCACCTACTATTAGTTTGTTTCCTTTTACCTTCTCATTCAGTCTTGTTGATCCACTTACCCCCCTAAAATTCAATCATCCATTTCAGATGCCTAAGCTCTATACTCTATCAGTCAAATAAACATTTTAGGAAAAACATGGAGAATTAGGATGAAAAAATTGAAGAGATCTCAATTTTTTTGAAAGGTTTGTCAAACAGACTCAATAGGTTGGAAGTAGAAGGACAAAATCAACATATAAATCCTCAAGGGATGGGAAACAGAAATAACAATCAGTACATGAGTCCTTTTAATCCTCAAATTATGAATAGATATAGGAGAAATAAATATCTTCGCATACAACCACCGATGAGGAATAATGACGTTGAACATGTAGTAGAAATACCCCCTGATGAGTAATATGTTGAACCTCCTGAAGACAACCTCTGGGTGAATTATGATGATGATATGATTCACCTCACTTGGGAAGAGTATTAAATATCACTACAAGATGATGTTTAGAAAAGTAAACTTGAGCAAAAGAGAAGATATAATCTAAGGTATAAGAATCCACCAGAAAATCAGCTCAAGGTAGATGCTCCTAAGGTTAAAATTCTGAAATAAATGAAACCTTTTTGTAATCCTCCCTCTCTACATAATCCTCCCAATGACAAGGTGAATCCTTGCACTTCATCATCTTCTGAAATCCAAATTGCTCCTTTTCCTACCCATAAAATATTTGTTGTGTTTCCCATTGAAGCAAAGGAGATAGATAAACCCTCTCAGCCTTTTGATTTCTAGTATGATATTTCTAAAATTAAAATGTCAGTTCCACTATATTAATTGGCCCAACACCTCATTTATGCCAAGCAAACTAAAAAATTCCTAAGGTTAAATAATGCAAATCCTCTATCAGATAGTGTTGGCAGGCGATTTGATGGGGAAATGTCGCGGTACCGCCGACGCTGCAATGCGTCAAATGAGGGCACGAAAGGAGTATTTTGTATTAAAGAATGCCGCAATTAGAGGGTTTTGGGTCACTTGGACCATATATTATGTAATAGTGAGTCAGTTGTACCGCGGTATGTGGGTTTTTGGGATCATTTGGACCAAGTCAGTTAGATATTGGGTCAATTGTCCATAGTGTCAGTTATGAAGTCATTTGTAAGTGGACAAGTATTGTAATGGCGAAAGCCTATAAATAGATAAGAGTTGTAAGTGTTAACGGGAGAGGATAAGAAAAAAATAGAGAATAGAGGAAGAAGAACAATTGTGTATGAGATCTGTGTTTTGCTTCTAGTATATGATCACGATAGTAATATAATGATGATATTTTGGTACGATCTTTGTGCAATGTTACGATGTATGAATGTTGTTTGATGCAATGTTTGCTTACTGTTGCTATGATGATAAATGTTGTGATTAAGTTGGTTCTATGTTGAATGTGATGATAAATGCTGCGATTAAGTAATATGTTATAACTCCTTGCCGAATGTTTAAAGTTTATGTTTAAGTACCGCAATAGAGTTAGACAGCGCATCCACAACTCTCCTCCTCCCTCGGTGGAAACATGGTTCCATCTGCTCTTCCTGGACGCCTTGGGTGAGACCTCATCCACTCTGCGGGTGTTGCTGGGTGGGCTCAAACCTGCCCGGGTTGGTGCCTAGGGAGACTACGGTATGCGTCGATAGTGAGGCGAACCCCTGTCGACTGAGGTCGCATTGGTCAACAATCATGGACAAGCTTACTGATCACCCATCAGCCGACGATGTGATCAGTAGTTAGGCAGCAACTAAGGATGCTCAAGAGCAGGTGCGGAATGTCGAACAACCATATGCAGACTTCAAGGCAAAGACCACAACATGCACTATGTCCAGCAGTTGACGTGGCTCAAGGGAAAGCCAGAAGATTGTGTTGGGGGCCTGTTGGCAGGCAGTTTGATGGGGAAATGTCACGGTACTGCCGACGCTACGACGCGTCGAATGAGAGCACGAAAGGAGTATTTTGTATTAAAGAATACCGTAGTTGGCGGGTTTTGGGTCACTTGGACCATATATTATGTAATAGTGAGTCAGTTGTATAACATTATGCGGGTTTTTGGGGTCATTTGGACCAAGTCAGTTAGATATTGGGTCAATTGTCCATAGTGTCGGTTAGGAAGTCATTTGTAAGTGGACAAGTATTGTAATGGTGGAAGCCTATAAATAGATAAGAGTTGTAAGTGTTAAGGGGAGAGGATAAGCAAGGAATAGAGAATAGAGGAAGAAGAACAATTGTGTACGAGATATGTGTTTTGCTTCTGGTATATGATCGCAACAGTAATATAATGATGATGTTTTGGTACGATCTTTGTGCAATGTTGCGATGTATGAATGTTGTTTGATGCAATGTTTGCTTACTGTTGCTATGATGATAAATGTTGTGATTAAGTAATGGGTTCTATGTTGAATGTGATGATAAATGCTGGGATTAAGTAATATGCTATAACTCCTTACCGATTGTTTAAAGTTTCTATTTAAGTACCGCAATAGAGTTAGTCCATGCAACCACAACTCTCCTCCTCCATCGGCGGAAACATGGTTCCGTATGCCCTTCATGGACGCCTCAGGTGAGACCTCATCCGCTCTATGGGTGTTGCTGGGTGGGCTCAAACCTGCCCGGGCTGGTGCCCAGGGAGACTGCGGTATGTGTCGATAGTGAGGTGAACCCCTGTCGACCGAGGTCACGTTGATCAACAAATAGTTTGAACATTGCTGATGAAACTCATACTATTGAAGTTGGACCAATTGTTGAAGAAGAGAACAATGAATATACACCTCCTTTTTATGTAACTTTGGGCCTACATGAAAATATGTTGCATAATTGTGTGCTAGATTCAGGTGCCTCTCACAATCTGATGCTTAAAGTAATCATGGAGTAATTGGTATTGGAAATTACCAATCCTTATCATGATATTTACAAATTTGATTCAAAACCTATGAAATGTGTGGAATGATAAAATAGTTTTTGGTGACATTGGCTCGATTACCTTCCAAAAGTATTACTCTTGATCCAGTGGTAGCCGATGTGGCACCAACGTATGGCATGTTACTATCCAGGACTTGTGATACAAATATGGGAGGGACAATACATATGGATATGAAATATGATATTGTTCCACTGTTTGTAGGAGAAATAAGAAGACTCTATAGGGAAACTAGATATTCATACATACTCAGTGAAGGGAACAACCCCATAAATACCCTATCTATACTATCGAAGAAGATATGGGTTATTGCATGTTGAGTGCAGGTGATGGATACAAAGAAGAACCTCTGAAATTAATGGAAGTAGAAAATGATGTTCCACACAATCATGTTTGGGATATGTATTTTGATGGATCCTCTACCAAAGAAGAAGTTGGAAATGGGGTAATTATTATTTATCCAACTAAAGAAGATATTCCACTATACTTGAAATTAAAATTTGAAACTACAAACAATGTGGTTGAATATGAAGCATTGGTTTTAGGTCTTGAAACAACAAGAAAGATGGGAATAAAATTCATTTCTTTTTTTGGAGCTTCAGAATTAATAGTTCAACAGATAAAAGGAAAACATTAGACTAAGAATCCAAATATGAGATCCTATAAATCAGGTATGGGATTTGATTGATAATTTCTTTGCAGCGTTTAACATCACAAATATTCCCAGGGAAATAAATAAGAAAGACGATTCATTGGCCTTAATAGCAAGTTATGTAAAGCCTCCCACAGAAATTAAGTTGAGACATGAAGTTGAAATGATCAATAGGCCATCCATCCTTGACATTACCAAACATTGGCAAGTGTTTGAAGATGATGATCAAATTAAGATATTTCGAGAATTAGTTGATGAATTTTCCAGCACTTGCATTGATCAAGACCCAGAGATATAGGAATATACCTAAAGTCAACGAGGAAAAGAAACAAATGGTAAGTTGAATTTCAAGATAAAAAACCATGAGATTGTCCAATTGAAAAGTAAATTAATCCCTAAAGGTTTAGTCCCTTTAGAAATTTTTTTTGAAAAAAATGGTGTTCTGCATAATCTGAAAATTCAACCAAAAGAAGAGGATATTGAAGAAGTGAATATTGGTACTAAAGAAGCACCCAAAAATATAAAGCTTTCAAAACTGCTTCCTGCTGAAGTAAAACAAAAGTACATAAAACTTTTCAAGGAACACGAAGATGTTTTTTCATGGAGGTATGAAGACGTCAGAACCTATGATACATCCATAATTGATCATAAGATTCCTTTAAATCTTGGAACAAATCCTTTTAGATGGAAATTCAGGCAAACAAATCCTATTTTGCTGCCCATTATTGAAAGGGAAGTGAGGAAGTTGTTAGATGCTAAAATAAGAATTCCTCTTAGATTCTCTGAATGGGTTGATAATTTGGTTCATGTTAGAAAGAAAAGTGGATAAATCAGATTGTGAGTTGACTTCATAAATCTCAACAAATGCTCACTCAAATACAATTATCCTCTCCCCAAAATGGATGAAATATTGCAAAAGGTTGTTGGAGAAGATAGAATATCTATGATGAATGGGTTTTCAAGGTACAATCAAGTGGCCATGAGTAAACAATATAGGGAGAAAACAACTTTTACCACTCCCTAGGAAACTTTGATGTATTCTAAGATTCCATTTGGGCTAACGAATGTAGGGGTCACTTTCCAGCATGCCATGGACATAGAATTCGTAGGAGAAAGAGACAAATTCATAGTCATATACCTTGATGATTTGACTATTTTCTCCAAAAATGATGATGAACACATATCATGTTTGAAGTGGACTTTTAGAAAGTGCAGAAAGTATGGCCTCTCTTGGAATCCCAAAAAGTCTAGTTTTGATTTAAAGGAGGGTAAGCTTCTAGGGCATATAGTATCCACAGATGGAGTGAGAATATATATTGAAACAGTAGAAGTTATACAAGCACCTGAAAACCCCATAAATAAGAAAGAAGTACAGTCATTTATAGGCAGAATAAATTTCTTGAGGCGATTCATTCCTAATCTTGCATAACTAATCAAAATCATTACCAACATGCTCAAAATAGGTAATGATGTAAAATGGAATAAGGAGGAAAAAGAAGCATTTGAAACATTGAAGAAATCCATTGGTGAGACACCAGTGCTGATTAGACCTAATTATATGAAGCCTTTCTTGATGTTTTATTTTTCTTCATTTCATACAATTGCAGCTGTACTTCTACACAATAATTGTGATGGACATGAACAACCCATAGCCTTTTTTAGTAAATCTCTCAGAGATGTTGAATTAAAATACAATCTCACGGAGAAACAAGCATATGCCATGGTTAAAGCTCTAAAATATTTTACATGTTATGTTTTACATTATCAGGTAATTGCATATGTTCCACATAGCACAATCAAAGATATCTTATATCAAAATGGAAATGAAGGTAGAAGAGGTAAATGGACATCTAAAATCCAAGAATATGATCTAGAAATCAAACCTACGAATCTAGTTAAGGGTTAGGGATTGGATAAGCTACTGGCTGTGTCAAATTGTGAAGCATTAGACTTGAATTTTATTTTAGAATTGACAGAAGAAGAGAAGTTGAGAGAAAATCGGTATTCCCAAGATGACACAATGAAGGTAAACAAGAAATTTGAAGAGTCTGAATGGTATAGAGACATTGTTTACTTTTTGATAAATTTGAATTGTCGTGATTATCTAACACAATCACAAGCAAGGTCGCTAAAATTAGAGGAAATTAAATATTGTATACTGAATGAATATTTGTACTAGAAAGATCCCCAAGGGATACTATTGAATGGTGTGATTTAGGAAGAAACATAAGGCATAATCACATAATTTCATAAAGGTGTTTATCGTGGTCATCATGCTTGGAGAGCTACAACATACAAAGTTCTGAGAGCTGGCAATTATTGGCCAACATTGTTTGTTGATACTAATAATATTGTGAAAGCATGTGTGGAATGCCAAATATTTGCAGGTAAGCAAAATTTAAGACCTTTTCCCCTAAAGCATGTTTTCACATCAACCCATTTTTAACATTGGGGTTTGGATTTCATTGGAGAGATAAATCCTAATTCTAGCAATCAACACATATGGATATTGACTACTACAGATTATTTCACAAAAAGGGTAGAATGTATTCCCACTAGGTTGGCTAATGAGAATGTGATAATGAAAGTTTTGGAAGAAAACATCTTCTCAAGATTTGGATTCCCAAGAATATTATCACAGATAATGCTCCATCTTTCAAGTATGTTAAAATGGTATAGTTTTTCCTGAAATATAATGTCGAATTAGGCCATTCAACTGCCTACTATCCTCAAGGAAATGGCTTGGTTTAGTCATCTAACAAAATTTTATTGAGAAATATCAAGAAAATGTTGACAAAGAATAAAAAAGTGTGGGATTTCAACCTCAGGTATGCTTTGTCGGATGATAAGATTGTTGAGATATTATAACTTCAAAGAATATTATATTTGTACTTTATTATTCCAGAGATGTTTCATTCCTCCGTGAAGATCTTATTGTATATCCGAAGATGTTTATTCCTCCGTCGGAATGTGGTAACTTGGGTTATTAGACTTCCCTAGTGAGAGTCGGCCCTATGTGTGTTATGTAGGTCAAAGGGTTATTAGACCACCCTAGAGGGGTCGGCCCAGTCAATTGTAGTAGGGTATTTAACCCATTGGTTAAATACGAGCCTACATGTCTTGTGTAAAAGACAAGTCAGAGTAGTGTATAAATAGAGGAGGTGTATTCCTCATTCCACACACTCACTCACTTGAGAGTGGCGCACTTGTGGAGGAGAAGTCTGCTATGGAGAAGGAGGAGCTTATGCTCAGGGTTACATCTTTGTATATTACTGGTAATCTATATTGAGGAAGCTTTACTGGGCTTTCTACCCCATGAGGGTTTCCGAGGATAAATTTGTGTCTCTTGTGTTTATGCTGTGCTTGTTGTTTCTTCAGTGATCCTGTATATGCTATTATTGTGAAATGGAATGTAATGATGCTATTTTATATCTTAGCATATTAAATCTTAACATGGTATCAGAGCTAACCTGAAGGAAGGCAAGGTCTGGCACTTACGACACTTGCTTCTCTTGCGACAATTTGAAGGTTAGGGTTTTATATAGCAAAAACCAGTCATCGTGGAACTTTCGCTATAAATCCATTTATGCGAAGGTTCAGAATATTAAACCTTTACAGGTCGTAGATAACATATCCAGGTATCTTGTGTCCAAAGGGAACCCTCAAATTTGTTGTACTTTGTAAGTTATGATTAGTACAAGTTAGGGTTTCTGCCTCTTCTAGATCTCAGTCAAAATCAGGTGACCTTGGAAAAAAGGTCATAACTTAGGCTAGGAAGATCCAAATGAAATTTCGTAAAAAGTGACAGGTAGTAAACAGACTGTATTATCTCAAGAAACGTTTTCAGAGGCTGAAGGTGAACGAGTGACATGTGGCATGCCGTACAAGTTCGCTCTCCTGTTTTATCCCATAAACAGGTCATGTTGTGACACCTGGCATAACTCTCTCTTAGAGAGTCCAATTGAGATCAATCCTAGCAGGATGGAAAGATAACAGCGCAAGATATCTCAAGAAAATTTTTCAGAGGCCGGAGTTCAAACAGTGACACGTGGCACTCCGTGCAAGTTCACTCTCCTGTATTATCCCAAAACAGGTCACGTTGCGATATTTGGCATAACTCTCTCTCAGAGAATCCAATTGAGGTCAGACCTGTTGGGATGGAAAGATGAAAAGTCAGGCTACCACAAAAAACGTTTTCATACCTTGTGGAGTGAAAATTTTGGAGTTACAGCAGAAACAATCAGGTACATATTTTTGTCAAAACAGAATTATTTTTTGAGCACCTTCATTCATGGCTTCCGGAATTTAGGGTTTCGAAGAAAGTTAGAATTTTTGGAATCGGAATCCACAGCTGAATGCTACTCAAGAAAATCGAAGTTTAGAGCCTTGGATCAAACTTTTTGATTGGACAGAAGGGTGGGCTTCATCAAACCCTAGTTCGGGTTCATGTCTAGAAGATCCAGAAGTTTCGAAGGAAATTTTGAGGGGTCAAATTTTGGAGATTTCAAAATTGAAGTATGCTAGCAAGTCACATCCTTCCATCCATTCAGAAGTGTGAAAGTCAAAGATTGAATTTTTAGGGTTTATCTAGCCAACCCTAATCAAGCTCCAAATCAAGTTTCAAGGGGAGTTGAGGCTAAGGCCTTACATAAGAAGACTACAAGAAGTCTCGACAGGTATGACTTAAGGAGGTTCAGGTATGTCTTGAAATCTGAGTCTTGATTAAGTTCATAATGTGTTTGTCTTCATATTACTTATTAGTACAATCTTGGTTAATGTTAGAATTGTCTTATCACCCTAGTAACAGTATGAATACATGTGAATGATCAAAGACATTCATTGATTAGGGATATATGATTGTACTAATGCATTATGGTGTTGTGTGAGGTTGATATTGTCTGCTAACAAGATATAGGTACATCACAAAAGACAAATCAAGTTCCATGACCATGACAACATGAAGACAAAGACTCATCCATAATCTTTGATCACATAGAAGTTCTACTTACAAGGTATGTATGACTTTGCTCTATTATGCTTAACCTATGAGATATGCAGGTTCCAGCATAGGATCTCTAAATCATTGAAGAGAACAAAGAAGATATTGATTAGGTATGTTAGACATAGCTAAGCAAGTATACTAATCCAGGTATGTTTTCCTATGTCATGTTAGAATCTTACCTTGTGTTAGGATCCCCTATATAAGTATACTTGGTATGATTGGTTATGCTTATTCATAAAGTTAGTAAGCAAGGGTTTATGCATATTATGTCTCTTATCTTGGTTGATTATTTAACTAACTAGATCAAACAAGAATATGCATGAGTAAAAGAAGACTTCCCTAAAACCTTGAATATTATCTATAATCATGACTATACATTTTCAAGATTATTTAGAACTATAATGTTTTGATAACATTGAGAATATACTAATGAATGTATGTCTATGAGATCATGAGGATGACACTTGAGCATGCACAGTGGTATAGAATGAATAGAAGTTCAAAAGACATACAGAAGATCAAGCGGGAGGCAACCACACAAACAGAAAAGATAAGTATTTGAGTTGTTATTTGAAATAGTAAATGATATTTCCTGTAATAGGTTGTATGCATATTTGTATTCCTAGAATATATGATGCTGAGCGTAAACATTCATAGAGCATTGAACAGTATACTACTAATATGCATATGATTGGTAAGTTGGACAAACATTCCATTGTTGCATGTCTAGAATGAAACCTCTTTGTTGACATGCTGAGAGCTGTGCACACTCTCGATAGTATGTTCTGGTAGAGATGGAAGGCATCTAGATAGCCAATGTATGCATACAGGATATGGGAAAGTGTTGTGCCAAAGTATTGGTCAAAATAGTTGCATAAATATGTAAACAATATCTATATGCATAATAGGTTATCATGTCAATATGATTTGATGATTATGAAGTATTACTAATCATGTACTTAATTTTGATTTGTAGGAAAGATCATGATGAATGATGAACACTGAACAAGCGATGGATGTTCAACAGAATATTTACAAATCAAACACACTATAGAAGGCTTGTGGCTAGAAGATTCTCTTAGAAAGAGGAAGAGAATCATGATGAGATGTTTGGTCCAAGTGGCTAGATAAGACCATTCTCTTAATGGTGTAATTAAAGAAGAAGTGTGAATCAGGTTCTGTATGGGTTCGCAGGATCGATAATCAATTGATGAGCTTAATGATCACCATGGGTGATGAGGATCTCAACCTTTGCTACAAGGTTGAATATTGTTTCTATACACAAATGACATGGATGCAAGAAGGAACTCACCACAGAGTTCAAATGATATTGAGGCTCATGTCATTAGACCCATCTAACGAGAGATGGCATCGATAGATATGCAGAAGATCATTCAATGCAGAGTGTGAATGATATTCAGTCACAAAGAGAGAATTGACAGTTTCTTGATAAGCTTGGGATTTACCAAAAGTTAAGCTGTTCCTAACCTTTACCTTAAGGTTGTGGATGATGAACATATCATACCATTATTGTATGACGATGATCTCTTTCTGACAAAGAATGAGAAACAGATCATGAAAAGAAAGAAGAAGATGGCTGCAAAAATGAAAATGAAAGATCTCAGATTGATGCATTACTTTCTAGGTCTGGAAGTATGGCAAGGCTCAGAAGGAATCTTTCTCAACCAAGGAAAGTATGCTGAGAAATATTAAAAGGACTTGATGTCCTGGTATGGCCACTCTTGAAGTTGTTAGCAGATGACTCATCAGAGTTAGTGGATAGAACTCTGTATAGACAAAATACTGAGTCATTGATGTGTCTAACGAATACTAGGTCAGATATATGCTTTGCTGTGAACACCTTCAGTCAGTATCTAGTGGAAACTAGATGTGTTCACCTGATAAGCTGCAAATCATGTGATATGGTACCTAAAGGATACAATAGACTTTGATCTATATTATCTTGGAGATCATGACTTCAGATGGCTACACAGATGTTGATTGGGAAGGAAGTGTATCAGACAGGAAGAGCACATCAAGAGGATGTTATTGTCTGGGATCAGCCATGATCTCGTGGTTTAGCAGGAAACAATCTAGTGTGGCTCTTAGCACAAGCAGAATATATGGCCGCTTGCTCTACTAAGTTAGGAAGCAGTATGGCTTCAGGATTGTTTGACTTAGAGATAGATCCAACTATGATCCTATGTGACAAACAGAGTTGTATCAAGATGGCAAAGAATCTAGTGTTCCAAGATATGGTGCAGAAAGGAACCAAAAGTTCAAATTTGTAACAAGTTACCAATGTACTAACCAAAATTATACCAATCCGATGTACTAACCAAACCTCTACCTCAAGTAAAGTTTTCCAAGACAAACTTAATATAGTTCAGAAGGACCCTCCTCGAAAGGGGGAGTGATGTGATAACTCATGATGAGATTTCCTGCATCGACAGTGAGTTCGATGATGAGGATACCTATATTAGTGATGCCGACAGAGAGGTTGGTGGATGGTCCTTAGACAGGGTCTAAGGTGACAAGGGGATTGCATCATCCTTGAACACATATTCTAAAAGAATCCGTAGACAAGATGTCTCTGAGAACAAAATCCTGAATGAACAGGTAAGGGGATTGTATCGTCCTCGGACTTTAGTCCTGTGAATTGAGTCGTAGACAAGATGTCTCCGAGAACAAAATCCTGAATGAACAGGTAAGGGGATTGTATCGTCCTCAGAATTTAGTCCTACGAATTGAGCTGTAGACAAGATGTCTCTGAGAACAAAATCCTGAATGAACAGGTAAGGGGATTGGATCGTCCTCGGACTTTGGTCCTGTGAATTAAGCCGTAGACAAGATGTCTCCGAGAATAAAATCCTGAATGAACAGGTAAGGGGATTGGATCATCCTCGGACTTTGGTCTTATGAATTGAGCCGTAGACAAGATGTCTCCGAGAATAAAATCCTGAACGAACAGGTAAGGGGATTGGATCGTCCTTGGACTTTGGTCCTGTGAATTGAGTTGTAGACAAGATGTCTTCGAGAATAAAATCCTGAATGAACAGGTAAGGGGATTGGATCGTCCTCGGACTTTGGTCCTGTGAATTGAGCCGTAGACAAGATGTCTCCGAGAATAAAAATCATGAATGAACAGGTAAGGGGATTGGATCATCCTCGGACTTTGGTCCTGTGAATTGAGCCATAGACATGAGGTCTCTGAGAATTGAATGATAGGACTGGATCATCCTTGGACTTCGGTTCAAAAGGTACATGATAGGACTGGATCGTCCCTGGACCTCGGTTCAAAAGGTACATGATAGGACTAGATCGTCCTTGGACTTCGGTTCAAAAGGTACATGATAGGACTGGATCATCCCCATACCTCGGTTCAAAAGGTACATGATAGGACTGGATCGTCCCTCGACCTCGGTTCAAAAGGTACATGATAGGACTGGATCATCCCTGGACTTCGGTTCAAAAGGTACATGATAGGACTGGATTGTCCCTGGACCTCGGTTCAAAAGGTACATGATAGGACTGGATCGTCCCTGGACTTCGGTTCAAAAGGTACATGGTAGGACTGGATCGTCCTTGGACCTCGGTTCAAAAGGTACATGACTGGATTGTATCATCCATGGACCTATGTCCTAAAGAGAGAGGGACTGATCATCCTGTAATATGATCATGTGTGTTGCAGGATATGCTGCTATGTATTAGTGAGAATACATGCTTTTGATGATAGATGTATTAGTGAGAATACATGCTTTTGATGATAGATGTATTATTGAGAATACATGTTTTTGATGATAGATGTATTAGTGAGAATACATTCTTTTGATGATAGATGTATTAGTGAGAATACATGTTTTGATGGTAGATGTATCAGTGTGGATACATGTTTTGATGATAGATGTATCAGTGTGGATACATTCTTTTGATTCCTCCGTGAAGATATTATTGTATATCCGGAGATGTTTATTCCTCCGTCAAAATGTGGTAACTTGGGTTATTAGACTTCCCTAGTGGGAGTCGGCCCTATGTGTGTTATGTGGGTCAAACGGTTATTAGACCACCCTAGAGGGGTTGGCCCAGTCAGTTGTAGTAGGGTATTTAACCCATTGGTTAAATACGAGCCTACATGTCTTGTGTAAAAGACAAGTCGGAGTAGTGTATAAATAGAGGAGGTGTATTCCTCATTCCACACACTCACTCACTTGAGAGTGGCGCACTTGTGGAGGAGAAGACTGCAATGGAGAAGGAGGAGCTTATGCTCAGGGTTACATATTTGTATATTGTTGGTCATCTATATTGAGGAAGCTTTACTGGGTTTTCTACCCCATGAGGGTTTCCCAAGATAAATTTGTGTCTCTTGTGTTTATGTTGTGCTTGTTGTTTCTTCAGTGATCCTGTATATGCTATTATTGTGAAATGGAATGCAATGCTGCTATTTTTTGTCTTAGCATATTAAATCTTAACAAGGATAAGTGTCAAAAGATCAATTGGAACATTTACTTTTCAATTGGTATTTGGGAGAGAAGTAGTCCTACCAATTGAGTTTGGATTACTAGTGCTCAAACTCATCCAACATGAGGCTGAAGAATCAAACAACATGGTACTAATAAGGATATATGAATTAATAGAGCTTCAATAGGAAAGAGAACATGTATGTCTAAAGCGACAAGAACATCAAATCAAGATGAAAAAGACTTTTGATAAGAAGGCCTTGGAAACAGATATCCACCCTGGAGATTTAGTCTTGAAGTGGAATGCAAGAAGGGAAGACAAAGGAAAACATGGCAAGTTTGAAAATCTGTGGATAGTCCCATATCTCATTACTGAAGTTCAAGAAAAAAACACCTACAAGATTCATGAACTGTGTCACATCCCCATTTTGACCCCCTTCGCACTTAAATCGTAAATGATGTAAATATTGTTACTTAATCATGGTGAGGAGCTCAAGGCCAAGGCCCCATCATTGATTTAGCGTTTTATGTATCGACAATTAAAGAAATAGATGCCTATGGTTCTTGTGCTAGATGAGCACTATGTAAATAAGACATCATGTAAATACGAATTTTAATGAAAAATACCCACAACTAGCTATGCAATGCAACAAAGATATGGGGGCATGATTCTACAAGGAATAGGGAGGGAAATTATTCAAACCATTGAGCCAATGGTGTTAATCCATGTGTCAATAAGAAAACCCATAAACCACCAACTACCCATTTTGGGTTATGGACCCAATCATTTAATTCTTCCAAGAAATTGGTTAAGGTAGTTAATGCCTTGGGAATGAAGAAGTATGGCAGTCAATTTCATGCATGGGCAAGCCATCAACCTGGAAATTCGTGTTTTGTCTCCTTGGGCAAGAAAACACCCACGAAATGGTTCCCAAAACCATTCTGAACAGGCAGTCTTCACTCACTCACGCAGTTGGAGCTAGCTGGTTCTTTCCCTACACGTTTTTCATCCAAATCCTGCATTTTTCCATGCTCGGGAGTTCGTTTTTGCATATATAGTAGCTTGGGAGAGAAGGGCCACGATTTGGGGACTGTATGGAGGCCGTTTTTGCCCCTGAATGTCCAAGGACGTTTTTCTAAAAACAGATTTGGCTTCCCTGGGTCGTTCCCCAACTTCCCATTTCATTTTTGTGGGTTCCCACGTTTTTCTGAGTTAGCTGAAACCCCATCTCATGCATTCCACTGTGGAAAACGTTTTCTTCATGCTCAGCAAGTATAGTTTTCCTGTTATGTGCATCCTTGTTTTGTTGTGAACCTGTGAGCAAGAACTGGAGTGGTAGTGGACAGAATTGGCTTGATAAACCTAGTATAGGGAGTAACCTCTCAATAAGATCAAGAGGGCCGGCTACTTTTCTATGCACACCTTTTGAGCACTAGAAAGGAAGGTATGGCTTGAGGGACTGTGTGGCAGTGAAGAGAATACTTCCTTGTGATTGGGTGTGTAGGCATTGTGAGTGCCAAGCTGAATAGATCTGGGAGAGGTACCCATAGCTATGTGGTTGAGCTCACTAGATTAGCAATTCTTCCCTTCCATGTCCTAGTAGCCTGATAAACCCAATTGCAGATTGGCTTGGCTCATCTTGGTGTATACTTGGCTATGTGTGAGTTTGTTGTTCCCTGGTTCCTTGTAGAGATCATGCCCAGCTCGGGGGTGGAAGTTGTATCAAGAGGTTGATAAGCACAACTGGCCTATGGTTGGGTGGAACATTGCAGTTGCATAGCCAGTTGCTTGGGACTATTTTGTCAAGATAAGTATTCTCTTGTGTTTTTAACTTTGCAATTATTCCTTTGATGGATAGCTGGAATGTATTATGGAAGTGCTTGAAATTAATTCCGCTGTGTTTTTCTTATAATCATACATTCCACATGTCTTCTATATGTTTTAAAATATTTATGCATCTTCATACGTCTTTTATATCGTGTGAAAACTTTCTTAATAAGATCATGGGGGCTAGATGCCCAGTTTAACCTCACGATCCTCTCCATCTAGCTGGAATGATGGGAGGGGACGTGACAAACTGGAGGGAGAAATGATATAATCTACTGTCAATGGCTTCTAAAGAAGTTTTTTCTATTCTAAAGCCACAATTCAAAGAGGATTTTGTACATATTACAATAGTAGTATTTTTGCATTTTACAACATTTCACTTCCTTCCATTTTTAGCTCAATGTAAATAAATAATCATGGAGCTAGCAAATGTTTCAATGAGATTGATGATTTTCCAAAAGGAAAGAATCCATTTCCCAATGGAAGAAGGCACTAGTCTACAGTACTCAAAATCCTACAGAGCAACATCATGTCCCAGTGGAGATGATGTTAGTACCCATATTTTTGTGGGAAGAGTTTGTCCATGCAGGGCACGAGCACATAAATTTTTGGGAATTTTTATCCCTAAAGGAGTAAAAGAGTTTGACAAAAGTTGGAAGAGTATGCAGATATGACCTATGGCTAGGAACTAGAATACAATTGAAGAGGGATAAAGAAGAAGAACACCAAACCATCTAATCCAAAACAAGATCGAAGGCTCTGAGATCAAATGCACTCATAAAAAACGTTGAAGTTAAATAAAACTTGTGAGCGTGCAACTTCCCCACCAGTTGATCAAGATCAATAGCTATGATTGATCATGCACCATTAAGTTCCATCCAACAAAAAGTGAGCTCGGGTGTGCGTTGTACCTAAAACTACTATGGACACATGCCTTGCAGTTATTGGTCACATGCACTTGAAAGAAGTTTCTCAAATCCAATCTACATTGACGCGTTACCGTTCTGGAAAACCAAAGTGGTATCAACTCGAATGCAAAAAGTAAGTGTCCTACAACTCATCATGTCCCATCGACCTGTCACATCATGGTAAAGTCATCGTTTTCCATGTGTCCAAGTTATCCCATCGCATAGTTTGTTCATTCATCCACTCCACAGTTTACATCTGCCACATGGGACCCTCCGGTTTTTCTTTCCCTCCACCTCATCATCCAACATGTAAAGTGTATTTTCTTTCGTAGAAAAGAGGGTTTTTACCCTATTTCCATTATTTTGTTACTTTAAATCCAAAGAACATGCTCCTAAGACAACCAACATACCAAGTCAGCATCACACAAACTACATCGGTTGATATCAACATCTTTTGATCCAGGTCAACCTCCACGTATCAAGTAGGTATTCATTTGCCACTTCTAGTCATCTCAGTTACTGTAATCCTTCTTCTTGATATTATTCTTCTTGTGCCCTTCTCCATGGGATGGAAATGATGATGCCTATCCTAGAGAAACTTATCAAGAAAATCTTAAGAAAAAGAAGGATGAACTCCCTTCAGATTCATTGGAAGGAGATATAGAGGGAAATCAAGCAGTTGATAGGCTAAATAGTTGTTATGAAATATGGATAGGCTTGAGGAATATTTCCAAAAGGTTGGGGCCCATTTCATATGAGAAACAAACCAATGCTGAAATATATTTAGAAACTATAGAGAATTACAGACATCCTTTGGGAAAGGAATGGAAAAGAGTGGTCCAATACCACAAACATGTATTTCCTTCTAGATCAATAGCTACTCAATCACATGGACAATCATCCAGTCAATCATCAGGGTTATAGTTCGGACAATCAACAGTTTCTCCAACAACTCAAGGTCCTAGTAAATTTACAAATCAGCCACCTTCTATTTCATTCATGCCACCTGTAGGTCTTATCACATTCAGATGACTAACCAATTGAATCAAGTTGGTATCCTTCCAATGGGCCCTATAGGATAATATTATGGGCAGCAAAATGTCTATATGAGGGGGAAGACAAAGAAGACTCCAAGCAAAAGAAATTAAATGTTAAAAAAGTAGCATTTTTAGTTGAGAAAGAAGACCTGTAAAATTTTCTTTGTAAAAAATAGTAAACTTGGTTTTAATTTACTTTTCTATTAGAGTGTAAGGAACCGAATAAGGTTACCTACAAACTCTCTATAAGGGAGGGTTGTATTCATTTTGAAGGCCTATAAATTTTAGTGGATAGGTTCTCTTGCTAATTTTTGTAGAGTCAAGTTGCAATCTTAGATTTGTAATTCTTATGTTGTAAGAGATTAAAGAAACAACTATATTTCAGAGATATGTTTTTCCTCTCTTGAGTGAATCCATTGTTATTCCATGCTGTATTTTGTGTAAGGATTCACAAGATTAATAGAAAGATTGATGCAGTTTTTTGTATCATTTTGAGATCATTGATATTCATGATGTTTCAAAATTGAAAGATCTATGAGATATTCATCATTGTATGCCTCTATAATATATTTTAAATATTTTTCATGTTTGATGCAATATATTTTCGATTTTCCTAATTGTATTGTTTATGCTAAATTTAACTACATTTACTTTCATTCCTTGAGTTTACTTTATAGATGTTTATGAATTGGTGAAATTCTTCATTTAGAAGATTCAATATGTTCCAAGAATCCATAGATACAATAAATTTAATTTCATCAGTCACTTCTTGTCCATATCTAGCCTCCATTCGTTAATTCCACTCCCATTTATCCATGTATTCTGAAATGAGCTGTGAATTTCCTATGCAAGAACACCTTTCATTCATTAAATGTTGTGCATGACCTAATCTAGTTAATGTTTGCAAAATAATACTTCAAATACCGTGCATAAAGATATAGGTCTTGTATCTATAAACAAATGAGCTTCTATCATGCTCAAGCCTGAGTCAATTCAGCCTAGTTCACCTCTGGGACCAGCAATAATAATAGCCTCGTAGGATTGTTTTGGTGTGAGAACACCATTAGCATCACCCCAGCCCCATACTAAAGTATATTTAGAATATTATAATTTATTCCTACATTGTTTGGAACCAAAATATAACCATTCCATGCATTTCCAACTTCTTCCAAGGGACATAATTCATGTGCTAGATACTAGCAGGATAAGGAAACATCGGAATTAGTAGTTCGTTTAGCCCAAGCCAAAACCTGAATATTTTTTTATGCAATTAAGCTAACAAGGACGTGGAAAATATGTACTTTTCTTTGTGTCCAATAAAAGGATTAATTCTGATAAAGAAACAATAAGTTATTGCTTCTAAATACATTTAAAAGATAAATAAAAATTAACTTAACTATAAATAAATGCATAATAATATTTATAACAAAAATCTAATTAAATTTATTTTTGAAAGATCACAACTATTTAAATCTAACTAAACCACCTAGAATTTTAATCCTTTAATTAACCAACCATAATCCTACTTCTATCTAGATCCAACCATCTCAAAACTATATTACTGAATTCCAATATTTAATGTGATGATCACTTATGTTCATTTAATACGGGCATCTTGTACAATTCGAGTGGGTATAACTATTAAGAACATGTGTCTCCTTCTAACAAGTCACAAGTTCAATAAACTCTAGGAGTGATGAAGTTAAAATAAGAATTTATTATTACCAACATAGATCCATGTTAAGCTCGAATCTATCAAACAACAAAAGGGATCCAATGTCTCGAGGTGTGATTTTCTTTTTATAGTAATTTTTTTACACATCAAAACAAATTTACACCTAAAAAAAAATTATTCCTTTCCATGCTTGATAGATCTCAGTTTAAGATGGATCTATTCTAGTTTTATTTTTATTTTTATTTTAAGGGCACACGTGGATTTTGTTAATTGATTTTCATTTGGTTTTAATTATTTTATTTTATAAGCAAATGTGAATTTTTAGTTACTTTTTAATTTTGGTAATGTAACATTACGTTATGTTATGTTAACTTAAGTGAAAAAATCTCCCCATATTGGGTTGTAGAGCACCGTGATATTTAAGAAACTGATCTTATTTCCAACAAACTTGTCATTTTCGTACTAGAAAAGCTCAAGTGATTTTTTTTTATAAGATTATTGTTAAGGACTAACTTATTAGGTGTTATCTGGAAGCTCGAATTGAAAACAATTTTATGAATTCCAGCAACCCTGGTAATAGTTTTTGGCTCTCTTTATGGGGACACTCGAGGATTGTTAGATAACAATTGGGGCATGTTACTCAGGTTAAAGTTTTCATTCCCTGACAAGAACAACAAATTTTGTATGAAAGTGGAGGTAAGTTTTTTTTGTACATTATTGAGATTATTGTTAAGGACTAATCTTACAGGTCTTATCTAGGGACTCCATTGAAGAAAAATACAAACAAAGAAGTACATTTCCAGATAGAATCCTATGCTATTGATGATAGTGTCAAGTCTAGATGAGATTACATCCGTCAGTTAAGAAGAAGAGCTCATCTTGGTGAATCCAAACATATTGATATATTCAATATTAGATCTGATGACCTCCTTAAATAAGTTGAAAGTAAGGAAAATTGGCATTGATTCCAGAGATAAATGATCATTTTCTTCCTCTTGATTGCTCGAGCATTCTGGGTTATTCAAATAAGTTGCCAAATCTGTTCTAGTATGATTTTTTTTACCATGATTATGATGTCGTGGAGTATGTTGACAAATTCATGATAGTATATTTATAACTCAATGTTAGGAATGATGATTTAAATATGAGATCATATATATTTCACTTCAATGGAAAATTGCATGCTTGGTTTGAAGGCCTAGGAAAAGGAAGCATATATTCTCCCACAGAATTGATAGAGACATTTTGTAGCCATTGTCTCCCAGAAGAGCTTAAAGAATGGGTTCCATCAGCTCCTTATTCTTATTTTCTAATTATTTTCTTCTCTCTTCTTTTTTTATTTTTCTGGGTTTCTTCCTCTAACTTCTGCTTTTCTTCTTTCTATTCTTTGATTTCCACTTCTTTCAAACTTACTTGAGACATAGCTTGAATTAAATCCTTTGTATTTGTCTTTTTGTTGTTTTGACCTATTCCTTGCCTTTCTTGTACCACACTTGCTAATTTTATCTTCAAATCTTCAATTGGAGTCTTGAGACTAAACCTGTCCTTTTCCCAGCTTACTTATTTTTATTCAAATTTAAGCAATTTCACTTTATAATCATCTAACTCTTATGTTAGGGATTCTTTTTCTTGTTCTAAAACAATCAATTTACATGCTTGAATCAGTTGAGTTGTTGGAATTTTGAGCTTTTTCTTAAGCAACTGAATGGTACTTTCCTTGTCAATTAAGAGTTTCTTGATTTCTTCTGCTTATTTGGCTCATTATTAGTTTCCACTAAATCAATTTGTAGTTTCTTAATCTATTGTTGCTGATCTTTATTCTCTGTCTTCTCCTAATTTAATTGTATTTCTAATATGTTCACTATATTTTGCAGCTTTGTAAGTTTCAAAGTGGCTTTCATAAAGTTTGTGTAAATGATTTCTCCATTTTTCCTATGCAAATGGATCTTGTCTTGAACTGGTATCTTCTGCAAATTTATCTTCATCTCTGAAACTCTTTCATTAGGAGATATGGAGAAATTCAAAGTGCTTTTTATAGGATCTCTAGAAGTCATCAAAGTGACTTCAAAATATACTACATTTCTGATTTTAGGAAACAATTGAATGCTTTTCTCCGATGTAGAATGTTTGTCTTGACCATATTTAACATACAATTCATCTCTAGATTGAAACTTGTCACTATCACCTGTAGCGTTCGCTTCATCAAATTTATAATCATACATCTGAACCTCTCATCCTTGATATTTTTCTTTCTCTTTCCATTTTTCAATGCCAAACATAATCAATTCATTTTGTGGATATGATTTGAATTTCTTGCTTCCTTCTTGTTCTTCCACCTCAATATCAGTATTTTCATGGAAACTCCTCTTGCTAGAAATTTCAATTTTACCTGGGGTAGGTATCAATTCAGCTGAAAATTTTTCTAGGCCAGAAGGATTGGATTGTGAACATTCTGAGACTTCTACATCAAATTCATACTGCAACAGATTAGCTGTCCCAACTAACCCTTCAACTTCTTGATGATCAAATGCCCTACTTTTGTTGTGTTTCCTCCTTTAGGAAATGATATGATGTCGGTCATAATTGATAGCAATAGCCTTATTAAAGTTCATCATCTTCAGTTAATTTCGTATAAATGAAAGAGAATTTATGTTCTTAATGATGAAAGGGCCTATTTTTAGAGGAAATTTCATGTCTGAAGCCTTCTTGAATGCCAAAGAATGGTCCTTTTCAACTATCAACTTCTGTCTGATGAATTCTAAATCAAATATCCTCATTGTCAAGAAAGTTGGTAGAACATATGGTTCCTTCATAACACCATAAAGCCTATTCACTATGTGTTGTCTCAACAAAAACCAGTTACCGACCGCTTTTTCTCGACTCAGCTGCATTAGGATTTTCATTTTGTGTAATAGTCTTGGAAAATTTTCTTCAAAACTCACCCTATACACCTCTGATAATATGAGATTCATGAAATTAAACATATTATTCTCTATTGTAGCTAAAAAAATTACCTAAGGGAAATTTAAGTTCTCTTCACTTGAAAATAAAAAAAATTCATCAAGTATGTCTGAAATCTGAAATATCTGGTATCGTGGAAATTCACTAACTGAGAGTGAATACTCTCAGCTAATAATTCGTCAAATTTAAGGAAACAAATTTGATTGTACTTTGTCTCTGGCATACAGGAACTCAATCTAAACAATAAACTTAACTGAACTTTAGTGACCATTCAATCACTATCAAGCCCAAACAATTGAGAAATTAATGACAAGACTAGTTTTGAATTTTCATCGAAAAAGGTAATGTCTAGTGGGTAAGGGGTATTATCAATTGCAATGTATGGTTTTAGACAATTTGACAGGAATTCTTGCTTGGTTTCGAGAGATGATTATCTGTACTAGCTGACTAAGATTTCTTCGGCTAAATCATCTTGGTTATGAGAGAAATACAAATGTAATTCTAAATATTTCCTGTCAGTCGATGAACTGACATGGAAAAGGATTTTGGTCCTAGATGAATTCATGACCACTTTTTCGGTTTGAGAATAGTTTTTTGTGCACCCGAAAACAAAATTTGGAAACCCTAGGGTTTGTTCAGGGAAAAAATAGATTAAATTGGATTTATGAACATTGTGTACGTCTAAATTCTGCTTGCGCAAACCTTCTAACTTGCTTTTAATCTCTGAAACTAGAAACTTAGTCATAATGGAGTCGCAAATATCACCATCTCTATCTTCCAAGACTTCTTCTATTCTTACAAATTCAACATTCTAAGCTACTATTTCACTGGAGCCTTCCATCACATAGAACCTTCTAAACTGATTGCATGCGGTTTGAAACACCTACCTGGAAACTAACAAGCTGAAAAGGTATACTCTGTCGCCTTCCCATTGCACACACACATCCCAATCACCTAACGCTCAAATGAAAAATGTCAACTGTTCCACGTGCTTTTGGATTTTTATACCCCCGAAGGTGGTTTCACAGCATCGAGAAGTGGTTTTCCTTACCACCCTCCCGAATTGAGAAATGATATAGTATTGACAGGTGGAGGGCGGTATGGTATTTCGTAACTGCCAAGAGTCTCATTCCGATGGGCATGTTGGCAGCACAAAATGAATGTGAACCGTTGATCTACCCATCGCCCGACCAAGTGGTCGTTGATCTTGCCTTCTTTTTAACGTCATTTCAATGGTCATTTCGTTGGCCTTTACTTGTGTTATTCACCTCGCTTCTCCTTCCAACGAAACTATGTCTTTGTCGTTGATCTTTTCTCATGTAATCTTGATCATCATCTCTCTTACATGATATCCAAAGCTACTTCATCAACCCTTTTAGCTCCCTTTTAACTTTAGCCAACATTCATGTGGTACATTTTCTTCAGGATTGGGCGTTTTCCTCACAAATTTTGGGTTATACCAAAAAAAGTTTTTTTATTAAACATCTGTCCATCAAATTTAAAAAATACTGTGCCAACAGAGTCAACCTACAAAAACTAGTAGACATATAGAGAACAATTAGTACTAGTGTGGCACTATTTTTCCCAAATAAATTTAATAATTTTAATTTTTTTAATTATCTAAGCCATCTAACCTCGAAAACATTAGGCTAAGTGTGGATGTATATTTTGAAGGTCTTAATGCAATTATCATGAAATGTTTTTTTTAGCATGTAGGGGTCAGTGTCTAGTAGTGCAACATAAAAAAAAAATTTAAATGTTTGAGAAACGAAAAATTTATGGAACAAAAAATAAAAGTGTGTTTTTTGATTTGAGTAATGACACAAGAAAAATAGAAGAAATAAAATTAAAACATATTACATATTTAGAATCTATAGAAAAAATGTTATCTAGATCTAAAACTTTATAAAAACGATTGTGTGTAGCATACTATAATGAGTTGTAAAACACAATCATATTGAGAAAATGGGTAAGATTCCCAATTAGCCATGTTTTAACACCCAAAAAGTGCTCACTAGCTCATTCCCTTATTCACATGACCCATTTGTCCACTTTTCCCACCATCTGAGCCTCTCAAACCAACAAAAGGTCACCAAAAGACCTTAGTACACCCCTTTTCCCACTCAAAAAGATTATTTTTCCTAAAAAAGCATAAAAAACCCTCAAAAAGGGTCCAAAATTCCCAAAAATATTCAAAAGGGAATAAAAATATTAATTTTATTCAAAAAAGGAAAAAGGAGGGAAAAGTACATAAACCATGTTGGTCAATACCATTGGTTTCCAAAAAACCACAAATGGTATTCCCCACCACCAAAACCTATAAAAAGGTGGTAGGGGTTCCTCATTTCACATCCATCCATATTCCTATCCTCATGCTGCCAAAATCTCCCTTGAGTTTTTGGCCATTGTAGCAACCTTGGAGAAAGGACCCATTGGAGTTTGGAGCTGCTCACCCTTCGAGCTTCTCAACTATCTTCATCAATCGGAGGTATTCTTATTGCAAGCACTTGCTTGCCCCCATTTTCAATACAAAAATTATTTTTTATCTTTCTTGTTCTTGTTTTTTAATTCAAAATGCACATGCTAGTTTAGTTTAGTTTAGATTTGGTTTATTGTTTTTGCTTAATATTGAGACTGCTTCTACTAGTTAGCAGGTGCCCATAGCACTAAGCTTGGTTGCAAAACCAAGCCAATAGTTTTTGGCGACTCCGCTTCTTTTCAAATCTTTAGATCTCACTTTTGCTTTAGATCTTAGTTTTTGATAGTATTAGTTAGTTTAATTCATAGATCTGCCACCCTAGATAGCAGATCCATTGCTGTTCTAGACCTTGGCCCATTTTTTAGCCATTAACAACCTGAAATTCTCAATTTTTGGGTTTGTTTCGCGGCGTCCGCATACAGCTTTTGCCTCGCATCTTTTTTCCCAACAGTTGCGTGGCTCATCGCGACTGCGCAGCCTTTTTCCGTGCGGTTCACCTCGGCTTCGCGGCCAATTAGTGCGCTGCACATCGCGGCTTCGCGGACATTTTCCACGCTGCACATCGCGACTGTGTGATGAAATCCCGCGCGGTCCATCGCGGCTTCGAGACCAAAACCCGCACTGTCCATCGCGACTGTGCGACAAAAACCCGCGTGGTCCATCGCGGCTGTTTTGTGAAAACCCGCGATGCCAATTTTTTCATTCGGTCGATCTGTTTAAAGAATTAATTTTTTACTGTTTTTTTTCTGCCCACATAGTACATTTTACAGTACTAAGATTCCAGCATTGTTTATAGTCATAGGAAAATTTTACTATTTAGAATGCATTTTGAAAAAGTCTTTTTAAATATTTTCAGAAATTGAAAGAAGGATTTATTTGCATTTTATCTAGATTAAAAAATTTTACTGTTTACTTCCTTCATATTTTGCCCATAGCAATTTTTGAAAAAGAAATCCTTTTATTTCTTAAAGAAGTTATATTATTTGCTTTTCTATTTCAAAAGATCCTTTGTTTTTTGAATAGTCTTTGCAAAGCATTTAATTTCCATTTATTGAAAAAGTCATATTATTTGCTTTTCTATTTTCAAAAAATCCTTTGTTTTTTGAATACTTAGCATTTACTTTTTCAAATTCAGTTTAAAATATCACACGTGCACCCGGTCAAACACATAATTTAAACTGAGCCTTAAAACTTACCCTAATTTCAACCCACTTTTAACTCCACTTGGGGAGCATTAAAAGAACTTTGTAGCTAGGTAGTATTGAGGGGATAGGTGTTCCAATAACACCCCTCAATTATTACATCTGAGACATAGTTGTTGTCCATTAGGGAACCCAAATCTCCTAGTATTTATTGGCACGGTCACAACCGGTTTATGGGAAGGCCTCTCCCCTAGGAGGGTTGAAGTTGCGAGTATGGTTCCGGAAGCCTGAGTGGAATACCGAAATCCATTAAGTAACCGAAGGGATACCATTTGTAGTTCTCGGGATATCCCTGTATGGGGGTATTGCGGTAAAAGGACCAAACGACATATTTACCTTTTCTTGACGTGTCATGAACGGAGTAGTCTAGTTGCCATTCTTTAGGATTGATTACCCGGTGTCCCTCCCGGTAGGGGGATATCTAGCCGTTGACTCAACACTCAATATTGTCTAACTTGGATTTCATCACCTTGCAGAGAATATCGTTTGTTGATTCACAATACTTTTAGTTAGGTGTTTGCATGATACAATCCACCTTTGGTCTAGTTACACCTATTTTTTCTAGAAGCTGTTTGCATGTTGGTACTCTGACCATTTTTTGCATCCCTCCACTTATTATAGCACAGCTGCTATAATAAGTGCCTTTTTTTAGGTTGATTTTTTGGCCTGAGATCCTTCATTTTCACTCCCCGTTTTTTGCACCCTTGGTTGCATTAGGATTTTGAGTTTTTTATACATTACCATTTTACACAAGATTTTTACACAAAAAACTTATTTCTCACCATTGAGAATTTTAGATGCTCTTGTCGTCTCCAGGGCGAACTCCCAGAGTTCAGTCTACTTGGCTTGCCAAGTCACCGACACCGAGCCTTATCCCTTGACTCGACACATCATCGGTCAAACAGACAGTCATCCGATTCTGACACGCCTCACTTCACATTTGATTTAGAGGCAGAATCCGAAAACCCTACCGAATTACTCCCAACCAACCTCATGGCTGGAACACAATTCGACCCACTTTTTACCAGCACCATAGGTGATACATCCACAGACCCTTCTACTGCGATGCCATCCATGGAAACCACCACCCCCCTAGATATACCTAATATGGCGGACACTCCACATTTAGGAATGCCCAACATAGGGCCACCTCCTGTTATAGGAATTCCCAACATAGGTCCACCACCTATTATGGGTATGCCCAACATAGGGGTCACACCCCCTCTGGTTACCACATCCCAAATTCCAGGAATCACCACTGCTATTCCTAACCCTGGTGTAACCCATGTTGCATTAGGAAATGCTGGCCCTTACCAGACCACAGCTATTGGAGGACATATACCTTCAATACCTAGCATACCTTTAGGAGCTACTAGACTCCCACATCATACCACCATGACTAGTCATATCCCAGTCATTATGCCACATTCATCTGCTAGCTTACAATACATGGCGATTCTGAACTTACCAGACTTAGCTAGGCTCACCAATGATCCTATCAGACACAATCCTGCGTGGCTTCAAATGCCCACCAAACTCCCCTCCGACATCCCTAAGTTTGAGGGCAAGGCAAGTGAGGACCCACAGAACCATATCATGTCCTTCCATCTATGGTGTTCCTCCAACTCCATAGTGGACGACTCAGTCAGCCTCCATCTGTTACAGCACACCTTCACTGGCTCTGCAGCTAAGTGGTATATCGAACAGCCCCATGGGACGCATGTCACCTTTACCTCCCTTGCCTCGAACTTCCTGCAGTTCTTCCAGTTACCTGTCCGCTATGATGCAGGAGTTGAGGTCCTACTGTCTTGCTGACAAAACACGGCCACCCACATCACTGACCACATTCATGAGTGGCGTCGACGTCGAAGCCTCTGCAAAATCATGTTAGACGACCGTATCTTCTTAGATTGGTTTCTCAAATCCCTCCTCCCTCTCATCGTGAAGGATGTGGCATATGAACGACCCCAGTCTGAAGAAGAGGCCATCCTCAAAGCCCAACAGTTTGACCTCATTTATGCCCAGTCAGGTTATCTGTATACCATTATATCAGACGCCCCTCGGGGCGAGTCATCCCAACATGATGCGTCGGGGGCATCCCATGCCGCTGATGGCATCATTGGTTGTATGGCCTCGCATCCCTAACCCTTTTCCATTGCACATCCTAGCCATGGTCCCGACCTTTCACGAGATACATCTCAATCTGGAGCAACCAGTTCATATGCTCCCATGGCACATCACCACCATACCCACGGACCTTCATGTCCACCTTAGTGCTTTGGTCATGCACCACCTATGTACGCCCCCCCAGCTACACCTCAACCAATGTATTACCCGCAGCAAACTGCGACAGCTAACCCAACACCTCCAATAACTCAGGGTTACCAACAACCCCAGTAGGTAACTAGACTACCTCCAATCCCACCTGCTTATTATGCACCACAACCTGCTCCCGCACCTACGGCGAACCAAAATCCTCCCACTGCTAAAGGGCAAGTGTACACACAGCACAACCAGCCCCAGCACCAGAACAACCAGCGCAACCAAGGTGCGCAACATAACCATGGAAGAGGACGTAACTGCGGTAATAACCAACAACATCAAAGTCCTCCACCTCCCAATCCTCCGCAAAATAACAATGCTGCTCCTCCCAACCGCAATCCGGATCGTAATCCCAAGCAGCCTAAAAATAACAACCTTAGAACAAACCACCCTTGTTCTATCTGCGGGGTCTATGGTCATTACACACATTCTTGCCCACATTTGGAGCGAGCTCGGCAACTCTGGACCGACGATGCCCATCGTCAAGAGCAAGCGGCTCCTCAGCCGCCACCCAACCCTCCACCACCTCAACATCAACCTTTGGTGCTGCAAAACCCCTTTCCAAACCAAGGTGTAGTGAACACTCAGCCATTAGCTCCCCCTCAGGGCAACGTGCCACCACAATAGATCACTTATGCAGCCCCTGATCAACCCATGTTTGATTCAGGTACTCACCACTTGTTGATGATGTCAACCGCCGATGCCAACCTCCAAACCAGTCGGAACCAATACGGATCCACCTCTGAAGCCCCTCCCGCCGACAAGAACACTAACGTTCATCCCATAGATCAGACGTTACGTATACCTCCGGATCCACTCGATGGCGCTTCTAAAGCACCTCGCTTCCCACTTCGTCGCATCAACAGTAATCCCAATGCTCGTGCTGCGTCAAACTACAACATCGTAGATGACTTAGCCCAGTCTCCTGCATCCATGTCTGCTTTAGAAGTCTTGAAAAACTATCCTTCACAGCACAAGACTTTGCTCTCTGCCATTGGCACCATTGACCCCAATGATTCACAACTGATGACATTCGATTCGGACCAGTCCGAACCACGCTTACCTTCTACTTTAGCATTCTAAGTTTTCATTTTCATTCAGAATCTTGTCATCCATCGGTGCATTATCAATGAAGGGGCCTCTACATGCGTCATGTCTACATTCGTTTGGAAGAAGTTGGGATCCCCTACTCTCCAGCAGTCCACCACTACGTTGCGAGCCTACGACGGCCGTTCGGCTCAACCCCAAGGTCTCTTAGCTAATGTCCCCGTCCAGCTGGAGGGTAAAACCGTGCTCATTGACATTCAGGTCATCAATGCCCAACTCGACTATAACCTCTTACTTGGTTGTAGCTACATGTATTCCATGCGGGCGGTTGCCTCATCCGTTTTCCGTACCATGATGTTCCCCCATGAGGGACGCGTGGTCAAGGTCGACCAACTTACCTACTACGATCCCAAGGCCCCTGCCACACCTTGAAATGTTCTCCCCATGGTTGAACAACCTGTTTGTGGTGCAACTACCTCGTTCATTTCCTCAGTAGGAATCGGACTTTACTCCGAGGCGCCGATGACTTCTACATTCCAATCTATTCCACCACCGTCACCGGAGACCCACGTCGCTGATCTCTGTACTCTTTCACAGAATACACAAACACCCGGTAATCAACCACCCTTGTTCCCTAAACCACCATTAGTCCCTAGTCACATTGGTGTTACACCAATCCACACCATCCCCTTTCTATTCCCTCCCTCGGGCTTAGTGAGCGCTCCGGTTATGGCTACCCTTAGTCTCCCCGGGTTAACATTGGGATTACCCATGTGGTATATTTCACCTCCCGTTCCCCCGCCGACACCAAATGTCATCCTGCAACCGGTGCAACCCATTGTCACTTCTACCCAACCACCTCCCGGTATCACTACTCCTTCATCATCGATGAATCCCCCTCCACTCATCAGGCCCACTGGGGGCAGAGGCCCACAACCATACACTGCGGTACCCCCACCCAAGGCAGCTAAACCTCCCCCCGTATTTCGTGCTCCTCCAAAATGCTCGTTGTGTGATGAGTTAGGCCATCCAACCCATCAGTGTCCACAGTTACCTGCATTATAGGAACACATGCAAATGCTCGACGACAACCCCAACATCCCGGTTGTCAAAATTGACCCAAACCCCATGCCTCGTGACAAATCACTTCGTACCAACCACCCATGTGCGATATGCGGTATTTACGGCCACTGCTCACATCACTGTCCTGATATCCCAGATTACAGAGTATCTCTCTATGAGATGAATAATTTGGATCTTGAGATGGCACCCACCACAATTGAGAAGATCTTCCCTCCCGTATCATCCTCACCCGGAGAAATTAACACCATTTATATGATCTCTTCGACTACCACTTTCAAACCAGAACCCCTTGATTTATGGTCTGACTACTTCCATACTGATGAGCAAATTTTGGAAACACTCACGGCACCCGACTACCCATGGGACGATATGCATCATCGCTCATACTTCCTTCCATAGGAGTCTACAGCCACAACATCTAATCAGCTATCGGTCGAATTGAAAGATTTCATACACACTAAGGTCTATTGGCTCAAGGACCCCATCCCAGCACCGGATGCCTTCGAAGAAGGAAACATGTCAAACATTTCCCCCATTATACAAATTGATATTTCCACCACACCTGGAAAACCTGACCTCATCTCGCTGGGCGCATCTTGCACTCAAGCGGAAACTCGGGCGTATAAAAATCTTTTTCAAGAATTTCATGATGTCTTTGCCTGGTCCTATACCGAAATGCCTAGTCTTGACCCCGCCATTATAGAACACCACATTGATACATGGCCTGATGTTCCCCTCGTTCATCAGAAATAGCGACCCATTCATCCTTCCAAGCTCCCCGTTGTTAAAGCCGAGGTTGAGAAACTTCGTGAATCAGGATTCATTTATCCCATTGCTTATACCACATGGGTTTCAAACCCCGTTCCTGTCAACAAAAAACAAGGCACCCTTAGAGTATGCACTGACTTCCATGATTTACACCACGCTTTTCACAAAGACAATTTCCCCACGCCATTCATTGACCAACTCATTGATGCGTGTGCGGGGCATGAAGTCCTCTCTTTCATGGACGGTTTTTCCGGATACAACCAGATTCAGATTCGTAAGGAGGATCAGTATAAGACTGCCTTTACTACCCCATGGGGAACCTTTGCCTATCGTGTCATGCCTTTCGGCCTCAAAAATGTTGGTGCCACCTTCCAGCGAGCCATGACCTATTGTTTTCACGACTTGGTCCATATCCTATTGGTCTATCTTGATGACCTTACAGCTTGTTCCCGGAAATGATCAGACCACCTTAACGACCTCCGGCAAGTTTTCCTACGTTGTTGCAAATATAAAATCCGCTTGAACCCACACAAGTGTGTCTTTTGCGTTCCTACAGGCCGGTTGTTGGGTTTCATTGTTTCCCAAGATGGAATCACTGTTGATCCCCTGAAAGTCAAAGCCATCTTAGACCTTCCCTCTTCGCGCACGCTTCGGCAACTCCAGAGTTTGCAGGGGCGATCCAATTTCCTTCGTCGCTTTGTGCCTGATTACGCCACCAAAGTTCACGAATTCTTACGCTTACTTCGTACCCATATACCCTTTGTTTGGGATGAGCAAGCAGACACTGCATTCGAAGCCCTCAAGAAAGCTCTCACACAAGCCCCCTTGATCTCCCCTCCGTATTTCTCTCAGGACTTCATCCTTTATGTATCCGCATCTGAACATGCCGTGTCCGGAGTCTTGGTCCAAGAAGACACCTCTCACCAAGAACATGTCATTTATTATGTCAGCCAGACCTTGTCTGGCCCACCCCTACGTTACCCATATGAGGAAAGATTAGCCCTGGCTGTAGTCTTTTCTGTCCAAAAATTGCGACACTACATTCTGCTTGGTCATACCACGGTCGTCGCTGACTCCAACCCTATGGTCTATCTCCTAAACAGGCGGCTCCTACAAGGTCGTGTCGCTAAATGGGTCATTATCCTCCAGGAATATGACCTTACTTTCAAAACTCCCAAGAGCACCAAAGCCCTCGCGCTTGCCCATCTTATCATTGACCTCCCATCCTCTTCGTCATCACCCGCTATCCAAACAGATTTGATTGACGATCACATCTTCATTATTTCGTCTGACAACCCATGGTACGGTGACATCCTAATTTACCTCCGCACGCAAAAATTTTGACCCCACATCGATCGTGACGGACGCTGTCGTATACGTCACCACGCCCCCCGATACCTCTTGTTAGGGGATGTGCTTTATCGACGAGGCGTTGATACCATTCTACGACGTTGCCTATCCCATAGTGAGGCAGAACAAGTCCTCAATGATTGTCATAGCGATGCTTGTGGAGGCCATTTCTCCGGCATGGCCACCGCCCAAAAGATCATTCGTGCAGGTTACTTTTGGCCGTCATTATTTACTGATTGCATCACTGCAGTCAAACATTGCCAAAATTGTCAACTTTTTGCCCCCAAAGAAAGAACCCCACCCGCCCCCCTTCATCCAATCGTTACTACTGGACCATTCTGCAAATGGGCCATTGACTTCCTTGATTGCAATCCCACGTCAGCCTACGATCACAAACATATTATTGTGGCCGTAGATTATTTCATCAAGTGGGCGGAGGCCATGCCAACTTACAATTGCACAGCCAAAACCGTAGCACGATTCTTTCTCAACCATGTTATCGCACGTTTTGGAGTGCCAAAGCAACTTGTCTCAGACCACGGCTCTCACTTCGAAGACGCCGTCTGGAAAGAACTATCCACCTTACTGAAATTTGAACACCATTTCTCCTCTGCCTACTACCCCCAAGGAAATGGCCAAGTCGAAGCGATAAACAAAATTTTGAAAACCATCCTCTAGCGCATTGTAGACAAACACAAGTCAAATTGGCACCACATGCTCTTCCCGGCACTATGGGCATACCGCACATCGACTAAAACCGCCGCCGGTTTTACCCCTTTCCACTTAGTTCACGGTGTCGAATCTGTCCTCCCCATTGAGTGCCAGATTCCAACCCTACATATGGCCGTTGAATTCCTACCAGACACTGCCCCAATTGAACAATGCATACTACTCCTGGAGCAGGCCGATGAAGATTAGCGCACAGCCCTTCAAAACATGGAAGCAGCCAAGAACTGATCCAAATTGAATTATGATAAACATGTCCACCCAAGAACTTTTTCTGAAGGGGACCTTGTCCTCGCCTACGATAAGGCTCATGACAAAACCGGGAAAGGAAATTTTGTGTCCATGTGGCAAGGCCCATATATTATACACACTTGCCTCAAACAGGGGGCATACATTCTGACCGATTCAGAAGGCAACCCCCACCGGAACCGACGCAACGGGTTGTACCTCAAACTATTTTACCCATAATACCGAATGGACACCACCGTCCATTGAAGAACTTCATGATAGTTCTTTTCTTTTCCTGTTTTCACCAGGTCCATTTTTTGACCATTTTCTCATGCTCAGATTTTTCGAGCATTTTTTCCATGCCCCCTCGTTGCCTCGGTTTGCGTGCCACATCGGCCGTCGTCCATTTTTAGCGAGTCTTATATCGCCGAATTCAGTTTTCCGCGCTCATGATGATGCTTGAGATCATTTCTCGCTCTCACGCCCATATTTTTAGGGCATTTTTTCCATGCCCCCTCGTCGCCTCAGTTTGTGTGCCACATTGGCCGTCGTCCATTTTTGACGAACCTTATATCGTCGGATTGAGTTTTCCGCGCTCGTGATGATGCTTGATATCATTTCTCACTCTCACCTCCAGATTTTTTGGGCATTTTTCCCATGACCCCTCGTCGCCTCGGTTTGCATGCCACATTGGCCGTTGCCCCTTTTTGACAATCTTTATGTCACCGAATCCAGTTTTTCGCACTCATGATGATGCTTGAGACCTTTTCTCGCTCCCATCAATCCCTTTTTGTTCGGTATAATTTTATCCCTTTTTTGGGCCGAGCAATCCCTTTTTACGAAAAAGGCACTTAGGGAGTTTCTGTTAAGCTCTTTTCTGACTCCTAAAACAATGAAAAGATCACCGAGCGACCTTGCTTCCTTTCATGCTCGCTAAATGTATCTGAAAGGGCGTCTACCTGGTATAATTTTACCCATTTTCCGGACCTTGTAGACTAATTACGAAAAAGGAATACTCTAGTCACATTGGCTGGAAGAGTTCTTCATTTACATCATTTTATGCTTTTTCAGGCCTTGGAGACTAACTCACGAAAAAGAACACCAATGGAGTCCACTTACCGCTTTCAGACTCTCTAAAAATGAAAGCGACCACGAGCAATCACCATCCTGGGCTCGTAAAACCAACAGGACAATAGTCATAACCACTGCAGAGTCTTCTTATCGCTTTCAGACTCCTTAAAAATGAAAGCACCAATGAGCACGAACAGTCCTAGGCTCACAAAATCCACAGGACAGTACCATTTCAGAGCACACTTTTATACCTTCTTGGAGCTCATTAAAACTACAAAGAAGGACCCAATGGTGCTTCTCGGTGCCACAACAGATCACATCTACTCATATGGCAGCTTCCCCATTTTGGTCACCCTTGTTAAGAGTATTTTGCAGTATGTCACCCTGAGAACCCCTCGACAGCACCCTTCAACTTGATTCCCCCCCGAGTCAATACATACCCTTTAGTCCTTAAAAGCAATGATTCCCACACCTACAAGTCAGTTCCCTACGCTGCCAGGTCAACCATGTCATCATGCTCTGAACAAAGGAAGTTTGAGTCTACCCACTATATGACCCCAGTTACTTCCCATCCCCACAAGTATGTCAGTCCTACCATCAGTACTACCACACTTCAGTTCTACACCTCACGCTCCTATCAAGGAAACATCATTGCCTTGTTAGTTGTTGGTCTCCCTCTGTCGACGACAACCAAATTTATTCCAGAAGATAGACCTAGAGGTCCCTGTGTCTTGGACTCATCACCATTTATTATGAGTGCCTACGAATCATTTCGAGAAGAGTCCTCAGTGCCTCTCCAAATGGTTGTTTCTCACATGCTCGACTTCAACACCTTGATCGCATCATTGAGACTCGCACAGGGCATTGGTCCGCTCAGTTATTAGTCGAAGACCCCGGATACCTCCTAACTCCTCCACACTTGAGAGTCTACCTATGGATACAACCAGTTACACTTTTTCTATAGATATCCGGGTTGCGCATGGCAACAGTATTCAGATGTGCACCAATTTTATAATCCCTCAAGTATACAGTCACATATACTTCCCAGAGATGGCTCATAGTCATTGCGTCCCTACAGATGTTGGACACCTTCAGTTTCAGCAGTTTATCAGTTATTCTAGTGTATCAATTATTGAGATCAGTCATGTCATGATCATGAGTACATCCCAAAATAATGTCCCCTATGGACCATTATGATGTGCCAGTAAATTTTTTATGTATTAGATCCCCCTTCTTGGGACTAATTGTTATGTACATGTCTTGATACGAGCATGGGTATGCCCGCCTCGTCCATTATCAAGAGATTATTCCTCATTCATATTGAGGCCATGTAATATTGTTTATTTTTTGCAGCTTCCAAGGGCCGCAGATCCAGTCTCCAATCGGTCTCTTCTCCTCCCCAAAACCCCAGAAAAAAAGACAAAAGAACTATGATGTCTATCGGCCATACGATGAGCTCCTGCCCTCACACATCAGGGGGCAATCTGTTAACACCCAAAAAGTACTCACTAGCTCATTCCCTTATTCACATGACCCATTTGTCCACTTTTCCCACCATCTGAGCCTCTCAAACCAACAAAAGGTCACCAAAAGACCTTAGTACACCCCTTTTCCCACTCAAAAATATTATTTTTCCTAAAAAAGCATAAAAAACCCTCAAAAAGTGTCCAAAATTCCCAAAAATATTAAAAAGGGAATAAAAATATTAATTTTATTCAAAAAAGGAAAAAGGAGGGAAAAGTACCTAAACCATGTTGGTCAATACCATTGGTTTCCACAAAACCACAAATGGTATTCCCCACCACCAAAACCTATAAAAAGGTGGTAGGGGCTCCTCATTTCACATCCATCCATATTCCTATCCTCATGCTGCCAAAATCTCCCTTGATTTTTTGGCCATTGTAGCAACCTTGGAGAAAGGACCCATTGGAGTTTTGGAGCTGCTCACCCTTGGAGCTTCTCAACTATCTTCATCAATCAGAGGTATTCTTATTGCAAGCACTTGCTTGCCCCCATTTTCAATACAAAAATTATTTTTTATCTTTCTTGTTCTTGTTTTTTAATTCAAAATGCACATGCTAGTTTAGTTTATTGCTTTTGCTTAATATTGAGACTGCTGCTACTAGTTAGCAGGTGCCCATAGCACTAAGCTTGGTTGCAAAACCAAGCCAACACCATGGTTTAACATATTCCATAGGACAAGTTTGGTTAACCCAGAGCTAAATCCAAAGAGACACATAGAACGAGGGATGACACTAGAACAGATGATAAGGCTATGCCTTAGCGCTAAGAAACACGAGAACGTTTCTTTTAAATTCAAATTTATTCCTCCGACCAAAAACATTGGTGGCAAACACCAATGCATGCACGATATATAACTATAAAACGTGTATGTGATTATTATCACTAAAATGGATGTGCTATATGTACCACTAGAAATATATTGCATATGACACTAAGGATTATTAAGTGTTATGGGGAAGGGGGGAGATAGGGGAAAAGAGGAGTAGGGGTGTGATAGAAAGAGAGAGAATGAGAAAGAGATAAAGGGGTTAGGGGTTTGGGGAGGAGTAGGGAAGTTAGAGAGAAGGGGGTTATAGATCAGGAGAAAGGAGAGAAGTGAGAAAAGGTCCAATTCAATCTTGAAAAAATCCAACAGAGTGATAACTTAAGAAAAATTATGGAATGGAGTTATGTGTAGAATGAGCAGCCTTGGTGTTTCTTTTATAGCTTGTGTTGAGGTTCTAGGGATGAGTTTGGGACTCCAGGATTGTCATCCACTTAGAAACCCATGTCACTTTCATCTTCTTTTTGTTATATTTTTGTTTTTGTTTTTGTGTGACTTAGGCTGCTCATATGGAAGGATTATGTGCGACCTCGGTCATGCTTATTGAGGGATTAAGAGTGACCTGAATTGTGAATTTGTTTTTGAGTATTTTCTTCCATCTTTTGGATTTTTTTTTTATCGATTTTACAAGGACAAATTTATGTGGATGAGGTGGCATGATGAAATATGAAGGTGACTTTGTAGGTGACTTGGAAGGTGAGCAAAGTTTGGTTGTTAATAGTAATGATAGTTTTTCATATTCTAGCAAACCAAATTTTGTTAAATTTCTGGTTGACAAATACTACTAAGGTTGAATTACATATTGCAAAAGATGCATGTAGTTAAATTTGCATAAATAACAAACTTAAGATGGGAAAATATAACCTAATACCCCACCTCAAACTATGGGAAATGGCATACTATTACAATAAAATCAAATTTGAAACTCTATGAACTATGTACAGTTTTCTATGAAAGGAATCAGATAGGTGCATGAGATTCATAAAGAGGATACCTCAGATTCCAATGCCTATTTTGAAAAAAAATAGAGCTTTCACACTCAACCTACCAATGAAAATTTTCAAGTATAAAAGGAAAATTTTAGGATTGTATACATCAATCCACTACAAGATAAAATAGTAGTTTTCCTGTGTTAACAATACCTAAATAAATGGAACGAGGTCATGTTGATTCTCTCACAAAAAAACCAAACCCTCTCTCAAATAAACAATATTTTCTTTGAATGTGGAATTGTTTTGTTGGTTCAAATAATTGGTTTTGTGATTTTGTTTGGTTCTTTTGTGATCTTTTATACTTCATTGTAGTTTTTTTAAATGTTTTTTGAGCATATAACTTAAATTAAAATATAAAGAGGGGATTATATTTACATGTGGATGATAAGAAACTCGTTAAGGATTCCTCTAGATGATGAAATCACATTTGTTTTTTTCCTTGTTCGCCGGTTAGAATAGAGATTAACAGACAATGAAGAATGGGGTTCAAGGGCCGATTTGAGAGAATAAATCAGGATTAAAGAAACACAAATACATTTTTCTTCTAAAAAATGCACACACATTTTTGTGAACAAAAATGCATGCTCGTTGTGTATTCCTCTCCTTCATGAAATACTAGTTGTCTACCTCGTACTTGTCCATTCCTACAGTTAAGACACTCATACAAATTTCCCTTTTCTACAATGGATGTGTGTATCGAAAAACATCAACTTCATCTAAAATTTCCCTCATTTTTGTGTGAGGGCCCAATGGTCTAGCAAGGCTAAAGACCCACGGTCTTGTCATGGAAGGTCCTCTTGGTTTTCATTCCATGAAGTGTTGGCTTAATGGCATTACTAAATTCCTCTTGATCAATGTAAGTCCCTTGTCTTGTTAGGACATTTGGGACTTGGGTTGGATTCCTCTACTTCCTCATATGAGTCCATTAGGACACATGGCTCAGGGTCTCATGGCCATGTTTATTTTTTCCATGTATTAGGTTAGTGTGTGTGCGTAACGGTTGCAATACCCAATTTAGCACACCTCCTTGATGCCTAGTTGGTCCTTATTTTATATTATATTATCCCTTTTCTTATTCCATATGTTCCCACATCATATTGACATTTTCTTCTTCAGGACATTTTTACTTTGTTAAAGGGGAGTGCATTGAGTGATATTTTACATTGTTGGGGTTAGTTGGGGCATGATGTCCTCCCCTGGATAATCACTTCATTTAGATGAAAACAATTGCACCATTTTATTATTATTTTTATTCTTTAATGGTTTAGTTCCCAACTTGTGGGTGACAACCCATAAAACTAAATTATTTTACCTTTTAGTAAGGTAGGATATAAAGTTAAGTTAATTCAAGGAAGCCTCATAAAAAAAAGGCTTCCAAATTTCATTTGTAAACATGGATAAGGGTTCAAACATGTAATGGTTTCTTTATATCTTGGTCTATTGGAGATTGTGAGTGGTGTGCATCTCTCTCTTTGGCTTGTGATGAATCTTGGATGGTGAATGAAGAATTTTCTATGGTATCTACTACCTTGCAAGGTTGATCCTATGAATAGTCATAATAAATCATGGCTAAGGAAGTACCTAAGGAGTTTATCTTGCTCTCTTTCTTGGTTGATGTTGGTAAGATATCTCCATTTTCTTGTTTGATGTTTCTCTTGCACCTTGGGAAATGTAAATTAGGGTTTTTTTATTAGCATATTGTGAAGTTTGTTTGATCACTATTTGAGGGGACATTCCTCTTGCAGGATCTCTCCACTTTGGGTGTTGGAGTTCATCTTTTTCACTAATTATGGTTTTTGGATACTTTGACATAATGTCGGGTTACTAGCCTCTTTCCCTAGTTGGTAAATCTTAATAGCCAAATTAAATAGGGACATTGACCTCAATATCTAATCACCCTTGGAATCATTGATAATGATTTCAACAATAATAAAAGAAATATTATGTGTTTCTTTGTTGATTCTAAAAAATCAATTCACACAATGCCCAAATCTAACCTTTGGAATATATTAGAAGAGCTAAAAATATCGTTCGAGTTTAGAGATGTTGCAACAAGGTTGTACGAGAAGGTTATCTCCAAGTTTAAGAACTTTGAGGGATGGTTAGATGAAATTAATTATAATATAGGATTCAAGAAAGGTTGTTCCCTATCCCCTACCGTTTTTGGTGTTTGCATCAACAAGTCAAAGGGTTGTTTGGAAAAGGTAGGTTGTACTAACATGAATTTGGCTAGTATAGTCATCAACCATATTCTCTATAATGATGATATTATTATTATGGTTAGGAATCCCTATGATCTTGACAAAAAACTAAAAATTATCAAGGATTTTTTGTATAGTATTTCTATGACGGTTAACAATGACAAAACAAGGGTTATGGTAATCGAATCCCCAAATATCACTTTTTATCATTTTATGTATGACTCCAACAACATGAAGGAAGTGACTTCATAAAAATATATCATAATTGATCTATATCACAAGCTTAATTGGAACTATAGCATTGAGAAAATGATTAATGGAGGGTTCAAATATTATTACAGGATTGAAAACAATTCTAAATTAGCATACCTTTGGATTTGGGTTAGGAAGAGACTCCTCTTTAAGACTCCCAAGACTCTTATTATCTTATATGAATTTAAGTTTTGGGATGCAACATCTCTAGAGAATCATGGACACTAATAAAGAAAATTCAGAAGTGTTAGATAATATATAATCGAAAATATAAATATGGATTATAATAAAATAAATGTATTGAAAAATTATTTGACATTGGGTAAAAAAAAATTAAGGTTTAAGTTGAAAACATCACAAAATATATAATTATGTAAATTAAACTATTAAAAAATATCACACAATTAAATTCGAAGATCTCATTTTAATATATCAAAATTACAATCATTATAGTGAAATATATTTCAATTGATGATGATGATGAATAGAAAGATATTCTAGGGGGGGATTCTGATTCGTATAAATAAAGAAAATAATACCATTCCCTTCCTGGACTATAATTCCTACCTTAAAATCTTTCTGAATACCCCAATGGTGTGGACAACAGTCAAACCCTTTCTACAAAGGAATATTTTTTATGTTTATAAGACAAGAAGATTGGTGTTAAGCGACTTGTGAAATGGAAAGATAAGGACATGAAGGATACCAATCATAAATATTAAAAATTGATGGGCCTTTCCTCATCCATCAAATCCATGGGCTCTTCAATTTAGCAGTAAAGTAGGATATCCCTAAAACTAAAATAGAAATCCTCATTGTTCCTATTTTTAAAAGTGGAGATGAAAAAATCAATCTAATTATGGGAAAATTATGATTATCCCTCTTTTATCCAAACTATATAGAATTATTATCGAAAATAATATCAACATATGTCTAGAAATTCATGGAAAAAGTGCTAAAGGGAAGACAGGATTGCTGAGCTATAATTGAACTGTGGACCACCTTGTTACACTTAGGATCATGTTGAAGAGTGCGAAAATAATAAAATAAATATTTTGTGTGTTTTGTTGACTTTAGAAAATCATTTGAGTCAATTCCCAAAACTAACCTTTGTAATAGATTAGGAGAGCTAAAATTTCCTTTCATGTTGAGAGTTGCCACAATATCGTTGTACGAGAATGGTGTTTCCATTTTTAGGAACTCTCGGGACTGCTAAGAAGAAACTAATTGTAATATAGAATTTAACCAAGGTTGTCCCCTATCCCCCACCCTTTTCAGTATTTAGATCAACATGCTAGAGGGTTGTTTGGAAGAGGTAGGTTGGGTTGGCATGACTTTGGCTAATATAGTCATCATCCTTTTTCTCTAAGCTAATGACATTGTTCTTATGGCGAGGAATCATTATGGCCCTATCAAGCAACTAAAAGTTCTAAAGAATTTCTCTCTAGTATGGGTATGACTATTAACATTGACAAAGAAAATATTACGATAATCAAATCCCAAAATATCACTTATGATCATTTTATTTATGACAATAATAACTTGGAGGAAGTGAATTCATACGCATAACTCAAAATTGATCTGCATAATAATATTAACTAGAACCATTGCATTGAGAAAACGATTAATGGATGCTGGAAAGCTTATTATGGAGATGAAAAAAATTGTAAATCAGTAGACCTTTGGCTTTGGGATTGAAAGAAACACCTCTTTGAGATTATTGTGTTTGATTTCTCACACACTTATGCAAAATGAACCTACTAAGTGGTGCAATCCTTGCTAGTAGATTAGAAATGGGAATAAAAATAAATCTAAGCTAAACTAAGTATCAACATATAGAAACATACATGAAAATAGAAATCAAAGAGAAATACATCAAGATAGAGTGCATAATATATAAGAGTGTGTTCTTAGTATTGATTACACAAAAAGTTCAATAAGAGGCATAAGTTTGTAGAGGATATAAGGCGTACATAGATGATCCAAGGGAAGGCTCATTGATATCCTTTGTGACCTCCAATATTCAGGTAGGTGTCCTATGTGGATCCACCTATGGAGAAAGTAGAAAGTGTAGTGTGGAATCCCTTTTTTGGTGAGAATATGAGAGAATATTAGTGTTGTTTGTGAGGGAATTGGAATTTTTTTTGGCGATCCTAAGGGCTTATTTTAGAGAAACAAGATTGCATAAAAAGATGAATCTATATCCAATGTGGATGCTATCCATTCCCTTGATGGTTGAGTGGATAGGTTATGGTTTTTGAAAGATAAATTGTTGATTTAAACCATGTCAAGGTATGTGTCCACTTTTAACCATGACTTCCTTAGGGAAGCACAAAATGATGAATAATAACTAGAATTTCACATTTTGGGACTAGGTGAGAACTTTTTGGGAAATATGTGCAATCAACGTCGTTATTCACAAAGGAAAATGTGTGGTCCTCTAGATATGGTCAATTTCCGAGTTTAACTTTTAGGTTTTGAGTACTTTGGTCACTTCCTCGGGTCATATGGATGATATGAGATGGAAAATGGTGGTAATATTGTTGGTTATGATGTATGATGGTGATGAAATTAATGATGAGGTTGGTGATATTTTTTTGGCTATTAACAGAGACTCTTGTCACTCCTTCTATCTTATATGGATGTGAAGTTTGGGCTGCAACATCTCTATATAATTATGGATAAGGAAAGAGAAAATACAAGCGTGCTTTATGACATATAAACTCAAAATTAAATGCAATATACACCCTATAATAATGATCTTCCTCATAGAAGTGAGTCTCCCCCCAATTGAGAGCATGCCTATTACATGGCATATCATGTATAAGAAAAAGATAAACAACATGGGATACAATATGATTCCCACAAGAGCTTCACCTTGTTCACCAATATCTTATCAATTTCATTCATAAAGGGGGTTTTTTAATTGTGAAAAATAAGGTCAATTTATTATAGGTATTTTTTTGGAGGGATGTAAGGTATGAGGCTCTATAGTTATTTGTGGGGTTTGTAGAGTATATGGGGTTCATAGGTATTGGGGGGTATAAGAAGGTGTATATTGTAAAAACAAGGAATATCTAGTAAAATTACGATTTTTTTTAATGAAAATATGTATTTGGAGGGGGTTCAACAAAATATTTTTGTAGGCATTAATCAATATTTAGTGCAATTAGGGGTATTTTTTAATATCCCGCGAAGGGATTTCCTATGGCATAGTTTCACGAAGTGAACACTATGTGAGGCTTCCTATGATTGCTTCATACTCCAATCAAAACCACTCATGACTAAAGTAAGGTTGGTATAAAGACACCGATTCTTTACTAAATCATTGCAGAGTTGAGAAAGAGGCCTTTACAAAATAGTGATAATATTAAAAGTATTATTACATCTAAATTTAATGAGAATATGTGGTGCGATAAATAGTTATAATATAAGAGAAAATTAAGATATTATAAGAAAGTGATCAACCATAATGTAGAAGATCAAAAGTATCTCTCTATTTTAACTAAGTTAAAGAAGAAAATCAACATTGCTAAAATAAGAACAAACTCTCACCATCTCCATAGTGAAATAGGGCGCTAGACAATTCCTAAAATGCAATGGGATCGAATACTTTGTCATCTTTGTGACATGAAGAACAAAATAATTTTCTGATGGAACGTCTTATGTGCACATAGATTAGAGAGAAATTTAAAAATATTTGCTACGATACTAACATTTCTGACATTTTAACTCATTGCAACTAGGGTGATTTAGGAATTCTCGTCGTAAATATTTTTCAGCATAGAAATAAAATCCTAAAGAAAACCAAGTGACTCACCTTTTTAAGGACCCATAGTCCAAAGTTGGTTTTGGTGAACATTAATAACTATCATCATCATCATATTCATAATCATCATGTCAATTGGGTCTATCCCAAGTGGTTGCTAGATGGAGTATTATCTATTCTCCCTAGAAGCAAGATCAAATTTAAAAGGATTGTATTAATTTTAATTTAAAGGACATGCCTCATATAAAATATTCCAAGCAAAATTGCACATCAAACTACAAGTGTAAATCAAATACATACCCCTTTCCTTATCCAAAAAAGGGTATGCTTATTAAATGTTAATCAAGATGCATTTGGGCATAACAAAATACGAGGACCATGAAATGAATCCACTGCACTTGTTACACTCAAGTTAATCTTGTTAATCCAGTCAAGGAAATCCAAAATCTCATATAATATCTAAACACCTATGGGTGTAATTAAAGATTATCATGTTATGTTTTGGATAAAAATGGTGGTATAAATTGAAATGGGACATGATTTGAGTGCAAGTGGATAGTAATTAATGAAGTAGAAATGCATGATAGTAGGTACTTAGTTTGGATAATCTAAATAGTTGTGGTGGACTTGTGAGATAAAGATAGGGTTAAGAGATGTAATTAGAGGAATATAAATAATATGATTAAAAGAGATAGATTAAGATAACACCCTGATAATTTAATTAGAGGAAATTTCAAATCGTTCTAAAAAAAAATTTGATAATTTAAACAATTTTATAAGATGTTTTCACTATTTTAATGAAGAAATGTGACCGTTAAATTTGAATTATAACCGTATTTGAAAGACAATTTAATGGTGGACCAATATAAAATTAATTTAAATCCATTCCATTGGTCAAATTTGATAAGTAGTTTAATAAATGTAATTAAAAAAGATATAGATAATATGATGAGAGGAGATAGGTTCATGGGCGGGCTCATTAAAACTATCACAGATACATCACTTATGGTAGGTGTAGATATTCAGAGGTATTCTAAAAATTAAACTATTTGACCAAATCCTACCCTAATTTTTCAAAATCTATATTACAACTATCAAATTTTAGAATTTTTGGTATCCTAAGAGGTTAGGAAGTTTTTGAGGAGGCTAAATCAGTTTCTACAATAAAAATAATAAAAAACAGGGAGGCTTCTAGATCCTCCGCCCATGATAAAATATAAACAACTACATTTTATAATCATCTAAATTGGCCATAAACAAATTAAAGGTAATGTTGAAACACGTATATAGATGCATGGGATCCTATGCTATGCTTTTATATACGGTCATATATGGTCACAGACCTATGCCCCAAAGATGAGCTCTACGAGGTTAGGGGGTTTTTGAGGAGGTTAAATCAGTTTCTACAATAAAAATAATAAAAAACAGGGAGGCTTCTAGATCCTCCGCACATGATAAAATATAAACAACTACATATTATAATCATCTAAATTGGCCATAAACAAATTAAAGGTAATGTTGAGAGACGTATATAGATGCATGGGATCCTATGCTATGCTTTTATATATGGTCACAGACCTATGCCCCAAAGATGAGCTCTACGAGGTTCTGGAGATGAGTATAGAGAGAGGAATTGATTATCGCCTGTCATTTTTTTGTGTCTCAAATATAGTTGCTTTTACTGCAAACAGAGTGTCCTTTATAGGGTTTGTCTCCATTATGTTTTACCTATATCTTGTCCGAGACTGATAGCCCTCTGATCCTTTGGGAAGTAGAATAAGGTCAACCTCCCGGCAGTAAACATGGAGCACTTTGAGGCCGCGGGCGCAACAAGGCTTAACGCCAAAATGAACGGGAGAATTGGGGAGGACGGTTTGATCCGTGGTTCTGCCTGTGGAGGCTGTAAGTTTTTGAGAAGGAAGTGTACTAGCACCTGTCTCTATGCTCCCTATTTCACTTCCGCCGAGGGTTACGACAATTTTCTGGACGTGCATAAAGTCTTCGGTGCCAGGAATCTAACGAAGCTGTTGTCGGATATTCCGCAGAACAGACGCGCAGAGGCTGTCAGCAGCATATGTTTTCAGGCTCAGGCGAGGCTCCTGAATCCCGTTTTTGGTTGCGCTCCAAACGTACTTGAAATGGAGGAAAAGCTGCAGCAACAGGTTAGATGCCCTAACTTTTGCAAGTCCGACCCGGGGAGCTTGCTTTTAATTTGGGTTTTGGTTTGTCTATGGCATGATTTTTGTTTTCAAAATTCTATGTTCAATGAAAGTAGAAGCCTATGTTCATAGGGGGTAATAAGCCCAAATGCAACAGTTAAAACACACAATATTTAGTAGTTTTTCGAAGAAGCTGCTGGAGTAAAATGGTTTTATGCATACATGTAATGGTTTCTTATCTGTTGTGATGGGTTAAATTTTGATTTGATAAAGGGTCCAAATGTTCATTTTACCAAGTATGGTTTAGTATAGAACTTTCTTTACAACTCCATAAAAGTTGAAAGCCTAAAATACTTTTCCCATAGCTGCGGCAACAGGTTGGATGCCCTAACTTTTGCAAGTCCCACCGGGGAGCTTGCTTTTAATTTGGGTTTTGGTTTGTCTATGGCATAATTTTTGTTTTCAAAGTTCTATATTCTATGAAAGTAGAAGCCTATGTTCATAGGGTAATAAGCCCAAATGTAACAGTTAAAACACACATTATTTAGTAGTTTTTCGAGGAAGTTGCTGGAATAAAATGGTTTTATGCATACATGTAATGGTTTCTTATATGGTGCGATGGGTTAAATTTTGATTTGGTAAAGGGTCCCAATGTTCATTCAACCGAGTATGGTTTAGTATTGAGCTTTGTTTACAACTCCATAAAAGTTGAATACCTAGAATACTTTTACAGTGGGAACTATATAGATGACTCCAGCCAAAAAAACCATTAAAATAAAGTTAAATTTGTTCCAAACTAAAGTCCAACTAAACCTGAAAACCCTAGCCTATATATAGAGGGAGTACAATCTGCCTTTCTTTCGCTAAGATTAAGAAGATAGCATCAAAATGAAATGAGCAGAAACTATTGAAGTAGTTTATTCTCACAGCAAGAACAAATGCAAATATGATATATAGTGTTGCAAGTTAAATAAAGTTAAATTTGTTCCAAACTAAAGCCCAACTAAACCTGAAAACCCTAGCCTATATATAGAGGGAGTACAATCTGCCTTTCTTTCGCTAAGATTAAGAAGATAGCATCAAAATGAAATGAGCAGAAACTATGGAAGTAGTTTATTCTCACAGCAAGAACAAATGCAAATATGATATATAGTGTTGCATTTGTTTAAAATGCAAATATGATATATAGTGTTGCATTTGTTTAAAATGCATTGTGAATCACAATTCACTCTAAGCTAATTCAGAATTGTCTTATCACTCATCATCTCTATTCTTTTCAGAATTGTGTTATCACTCTTCATATCTATTCATTTCAGAATTGTTTTATCACTCTTCACCTTTATTCATTTCTTATTGAGAAAATCTCTATTTAATTGAACCACTGTGAACATAACAACAAGCCTGTATAACAAAACATCTATGGACATAACATGCAACTCAAGTTGTTTATAATAAAACGTCATATCTGTTAGAATTCGAATTAACAAGACAACCCACACACTTAATTGTAACTGAACTGACTGTGAGCTAATGTTAAAAGCTGTGTGTCAAACAATAATTTCCATATAACAAGCATTAATTAGATAGGAGAGGTGCTCTACTGGCTAGGTGTCGAAAATCTTCAACCCTTAGTCGTGAAGGCGCATGTCACCCTAAATAATGAGAACTATAGCGACGCTGTTTCTGTTACTAGTTATCATATCGTTAAAAGAAAAACTCCGAATAGGTGAGATATATAGTATTTAAGATAAAAAAAAACATTTCGTCGTGAGGGCAATGACTGCATGCAACCCTAAAGAAATGAGAAATATAACTGACGATGTTTATATTACCAGCTACCACATTTTAGAAAAACAGTCGTTGTTTCTATTACTAGTAACAGTCGTTGATAGTTTCTAATATCTATTATTGAATTTGGGTCATGTAATTGTATCTGCGTCGATTAGGATTTCAGAAATTAACTCAAGAACAATTAGTTGTAGGTTGTAAGTTTGTAACTTAGCATGAACCTTAAGACGGGTTAGCCATAACATGTTATCGGATATTTGCTTTTGCAGACCAATGAATTACGGAAGGAAATCCAGACGGCTCGGGTACAAACAATGTACGTACGTCAGAAGCACCGGGAGCAACGCATGGGATTATTTCAGCAAGCAGACTTGTCTGCCTTTGTGGGCAATAGCAATTCAGCCAGCGGTGGCATGAACATGAGCCTTCCCAGCAATTCGTTGAGCATGGATCCTGCCTTTTCCGGCTATAGCAACTCAGCCAGTGGTGGCATGAACATGAGCCTTCCCAGAAATTCGCTGAGCATGGATCATTCCTTTTCCGGCAATAGCAATTCAGCCGGCGGTTGCATGAAGTTGAACATGAGCCTTCCCAGCAATTCGTTGAGCATGGATACTGCCTTTTCCGGCAATAGCAATTCAGCCGGCGGTGGCATGAACATGAGTCTTCCCAGCAATTCGTTGAGAATGGATCCTGCCTTTTCCGGCAATAGCAATTCAGCCGGTGGTGGCATGAACATGAACGTTCCCAGTAATTCGTTGATCATGGATCCTGCCTTTTCCGGCAATAGCAATTCAGCCGGCGGTTGCATGAAGTTGAACATGAGCTTTCCCAGCAATTCGTCGAGCATAGATCCTGCCTTTTCCGGCAATAGCAATTCAGCCGGCGGTGGCATGAACATGAGACTTCCGAGCAATTCGTTAAGCATGAATCGTGCCTTTTCCGGCAATAGCAATTCAGCCAGCGGTCGCATGAACATGAGCCTTCCCAACAATTCGTTGAGCATGGATCCTGCCTTTTCCGGCAATAGCAATTCAGCCGGCGGTGGCATGAACATGAGCCTTCCGAGCAATTCGTTGAGCAAGGATCGTGCCTTTTCCGGCAATAGCAATTCAGCCGGCGGTCGCATGAACATGAGCCTTCCCAGCAATTCGTTAAGCATGGATCCTGCCTTTTCCGGCAATAGCAATTCAGCCGGCGGTTGCATGAAGTTGAACATGAGCCTTCCCAACAATTCGTTGAGCATGGATCCTGCCTTTTCCGGCAATAGCATTTCAGCCGGCGGTGGCATGAACATGAGCCTTCCCAGCAATTCGTTGAGCATGGATCCTGCCTTTTCCGGCAATAGCAATTCAGCCGGCGGTTGCATGAAGTTGAACATGAGCCTTCCCAGCACTTCGTTGAGCATGGATCCTTATAATGGGTACTCAGCGTTGAAAGATAAAACGCTACCTGACCCTCTTGCTTTGCTTGAAATGCAGTACGAGGATGAATTCTCAGTACCAGCAGTTCAGTCGTTCGAGGATCTTGAAAGGATGATTCCATGGTTTAACAACTAATCTGATGATTTGGTAGAGCTGCAGGGGTCCACTGTCTTCTATGATTCTATTCCTCAAAGAAATAGGTCTTTGGTTATGGATATGAGTACTATTTTGCTGTGCATACACACAGTCGTACCTGCAGATGATATGCAAGGCCAGTGTTTCTCTTTATGTTCATGACAATAAACGCTACCACATAAGCTTTATTACTAGTTACTAGTTACTAGGATGCAAGGCCAGTGTTTCTCTTTCTGTTCTGGCCAGTTGTATGTTGCAAGTTTCCAGAAATTAATATATTTGCATGTGTTTTGCATTATGAGTTAAGATGGCTTTGAGATTTGGATATTGCTTATATTTTAGGATTACAATATTTTATTATTATAAATTATTTTTCTAATAAAAAATGTAAATATTAACATAATTGATTTAAAACGTATTATTTATAATAAAGTAGGTGAAAAGAAAATACTGTGGAATTATTATGGATGTTGTTTGGGACACAAAGAGAGAAAAAAGACAGCAAGTCCACAGATAATACTTTGTTTGATTGATTTAATAATTTTTTTTTTCTTGCTAATTATAATAATAGAAAGAGGAAATAATAACATGAATAATTATAATTATAGAATGAAGAAATGATAACAAGAATTATCGTGACATGTTTTGGAAAATATGGTGTGGGATAGTTTATATTTAGTTATAATGGAATATGTAGATATAGCTTAGTTGGAATAAAGAGCATAGATCCATCTTGACTGAGAGGGATCCAATTTCTTGAGGTGTATTTTTTTTTAAAAATTTAAACTCAAGAAATTTGATCTCTCTTGATTGATATATCCAGATTTAAATTTTAAGTTTTTATTTTATAAACGAACATCTATTTTTTAATTACTTTTCATAATATTTTATTTTATGAACCAACATGAGTTTTTTTAAAATATTTTTTATTTATTTGGTTAGTAACAAGCATTATATCACAAACGTTACAACATCTCCCCCATACTTACTTTAGGGCAAGCTCAAGAAGTTGGTTCCACTTTTTAATGCCACTTTAGAAATAAAAAACACACATCCGAAATGGAAATCCATAATGCATATGCTTTATTGTGGCTAGGTTTGGACAAACCCGAGCCCAAAACCGAAGCTAAGCTTAGTTAGCCTATATCGCATATGTGATATATCGGACTTGCGTTTCAAATTGCAAGTGCGATATATCGCACTTGTGTTATATCGTAAGTGTGATTTGGAACACCAAAACTTTGTTGCAACATCTACAAATTGTTTCATTGTGTTTCTTAAGACACCTAACCCAACATAGAAAAGAAAACAGGGTTCCTGTTGGGAGAAAGCAAGTTCCCTAGACACCTAACCCAAGATAGAAAAGAAACAAATGGTTTAAATACTTTCTCCTAGATCCAGTTTATACAAAAGCCAATCCAAGCAAGCATATGCATGAGAAGGGGTAGATGTCCCACCTCAGCCCTGAAGGTTGTCCTTGATGCTCCTTGTTGATCCATCTCCTAGCTTGAGGATCCAAGTTGATGAGCCTACAAGCAAAAGGAAAATACAAGCAACTTCCAAGAAGAAGTGTATAAAACAAAATATATTCACTAAGAATATAGTATCTTCTTTAGATTCTTATTGAGGCATCTCTATTAGACCTTTATATTGCAAATGGGCCCAACAACCTTATATTAAAAAATTATTTAACCAACATTTGAATCATCTTAAATTTTATTTTCTTTCACGAAGATCAAAATACAGTCTAAGAATCATGATCTGTAATGGTATATGTACTCCCAATTCCTCTCATTCCTCTAGAAGGATTGAATCCCTCCATATATTTTCCATATTTCAAAGTTGTTGTCGAAGTAGGGTTCGATTCATATGGTCTTCTTATCTCACCATCATTTGTGTTTTTGTTTTTGTTCTCTGTTTGTTTGAATGATTAGAGTTTCATTTATTGTACTATTTTTTTTGTCTCTATGCAAATAATTTTACTTGCAAAAGCGCAGTTAGAGAGATTCAATTGATTTATGAGAGAGGGGACCATATACAAACTTTGTTTGTTCTATAGATGTGAATACTAGAGATGATTTGAAACATTAATTTTCTTGTCTTATATCCGTTCTTATTTGAAATGTTATGCTTCTGTATAAGGCACCTTGGATCTCTTGTACAACTAATGTCACATGTACAATTTGTGCACTAAATTGATTTCTTGTTTCGATATCTTCTCCTCTAATTTTTTTTCTTCCTTTGATGTCTTCTATCATACCCTTCTCCATATAACTCCCTCCTTGCTTATCCAACCACACCATGTCACCCATCCATTCACCCACTATTTCAACTAAAGTTATTAAAATGGAGGCTAATATCTCTTATTATAGATCATAAGAATAAGCAACCCACTTCCTCTCTTCTACCATTACCTTTTCCCCCTTCAAACCTATTTGCCCCTATCCTACGAAGATATAAAAGTAGACATTTGAAAAAAACTATTCTCTATCTTTATCTCATTACTCATGTGATCTCTTTATGAAAATATATTTTATGACTACAAATAAACTTTATGGAGATAAAATAACACATTTTGGTACTGATGTTTTGTAATCAATACTTATAATGAACATTACTAATTTATAATACATATCCTAAGGTATTTTGAGTTCTTTTCTTCGATGAAACTTTATTTTGATTAATTATGTATTCCACACAAGCATACGATAATTTACATGAAGGAGAAGAGTATTCCTGGAATTACTCTATATCTAGTAAAATTTTATATGAGGATGTTGATTGTTGGGTAAACCATTGGAAGATAAAAGGGGCTCCATAAATTTATATAATATAAATACCATTAATAGCAAAGGAGAAATTGTTACACAAAATCCTAGTGGGTTGGCTCAAGTGGTTGAGTGTTGTAATCGCAAGCAAAAGAAATCCCTGGGTGGCTATGCAGGGCCTCACTTGATGTCCAAGCTCAAATGGTGAAAACATGATTATCGCTCCCCTAAGGCATGACATAGAGTGAAAATGTTGTAATTATCACTCCCTAGTAGGCTTGCAAGGAGTGACAAAGTTGTAACTATCCCTCCCTAGTCAAGGAGAAATGGGTGAAAATCCTTATACATTGGCAAAAATGAAGGTCCAAATGATGAGATTTCGACCTACTAATTAAGGATTTGTAGAATTCAATGTGCCCTTGTCTCCCTCGTCCTTGGTCCAAGGAAATCCCCAATCATTTATTCATTCATATATAAAGGATTAATAGTCCAAGGAAATCCCCAATCATTTATTCATTCATATATAAAGAATTAATAGTCCAAGGAAATCCCCAATAATTTATTCATTCACATATAAAGGATTAATAGAATTAAAAAATGGAACTGCGATATATCGCAAGTGCGATATATTTTACTTTCGATATATCGCAAGTGCGATTTGTAATGCAAAAAAAAAAATATAAAACAGAGTGCTCGTGGCCTCATTTTCCCAATCTACACAGTGAAGGCCGGCAATATCGGGAAGGTGAAAAAATGCACAGTCAATTTGCGTTTGAGAGAAGGAGGAGGCAAGCCAATTCACAATTCAGATAAAATGGAAGGTAGGTGGCAAGATTTACTAGTTTGTTAATTCCTTTTGAAATTTTTGTTATTGTGTTTGTTAATTTACTAGTTTTTGTTTTTTTTTAAACCAATTTAATAAAATTTGTTACATGTATTAAAAAACAAACAATGAAATTTATTAATTAAATTTTGAAATTGTTGTTTTATTCTTAATAGAGAGCACAAACCCAAACCCAAACCAAATTCCAAACACAAACCCAAACAGAAACCCAAACCCAAACCCAAACACAAACCCAAACCAAAATCCAGACACAAACCCACACACTGAGGAGGAACATGACCGTAATTTAGAGATTCTAGCTCGTTTGGGTTCATTGAGGCGCCTTAGCTCACTCTTTAGGGGGGGACCACTTAAGACAATCATTAGCTGAGGCATTAGACTCCATAACAAATAGAATTTCCAATGCCGAGGGAGCACTGTACAATATTAGCTTGTATAGAGATTCCCAAAGGCAATACTATTCCACTGGGTTGAGCTACAAAGATGTCAAAAAACTAAAGATAACCAAACCAATTGTTTTCATTATTCCGGGACCCTAGCACCAGATTGGTTTCACCCACCAGTCAACCACACATTTCTATAGACTGGTGCGTGAAACCAAATATTAAAGCCAATTGGATGGATCGTTAGTACATGTTCTTCAATGAATACCCTCACGGGAATAGAGACATCCCATTTTATTTCCTTAGGAAGCTGTATGCAAAATTTATCCTAGGGAAACATGTGAACTATTTTGACATTCTAGAGTTCCAGGGTGTAGGTCATGGGATGCCCAAAGATAGGGAAGGGGCTAGGAACGATCCTAACCATGTGTGACGCCCTCCACGCACACCAAACCCCCCTCGGCTATATCCTCCAGCGGGTCCCATTCTTGATGACACGCAGGAGACCTTATTCGATTTGGCTGATACATTGATTCAACATGGGACTGACATCAAAGGAAATGTAGGCCAAGGGACTGGCACTTCCGAGGCTGGCCCATCTGGGGTTGGACCATCTCACAGTCAGGATCCACCTTTTAGGTCCCCAAACCAAACTAGAGCTACACATTGCACTGGTGATGTGGAGTCTTCAGAGCATCGGGTTATTCCACACCCTTTCACATCATGTCGAAGCATATGCTATGGGCCTGCTTCGGAGTTTCGAGGTGATGGATTACTCCGATATGTAAGTAAAATTCATTCTTTACATAGTATATATATATATTGTTTTATATCACAGTATTCAATTGTTTCGTAATCTATTTCTATTTAAATAATTATCTGACAATTTACGTGAAAAAATATACAACTGGTGTCCAATGACACCCCAGATTCACATAATCCGGCGATTGATGTTGATGTCATTGATGCAGCGGTCAATGCTGCATATGATTTTGGTGCTTCACCATTAGCTGTAAGAACTTTACTTTTCAATTTGTCATCGAGTGATTTACATATTTATAATTTAGAGATTGCAACATTCAATACGTCTTAAACTCGATACAATATGTTTTATGCAGGGTAGGCATGATGAGTTTGTGGAATCCCAGGTCAGTCCCTCCCATGTAGAGGAAGATTCCCAAACTTGGGTATTCTTTTAATTACATGCTTTTAATTATATGCTTTTAATGATTTGAAACATGTATGCGTTTAATTATTAGAAATTTTCTAATTGTATCTTTATGTTTTGTTACGTAGCATGGTTACCAGGTTATGTTTGATCGTCTATTTAGGCCACTGTCATTTATTCCACCCACGAGTGACCCTCTTGCCCCCCCCAAGTGCGTGTACATGTCTCGCTTTCTTTGAAAAATTCATTGTCCGTCCATGTAGTATATATACAGTCTTGTTCTCTTTGTATTTGCTGATATTGGCATATATGTTACCTTATACAGGCATCTAGTGATGCAATGGTGCTTGAAGAGTACCCAATCGATGTTGTTGGTGACCCACCTCTCCCCCCCTGTAGGTACATGTATGTCTCTCTTTCTTTGAAAAGGTCATTGTACGTCCATACATAGTATATATACAGTCTCATTTTCTTTGTATTTGCTGACATTGGTCCATATGTTACTTTATGCAGGAATCTAGTGATGCAGTGGTGCTTGAAGAGCACCAAATCGACGTTGTTGGTGACCCACCTCTCCCCCCCCCCAGGTACGTTTGTACATGTCTCTCTTTATTTGAAAAGGTCATTGTACGTCCATACATATTATATACAGTCTCATTTTCTTTGTATTTGCTGACATTGGTCCATATGTTACTTTATGTGTAGGAATCTAGTGATGCAATGGTGCCTGAAGAGCACCCAACCGAGGTTGTTGGTGACCTGCCTTTGCCCTCCGCAGGTACGTGTATGTCTCACCTTCTTTGAAAGAGTCATTGTCCGTCCATGTAGTATATATGTCTTGTTTTCTTTGTATTTGTTGAAATTGACATGTATGTTACTTTATGTAGGCATCTACTGAGCTAGTGGTGCCTAAAGAGCACCCAACCGAGGTTGTTGGTGACCCACCTCTACCCCTCCTAGGTACGTGTATGTCTCTCTTTCTTTGAAAGAGTCATTGTCCGTCCATGTAGTATATATATGTCTTTTTTCTTTGTATTTGTTGACATTGACATGTATGTTACTTTATGCAGGCATCTACTGAGCTAGTGGTGCCTGAAGAGCACCCAATTGGGGCCACTGATGACCCTGCATGTCCCCCCACCCAAATACATGCAGTGGACTTACACACACATGGTAAGAAAAAATGTTATATTTGCTTGGAATTTGAACAAATGTACATAGAGTTGTATTTATTTTTATAGCTTGGTAAACTAACTTACAAATTTTGGTTTGTGTGCAGTCTCTGATATTGAGAATGCATCCTCCTGCGGATCGTTGGGGAATTCCATCAAGCAGCCGCAAAAGAAAGATAGACTTATCATTAACCACTGACATTGGCAGTGCAAAGGGGGATAAATAGAAATCATGTATAGGGGGGGTACATATAGAATCCATGTATAGGGGGAATACATACATGTATTGTTTTGTTTGTATGTACACACAGATGTACAGTATGATCCACAATTTTGTATTATGGCCATGGCATGCCATTTTTGAAACCATTATACATGTACATATAATATAAAGCAACGTTCAGATTTACCTATATGGTTGACTTGATATGGGATGGATACATGTGTATTATATGCCTTGTAGATATATGCTTGAATATGTTTTTAGGTTTATGGATTTGTGTCTGTTTGAGGGTACGTTTCAGTTGCAAATGGACAAGAACATGGCTTGAATATTATGTGTTGATTTGTAAGCAAAATTCTTCCTGTGAGGGTCGTTTGCTTCCCAACTTAATCAAGACTCTTGTAAATAGTAATAACTAATTCCATTCACTGCCTAGCTTTCATTTAATGAAGAAGAAACTTGGAGAAGAGTTGGCATTGCAAATAATGAATGTAATGTGTTCGGTATAGAAATGAAGGCTCTAGATGCTTTACTGTATGGAGAAATCCTCTTTGTAAAACTATGTAATTTCATTTTTGGTAATTCTTCAACGTTGTGCTATGATTACCAATGCTTTAATGAATGAGTATAAATGTGCTAAATGACACAAGGAATTCTTAGATTAAAGAATCATGTTTGGTAAATGTATTTGTATGTACTTCAAGTCGACAATGCAGTTTTGAATGTAAATTTGGGCATATCATCATAACACCTAAATCTTTGTTATTCAAAGCTAGGTATGTACCTCAATTCCTATGAATGATTGATTTTTAGGCATGTTATTAACTTATCAGCTATGTAAACATGCTAAATGTTTCTTCCATAAGGGATGTAGTGATATAGTTGGAATAAGATTTGTAGTACTTATAGAGCCATGAAACGAATTGTGCATTCATTTCGTAAACTAGGGTCTTGCTTAGTTTCCATCAATGCAATCTCGCATTGTTGGGTCAACTCTGCAAAACACTCCACCGAGCCGGTGTTAGTAGCGGTCCCACGTCAGAATTTTCCATACACACTACCAAGAGCCAATGACAATGTAATCTTGCTGCTCCATTTGTTTTTTCACTCTTGGACCGAAAGTCACCAAGTGTCCCTGAATGACATTTTCATGCGACTTTCAACTCGACATAACTCGACAACCAGAGGTCGGATTGATGAACCGTCGAACCCGTTTCTCTCTTGGCATTCGATTACCTCTAGGTAGCCCTCTCCCCCATTTTTTCATGGCCCAGTGACTTCATTGTGCATTCATTTCGTAAACTAGGGTTTTGCTCAGTTTCCACCAATGCAATCTCGCATTGTTGGGTCAACTCCGCAAAATACTCCACCGAGCCAGTGTTGGTAGTAGTCCCACATCGACATTTCCCATAAACACTACCAAGATCCAACGGCATGTAATCTTGCTGCTCCATTTGTTTTTTCGCTCCCGGACCGAAAGTCACCAAGTGTCCCTAAACGACATTTTCATGCGACTTGCAACTCGACATAACTCGACAACCAGAGGTTGGATCGATGAACCATCGACTCCGTTGCTCTCTTGGCATGTGATTACTTCTAGGTAGCCCTCTCCCCCATGTTTTCATGGCCCAGTGACTTCATTGTGCATTCATTTCGTAAACTAGGGTTTTGTTGAGTTTCCATCAATGCAATCTTGCATTGTTGGGTCAACTCTGCAAAACATGTTGCAACATTAAGAAAACACTATATGTCTAGAGATCACAGGCTATATTATTCTTGTACCAACTTATAATCCAAAAAGAATATGTCTAAGCTACACATACAAATTACAAACCAACTAGGGTTTCATGAACTAGACACCGCATAATAAAACTAGGGTTCACAAATTGAGACAAGGAACTAAAAACTAGGGTTTTATGAACTCTCTAGGTTTAGATCATGTACCTAGGCTATGCACATACATGAAACAAAATGAATAGGCTATGCATGTAAACATGAAACAAAATGCCATATACCTAGGCTATGCACATACATGAAACAAAAATGCCATATAACTAGGCTATACACATACATGAAACAAAATGAATAGGGTTGAACATGAATCACAAATGGAATTTCACATGCATGCATGACTAAGAAGTAGAAACACATGTACATGAATTATATTCACATACATGAAACAAAATGCCATATACCTAGGTTGTGCACATACATGAAACAAAATGAATAGGCTATGCATGTATACATGAAACAAAATCGTAATATCCATAGTTGGATATTCTCAATTAGTTAGGGTTGAACCCATGCTTTCTTAAATAACTCACAAATCCGTAGATGTAAAATGATATATAAATTGATCAGATAAGATAATAAATATACAAGTGTTGGCCCGCTTTTATAGTAGCAAGGGAATTTCCTATTTTAGGGGATGCATCCTCTCATTTAACTATTATTCCTACTTATTATTAACAATAATGTATCATTAATTATTTGTTACATTGCCTTCCCCTTAAGGGAAGCTTTATCCTCAAAGCTTTATTAATTATTATGTCTGGTTTTTTTTTAACTGTCATCTCTTGATCTTTTTGTGTTTATTCTTTGCGATATTTGATGAGACAAGGCGATACGAGTTACGAATTCCCCAGAAGAATTGTCACATCGTCTCTGATGTGTTCCATCCCAAATCTAATTTTATCAAATCTATTTGATCGCTTTGCGGGGTGGGTCTTCTTGTTTGTTGTTTTGTATTTGTATTTGATGTTCTTGCTCGTCTAACATCATCTCTCCTTCGTGTGTGTTCATTTTGACCCTTTCGTTGGTCAAAATGACGTTTATAATTCAGGTGTCGATAAGGAATTTTCATTGTTTGTTCTTTTGTTGGATTGACTTCTTTTTTTATTTGTATTGATGACTGGATTTGTATTTGCTTCTTTTTTCACAACGTATATTTTTTAGTCCAAAGGCTTTGATGTCCTCTTTTGAATTTTCTCCAACTTATTGTCTAACGAGTCTTTTTCTTTTTTAATATTTTGGGTCATTCTTGCGCTTTCTCATCATGTTTAAGCTTCTGAATTTGATCCATTAGATCTTGTTTGTGCTTCTTGAGGTGACCATTTTCATAAATGTTTTTTAATAGTTTCTTCTGAAGATATTGATTCTCCTCTTCTAGCTTTTGATTCTGTTGTGCTTTATCCTTCGTCTTTTTTATTTGAAAAAGCAAAATGATTATGATCTCTTAAACGAGAGATCTCTTCTTCTTTATCTATGACAATTTTGTCGAACTTTGACTACATCTTTTGATTTGACTTCTTATTACCTTGTGAAATCATCTTTGATATATCCTTGAAGTCTTCAAATTTTGGAGCTTCTAAATTTGACTTTATTTTAATATATTGAAATGTGATTCTCTTCTACTTATAGGAAAAAGTAAGAAACTTCTTTTCAGCATTTAAAATGAAGGTCCCCAATGTTTTAATCCAAGGTAACCCCAAAACTATGTCACCATCAGAACTCCATAAGGAACTAATAGTGAATTGAGATATGACCATATAATCTCCAACATTCAATTCTAATCCACTTATTTGAAATTGCTTCCTGTTCCAAAGGTCTAGCCTTTCTCTTATATTAGATTCAGGAATCAATAAATGGTTAGCAAATTCAACACTAATATAATTATTTATTTCAGTAGGGGCAATAGAAATGGTGACATCCTTCCCTGCAAGTGTCCCTTTAACTCTAAATAGTATTGAGACATTCTTCAGTGAGGTGCTAGGAAACCTTTCCTTCTTTTCAACATTAAAACCCATCTTCTTGATTTTTCTTTGAAATTTATTCAATATCTCCTTCTTTTTTATAATAAACAATATTCAATATGATTCTTCTTCTAATATTATTTTCCCCTTAATATATGTAAAATGGTGTAGATTGGGTGGTTGGGAGGAATGATTGTTACCTTCCCCACCTAGGTTCAAATCTCACTTTTGGTTTGTTGTTAGGGAATAAAACCAAACCCACTTCTCACAAAACCATGTGCACCTTAAAATCATGTGCGGTTTCACTTCTTTTTTTTACTTTTCTTTCTTTTCGTTAGGACAAGGTCCTACTTTTTTGCAAAACTTTACTTTTACTTTTTTTATTTGAGGGGACACATCCTCTCATTTAACTATTATTCCTACTTATTATTAATAATAATGTATTATTAATTATATGTTACAAAAATGCCATATACCTAGGCTATGCACATACATGAAACAAAAAGGCCATATATCTAGGCTATGCACATACATGAAACAAAATTAATAGGGTTGAACATGGATCACAAGTGGAGTTTCATATGCATACATGACTAAGAAGTCGAAACACATGTACATGAATTATATGCACATACATGAAACAAAATGCTAGATACCTAGGATATGCACATACATAAAACAAAATGAATAGGCTATGCATGTTCACATGAAATAAAATGCCATATACTTAGGCTATGCACATACATGAAACAAAATTAATAGGGTTGAACATGGATCACAAGTGGAATTTCACATGCATGCATGAAACAAAATGCCATATACCTAGGCTATGCACATGCATAAAACAAAATGAATAGGCTATGCATGTATACATGAAACAAAATGACATATACCTAGGCTATGCACATACATGAAACAAAAAGGCCATATACCTAGGATATGCACATACATGAAACAAAATGGATAGGGTTGAACATGGATCACAAGTGGAATTTCACATGCATGCATGACTAAGAAGTAGAAACACATGTACATGAATTATATGCACATACATGAAACAAAATGCCATATACCTAGGCTATGCACATACATGAAACAAAAAGGCCATATACCTAGGCTATCACTAGTACAAAATGAGAGATGAGTGACCAAAAAAATGACCAAAATCTGCATATAAATCACCACTTTTGAGTTGGTGACCACTGATAGCAAATTAGTGGCCATATATCACACAACCAAAAATGTGGTCATATTTAGCTTGGTCATTTATAGCTTATCTTGTGATCATATATTTGGTCATTAATTTGGTAATATATTTGGCCATTAATTGTCACAATTAATGACCACATTTTTGTGACATGATAAATGACTGTTAATTTGGTACCCACGATCGCCAACTCAAAAGTGGTCATTTATATGCATATTTTGGTCATTTTTTTGGTCACTTATCTCTCATGTTGTACTGGTGGTCATTTATATGCAAATTTTGGTCATTTTTTTAGTCATTTATCTCTTTTTAGTGGTTTCAGAATATAAATAGGGGACAATGGAATCGAACCACCAACCTCCTACCTATAAGGCAGGTGCTCTAGCATTGAGCTAGCACCCTTAAATAGAGTTCCTTATGGATTGATATGAGAATAAAATTTTCAACTAAATAAATGCCCACAACCATGAAGAAAAATGCCCGTTGGCATGATGAAAAATGCCCGCTAGCTTATGGAAAAGATGCCCACCAACAGTGTTAGAAGATGCCTACAAGAAAATGTAAGGAGTGAGATATTAACATTGGACACACCAAGCCAGAGTCTGCATGTAAATACAAAGTTATGAATAACTGAAAATAAGAAAAGGTGCCAATCTATCTTAAAATAAATTTTCTCTTTATTTTGAAGATTAACTGTCATTTAGAGTGCTTTTCTCCCATTCATTTACTGTTAAAATTGTTACATGTAGGAATTTCCATCGTAAAAAATCAGTAAACTATTTTTTTATCCCTTTGATAGCTTAATTGCAAGCCAATAATCATTATTTTCTAATGTTATATGGGTTTATATTGCAGATTTATAAGCTGGACAATAGTATTCAAAGATTAGGGACACCCCCCCTAATCTACATGCACCAACCCAAACAGAGAGGAGGTTCATCGATGACAAAGTGGGTGAATTTTCCTATAAGTTGTACTAATTTCCATTACTGAATTTCATAGCTCTAGATTGTCATTACAAGTGTGGGAATTAGTGCTAATAGGGAGTAGGAGTGGGAGGGGATTTCCACTCAACATAGTGTCTGAGTATACTATAAAAAGGTTTTGTGTAGAAAACTACCATGAACATACCTGAAAGTCATTATCTTCAAATTTATTGATGTTTTCACGCCAGAATGCTGGATCCTTATGCATTGGGGACCAATCAAGATTTCATAGAAGAACTTCCTGTTTATACTTGTCAAAAGAACTTATCCTTTTAATGCTATCTTTCAACCCTTCTTCCAAAGAATTCAATGCTTCTACTAGATCCTGTACGAATAAATGGATAAAATGATTAGCATTTCAAGATCCTCAAAAGAATTAGCTATTTGTAACACCAAAACAAATTTTAAAATAATGAATCTTATGGCCACTCAAAAGAGAAACTGATTTCCAACCTCATCACTCCAAGCTTGTGATTTTAAGTTTTGCACAATTTGTGGCAACCCAAGATCCACCATCTCACTTGCAAATGTCCCTTTGAAAAGCAAGTTTTTCCTTGTTAAAACAACAACCCTTATGACCTAGGAGCATTCACCAAAGACAGAAACAAATTAGAGGCTCATGAATACAAAATGTCTACCTCAATCTCAAATATAACACACATAGACTCTAGAGGTAACATCACAAACAAATTGGTAATTACCTTTTCCTTTGTGGAACACTTAACAACCTTCACCAAACGAGTTAAAGTTCGACTAGCAGCTAGGGCATCCATAGCAGCATCATAATATGAAAGAGGCCATATGCAGAGAAAGGTTTCATAAAGGAGCTACAAGACGAAGTTAAAAGTCATACTTAAGTTACTTTTATGGCAAATTTTTCATTTTTAAAATGAATGTTCCAAGGGTAAAGATATCACATTTATCTAAACAGAGTAAAATATTATCTAGCAAAATGCAGATGATGGGTTAAAGTGCGAGTAGCAGCTAGGAAATCCACAGCAACATCATAATATGAAAGAATCCATACGTAGAGAGAGGTCTCATAAAGGAGCTACAAGACGAAGTTAAAAGTCATACATTAGTTACTTTTATGGAAATTTTTTGTTTTTAAAAGGAATGTTTCAAGGGTAAAGATATCACATTTATCTGAGGTATCTCCAAGCTACCTACCAAGCCACATTGACTTACAATGCGTATCCAACACACCCATCTGGAAGTATCATGGGTACCATTGCCATTCCTTCAGGTGTCGGGCATCTTCCATAGATGACATGATAAAATTCCATATGAGAGAGGTCTAAAAACAAGGTTATCTTCAGGTTATAATGCATTGATGGTTTATAAATATACCTCAATTCTGATAAACATTTCCTTTCATCCTGATAATAATAGGTTGACCAATCTATTAGGATACAGCTATATTTGCAACTAAGCAAGACAATCCCGGATTGCCTTTAACATTTCGTTTCACAGAAGTATTTTGTGCATCTTCATGCTTTCCATCTCTTGAGGCATCGCAATCTTTTCCAGATCACATTTGGAGGTTTTAACTAGCCTGCTTTTAGAGTACTCTTGATTGTTGCTAGATTGAGAAGCATGTCGATGTGGTCTTGGTTTACCCCTGGAAGCAAGACCATAGTTCATGGTACTACTGTCTTTGTTCTTAAACCCAACCTTTTCTTTGGCATTGTCGGTCTTTTGTACCTCCACCTTTTCTTCCTAATTAGCAATGATCTCTGATTCAGTCTTATATTTGGTCATTTCACTATTAGCTGTAACCGGGTCTTTCATTAAATCTTGATGCCCAACACCCATTTGACTGTCATAATGAACTGTTGATATTTTGTCATGAGAGATATCTGCACTTTGCCCACAACTTTCTCTAGTTGCAGATGGATTTTCCATCTCATTGAATACTATTACTTCCAATCCATTACAAACAGGTTTTGTTGAAGCGTTCTCAACTCTAGTAGGGTTTATGGCTTCTGCTTTACAATTTGCATTACTTGAATGCTTTGATTTTATGGGCTTTACAGTTGATATATTCGTAGATCTTGCCTCCTTCTGTGCCTTTTTAGGAGGGTTGCTAATACTAGCCACTAGAACCGACACATTTTTCATTGTGAAGTTGATATGCTTATCTATAAAACCACTATTCTTGACCACTACACTAGTACAAAATGAGAGATAAGTGACCAGGCAACCAAAATTTTTGGTCACCACAGCTTTTTCAAGGGATAAATGACCACAATTGAGAAATTTTAAGTGAACTGACTAAAAATGACCAAGATAAATGACCAATTTGGTCATGGGATGAGAACTAAACTAAAAATGACCAATACAAATGACTTATTTGGTCAAGAGATAAGAACTAAACTAAAAATGACCACATAACAATTGGTCATTTTTAGTTGTGTCATTCTGGAAATGGAAAATTATAATTTTGATAATGAATTTGTACAATTTACTAACTGCAGATGGATTCAGAGACCCTCCTGAAAGGGGGTCTCTGAATTCATCTGCAGTGTTAAAATTTAATAAATTGTAACATTGTAGATGGATCCAGAAACACGAGCTAGTGTCGAAACATGATGTCATAGGCGAACCTACTGAAATGTTTTGCAAGATTGTTTCATCTATACTGTCACATCCAGATTGATGTGCTTATCATGAACATATCTTATTTCACCATTTTTACTTTCGTATTATCCCTTCGATAAATCGGCCAAGTTGCATCATGTGCATCATCATAGTGTGGTTGAGTCTAGTCTTGGATATTTGTTGTCTTTCCCTCTTGGAATTTTCATGTCGTAAAGTTTGTGGCATTGTGTTTGGCTCATCATACTAGCCACGTTCATAATTTTTTTGAACAAAACCATCGTTGTTTGACCTTCTCGGCAGTCTATAAAAGTTTTGGCAAGTTCGTGTATTTAGCGTCTTGTTAGATAAATATTGTCAATTTCACAACGTCAATTAATTCTCCATATGCATCCATTCATCATGTTTCTCTTCACGCCTAAGTTTCAAAGTTCTAAAATTTCCCTTGGGTCTCTCCCCTCCAAAAAATTGCCAATATCCTCCATTTTTGAAAGAAAAAAAAATCCTTCATTTTCTAAAATTCTTTTTAAAGAAGAGTTACCATGATTATGATATTTCCTTACTACATTGACATTGAATAAATAAATAGTTAATGGTGTAAAAAAAAAACTCTGCAAGTCTTAACTTGTGCAATGAAAATACTATTTTTATCTTCTTCTTTTTTAATTTAAATTTTATTTTAATTATTAAATTTTTTATTTTATATTATATAAATAAACAACAAATAAATATTATATATATTCTATTATTCAAATAAATAAATAACAAAAAATAATAATATAATGTATTATATATATATATATATATATTAAAAATAAATATATCATTCTATATGATTTTTTTTTTCAGCTAATCATTCTATATAATATTTTAAGAAACAAACAATAAATAAAACACTAAAAAAAACAAACATTTATATATTATATTATATAAATAAATAAATAAATAACAAAAAATAATACTATTATGTATTATATATATATTATATATATTAAAAATAAATATATCATTCTATATAATATTATTTTTTCACCGAATCATTTTATATAATATTTTAAAAAACAAACAATAAATAAAACACTAAACAAAACAAACACCTTAGCCAAAATTATCCTTACATCTTGGGTAGACCTCTCTATTTTTTGGTGATTTAGAATATGCCTCTAATCTTTGACAGAATTTGGAAGCAAAACGTGTTCATTCCAACACATCAAAATTTGGGAGCAAATTTGTGCATTGGGAGACTTCTTGGGCAGAACTGTTACTATTTTTTGTGATTTAAAGAATGCCCCTCGTTTGACAAGGCCTTTTTGTATTTAATATTTTATGGGGTTTTTGCATTTAATATTTATGGGGTTTCTAGGTTATTCTATTGAGTAGAACATCTCTTCTACAACTGATGTGTTCAATGGATCATATCACTTTCTGCATCTCCAACCGCAGATGCAAAGAAACCCGAAATCTCCTTTGGATTTTCTTGCTTTACCGCAGCAGATACAACTTACAAAAATTTAGGGCTTTTGATGGCCCTATTAAATTGCCATAAACTAGATTTCATATTCCAAACTCAACTAAGTGGAAGGCATGAATACTCATCAAGGGAATGCGTCCTCTCTCCCTAATCTCTATACTCAACCCACAGGTGCGCCTTTCCTCTTTATGTAATAAATAAAACAGTGAAAATGTTTTTGTTTACTGTTGCATTTTTTCTTCCCTTTTTCATGAGATTGCAGTAAAGTCTACAAATTTTCTATTTTGTTTTTTGAAATGATGAAGGCTCCCGATCTGAGGATAAATCCCAGTTGGCCAGAGACCATCTACGCCCTCCATGGTACTGGGGTTTCACCACCCATTACTCTCCTACGGGTAATCCACTAGTTCTGGCCGTTTCAAACCCTATAATTCAGTCCGGGTCAACCCAGCGCCAGCCACACTCCAGCCGTTCGTAAATTTCCATGACAAGAGCATCTTAGCCCGGAGCATATTTAGTTCCATATCTTGTAGGACATTCACCACCAGCAGCTGGATCTGCATCACTGGACGGATACCGACCCATCTTGATAAACCCTTGTTTTATGCTCTCTAGGTAATAAAGTCAGGTTCTTACCCGAACAAATAGCTATAAAGTTAAGGGCGAGCCCTACCTTGGCCGGGCTTTGCTTACCGAGCTTCCCTTACCTCCTCATTGCTCCCGCGGATACAGATTTTTTTAGAGACTAGATACCATGGATTCCAGTTCATATTCTCCAGGTGCAGATCGAGTAGTTTACCCGGAACCATCAGTATAGGTATAAGCGATGGTTTCATATCCAATTGGAGATCAAGATTTCCAGCCGTTATTGCTGCTTATGAGCTGAATCTGTCGTTTGCAACCAAAACACTTATGGTTTATTGTTGTTTAAGGTATAGACATGAAATTTCTTTGTATTTTCTCGAGTATCATGAAGGTGTTTATATGCAACTAGATTTGGTGTTTTTAGGATTTCGGTGTTGATAGATTTGATTGTTTCTTCATTTGAACTCTACCAAGATTTTAGTTTGGAAAAAGATTTCGATTTCGATTACTACGTGGTTGCTGCGAGAAATTTACACTAGAATGGTGACTGGCTATTGAGATGTTGGATCTCATGCATTTGGGTTCTCTTATAATTTCTACATCATTGATGTGTATTTATAGTTTGCATCTGGGTTGATGCTTTTAGGATTTGGATGTTAACAGATTTGGTTGTTTTTGCACCTGGGAACTCCCGAATTTTTAGTTTGGAAAATACTTTGTATTTTGTACAGTTCACATTTTTCTTCAACTAAAATATGCTTCACAATTCCCAGCCAATAGAGAATTCAATTCTAGCTAAATAAAATTTAATTTAAGCCAACATCAAGGACCTGAACTTCACATCTGTATATACAGAACAACACTAAGGTCAAAGATCAAGCACATGTTAAACTTTCAAGTCTAAGTCCACACCTTTGAGTAGTTTATATGGCCAAGAGCAGAAACACGGATCAACAGCTCTCTGTATGCAGCGGAATTTGGGTAGACAAGAGCTTCCATTAGTCGTAGAATCAGTTTGTTTTTCCTCATGATTCCCTGCAATTGAAAAAGCAATTACTCATTTTTACTTTCCAATCATTCAAATTTAATGTTGGGCACATTAAATATGGTACTTTCACATTAAATCTATATAATATGAGATACTAGTACAAATTCTATTATTTTTTAGTCATTTTATACACTCAAATCTCAAAATTGGGACAAGATAAAGAAATACAACAAAGAGAAAATACATAGTTACTGAAAACAAATGATCTGTATATTTGCTGTACCTGATGAGAAAGCACCATGTCTACCACCTTGAGAAGATCCTCTTTATGCTGAAGTCTAAGACCTTCAATCACATCATCCTGACACAAGAAAAACTATCCCACTTAGATTTTGGTTGAACAATGAAAGCTTAAAAATTCATTGCACTTATTCCCTCTTTCTTAAATAATGCAGTTAAGATAAGCCAGTTGATTCTGTAACTGGAATGCAATCTGTATCCTTCAAGTTTCCTTCTTGTGGGTGGGAAGTTAATTTACATAAATCAGTATAGCATTCCCCATGTTCTTTAATTATAATTACACTTTAGAGCTCAGCACAAAGGCAGAACATGCTCCTCTCGAATAGATAAAGCAAGGGTCCTATGTTGAACATTAATTCTCTGATTTATTTCTACAAGTAATCCCGTGTTTATTATTGTAATATAAGAAGCATTCAAAATGGAAAAATATATGTTTATCAATTATGCAAAAAACTTGTGACGGAAGATCAAGTACAATTTTAGCATTACATGAACTTGCACTCAATATTGCATATGATATGAATTCTTTATTCAATAATTCATAAATAAAAAAGCTGATATAAACTTAGTAAAAACTTGTGCATTTTGACTAAAAAGCTCTTCAACATGTAGATATTCCTCAAAGAGTGACTGAACAATGATACGAGCATGACTTTCCCGTCCTCCCTCATAAGACTTTGCAAGACTGAGCACAGGTTCAACAAGTCTTTCTTGTGAAGCCCTCTCTTTGTCGGGACAAGACGAAAGGAATGCCTGATATATGAAACAATGTCTATAAATATCTCATAGCAATACATCATAGATGAACACAAATGCAATCTTGCAATCACAACCTATAAATTTAGATTCTTGACAAAATATTGTGGAAGCAAACATGTTGTTGTCCAAATGGATGGGATTAAAAACAACATGACCACACAGAAACCTTCCCAGCAGTACTCACCTCAAATGTTGCCCTTAAAGCTTTTGCTGGAAAGTCCACATTTCTTCAGGAAGTTACAAAAGATGTTTCATACATCTTAAATTTAGCATCCAGCTGAGAAAACACCAAAAGATTAGAACCATATAAATGATTAAATCAAAACAAACTATTTATCCAATCTTTTTAACTTGGCACTCTTTGTCAAGGTAAAAACCTGAGATCTAGGATCTTTTGGTAATCGAGTTGCCAGGACAGCCATGCACTCTTGCCATTGTAGTGAAGGAAGTTGAGGATCATCCATACAATTCAACAAAGTCTGCACAACCTGACATACAAAAGGAAAAATGTGTTAACTTTCCCAACTTTGAACAATAATAAATATAATTGTATCAATAAACATAAAAGCTTTAATCCTGGGGGAGGAAATGATAACTTGCCTAATTCACTATTGAACAATGTTCAAGGTCAAAATGCAGCCTTCCAATTATCTGGTTCATGGCCATTTTCATTTGGAATATTATATAGTAGCCACATAACTAGACAAATTATCCAATTATAATTATAAAATGAAACTGAGGACATCATATTACTTGAATCCCTATGCAAACATCATACTACATCCTTCCCTTTTTTCCGATGGAATACACATCAAGGGAAATTTGAGGAAACCCTTCAAGCACCTCCCCTCATTTTGAGAATGACACCCAGGGTAAACCGTTTCATTGCAGTATTTTGGAAAACTAACCCAGAGGGAACATCAAGTGAGGCCCTCAACATCCACAGAAATAGCCATCCCGGGGACTTGACCCTGTGACCTCCTACTTGCAGCTCACAGCACTCAACCACTTGAGCTAGCCCAACGGGTTAATACATCCTTACTTCCTATTCCTTCCTGATATGAAAAAAAATAATGTACGCTCCTCTAGAAAAAAGATAGTATTCTATCACAATGGTCATGTTGCTCCTAATTGTCAATTAGGACAACTTCCATACTTAACTCAAAATATGTTGTCTATAGTAGATAGTCACCAAGTAGGCATTTCCTTAATCATTGCAATTGAAAATAGCTAATGACCTTTCTTGAGTTAAGTAGAGAACAAGAAACAAGGGAAACTCTGCACATGTACTTTTACGTGATAATGGCTGATAAATAGGTAACATCGAAGGGGCAATTATGTACAAAATTTATAAATTGCAGAATTTGGCACTTGTATAAGAAGCATGATTCCAACAAGAATACAAACAAAGGGATTTTTTTTGGAATGCATTATTTCATCAATAAACAATAAAGAATTTATCAGGAAACATAAATCATTGAGCCAAGTTGTGAGTAAACAGACTACCCTTCCCTATATAAACAAGACTAGCCAGCATATCTGCCTTGGCCCCAATCTCAAGATTCTACATCTTTCGATCTAAAAATTGTGAGCTTTTCCAAATGAAGGGGAGTAGCAACCACATTAAATGTGGCATGTTTCTATTGACAAAATAGAAATACTGGTTAGTCTTATGGCATTATACACACTTCTCCCACACTGTTGGACTATCCATCCCATAATGACCCCATTCCAATGAACTCGATGACAAAGATTAGCTTAATCACTATGGTGGATGTCTGCTATGTGATCTGTTACAAGCAGAGATGGGAGTGCAAGGTTGCCAAAGTCTTTTGGGATTGGATTATTGCTCAAATAAAGAGAAAGTATGACCATGTTGTAGTTTTTGGATATGAAAGTGAATATCCAGTAGGTGACTGAGGAAAACATTCAAAAGAGATTGATGGAGTATTAAATCATCCACGCCGTCCACCAAGGTTCCATTCTTCTCGTGCCCTACCCCACCCAAATGGCATGTCAACAAAGAGATGAGATTGGGTTGTCCTGGGAAAATTTGGTGGAATATATACCCCTCAGACCTGTTACATAGCTGAAGGAATTCTATGTTATGCAGTGCACCCTCCAACCTTGGGGCATGTTTCTCAAAGCAACTTCGCCTAATGACATTATCAGGCATCAGCCCCTTCACATTGGTAGATGACTTGGTTAATGAACCTTCTCTCCCATCAATCTTCCTCAGCTTCTAGTTTCAACATGCCTTGCCATCCTTTCTACTTGTTATGGTTTTGTTTTCTGCACTTATTTTGCACTTCCTCTTGTAGCTTTGTACTTGGCTCTTTTTCTATTTTTTATAGAGTAGCAATAGGATCTACCTTTGCACTCCAACCATGTATTGAATCTTGATACTAGATGTTCCTTTGAGTTCCATTGACCTACTTATTGTGGTCATTCATTGGACATTAATAAATTATCTTAACATACCTTATCTTATCTTTATATACCTCGGTATTTTTCTACTTTTGCTAGAGTAGCAATAGGAACTACCTTTGCACTCCCACTATATATTGATATTAAATGTACCTTTGAGTCCCACTCACCTACTTAATGTGGTCATTCATTGGACATTAATAAATTATCTTATCATACCTATATGTCTATCTATCTATATTAGAGCACTTGGATTAAGTCAGTAAGTTGCTTGATGGGAATGTGCAAGTGTGTGAGAGGGATGAAGAAATAGAGAGAAAAGATAATCAGTTTACTTCCATTGTTCCTCTAGTGTCTAGCTATATGTATGTAGTTAACTAATCGATTACTTACTTCATTGATATCATGTTGATAACTTGCAAGAACCATACGTGCAGCATTTGTACTGGCCGCACATCGATGATGAACTTTTCCAGCTACTGCAGTGGGAGGACCAAGAAGAGGAAAGCTTCCATGAAATGGTTCTACTTTCCTAACAGCAGATGGATCGTCTATGTCAAGCCCTGCTATGAGATCACCAGCCTGTCACAAATAGAAATAATTTATTTTAGGTGATATAGCAATAGTGCAATGAAAACATGCATGCTAATGTATTTTCACCATCATAAATAAACAATAACCAAAGATTAATATGTCTAATACATTCAATTTCATGTCAATTTACCGAAATAGGGATGAGCTTTACAATCCTCACTCAACAAGAAAGCATAATTCATTGGGAAATACTTTATTTCTATTTACAAGAAGGGTACATAGGTGAACTTTTCCTGTTAATATATGTTTATGATAAACATGAAGGATGCAGAATGTTGAAGATAAACAACTTACAACTCTGCTTGATTAATAAAATTTGTTCCAAACTTGGGTTAACTATAAGTTGCAAATTTTTTTAATCATGTGGTCAAGGGGTTAAATCAATGCACTTACAGTGCTCAGACCTAGGTTCAAACCCCCTGAAGACATGTTCCAGAGTTAATATGCCCAACAGAGTTAACTACCACATCCAAGACTGGTGGAAATCCCAGCAACGTTGACAACTCATGGATATCACCACACAAGGCCACATGCAAATCCTGGACAAATTTAGAATAAGAGGTACCCCTCAATCGTGGCATATAAGCCGAACAAAGGGCCCATTTTGTTAACAAAGAACCATTTACAAAACAATTTAATAAATACACTACACACACACACTTTTCTTATTCTCTGAAATGCATCATTTTTACAATTATTTTGAAATGCAACTTAAAACTCTAACATATGGATTATTTTCTCTCATCCCAAGAAGACTAATAGGGTAGCTCAAAAATTATATATGATGACAAATTCAAGTCACTACTTGAATATTGTTTGTCACAATAATTTTTTGCAAATGTTCAATTCCCTTTCAGGCCCTCGATCACTAACTCCTAGAGAATAAAATTGCCTTCAGCATTGCACAAACAAAAAAGTGGATTTTCAATCAAGGTTGTTGTGACTAACGTGCATTGAACTTTGTTATTTGATAGATACAAGAAATAAAGAGTCAAGAGGTCTTGGCCAACGCAACCACATATTGCTTCTATGAGATCTTGTTGTTTTGTAGGAGCAATATCCAATGATATGTTATATATTGCAAATCTTGGTGATTCAAGAACTATTTTGGGCAGTTCGATCCCAACAAAGAAATCGGTTAAAGTAGAGAGATTGTCTACTGAACATAATGTAGCCATCGAGGAGGTCCGAAAGGAACTAAAAGTGCTTCACCCAGATGGTTCACATATAGTTGTTTTAACACAAGGCGTATGGCATGTCAAGGGAATTATACAGCTAATGGAAATAGAACATCCCATCTCACCTCAAAGGAAAAGGATATGGGTTCCGATATATCTAGTTGTTGCATATTTGCAGGTGTAATGGGTAGTGTACTTCAGTAATCTTGCATACCCTTTAGCTAAACTGGTATTGTAGTCTGTTTGGTTAGTTGTATTGTCCTTGTCCAGTTCATCAATCTCTTAGAACTTAGAAATATGTTAGAACCTACAAATTATGGTCTTTTGGCCGATCTCTCCCCTAAAGCTTCAAATAGCTGCTAACCCAAACTACATGAAATGTCACCATCCACTTAGCAAACAGGGTTGAATTGCCTGTTTGTTTAGTTAGAGAGGAAAAAATGGTTGTACTCCTAACCTAAATTGAGTGAAATGACTCTGCCATTGAAGTGAAAGTTAGTCTTGAGAGATCAAAATGTTTGTCCTGAAACAAAGCAAGTTAAAACAAGAATCAATCTGGCCATATGAATCGATTTAAGATTAGGATAAACAACTAAACAATGAAATATGGTTCTCTATATAGTATATATCATGGAAAACTTGCACAAAAAACACAAAACTTATAAGCTACGCATAATCAAAACTGCTATTGATCCTTTCATTCAGCTTATGCTCGGATCCCAAACATGCAACCTGCAAACCCCTTTCCCAAAAAAACACAATCACCATCGAAGCACAAATTGTACAGATAGTGTAATGCTAAAACATCAACCCAAGGTTGTTGAAACGTAGTCACCTTTCCTGTACAAAGTTCACATAACAAAATAGTGCCAAAAATCATGTTCTGTATACCCGACGGACTTTGAAAGAGTACTCAAAATAGGATTACAGAAACATGGAGTGGAACACAATAATGCTGACAGATGCAAGCATTCTCATTTGTATGTTTCACATATCTTAAGTTTACAATGCAAAGCTATGTTATTATTTTCTTTTACATGTTAAGAAGACCATTCCTTCTCGTGCTTTTTGAGAATCTCTATTTACATGTGAGCTAGAATAGGTATAATATCTATTTGTAATAAAGTGATAATTAGATTTTTGTATGTTATAATCATATAACCCCTTTAAGGGAACAGGTTACAAATTTTCTAATAGATTCTGGGAACTGGTGATCAGTTTAAACATAGGCCCAAAGGCTTATCACCCTAAGCTAGAAAAAATGAGCTATTCCTAAAAGTAAGTGGCAGAAAACGGCCAAATTGATTGAACTGGAGTAACTACTAGAAGCTGAGTCCTGTTGACCTACTACTGTGGTCTTTAGTTGGACATGGCTAAAACTATCTCATCTTATCTTATCTATCCGTTGCTCTTACCTAAGTCTTTAATCCTATGGAGTGTTGCCAACTTCTAGTTATTATCTACCTTAATTTCTTTTCATATATTAAAAATTTGACTCACTATTTGATGCATTTGAATATGTGTTCATCTTTAATTTATACCTAATTCGTTTGTATTTTTAGTTTTAATTTCTTTGATGTGCACAAGGTCCTGTCCCCTCAATGCTAAAAGATGGGATGTTATGATGTACATTCACAATACCATTGGCTGCTTTTGGCTACTAGTGAACACGAATATAATCTTTCTTTCTTTCTGAAATAGCCTTTCCGACTACTGGGTCTATTGATTGAGTGGCTTTGATTGTTGGTCAGTAGTTCCTTGATAGCTTACATATATTTTAAGCAGCTCTATACCTTAGTGGGATGGATAGACAAGGGCTATCCTTCAACAATATAGAATTTGTATTATTTTTTTTTGGCTTCTGATTGCTAGTCACTAGTTCCTTGGTAGCTTACTTATGTTTTAAGCAACTCTAGACCTTAGTGGGATGGCTAGTCAAGTGCTGTAGTATTTTTATTTATTATTTATGATGTAAACTCAGAATGTTTCACATTCGCAGGATGGTCACAATCCATATAAACTACTCAAATAGTCTTGATGGGGAATATCTATATAGAAAGATTTCATTAGTTGATATGGCTTGAAGTGATCGTTTGACTCGGGAGGAAGCAAGTGGTGAACGACTCATAGAGTTGCTACATGTTAACAAATCACTTTCAGCATAAGTATCTCCAGATTTCTTGATACTTCAAATTTATCTTCTTCTTTTTTATAATTTACTCTTGTCACAGATGTCCGAGAGAAGATGTAGATGTACATTGATTTGATACAAGATACAAATTCCATGTTTATCATGAATTCTTGATGTCATGTTTAATCTACACTTTTGTCTCGTCTTTTACAGTCACATTAAAATGATATTTATTTGTATAATCAAGGAATGACCAAAGAGTAGGATTCTAAGATTCATAGTCTTTCTTATTTATTCGTATCTTAATTAGAACGCCATAGAATATCATGCTAAATATCTGTAATATCCCAACTTTTTGACTAACTATGTTATGATGTCATGTCGGGTTATGGCCCCAGTATATGTGATTTATTATGTTTGACATAGCATTAGTATGTTTGATTTATTTCCTTAATGAGTTGATGTATTGGGCATGGACCCTGATTTGTTTCATTGTTGAATATATGCGGGGAAATAAAGCCGAATGAATAAACTATGTTGTATTTCGAGAAGTGATTACAAAATTATGATATACTGAGATTACCTCTTTTGTTACATTATACTGTGTAGAGCATGATTTACATGGTTGATTAGTTAATGTGTTGATTGAGCATGGACTCAGGAACACACAAAAGACCTATAAATTGGGCCTAAGCCCCGATGTATTTAGAGAATTATATTTCGTACTGGGCCTAAGCCCCGATGTACATTGAGTGTTGGGCATGATCCCTGGAGCACTCCAATCTTGAAAGAAATGATCACTGGATCCGAGGACATTTAATTATCCTAGATGTGCCTCACAACCACATTCTAGCTCTAGTGTTGAGCAAAGGCTCTGGAATTGCACTAGCGTAACGCCCATGTGCCTCACAACCACATTCTAGCTCTAGTGGTGAGTGTTGAGTTGAAAGGCTCTGAAGAGCACTCAAGGTTACTACTTCTCAAGTGTTGAATCAAATAGGACTCTGAATAGTAATTGCATGTCTTATCACAACTATTTTGAATTGATTAAATAAATCTTATTATCATCATCTACTGTGGGAACTACCATGTTAAAACGAGGGAATCTGACATGCAAAGGGAGAGACTAGAGGTGCCTTTACCAGCTTACCGAAACCGTCCAAAGAAGTGGACCCTTTTCTTAAAAAGAACTAAAAGAAGCATCTTGTGAAACAAAATACCTAAGACCACGAGTAGTATTATTATTTAGGAGCTTCAATAATAAATATATCTTGGTTAAATATTATATATATATATTCTTTTATAAATGTTTACACTTTATAGATATATATTTATGCATAAGTGGGCTGGCACTTACTAAATATAAATTATTAATATTTAGATGGTATTATAAATTGTATATTATTATTATTATGAAAATATCTAAAAGATTAAAAACACTTTAATCAAATAGGTTGAGAAGTCCTAGTTCCCAAGATAACTAGCAGTTAAATAAACAAATATTGTTTTTATAAATTAAATTATTTTAAAGAAACCAGTAATTTTCCAACAAACATAATTCAAGATTTGTCCTACTTAAGGAGGACAGACCTCAAAGTTTGGGGGATCTTTTTATTTTGGTATTATTATTATGCCAAAAAGAACTCTCTGCTGAAGGAAGTGAATTCTACCCATAGATTTGGAGATCTGAACCAGCTACACACGTAGGGCCTCTACTTCTCAGTTTGCATTTCAGAACCAACTCGGGGGGATTCATATTGAACCAGGAAAGGTTGTAGAATCGTGGTTGGGAGGAACGTGGTAGTCCCAAAGTCATCCAATCCAAGATAAATTCTTAGGTCAGCTAAGATATTATGAGGTTTTCATTAATTAGTGGTTGAGTATGCAGGTCATTATCAATAGGACATTAATAGCTGGAACAAGCTACAGGGATCAACAGATATGAGAGCTGTATAAAACCCTCTTATAATTTATACATTGTTTGTTTATGAATGAAACTTTAAATTAGTAATGTTCTCAATTTATGTTTTAAAACAAGTTCTCCCAGAGTCAAATAACATTCCTAGCAAGACTAGCCATCTAGTCTTTGCTAGTCATTGTATTGCTTATTAGAATATCAGAATCGTTGATCTAATTCAACCAAAATCTTTTGTGTTTATTTTCTCTCATCTTAAACCTTAGCTGTAAACTTCATCAAGACATTTTAGATACTGAGATCCATTTTTTCTTTAAACAGAAAAATATTTATTCCAGACATTTCGAATACCTAACAATACCAAATCTGAAGTAAGAAAAACATAGCATCATTCTTTGTATGAATTCTTTTCTATCTACTTCGTTTCTTGAAAAGCCACACGATTTTACACACACTACATTTGTTTTAAAAACGATGACAATAGGAAGGACAGGAATCATCATTTTCTTGTATACATTCCTCTTTTCAAAATACAAAACACACATAATATTCTGCCATTGCTACCACCATCAATCTAGTCTTCAAAGACCATAGAGTTGTAAAATTTCACATATTGATACCCTACTCAAACTCGATCTAACCCTAAAAACTTTACATTATAATTTGATTGTGTTTAGAAATGCCAGAAAGTCACAAACGTAGATGCATAAACGAAAATAGAGATCAAAGGTCAAACCCCACGACTATCTCACGCCCCAAAACTGGTAGGAATTTCCCTACAGGGGTCGTGGTCATCAACAACAAAGAAGCAAAATGATGAGTACAACTTGGAAACCCTCCTCATGTCAGCAACCATTATATCCATGCCATTAGTAAGATCAGCGAGGTATGCTAACCCCAGTACAAAGACAGAGGCGTAGAAAATCCTCATTTATATCCTATATTCCTTTACAGGCAATACATTATTTACACCGCAACATCCTAACAAATTTTCAATACAGTAACAAATGCAAATTAAATTAACACACAAATCAAAACTATATTTCCCAAACTGAAGGCGCTAAGACATGTTATCATTGAATGATTACTATACAAATAGATTGCCAAAATACGCAAGAACCCCATATTAGTAGCATCAGTAAGTTTTGGCTTAAAGCCTTATATTCAAACAAAGAAATTTGAAATGTCCCATTGGGACCATTGCAACTCTACAGGAGTCATACTTAAACAAAATAACATTTCCATTTTTACAAGATTTCGCAGAATCGAATGGCCAGTAAGACCTAGTTACTAAAACAAGTTCTTTTACTCTTCCACTATTAAAATTACAGTGAGAACCCCATCCTTTATGGGCTAGCTAGTAGACAAATAACGACTTCCAAAGGTGATTTAGTAAGCCCAAGGCTTATGAAAGCCTCCATGCTAGACCAGGCTAAACGCATACATACAAACACCAGAGGTGCGAGAGGCAGGGCCCAAGTGGGTAAGTCATACTTACCATTACCCTAGCCACGACACCATGAACCATCGTAGCTCCCTGACCAAAGCTTTATCACCTCTCATTTTCAACAAGTTTAATAGTTAGTCAAATATCGATACAGAAAGATGAAAGTGTCAAAGGCAAATAGGAACCATTCGTTCCTTGCCTGTAAGAAGTAGGAACACCTTACGCCATAGTCCACTCCAATACCTACCAAGGGTACTGACCATGAGCAGGGCTTGGGTCAGTATACAATGCAACCACCATAAAATGAAGTGCAGAGCCAGAGATGGAGAAAGTCGACTACCAGGAACACTGATAGCAAACCCCAACTCATTATCCAAACCCTCGTGGGATAGGCTGTCACCCATGCTCATTAAAAGTGCATTTAAGAATATACTAGTCTCTTTGTAGTGGAGGTCCTATTTTAATTTCAAATTCTATAGTGAATTCGTGGGTGTAACCACACTTGCTTTTAAATTCCAACATGCTCGATTTTTGTACAAAGTCTATAGTGAGACTACGACCCACCCCACATTTCATTCAAATTACTTTAAACTTCTAGTTGTACACCTTACATTGGGGAGACCTTTATGTATGAACCCCATGGTAATGGGATCCTCACTTTATTTAAAATTATCATTATCCTGGTGAGATAGGACCAGTAGTAAAATGTGAACCCACTATCTAGAGATAGCACTCTCAGATAGAATAGACCTGCAAACATAAAAGTACGAAATAGCATTAGCGTTTTGATAAGTAAGTCCAACCACCACAACATTCACCCATACCTCTCGGCAACCTTGCCGAGGTATGTAGTTACCTCTCCTGGAGTAGGATAGTACCACCATATGAATAACATACCGACGTCACAGAATTTTATCACCTGAAGGTGACATTAGACATCAAAATTTAGACCATATATTTCTTAAAACAATAATGAGTGTTATTTACAACCAATAGTTATAATTGCAATGAAAACATGACCTCATAGTATTTTTTTTCCAACACTGCTTCCACAACTCAAAAACAATACATAACAGAGACCATGTAACACAAAGGAGATTGGCTTACATTGATTCGTACAAGTAGGAATGTTTTGACAAAATTAAATCTAAAGTATGCATTTTGTTATTATAAACTAATGTTTATTGCAGACAACAAAAATTTTAAATTTTTTCTATTTTTGGGACATTACAAGTGGTATCAGAGCGAGTTACAAACACTAAGTGACCTATTGGGCTCACTACCAAACACAGCAGCAGATACAAGAAAGTGTTTAAATTATTGTATTATGTTTTTACAAGAAGAATTAACTAACACATTGTTTTCTGGCAACAAATACTTATATAAATAACAGGTACAAGAAGCAACAGGAAAATGAATGCAGAACAAGGCAGCAGTGTATGAGGAAATCTAAATTCCCCACCACGAGAGCAAGAAATTGTGGTGGAGCTCAACTCAAATTTGGAGAAATCCATGCAGTAGATACAAGCAGAATTCCAGAGTTTCGGGGATGAGAATATGCAAGAAAGAAGGGAACAACAGGCTATAAATGAATCCTTACTCCAAATCCTAACAGGGGAAAAACCCCCTGAACATCCTACTCTCTTTGTCAAATCCTTCACACCAAGAAAGCAACTAGTTACAAAATAGAAGATCAAGTAGAACATAAATCAAAACCATTGGAAGAGGACTGTAAGAGGTCTTCCAATGACAACGGTTCTCCACCTCCTTGCAAGAAAAGGAGGAAGAGTGATGATAGCTTACAAAGGGAGTTCTGAAAGATAAGAGCCGCAACTTATGATGGGGAAGTTAACTCAAGAGAAAAGGATGAAGAAAGGTTGTTAGGGATGAACAAATACTTTAAGGTTCATAATTACTCCAGTGAGATGCAAGCTCGACTAGCCATATACAACTTAAATGGGAAAGTTGCCAGATGGTGGTGGGACTTAAAACACACTAAGGGACAAGAGCTGCAGGACATAAGCTGGGACACTTTTAGCAGAATATTTCAGGACAAATATATGTCTGAAAGATTCTTCGACAAGAAGATAAAAGAATTTCATGAGCTGAAAATGGGTTCCCTAACTATGGAAGCTTTCATAAATCGGTTCTTAGACTTGCTGCACTATGTGCCTTATATTAAGGACGAGAAAGTGAAAATCCATCAATTCTTGGGTGGGCTACCACCAAACTTTAGAGAGAAGATAGAATTCGACATGCCCAAAACCCTTGACATAACCCTACATAAGGCCAGGCTATGCTATGAGCACATGTAGCCAAGGAACGACAACATCAACAGAAATAGAGACAGATTTAGGACTTTCTCAGACAATCGTAGACTGGGTTTTAGACCCCCACCATTTCAGAAACATAACAACAGTTTACCACCCAGCAGAGGTTTCAGCCGACCCCAAGCTCAACCAAATGCACCCCCACCACTAGCCAACCAGCCATCCTTCAACAAAGGGGCAAAGACAGTCCCACCAACTGTCTCTTGTTGGAAATGCCAGGGACCACATTACTACAAAGATTGCCCCAACAAAACATATGGGACTTTACACAACAGCCAAACGGAACCTACCGTGGGGGACCTGGAAAAAACACCGAGGATTTATACCGCCATGGATGGACGACAGGTAGATCATCAAGCTACCATGGTAGAAATTGAGGGTAAGATATCTAACAATATCATTTCAGTTTTAATAGACCCTGGTGCTTGCTGGAGCTACATCTCTCGTAGAATAGTAGAGTGTTGCAAATTAAACCGAGAAAGTCACAAAGCACCATGGCTGGTACAATTAGCCACAAGTACCAAACGGAAGGTCTCCAAACTAGTTAAGAGTTGCGAGGTAGATTTGAACATCTTACCGCTAGGATCTTGTGACGTAATAATAGGCATGGATTGGTTGGAAGGACATCATGCCTTGTTGGATTGCTTAAATAAGTCAATCCTATGCACAAATAGTCAAGGAAACCAAATAACCTTCTAGGGTATACCTAAGGAAGTATCAGTATGATAGATATCGGAATTACAAGCAAAGAAATGCTTAAGAAAGGGTTGTAAACTATTTGCAATCCACCTTCAATCAGTAGAAGCCGATAGGGAACAAAGGATCGAGGATTTCCCGATACTAGTAGAATTCAGAGACGTGTTTCTCGAGGAGATAACCAGGTTACCACCCAAGCGGGACTTAGACTTTTCCATAGAACTAACCCCCGGATCCGTACCGTCTCTAGGAATCCATACCGTATGAGTACACCCGAACTAGTAGAGCTCAAGATACAGTTACAAGAACTAATAGACAAGGGCTACATTCGACCGAGTGTGTCTCCCTAGGGAGCACCAATCCTCTTTGTTAAAAAGAAGGACAGCACGATCTGTATGTGCATCGATTACCTCCAACTCAACAAGTTAACCATCAAGAACCATTATCCACTCCCTAGGATCGATGACTTGTTTGACCAAGTCGGAGGAGCAAATATCTTCTTGAAGATCGACCTGCGATCCGGATATCACCAAGTGAGAATCTGTGACGAGGACATTAGTAAGATTGTGTTTTGCACCCAATACGACCACTACGAATTTGTAGTAATGCCTTTTGGTCTGACGAATTCACCCGTAAACTTCATGTGCATGATGAACAATGTTTTCAGCAAGTACCTCAACAAGTTTGTTTTAGTCTTCATAGACGATATCCTGATCTATTCCAAGAACAAGGAAGAACATGAGGAACACCTCCAAATAGTCCTATGGATATTACGAGAATGTCAGCTGTACGCAAAATTTAGCAAGTGTGATTTCTATAGACCTCAGATACAGTACTTAGGGCACATCATTTTTGAGAAGGGAATAGCAGTTGATCCCGAAAAGATCAAAGCTATCAAGGAATGGCCCACACCTACGTGTGTTTTTTACATACAATCATTCCTAGGTTTAGCCCGTTATTATTGAAAGTTCATTGAGAACTTCTCTCGGATCGCTTTCCCCATGACCACATTACAGAAGAAAACCAGTAAGTTCATCTGGACAGATAAGTGCGAAGAAAGTTTTCAGAAGTTAGAACAACTTCTGATTAGCACACCAATACTACAAATTGCCGATCCCAATGGGGACTTTGTAGTTTGCACCAATGAAAGCAAGGAAGGACTCGGTGGAGTCCTTATGCAAGATGACTTTGCCATCTGCTACGAGTCAAGAAAGCTAAAAGAACATGAGAAAAACTATCCTACTAATGACCTCGAATTGGCCGCCATCATCCACACTCTAAAGATGTGGAGACATTACCTCATGGGTAAGAAATTCCTATTAAAGATGGAAAACATAAGTCTAAAGTATCTATTCGATCAACCAGACCTGAACGCTAGATAGGCTAGGTGGTTAGCCTTTCTTAGTGAGTATCACTTTGAACTAAAACACATCAAGGGGAAAGAAAACAAGATCGCCGATGCCTTAAGTCGACGAGCTCATATGTTATATGAGGTAACCGAAAGTCGGATCGACTCTAACTTACATGACAGAATTAGAACGGCATGCCAAAATGATAGGTTCTATGTCGAGATCCTTAAAAAGATTCAGGAAGATATGCTTTTTCAGCAACAAAAAGAGTACAAGATAGATGAATCAAGATTGTTATGGTCAAAGGAGAGGCTTTACGTTCCTGGGGGGGGACATTAGACCTAACATACTCACCAAATTCCATCAGAGTCCCTATTCAGGACACCCCAGATATCAAAAGATGATTTCAGCCATAAAGAAACACTACTTTTGGCCTAAACTGAAAGCTAACATAGCATTGTTCATTGCGAAATGTCAGGAATGCAAGTTGGTCAAAGCAGAACACCAACATCCCTCCGATCTACTTCAACCGTTACCCATTCTAGAATGGAAGTGGGAGGTAATAAGTATGGATTTCATTACGGGTCTACCCAAGAGTAAGAAACAAAATGACTCCATCTTCGTAGTAGTAGACAAGCTGTCTAAAGCTGCACATTTTATACCAGTAAAATCTACCTACAAGGCAGTTCACATTGCAGAAATCTCCCTAAAGGAGATTTTCTGGTTACAGGGGATACCCAAAGCAATTATCTCAGATCAAGACACAAGGTTCACTAGTAACTTTTGGAGAGCACTATTCTCTGGATTAGAAACAAAACTACAGTTTAGTACCACATACCACCCCCAAACCGACGGACAGACAGAATGAGTCAACCAAATCTTGGAGGATATGTTGAGAATGTATGTCATGAACAATCCCACTAAGTGGGAAGACTACTTACACCTCACGGAGTTTGCATACAACAATGGTTATCAAACCTCGGCCAAAATGAGTCCTTTCGAGGTACTCTACAGTCGAAAGTGTCAGACCCCCGTCACCTGGGATAGCCCAGTGGACAGGCTTATGCTAGGGCCAAACTTACTAAAAGACTCGGAACAATTAGTCTCCAAGGTACAACTGAATTTAAAAGAAGCACAAGACCACCAAAAAGAGTTACACAAACAAGAAAAGAAAGGACAAGGACTACCAAATTGGTGAACATGTCTTCCTAAGAATAAAAGCGAAACAAAGCTCGTTAAGTTTGGGACATTGCGGTAAACTAGCCCCAAGGTTTTGTGAACCTTTTGAATACTGGTCAAGAAGGGTCCAGTAGCATATGAGTTAGCCATACCAGCACATATAAAAGTTCATAATTTTTTTCATGCTTCTTTATTAAAGAAATATGTATACGATACTAAACATGTCATTGATTGGTCCTTATTACAAGTGGATCCTGAAGGGGAGTTCACGCCAGAACCACTCCACATTCTGGACAAGAGAGAGGTCCAACTTAGGAGGACGACCATTACTTAGCTGAAAGTGCAATGGAGGCACTTCGGACTAGATGAGGCCACTTGGGAGAATGAGGCTACCATGAGAGAGACATGCCCCGCCTTGTTTCATGATCTCATTTCTAGTCCCTAGGAAACACCGGGACGATGTTGTTCTAAGCAAGGAAGGATGTAATATCCCAACTTTTTGACTAACTATGTTATGATGTCATGTCGGGTTACAACCCCAGTATATGTGATTTATTATGTTTGACATAGCATTATTATGTTTGATTTATTTCCTTTATGAGTTGATGTATTAGGAATGGACCCTGATTTGTTTCATTGTTGAATATATGCAGGGCATGAAAGATGAATGAATAAACTATGTTGTATTTTGAGAAGTGATTACAAAATTATGATATACTGAGATTACCTCTTTTGTTACATTATACTGTGCAGAGCATGATTTACATGGTTGATTAGTTAGTGTGTTGAGCATGGACTCAGGAACACACAAAAGACCTATATACTGGGCCTAAGCCCCGATGTATTTAGAGAATTCTATTTCGTACTGGGCCTAAGCCCCGATGTACGTTGAGTGTTGGGCATGAGCCCTCGAGCACTACAAGCTTGAAACAAATGATTACAGGATAAGAGGACATTTAATTATCCTAAATGTGCCTCACAACCACATTCTAGCTCTAGTGTTGAGTAGAGGCTCTGGACTTGCACTAGCGTAACGCCCATGTGAGAGTGTTGAGTTGAAAGGCTCTGAAGAGCACTCAGGGTTACTACTTCTCAAGTGTTGAGTCAAAGAGGACTCTGAATCGAACTTGGATGTCTTATCACAACTATTTCGACTTGATTAAATAAATCTTATTATCATCATCTACTGCGGGAACTACCATGTTAAAACGAGGGAATCTGACATGCAAAGGGAGAGACTAGAGGTGCCTTTACCAGCTTACCGAAACCATCCAAAGAAGTGGACCCTTTTCTTAAAAAGAGCTAAAAGAAGCATCTTGTGAAACAAAATACACCTAAGACCACCAGTAGTATTATTATTTAGGAGCTTCAATAATAAATATATATTGGTTAAATATTATATATATATTCTTTTATAAATGTTCACACTTTATAGATATATATTTATGCATAAGTGGGTGCCACTTACTAAATATAAATTATTAATATTTAGATGTCATTATAAATTGTATATTATTATTATTATGAAAATATCTAAAAGATTAAAAACACTTTAATCAAACAGGTTGAGAAGTCCTAGTTCCCAAGATAACTAGCAGTTAAATAAACAAATATTGTTTTTATAAATTAAATTATTTTAAAGAAACCAGTAATGTTCCAACAGTCATAATTCAAGATTTGTCCTACTTAAGGAGAACAAACCCCAAAGTTTGGGAGATCTTTTTCTTTTTGTTTTATTATTATGCCAAAAAGAACTCTGTGCTGAAGGAAGTGAATTCTACCCATAGATTTGGAGATCTAAACCAACTACACACCTAGGGCCTCTACTTCTCAGTTTGCATGTCAGAACCAGCTCGGGGGCATTCATATTGAACCAGGAACGGTTGTAGAATCACAGTTGGGAGGAACATGGTAGTCCCAAATTCATCCAATCCAAGATAAATTCTCAGGTCATCTAAGAGCTCAGGAGGTTTTCATTAATTAGTGGTTGAGTGTGCAGGTCATTATCAGCAGGAACAAGCTACAGGGATTAGTAGGACATTAACAGGTATGAGAGCTATATAAAACCCTCTTATAATTGATACATTGTTTGTTTATGAATGAAACTTTAAATTAGTAATGTTCTCAATTTCTCTTTTAAAACAAGTTTTCCTAGAGTCAAATGGCATTCCTAGCAGGACTAGCCAGCTAGTCTTTGCTAGTCATTGTATTGCTTACTAGAATATCATAATCGTTGATCTAATTCAACCAAAATATTTTGTGTTTATTTTCTCTCATCTTAAACCTTAGCTGTAAACTTCATCAAGACATTTTAGATACTGAGATCCAGTTTTTCTTTAAACAGAAAAATCTTTATTCCAGACATTTCGAATACCTAACAATAACAAATCTGAAGTAAGAAAAACATAGCATCATTCTTTGTATGAATTCTTTTCTATCTACTTCGTTTCTTGAAAAGCCACATGATTTTACACACACTACATTTGTTTTAAAAACGATGGCAATAGGAAGGATAGGAATAACCGTTTTCTTGTATACATTCCTCTTTTCCAAATACAAAACACACATAATATTTTGCCATCGCTACCACCATCGATCTATTCTTCAAAGAGCATAGAGTTGTAAAATTTCACAGATCAGTACCCTACTCAGACTCGATATAACCCTAACAACTTTACATTATAATTTGACAGTGTTTAGAAATGCCAAAAAGTCACAAATGCAGATGCATAAATGAAAATAGAGATCAAAGGTCAAACCCCACGACTATCTCACGCCCCAAAACTGGTAGGAATTTCCCTATAGGGGTCGTGGTCATCAACAACAAAGAAACAAAACGCTGAGTACAACTTGGAAACCCTCCTCATGTCAGCAACCATTACATCCACGCCATTAGTAAGATCAACGACGTATGCTAACCCCAGTACAGAGACAGAGGCGTAGAAAATCCTCATTTATATCCTATATTCCTTTACAGGCAATACATTATTTACACCGCAACATCCTAGCAAATTTTCAATACAGTAACAAATGCAAATTAAATTAACACGCAAATCACAACTATATTTCCCAAATTGAAGGTGCTAAGACCTGTTATCATTGAATGATTACTGTACAAACAGATTGCCAAAATACCCAAGAACCCCATATTAGTAGCATCAGTAAGTTTCAGCTTAAAGCCTTATATTCAAACAAAGAAATTTGGAATGTCCCATTGGGACCATTGCAACTGTACATGAGTCATACGAAGAACAAATAGCATTTCCATTTTTACAAGATTTCGCAAAATCAAATGGTCAGTAAGACCCAGTTACTAAAACAAGTTCTTTTACTCTTCCACTATTAAAATTACAGTGAGAACCCCATCCTTTCTGGGCTAGCCAGTAGACAAATAACGACTTCCAAAGGTGATTTAGTAAGTCCAAGGCTTACCAAATCCTCCATGCTAGAACAGGCTAAACGCATACATACAAACGCCAGAGGTGCGAGAACAGGGCCCAAGTGGGTAAGTTAGACTTACCATTACCCTAGCCACGGCACCATGAACCATCGTAGCTCCCTGACCAAAGCTTTATCATCTATCATTCTCAAGAAGTTTAACAGTTAGTCAAAGATCAATACAGAAAGATGAAAGTGTCAAAGGAAAATAGGAACCATTCGTTCCTTACCTGTAAGAAGTAGGAACGCCTTACGCCATAGTTTACTCCAATACCTACCAAGGGTACTGACCACGAGCAGGGCTCGGGTCAGTATACAACACATCCACCATACAACGAAGTGCAGAGCCAGATATGGAGAAAGTCAACTACCAGGAACACTGATAGCGAACCCCAACTCATTATCCAAACCCTCGTGGGACAGGCTGTCACCCATAATCATTAAAAGCGCATTTAAGAATATACCAGTCTCTTTATAGTGGAGGTTCGATTTTAATTTCAAATTCTATAGTGAATTTGTGGGTGTAACCACACTTGCTTTTAAATTCCAACAGGCTCGATTTTTGTACAAAGTCTATAGTGAGACTATGACCCACCCCATGTTTCATTCAAATTACTTTAAACTTCTAGTTGTGCACCTTACATTGGGGAGACCTTTATGTATGAACCACATGGTAACGGGATCCTCACTTTATTTAAAATTATCATTATCCTGGTGAGATAGGACCAGTATTAAAATGTGAACCCACTATTTAGAGATAGCACTCTCAGATAGAATAGACCTGCAAACACAGAAGTACGAAATAGCATTAGCGTTTTGCTAAGTAAGTCCGATCACCACAACATTCACCCATACCTCTCGGCAACCCTACCGAGGTATGTAGTTACCTCTCCTGGAGCAAGATAGTACCACCATATGAATAAGATACCGACGTCACAGAAGTCTACTACCTAAAGGTGACATTAGACATCAAAATTTAGACCATATATTTCTTAAAACAATAATGAGTGTTATTTACGACCAATAGTTATAATTGCAATGAAAACATGACCTCATAGTATTTTTTTTCCACACCGCTTCTGCAACTCAAAAAAAATACATAACAGAGACCATGTAACACATTGGAGATTGGCTTACATTGATTCGTACAAGTAGGAATGTTTTGACAAAATTAAATCTAAAGTATGCAGTTTGTTATTATAAAATAATGTTTATTGCAGACAGCGAAAATTTTAAATTTTTGCTATTTTGGGGACATTACAATATCTTATAAATAGATCTAACAAAAAACAAACAAAAAGGCCTTCACATGAAATGGTAGCAATGACTTGTGTTCACATTAATCCAAAGGAATGCATGATGATGGAATTGTCATCCATATGCGCAATTCCAATACATTAAATATTTTGAAAAGGATCTCTAGATTTTGAAGGAACCAACATTTTACATCTTTTGATAATGATAACTGTCGAGTACCAGGTTATTAAAAGTATCTCTATATTATGAAGGACTCCTGGTATGTTGGGTTAATTAGGTTCAACATTTGAATGAGTGGATAGAACACCATTGTGAAGCAAGTCAAGCAAAAATAGAAGAACATGGAACCAAACTCTATTCCATCCTTTTTCCTGCTTGTCTGAATCAATAGGTTTTGATGCAAGACCTGAAAGCAATTTGAGAATCCAAAGACACAATTGAGTAGTTACATCTATAATAACTAAATAAAAGCCTCTTGTTGTGAGGTTAAGTGACCATGTAATCAACACCTTTAAAAAAAAATACAAAATAATTGACCATGTTGCACATTCATAAAAGCACATTGGAGTAGAACGATCTTAAATAACTCTACCTACTAGTAGCCTCCTTTCTAACAAGCTCTGAGAGCCAAGTCTTTTAAAAATGCAACTTGAAATAAACTATTAGAAAGGGTATTAGGTCTTGACATTAGGAAGGTTCCATTATAGTAGGTATTATCTTATTTAGGATTAGGTAGGTTAGGTATGAGGTACTATGACGTTAGGTTCTTAGGGAACAAGGAACATGAATAAACTATTATATCATTCATAACGACTCCTAACATTTCTCTTAGACTTTATTTCTACTTGTACTATACAAATAAGACGATATTAGGATTACTTATCTTATACTTGACTCCTGGAACTAGCTTATCATTCTAACTCAAAGCACCTATCCAAACTAAAAATATAACTATATAACGATGGAATATATTACTAAGTATATAGACTCTGTCATTTACTAAACTAGAACAACACTCTACTCCTCTATCATCATTATTAAACTCCTCACAATTAGGACATGAATATACTGTTTACTTATTTTTAGTTAACTCCTAACACAAGTAATATATTACTCCATAAAGCTAGGTATCAACATAGAGCTCGAACTCTAACTAAATGGATCTTATACACCAAAACCCACAGAAACGGACACAAAACCATACCGAAGTACCAAACCCTTAGGCTTCATTTACATAGGATTATTTATTTTACTTTTAGCAAAAAACCTAACCTACTCTATAGATTTATATAACTACACTATATACCTACCAACAGATAAGCTGGAATATACCATAGACTCATCATTAGTTCACTCATGACACAAAGGAATCCCTTCCTATTCCTATATTGAACCTCCATTCAAAGTGGCTACCCTAAAACCTTATGATGTCTTCTTCGATAGTCGGACATCACCTATTGGCTCCATTAATTTTGCCTTCTTATGGTCTTTATACTATTGCTTTTCTTAAATAAGTCTTATATTTGGTACTCACATATATTTCATAAGGCATCACGAGTTGAATTTCTTTGTAATTGTTATCATTTTATTTGCAAATAAATTTACTACATGCATATAAGATCAGTATGCTTAGATTTCACCTTATTTCTGTGTATAAAGAATCAAGATACATTATGTGTAACTAACTTGATGCATTCTTTGTATAGATTGCGGTTCAATAGCTTGCACTCAACCATTGACTTCTACTCTTCCTGGTGCACTATGTGGCTATGTATATCTAATGCAGGTGGAGCTTGAGCTTGGGGTGACATTTTATGCTTTTTTCCCATTGGTTTCAGTGCTGGATGCATAGATAGTAGCAGGAAATTTCTTGAAACAAATCCAAGTAAGGATAATGGGAGCAAATGCAGATGCCCAAGATCAGGAAAAGACAATTGTGATTCTTGATTTGGTACCACTTGGAGAAACATTGGACAATACAATTGCATTCTTGATTTTTGAGAGATTTTGGAAAAAGAAAGTTATCATTAACACATCCCTTTTTGTGACTATTGGGTAGTCTTTGTTTCTTACCCAAATCAGAAATTTCAATCACAATCAGTGTGCTTTTGATTTAAACAAACAAAGAAAGTTTCTCAATTATTCACTGCAAATCCACTCTAGATTCTAATATAGAGAATTCTTAATAACTGCAAGGTGCACGACCCATAAGGAATTCTATTTAAGGGTGCTAGCTCAATGGCAGAGCATTTTCCTTATAGGAAGGAGGTTGGTGGTTCGATTCCACCGTTCCTTATTTATATTCTGAAACTACTGAAAAGAGATAAATGACTAAAAAACTGACCAAAATTTGCATATAAACGACCACCAGTACAACGTGAGAGATAAGTGACCAAAAAAATGACCAAATTATGCATATAAATGACCACTTTTGAGTTGGCAATCATTGGTAGCAAATTAGCGGTCATTTATCATGTCACAAACAATGTGGCATTAATTGTGACAATTAATGACCAAATATATTACCAAATTAATGACCAAATGTACGACCAAATATATGACCACAAGATAAGCTATAAATGACCAAGCTAAATATGACCACATTTTTGGTCGCGTGATATATGGCCACTAATTTGCTACCAGTGGTCACCAACTCAAAAGTGGTCATTTATATGTGGATTTTGGTCATTTTTTTGGTCACTTATCTCTCATTTTGTACTAGTGCTAGCCCAGAAACCTTATGGGTTCGTGGAGAGCTACTGTCTGAACCTGCCCCCGAATTAGTACTCTTCCTTCCAATCTTTGGTACTGGAATATACAACAATCATTGAAAAACTTATTAGATGAGTTGAAAATGGGCTCCATCACCATGGAGGCATTCATAAACAGATTTTTAGACTTGTTGCACTATGTTCCATACATCAAAGATGAGAAGGTAAAAATACAACAGTTATTGGGAGGGTTGCCACTGAACTTTAGAGAAAAGATAGAGTTTGACATGCCCAAAACCCTTGACATGACCTTACATAAAGCAAGGCTGTGTTATGAACATGGATAACAAAGGAATGACAACATCAACAGAAGCAGAGATAGGTTCAGGACCTTCTCGGACAACCGCAAACCGAGTTTTAGACCTCCACCTTACCGGAAACATAACAATAGTTTTCTACCCAATAGAGGCTTCAACCGACCTCAAGCACGACCAAGTGCACCCCCACCACATGTAAATAGGCCAGCTTTCAACAAAGGGACAAAAGCTATCCCACCAACGGTTTCTTGTTGGAAATGCCAAGGGCCCCACTATTACAGAGACTACCCCAGCAAAACAGATGGAGTTTTACGCAACGTCCAAGAAAAACCTACCGTAGGAGACATGGCAAAGACCCCCAAGATTTATGACACTCTTGATGGCTGATAGGTGGATCACCAGGAAACTATGGTTGAAATTGAGGGTAAGATCTTAAACACAACCGTTTCAGTTTTAATAGACCCTGGCACATGCCAAATTTACATCTCCCTAAGATAGTAGACACTTGTAAGTTGAACCGAGAGCAGCACGAGAGACTGTGGTTGGTACAACTAGCCACTGGTACCAAACGAAAGGTCTTTGAGGTAGTTAAAACTTGTGAGATAGACTTAAACGGTTTCCCAACTAGGTTAGAATTAAACATTCTACCCCTAGGGTTGTACGATGTACTCATTGGTATGGATTGGTTAGAAGAAAACCATGTCCTACTGGACTGCTTAAACAAATCCTTACTCTGCAGGGACAACCAAGGGAATTAGAATCAGATTTAGGGTATCCCTAAGAAAGTGTCAGTATGATAGATCTCCACCTTACAAGCAGAGAAATGTATCAGAAAATGTTGCAAACTCTTTGCTGTCAATATCCAAAACATAGAAACTGATAGGGAATAGAAGATCAAAGACTTCCCAATCCTCGTAGAGTTCAAATATGTATTTCCTGAAGAAATACTGGGATTACCGCCCAAACGAGACTTAGAATTTTCCATCGAACTAACACCCAAGTCGGTACCATCTTTCAAAGCCCCGTACCGCATGTGCACACCAGAATTGGTGGAGCTCAAGCTTTAGTTACAAGAATTAATAGACAAAGGGTACATTCGACCAAGTGTGTCCCCTTGGGGCACACCGATACTCTTCTTCAAGAAGAAATATGGAATGATGCGGATGTGCATCGATTACTGCCAACTCAACAAGATGACCATTAAGAACCGCTGTCCACTCCTTAGAATTGACGACTTGTTTGACCAAGTTGGAGGGGCGAAGATCTTCTCAAAGATCGACTTACGATCCGAATACCATCAGGTGAGGATCCGTGATGAGGATATCAACAAGACCACGTTTCGAACTCATTATGGCCACTATGAGTTTGTAGTGATGCCCTTTGGGTTGACGAATGCACCGACCAACTTTATGTGTATGATGAACAACATCTTTAGCAAATACCTTGATAAGTTCGTTCTAGTCTTTATTGACGACATTTTTATCTACTCCAAGAACGAAGTAGAACATGAGGAGCATCTCCGAATTGTTTTGCGAATACTAAGGGAACACCAACTTTACGCCAAGTTTAGTAAGTGTGATTTCTACAAACCCTAGATTCAATACTTAGGACATATCATTTCCAAGAAGGGAATAGCCTTCGACCCCAAAAAGGTCAAAGCTATCGAAGAATGGCCCACACCTACATGCGTATTCGATATAAGATCATTTTTAGGTTTAGCCGGCTACTACCGAAAGTTCATTGAGAACTTTTCACGGATTGCATGTCCCATGACCGCCTTGCAGAAAAAGGCAAGCAAGTTTATCTAGATGGATAAGTGCGAAGAAAGCTTTCAAAAGTTGAAGCAACTACTGATTAGTGCACCGATTTTGCGTATTACGGATCCCAATGGGGACTTCATCGTTTGCACAGATGAAAGCAAGGCAGGACTTGGGGGAGTCCTTATGCAAGACAATTTTTCCATATGCTACGAATCGAGGAAATTAAAAGAGAATGAGAAGAACTACCCTATGCATGACCTCGAACTAGCCACCATCATCCATGCTCTAAATATGTGGTGACATTATCTCATGGGAAAGAAATTCCTATTAATGACTGATAACATGAGTTTGAAATACCTTTTCGATCAACCCGACCTAAATGCCAGGAAGGCTAGGTGGTTAGCCTTCCTTAGTGAATACCATTTTGAACTAAAGCATATAAAAGGAAAGGAAAACAAGATTGCAGATGCCTTGAGCCGTTGAGCACATATGCTTTATGAAGTCACGGTGAGTCAAACCGACTCAGACTTACACCACAAGATTCGAACGGCATGTAAGGGTGACCGTTACTACACATAAATCCTTTCAAAGATCCAGGAAGACAAATTATTCCAGCAACAAAAGGAATATAAGATAGACGAGTCAGGACTATTGTGGTCGAAAGAAAGACTCTACATCCCGGAGAGTGGAGACATTAGATCAAACATTCTCATCGAGTTTCACCAGAAACCTATTCAGGGCATCCCGGATATCAAAAGATGATATCGGCAGTAGTGAAACATTACTTTTGGCCTAAGTTGAAAGCTGACATTGCCATGTTCATCGTGAAATGTCAAGAGTGCCAACTAGTCAAAGTCGAACACCAACACCCCTCCGGATTACTTCAACCTTTACCCATTTCGGAATAAAAGTGGGAGGTAATAAGTATGGAATTCATTATAGGCTTACCAAAGAGTAAGAAACTGAAAAAATCCATCTTTGTAGTGGTAAACAAGCTATCTAAAGCATCTCACTTCATACAGGTAAAATCTACCTATAAGGCAGGTCACATCGCGGAAATATTCTTAAAGGAGATCTTAATTCGATTGCACGGGATACCCAAGGAAATCATTTTCGATCGAGACATGAAGTTCACTAGCAACTTCTGGAGAGCATTGTTCTCCGGTTTGGAAACCCAGTTACAATTCAGCACTACGTACCATCCGCATACCGACGGACAAACGGAACGAGTAAACCAAATTCTCTAGGACATGCTGAGAATGTATGTCATGAACAACCCCACCAAGTGGGAAGAATACTTGCACCTCGCATAGTTTGCATACAACAACGATTATCAAACCTAGGCCAAAATAAGTCCTTTCGAGGTACTCTACGGTAGGAAATGTCAGACACCCGTGACTTGGGATAGTCTAGTAGACAGACTTATGTTAGGACCCGACCTACTAAAAGAATTGGAACAACTAGTCTCCAAGGTACAAATGAACTTGAAAGAAGCACAAGACCTCCAAAAGAGTTATGTGGATAAGAAAGGAAAACACAAAGACTACCAAGTCGGTGAACATGTGTTTCTAAAAATAAAGGCAAAACGAAGCTCGTTGAGCTTAGGACGTTGCGGGAAAGTAGCCCCAAGATTTGTGGACCCTTTGAAATACTAGCCAAGAAGGGCCCAGTGGCTTATGAGTTAGCCTTACTAGTGCATGTAAAATTTCATAATGTTTTTCATGCTTCATTATTAAAGAAATATGTATATGATACTAAGGATGTTATTGATTGGTCCTTATTACAGGTGGAGCCTGAAGGGGAGTTCACGCCAGAACCACTCCACATTATGGAGAAGAGAGAGGTGCATCTTAGGAGGAGGACCATTACTCAGCTGAAAGTGCAATGGAGGCACTTTCGACCAGATGAGGCTACTTGGGAGAATGAAACCACCATGAAAGAGGCATACGCCGCCTTGTTTCATGACCTCATTCCTAGTCCCTAGAAACATCGGGACGGTGTTGTTTCTAACCAGGGAGGGATGTAATATCCCGAATTTTGGACTAACTATTTTTGTTGTTATATTGAGCCACGACCCCAAAACATATGTGTTATTTTGAGTATTGGGCATGAGCCCTAGCACCTATGATTTATTCTTTTATATATTGACATATCGAGCATAGACCCCGACTGACTTCTTTATTTGAGTGTATACTAGGCGAGAAGGCCCCAATGTTTTAATAATGTTCTTCAACTTTGATATGGGTACAAACCCTAATATACTGAGATGATCTTTTGTTACTTACTATGCAGAGCTATGATTTTACATAATTTGACTTATGAGAGTGTTGAGCGTGGACTCAAAAACACACATATAACCTATGTACTGGGCATAAGTCCTGATGTACCTAGAAGAATTTTTATGTATTGGGAGTAAGCCCTGAGGTACATTGAGTGTTGGGCCTAAGCCCTAGAGCACTCCAAGCTTGATAAACGAATACCGGATCCAAGGCAACTTAAATATTCTAGATGTGCCTCACAACCACATTCTAGCACTAGTGTTGAGCAAAGTGTAACATCCAGTATTTTCGTAAAAATTTAAAACTTTTAAAAACATCCATTGTTGTGGGGAAAATGCACCTATAGTTCCGGGGAGAAACTACCAACTTACGGTGATAAAGATATACTTACAAGAATTCAGCAAGTACAACAAATAAATGAAGAGATTAGGGTTTAGATATGTAGGCACCTCATTCAGAAGGTTGATCCTAGCTTTGCTTCCCTGACTCTTCAATGCTTATCCAGTGTCGCAATGCCCAGACCTGCAAAACAACTTGATACCTTTCTCAAATACATTTGACTACACATATAAGACTGATATTCATAATAGAAAGAGACATCAAACTATAATCAAACAGTAATCAAATCTGAGACACATTAATAGGTCATATTTGGAAAGAGAAGAATTTCTAATCTTTATTAATGAATGAAAGCAAGTACATAAAGTTATACCTTCCTTCAAGCTTGGCACTTCACGAAACCTAGATTCAAGGTCTCCTCCTTCCGTTCTCCAAGGATTCTAGCCTCTAATCAACTGTGGTAGGGTTTACCAAAACTGAAGCAAAAGAGAGAGGGATGAGGGTCTCCATTCCTCCAGCATAACTTTGTAATTGGGCTTTGTCCTCTCACATGGCCCTTCTACCCTCCTTATATAATCAGTGAGGAAGAGGAAAAGAAGTTATAACCACTCAAGAGGTTTCCCAACCAACTTAACTTACTCGAATTTCGAGATTTTGACCAAAACAAGGGTGTATGCTACTCTATAGTAGACAAAGTCGCGTACACATGTAATTGAGTGCTACTTTAATGAAGCAAAGTCGCATACACACGCTACTATTTCAAAAGTGGAGTCGCGCTCATGTTAAAAAATGGCCATTCTGCTCATTTTCAGGAGATGGTTTGGTCTGGAAAAATGTTCCTAAGGGTCATATACATCAAATGGGTCAAGAATGAGGTAATTTAAACCATTTTTAGTGTCCCAAATGACTCCTCCATCCACAAATGTCCTGTTGTGTGACTGAAACTTGATCTCAAGAAGTGTCGTCATGCGACCAAGGGAAGCAAGTGTCATCATGGATGGAGAGGTGTCATTTCAAGCTATAACAGATGCCCCCTAATGTATGAGGTCAGAGGGAGTGCGTGAAACGATGGCAAAAATACATTATAAATAACAAAGAGTTGAATCATGGAGGAACAGAGAAACCAAGAATCATAGGCTCAAATGAAGTACCTGAAAGCAAAGGCAATGTCAGACAAACTTATCCTTGGGGTTACTGTCCATGTTCAAATGGTGGAACATGACCTCCAAAAGGATACAATAATGATCCAAATACTGATGCATATATCATGGCCACTAAAATACAAGCGTGGATCCATGAGTAACATAAGTGTAAACATAGCCACATAAATACAAGGTGGATCTATGTCAAAACTGGAGAACATAGCCATAGAGAACAAGCTGGATCTATGTCTCATCAAGAGCCAAAAAAGAGTGTGGCTCAGTCTTGCGCAACTTGGGTGATAACATAAATGAGGTGATGCTATTGAGGATCCCAAGGTCTTCATCCAAAAACAACCCAAGGTACAAACCTATCCATGCGAATAAATGAGTTGTTGTCGAACATGGGAGGTATCATTTGATTAGCGGTCATTGATGTATACCGTTAACAAACGCAAGGGTGTCCACCAATAATGAAAATGGAACCCAAGGTACCTAGTACATTAAAGCAAGTGCGAATAGATGGTCTTGCCGTCGAACACTCGAAGAATCCATCGGATAGGAGACATTGATGTATTCCCATCTATCCAATAGCAAGGGAAACTACCACTAATGACTGCAATCCCCAAGGTACTAACCGAAACTCTAAACTTCATTCCCAGAGTACAATGAGTTGAAGTCGATGGGAAGAAGTCCGTTGGAAGGAAGGCCTTAATGCATCCTCCATCATCCAACATGAGGGATGCTCAATAGGTATGAGATGAATTGGAGTAGGACTAAACACATGATGAAACATACTGACACCAAGGAATGGCCGGCACATGAGATCAAGGCAACTACAGAATGGCCGACACAGGTTATATCCTTGAACAGTGAACACAACACAAGAGTGACTTAGGCAGCTTTGAACACAAAGGGACCACGATGCAAGTCTGCAATGTAGGAGACATTAACAGATTTTCCATATGATTGGAAAACTAACCAAACGGAGGAGTAAGAAATCTACGATTTGGTTTACCCTAAGGCCAAATACTAGAACCCAACTTGTTTGATAGACTCAAAACAACTGCTTTGTTCAAGGAGATAGTTGACTTGCTGCCATCATATTGAAAGATATTTTAACATTCTTCCCTTCCCTTTCCTTTTTCATTTTTTAACGAGCTTGACAAAGAACTAAAGCATGCTCGACGGTATTTTCATATTTAAGGAGTCTTAAAAACCTAGAAGAAAACTCCATACACCTATCCGTGGATTTTATATCGAGCCTGGATTGGTCTGTGCTCGGCAGTGTTTTCTTGCTTATAGAGTTGAAAAACTTAAACAGTCCTCTATACACCTATCCATGGATTTTATATCGAGCTCGGATTGGTATGTGCTCGGTTGGTGTTTTCACATTTCAAGAGTCTGAAAACCCTAAAGACGACTCCAAAGGTCCTTTTTATTAAAGTTAGTCTCCTTCCCCGAAAAAGTGTAAAATAATGGAAAAACAACTCTTCTAGTGCATACCAGAGTATACCTAGAGTATACCTTTTCCATAAATTATCCACCAAGGCCCGGAAAAGGAGTAATTCTATACCTAAGTGGATGTCGATTCAGTTATTTTAACAAGCCCGAAAAGACAACTATGCTCGGCAAACTTTTCCTATTTAAGGTGTCTGAAAAGGGCTTAAAAGAACTCCATAAGGATCTTTTCCGTAAAGGTTTAACGAGTCTGGAAAAGTAAACTCATGACCTCCTTACTATTTTTAATGAGCTCAAAGGAGATACAAAAAATGCTCACAACTTCCTTGCTGTTTTTAATGAGCTCGAAGTGAAGATGAAAGAAATGCTCATAGCCTCCTTACTGTTTTTAACGAGCTCGAAGGAAAGGTTGAAGACTGCTCATAACCTACTTACTGTTTTTAACAAGCTCGAAGTGAAGGCAGAAGAATGCTCGTAACCTACTTACTATTTTTAATGAGCTCGAAGTAAAAGAAGAATGCTCGAAACCTACTTACTGTTTTTAACGAGCTCGAAGTAAAAGAAGAATGCTCGAAACCTATTTACTATTTTTAATGAGCTCGAAGTAAAAGAAGAATGCTCGAAGTAAAAGAATAATGCTCGAAACCTACCTACTGTTTTTAACAAGCTCGAAGTAAAAGAAGAATGCTTGAAATGGCAAGAGATGAGTGTCAGGGACATGCAAAACTAGCTCCAAGTGCATGGAACAAAGCTATGCCTAATGCAAGGAACATGAGCAAGATAAGGACACTCAGGGTGTGTCTCCTCCAGGTAAAAGGTGTCAAATTGCAAAGGCAAAATGATACAGGTCTTAGCGGAAATGAGATTAGAGATGGAGGCTTATACAATGAGCTAAAAGCGTGGAAGCCAGCTTCAGGCTCATTAGCGCAAGCTGGATCATAACAGATGTATATGCAATTTGAACACAAATATGGGAGCCTTATCAGGGATGGCTAGAAATATATGAGGAAGAAAGATATGAGGCTTCTTCTCAAAGTCATAGTAAATCTAAAAAGGCTCCCGAGCCTATGAAAAAAACTTAGCATGGGCACCAAAATGGCATAAGGGTGCTGACTAGGGTGACCCATGTTAGGTAGGCTCTGCTCTCAGACTGGTGCACAATGCATAAAGAGATGGCTAACACAAAAATATCCAACAGGTTCGACCCTATGGCGAATTCGGATGGCAAAAGGTTAAAATGCAACATAACAGCGGGGAAGCCTAAACCTATATGCAAGGTTCCGAATATACCTTACATTGTTGCACAAGGTGTCGAAAAGGACCAGTAAGCAAGTATACCTCCAGCTAAGAAGCCTGTTTCCAAGAAACATTAGTACCAGGATCATATCTAAAACATATGTAAAGAAAGACCCGATACAAGTCACTGTGGTAGAAATACTTTCAACTTCACTATCATCAACAACAGCCATAAACAAGGAAGAGTTTTCAAATGAAGACTTTATGGTACCCAAGCCCGAGGACTTACAATCAACAAGATGAACTTTAGGATGAAGATCAAAGTTGAAGGACATGATGGAATATGCAGAAACAAATTCATCATCACGGGAGTTGAAAATTCTAGAAGCAAAATCAAACTCAGCAGGAACACCGATTCGTGGATCTATATGAGAGTCCAAAGACTCAACAATAGGAAGATCAGACTTTAAGGTCAAACCGGGGCTAGACATCACTGCGACTGGATCAACATCCAAATGAATGGCAGACTATACTATGGAATCTAGGAAAACTTCATCAGAAGGAAGTATATCATCCCAGATAGAACACATATCTAAACATTCAGATGGAGGTGTCACTTGGTCAAAAGCTGGGACCAAGTCCTGAGAAGGTAAGCATGAATTCAGAGACTTCTTCTCAGTAGCATTTGAACTCAAGGAACAATATGCCACAACATTCCCATGTGACATAGTAGTGCCTAATGACGAGGGATCCGGCTGGTCTACACTTGGGTAATAAGGAGGATCAATGAATGCAAGCTGGTCGATGGTGAAAATGTTTTCGTTATGAGGAAAATGCATCACACGAAAAAGCGTAGACACCACAACATGCATAGCATAAACGTAATCACGCCCAGGGATCATATCAAAGTCCATAGGGTCCTTTAAAACCATAAAATCAACTAAGATAGTTTTTCCACCCAAAGTAACAGGTGCCTGATCGAGGAATCCAAACGGTTCACTAGGTCTTTTATCGATGGTCAACGGCTAATTCACAGCTAGAATAACATTAGGGAAACCCAAATCTCTCCAAGCATAAGCGGATAAGATACTAACAGAAGCACCTTCATCAACAATGCATCGATCAACCGTATGGTTCCCAATATCAACCTTTATCTGGAAAGGTGTCGAAGAAGGAAGACGAGGCTCGGCTAGACTATTCCAATCAAAGGAAACGGTCCTCGGGATTGGTAGGGGTTCACATGGCACAGATGAAGTGCCCCCTTTTTCAGGAATATCCAAACTGGTAATGCAGAAGACTTCAGCAGTAGGTGCATCAATCTCTGAAGTACTGATGGGATCGGTCGAAGATTGCATCGATTCGATCACTTCACTCTCCAAAGGAAGAGTGGGGTCGACCAAAGATTGCATTGGTTCAACCACTTTATCAACCAAAGGTTGATCTGATTGCAGGGAATCTATAGAGAACTTAGGAACATAGGTTCCTTCAGACATGGACCACACTCTTCGTGCCTCTGGAATGGCAGGGCATCGGTGAGTAAGGTGATCTCCCTTACAAAGTTTACAAGGGAACTTTGGTTTCCATCCTATAGGTCGAGACTCCTTTACAATGTCAGTACTCTCAGCATGACTAGCATTGGATGACAGCTTGCCCCCAGCATGACTCACAGAGGCTAGTTGCTCAGAAGCATCAGACTTTTGAACTAAGGACCACACTTTTTGCACTTCTGGAAGTACAGGGCACAAGTAAGTAAGGTGATATCCCTCGTAAAACTTACAAGGGAACTTAAGCTTCTGTTTGTTTGGTTTGTCGACAATGCCAACTCCCTCAGCATGACTTGCAGTGGCTGATCTGGTGTCTCCAATATGACTCACACGAACTGGTGACTTGTCATTAATATGACTAGTAGTGATCAATGACGTGTCCTCAACATGACTGACAATGGTTGAAGACAAACTTTCAGTATGATTTTCAGTGACTAAAAGTTTTCTCCCAGCATGACCTCTAGAGGCTAGGTAGGTGCCCCCTGCATGACTCACAGAGGTAGGGTGCTTGCCCCCAGCATGACTCACAGAGGCTGGGTTGTTGCCCCCTTGTTTTGGCATCTTCTTCCCATTCTTCCTCCGTCTATTCCTTTTAGACTGCTCGTTACTAGTATTGCTACTTTCGCCACATGAGGTAGAAAGAGGAGGAGAAGATGTTACTGGCAAGAGAGGCATAGGGTTCTGATGGTCTTGATTTGAGGTGCTCACAAAAGAAGCATCAGGACAATGCAAGGCATTCGGAGTGGAAAACAACCAAACCGACAGCCCAATAGTGAATCCAGGAAGATTCAGAGTATCCATTAAGGGAGTACCAATGTTTCCAATGAATGGAACAACACAAGGATCCCCTGGAACAGGGGTACCTTGATTGGCACTCGCCGAAATGCTAGACATAGTTTCCTACTCAAATGAACAAGAAGTTCTCTAAGGCAAACTAAAACAAGTAGTACAAAGAGCACACCACTAAAAAAGGTCCTAGGTAAATCAAACCAGGCAAACAGATGCCTTCCGGAGAAGAGTCTGGGATGATGAGGGCCCAAAACAGATCAACGAAGGATGAAGAACAGCTACCCGGGGTCCACAATACAATGACTAAGGGTGCAAGCGCTGGAATCACCCAACCGCCCTCCCAAAGACCTGCAAGGGATTTTCTCCGACGTCTGTCCTAGGTACAACAGATATACCCTCTGATGTCACCTGTGTATGAACCTATGGTCAGATACTAAGGATACCACAACACCGAAAACACCTGGGGAAAGAGTCACCGGTCGAATCAGAAGGCGTGGGCAGGGTAACTGAGCCCGAAACTCGAAAGAGTCCCCAAACGCGATCCAATCCTGGCATATGCTTGAAACAAAAAGTAGGAGGATTATTCCCAACAGTCTGATCTCACAATGACCTACTGCATATATCCCAGGCAAGCTTTGAATGAAGTGGGTTTACCTGTGATAGTCAAACTACGATTTTTGTGTAATGTGTGACCTTGGGTGGTTTAAGGTGTTTTAAACCCAAGATCCTAACCAAGACTAGTTGGTGTAGTGTAACCTATAAAAGAAAATGTTGTTAGTACATTTTATTAGAGTTCATTTTAAAGGTTACTTGCTTACTCAAAAAGGTAGTGGGTGTGTGAGAGTGGTTATAATATAGATAGAGTACTAAAAATGAAATATTTACCACCAAACAAATATTTTCTTTTCAATGCAAGTCTTAAAATTTTGATCTAGAATGCATGTGCAAATGCAATTTTTAATCTTTCGAATGCAAAAAAAGGTAAAAATAAAGTCTAAATGTAAAAAAAAAATTAAACTAAAAACCTAAGAATGCAGCTATTCAAACCAATAAGTATGCAAAAGAAAACTTGTTCTTTTTTATGCAAAGCACTCTAAAATATTTTAAGCCACTTGCAAGGTACTCTATTCAGAAAAGGAATCAAAATTCTTTATGCTTTTCAAAGGTAGGAAACAAAACTGAAACTACCCTACTATCAAAACAAAAGCAAAGAAACTTTCAGGTTCTCTTTATGAAACAGTAAAAGCTACCAAATACGACTTTCAAATTCTTATTGATGTAAGCATGCCAACCATTGGGAAAAGAGTACAAAAACTACTTTTAGACCTAAATGAAGCAAATGACCTACGAAGAAGTATGGTTTGGTAAAGTCAGGTCTGCACATAAACAAAGCAAACAAGGTCTTGAACAACAGCCAAAACACTTGAGCTTTCACTACAAAAGAAAAACTAAAAGCATAAGGGATGATAAGAAACCAACCTAAAAGAGAAATTTCACTCAAATAGATACAAACAGGGTCAAGAAGACTCAAGAGGTTTCAAATCCAGTGGAAATGGGGCAAGCAAGTTCAATTAGACTCAAATTAGGGTACAAAACACCAAACGGGTCCACAACCCCCCAACTTGGGTCAACAAACCCCAAAACTTTCCAAACAAGCCCAAATTGATCAAAAAAGGTTCAAATCATGAATGTAGGATCAGTAGAAGGATGGGAGACCACTTACAGTGGTTTAACTCAGACCTAGGGTCATCAGGGACCCCAAAAAATGCATCCACAACCCCCAGATTTGGGTCCACAACCCAAAAACTCAAAAAAATCAAACCCAGATTTTGAGCGCTACTGTGTATGAAGGAAACTAGCACCCATAGCAGGATGGGCACTACTGTGTAGAGGAAAAGTAGCGTATGGGAACTACTGTGTGGTACAAACAGTAGCGTATAGGTGGAAAACGTTGGAAAAATTGAGTTAAAACCACCACACCTGGATCCACAAGGGTTTGCAAGGGCTGGGAAGTTCTGTAAGAGCCAAGGAGGGTCAAATAGAGCCTACTAACTGATCCTAATCAATAAAATGAACAAAGACCATCAAACAAGACTGAAGAAATGACCTTGGATACCCCTAAGCAGTTAGGCTTTCCCCAGCGTAGTCGCCATGCTGTTGTGGGGAAAATGCACCTATAGTTCAAGGGAGAAACTACCAACTTACAGTGATAAAGATAGAATTACAAGCATTCTGCAAGTACAACAAATAAATAAAGAGATTAGGGTTTAGATATGTAGGCACCTCATTCAGAAGGTTGATCCTAGTTTTGCTTCCCTCGCTCTTCAATGCTTATCCAGTGTCGCAATGCCCAAACCTGCAAAACAACTTGATACGTTTCTCAAATGCATTTGACTACACATATAAGATTGATATTCATAATAGAAAGAGACATCAAACTATAATCAAACAGTAATCAAATCTGAGACACATTAATAGGTCATATTTGGAAAGAGAAGAATGTATGATCTTTATTAATGAATGAAAGCAAGTACATAAAGTTATACCTTCCTTCAAGCTTGGCACTTCACGAAACCTAGATTCAAGGTCTCTTGCTTCCGTTCTCCAAGGATTCCAGCCTCTAATCAACTGTGCTAGGGTTTACCAAAACCGAAGCACAAGAGAGGCGGATGAGGGTCTCCATTCCTCTAGCATAACTTTGTAATTGGGCTTAGTCCTCTCACATGGCCCTTCTATACCCCTTATATAATCAGTGAGGAAGAGGAAAAGAAGTTATAACCGCTCAAGAGGTTTCCCAACCAACTTAACTTACTCGAATTTTGAGATTTTGACCAAAAAAAGGTTGTACGCTACTCTATAGTAGACAGAGTCATGTAGACATGTAATTGAGCGCTACTTTAATGAAGCAAAGTCACATACACACGCTACTATTTCAACAGTGGAGTCGCGCTCATGTTAAAAAATGGCCAAAAACAAGCTTTTCTGCTCATTTTCAGGAGATGGTTTGGTCTGGAAAAATGTTCCTAAGGGTCATATACATCAAATGGGTGAAGAATGAGGTAATTTTAAACATTTTTAGTGTCCCAAATGACTCCTCCATCCACAAATGTCCTGTTGTGTGACTGAAACTTGATCTCAAGAAGTGTCGTCATGCGACCAAGGGAAGCAAGTGTCATCACGGACGGAGAGGTGTCATTTCAAGCTATAACAGATGCCCCCTAATGTATGAAGTCAGAGGGAGTGCAGGAAATGATGGCTGAAATACATTATAAATAACAAAGAGTTGAATCATGGAGGAATGGAGAAACCAAGAATCATAGGCTCAAATGAAGTACCTGAAAGCAAAGGCAATGTCAGACAAACTTATCCTTGGGGTAACTGTCCATGTTCAAATGGTGGAACATGATCTCCAAAAGGATACAATAATGATCCAAATACTAATGCATATATCATGGCCACTAAAATACAAGCGTGGATCCATGAGTAACATAAGTGTAAACATAGCCACATAAATACAAGGTGGATCTATGTCAAAACTAGAGAACATAGCCATAGAGAACAAGCTGGATCTATGTCTCATCAAGAGCCAAAAAAGAGTGTGGCTCAGTCTTGCGCAACTTGGGCGATAACATAAATGAGGTGATGCGATCGAGGATCCCAAGGTATTCATCCAAAAACAACCCAAGTTACAAACATATCCATGCGAATAAATGAGTTGTTCTCGAACATGGGAGGTATCGTTTGATTACCGGTCATTGATGTATACCGTTAACAAATGCGAGGGTGTCCACCAATAATGAAAATGGAACCCAAGGTACCTAGTACATTCAAGCAAGTGCGAATAGATGGTCTTGCCGTCGAACACTTGAAGAATCCATCGGATAGGAGACATTGATGTATTCCCATCTATCCAATAGCGAGGGAAACTGCCACTAATGACTGCAATCCCCAAGGTATTAATCGAAACTCTAAAATTCATTCCCAGAGTACAATGAGTTGAATTCGATGGGAAGAAGTCCGTTGGAAGGGAGGCCTTAATGCATCCTCCATCATCCAACACGAGGGGCACTCAACAGGTATGAGCTGATTTGGAGTAGGACTAAACACATGATGAAACATACTGACACCAAGGAATGGCCGACACATGAGGTCAATGCAACTGCAGAATGGCCGACACAGGTTATATCCATGAATAGTGAGCACGAAACAAGAGTGACTTAGGCAGCTTTGAACACAAAGGGACCATGATGAAAGTCTGCAATGTACGAGACATTAACAGATTTTCCATATGATTGGAAAACTAACCAAACGAAGGAGTAAGAACTCTAAGATCAGGTCTACCCTAAGGCCAAATACTAGAACCCAACTTGTTTGATAGACTCAAAACAGGTGCTTTGTTCAAGGAGATAGTTGACTTGCTTCCATCATATTGAAAGATATTTTCCCTTCCCTTTCCTTTTTCATTTTTTAACGAGCTTGACAAAGAACTAAAGCATGCTCGACAATATTTTCATATTTAAGGAGTCTGAAAAACCTAGAAGAAAACTCCATACACCTATCTGTGGATTTTATATCGAGCTCGGATTGGTCTGTGCTCAACGGTGTTTTCTTGATTATAGAGTTGAAAAACTTAAACAATCCTTTATACACCTATCCGTGGATTTTATATCGAGCCCGTACTGGTATGTGCTCAGTTGGTGTTTTCACATTTCGAGAGTCTGAAAACCCTAAAGACGACTCCAAAGGTCCTTTTTCGTAAAGTTAGTCTCCTTCACCAAAAAAGTGTAAAATAATGGAAGAAGAACTCTTCTAGCGCATACCAGAGTATACCTAGAGTATACCTTTTTCCGTAAATTATCCACCAAGGCCCGGAAAAGGGGTAATTCTATACCTAAGTGGATGTCGGTTCAGTTATTTTAACGAGCCCGAAAAGACAACTATGCTCGGCAAACTTTTCCTATATAAGGAGTCTGAAAAGGGCTTAAAAGAACTCCATAAGGATCTTTTCTGTAAAGTTTTAACGAGTCCGAAAAAGTAAAATCATGACCTCCTTACTGTTTTTAACGAGCTCAAAGGACATACAGAAAATGCTCACAACTTCCTTGTTGTTTTTAATGAGCTCGAAGTGAAGATGAAAGAAATGCTCATAGCCTCCTTACTGTTTTTAACGAGCTCGAAGGAAAGGTGGAAGACTGCTCATAACCTACTTACTGTTTTTAACGAGCTCGAAGTGAAGGCAGAAGAATGCTCGTAACCTACTTACTGTTTTTAATGAGCTCAAAGTAAAAGAAGAATGCTCGAAACCTACTTACTGTTTTTAACGAGCTCGAAGTAAAAGAAGAATGCTCGAAACCTACTTACTGTTTTTAATGAGCTTGAAGTAAAAGAAGAATGCTCGAAACCTACTTACTGTTTTTAATGAGCTCGAAGTAAAAGAAGAATGCCCGAAATGGGAGGAGACAGGTTTCAGGGACATGCAAAACTAGCTCCAAGTGCATGGAACAAAGCTATGCCTAATTCAAGGAACATGAGCAAGATAAGGACACTCAGGGTGTGTCTCCTCCAGGTAAAAGGTGTCAAATCGCAAAGGAAAAATGATACAGGGCTTAGCAGAAATGAGATTAGAGATGGAGGCTTATATAACGAGCTAAAAGCGTGGAAGCCGGCTTCAGGCTCATTAGCGCAAGCAGGATCATAACAGATGCATATGCAATTTGAACACAAAGATGGGAGCCTTATGAGGGATGGCCAGAAATATATGAGGAAGAAAGATATGAGGCTTCTTCTCAAAGTCATGGTAAATCTAAAAAGGCTCCCAAGCCTATGAAAAAAACTTAGCATGGGCACCAAAATGGCATAAGGGTGCTGACTAGGGTGACCCATGTTAGGTAGGCTCTGCTCTCAGACTGGTGCACAATGCATAAAGAGATGGCTAACACACCAATATCCAACAGGTTCGACTCTATGGCGAATTCGGATGGCAAAAGGTTCAAATGCAACATAACAGCGGGGAAGCCTAAACCTATATGCAAGGTTTCGAATATACCTAACATGGTCGCACAAGGTGTCGAAAAGAACCAGTAAGCAAGTATACCTCTAGCTAAGAATCATGTCTCCAAGAAACATTAGTACCAGGATCATATCTAAAAAATATGTAAAGAAAGACCCGATACAAGTCACTGTGGTAGAAATACTTTCAACTTCACTACCATCAACAACAGGCATAAACAAGGCAGAGTTTTCAAATGAAGACTCTATGGCACCCAAGCCCGAGGACTTACAATCAACAGGATCAACTTCAGGATGAAGATCAAAGTTGAAGGACATGATGGAATATGCAGAAACAAATTCATCATCACGGGAGTTGAAAATTCTAGAAGCAGAATCAAACTCAGCAGGAACACTGATTCGTGGATCTATAGGAGAGTCCAAAGACTCAACAGTAGGAAGATAAGACTTTAAGGTCAAATCGGGGCTAGACATAACTGTGACTGGATCAACATCCAAATGAATGGCAGACTGTACTATGGAGTCTAGGAAAACTTCATCAGAAGGAAGTATATCATCCCAAATAGAACACATATCTAAACATTCAGATGGAGGTGTCACTTGGTCAAAAGCTGGGACCAAGTCTCGAGAAGGTAAGCATGAATTTAGAGACTTCTTCTCAGTAGCATTTGAACTCAAGGAACAATATGCCACAACATTCCCATGTGACATAGTAGTGTCTAATGACGAGGGATCCGACTAGTCTACAGTTGGGTAATAAGGAGGATCAACAAATGCAAGCTGGTCGATGGTGACAATGTTTTCATTATACGGGAAATGCATCACACGAAAAAATGTAGAAACCATAGCATGCATAGCATAAACGTAATCATGCCCGAGGATCATATCAAAGTCCATAGGGTCCTTTAAAATCATAAAATCAACTAAGACTGTTTTTCCACCCAAAGTAACAGGTGCCTGACAGAGGAATCCAAATGGTTCACTAGGTCTTTTATCGAAGGTCAATGGCCAATTAACAGCTGGAATAACATTAGGGAAACCCAAATCTCTCCAAGCATAAGCGGATAAGATACTAACAGAAGCACCTTCATCAACAATGCATCGATCAACCGTATGGTTCCCAATATCAACCTTTATCTGGAAAGGTGTCGAAGAAGGAAGACGAGGCTCGGCTAGACTATTCCAATCAAAGGAAACGGTCCTAGGGCTTGGTAGGGGTTCACATGGCACAGATGAAGTGCCCCCTTTTTCAGGAATATCCAAACTGGTAATGCAGAAGACTTCAGCAGTAGATGCATCAATATCTGAAGGACTGATGGGATCGGTCGAAGATTGCATCGATTCGATCACTTCACTCTCCGAAGGAAGAGTGGGGTGGACCTAAGATTGCATTGGTTCAACCACTTTATCAACCAAAGGTTGATCTGACTGTAGGGAATCTATAGGCAACTTAGGAACATAGGTTCCTTCAGACATGGACCACACTCTTCGTGCCTCTGGAATGGCAGGGCATCGGTCAGTAAGGTGATCTCCCTTACAAAGTTTACAAGGGAAATTTGGTTTCCATCCTAAAGGTCGAGACTCCTTTACAATGTCAGTACTCTCAGCATGACTAGCATTGGATGACAACTTGCCCCCAGCATGACTCACAGAGGTTGGTTGCTCAGAAGCATCAGACTTTTGAACTAAGGACCACACGTTTTGCACTTCTGGAAGTACAGGGCACAAGTAAGTAAGGTGATATCCCTCGCAAAACTTACAAGGGAACTTAAGCTTCTGTTTGTTTGCTTTGTCGACAATGTCAACTCCCTCAGCATGACTTGCAGTGGATGATCCGGTTTCTCTAGTATGACTCACAGGAACTGGTGACTTGTCATTAATATGACTAGTAGTGATGAATGACATGTCCTCAACATGACTGACAGTGGTTGAAGACAAACTTTCATTATGATTTTCAGTGACTTAAATTTTTCTCCCAGCATGACCTCCAGAGCCTAGGTAGGTGCCCCCTGCATGACTCACAGAGGTAGGGTGCTTGTCCCCAGCATGACTCACAAAGGCTGGGTTGTTGCCCCCTTGTTTTGGCATCATCTTTCCATTCTTCGTTCGTCTATCCCTTTTAGACTGCTGGTTACTAGTATTGCTACTTTCACCACATGAGGTAGAAGGAGGAGGAGAATATGTTACTGGCAAGGGAAGCACAGGGTTCTGATGCTCTTGTTTTGAGGTGCTCACAAAAGAAGCGTCAGGAGCATGCAAGGCATTCGGAGTGGAAAACAACCAAACCGACAGCCCAATAGTGAATCCAGGAAGACTCAGAGTGGCCATTAAGGGAGTACCAATGTTTCCAATGAATGGAATAGCACAAGGGTCCCCTGGAATAGGGGTACCTTGATTGGCCCTCACCGGAATGCTAGAGATAGTTTCCTACTCAAATGAACAAGAAGTTCTCTAAGGAAAAGTAAAACAAGTAACACAAAGAGCACACCACTAAAAGAGGTCCTAGGTAAATGAAACCAGGCAAACAGATGCCTTCCGAAGAAGAGTCTGGGATGATGGGGGTCGAGAACAGATCAACGAAGGATGAAGAACAATTACCCAATGTCCACAATACAATGACTAAGGGTGCAAGCGCTGGAATCACCCAACTGCCCTCCCAAAGACCTGCAAGGGATTTCCTCCCACGTATGTCCTAGGTACAACAGATATACCCTCTGTTGTCACCTGTGTATGAACCTATGGTCAGAGACTAAGGATACCACAACACCGAAAACTCCTTGGGGAACAGTCACCGGTCGAATCAGAAGGCGTGGGCAGGGTAACTGAGCCCGGAACTCGAAAGAGTCCCCAAACGCGATCCGATCCTGGCGTATGCTCGAAACAGAAAGTAGGAGGAATATTCCCAACAATCTGATCTCACAATGACCTACTGCATAGATCCCACGCAAGCTTTGAATGAAGTGGGTTTACCTGTGATAGTCAAACTACGATTTTTGTGTAATGTGTGACCTTGGGTGGTTTAAGGTGTTTTAAACCCAAGATCCTAACCAAGACTAGTTGGTGTAGTGTAACCTAGAAAAGAAAATGTTGCTAGTACATTTTATTAGAGTTCATTTTAAAGGTTACTTTCTTACTCAAAAAGGTAGTGGGTGTGTGAGAGTGGTTATAATAGAGATAGAGTACTGAAAACGAAATATTTACCACCAAACAAATCTTTTCTTTTCAATGCAAGTCTTAAAATTCTGATCTAGAATGCATGTGCAAATGCAATTTTTAATGTTTCGAATGCAAAAAAAGGTAAAAATAAAGTCTAAATGTAAAAAAAAATTAAACTCAAAACCTAAGAATGCAGCTATTCAAATCAATAAGTATGCAAAAGAAAACTTGTTCTTTTTTATGCAAAGCACTCTAAAATCGTTTAAGCCACTTGCAAGGTACTCTATTCAGAAAATGAATCAAAATTCTTTATGCTTTTCAAAGGTAGGAAACAAAACTGAAACTACCCTACTATCAAAACAAAAGCAAAGAAACTTTCAGGTTCTCTTTATGAAACAGTAAAAGCTACCAAATATGACTTTCAAATTCTTATTGATGTAAGCATGCCAACCATTGGGAAAAGAGTACAAAAACTACTTTTAGACCCAAATGAAGCAAATGACCTACGAATAAGTATGGTTTGGTAAAGTCAGGTCGTCACATAAACAATGCAAACAAGGTCTTGAACAACAGCCAAAACACTTGAGCTTTCACTACAAAAGAAAAACTAAAAGCATAAGGGATGATAAGAAACCAACCTAAAAGAGAAATTTCACTCAAATAGATACAAACAGGGTCAAGAAGACTCAAGAGGTTTCAAATCCAGTGGAAATGGGGCAAGCAAGTTCAGTCAGACTCAAATTAGGGTACAAAACACCAAACAGGTCCACAACCCCCCAACTTGGGTCAACAAACCCCAAAACTTTCCAAACAAGCCCAAATTGATCAAAAGAGGTTAAAATCATGAATGTAGGATCAGTACAAGGATGGGAGACCACTTACAGTGGTTTAACTCATACCTAGGGTCATCAGGGACCCCAAAAAATGCAGCCACGGCCCCCAGATTTGGGTCCACAACCCAAAAACTCAAAAAAATCAAACCGAGATTTTGAGTGCTACTGTGTATGAAGGAAACTAGCACCCATAGCAGGATGGGAGCTACTATGTAGAGGAAAAGTAGCGTATGGGTGCTACTGTGTGGTACAAACAGTAGCGTACAAGTGGAAAACGTTGGAAAAATGGGGTTAAAACCACCACACCTGGGTCCACAAGGGTTTGCAAGGGCTGGGAAGGGTCTGTAAGAGCCAAGGAGGGTCAAATAGAGCCTACTAACTAATCCTAATCAATAAAATGAACAAAGACCATCAAACAAGACTGAAGAAATGACCTTGGATACCCCTAAGCAGTTAGGCCTTCCCTAGCGGAGTCGCCATGTTGTTGTGGGGAAAATGCACCTATAGTTCAGGGGAGACACTACCAACTTACGGTGATAAATATAGACTTACAAGCATTCTGCAAGTACAACAAATAAATGAATAGATTAGGGTTTAGATATGTAGGCACCTCATTCAGAAGGTTGATCCTAGCTTTGCTTCCCTCGCTCTTCAATGCTTATCCAGTGTCGCAATGCCCAAACCTGCAAAACAACTTGATACCTTTCTCAAATACATTTGACTACACATATAAGACTGATATTCATAATAGAAAGAGACATCAAACTATAATCAAACAGTAATCAAATCTAAGACACATTAATAGGTCATATTTGGAAAGAGAAGAATGTCTGATCTTTATTAATGAATGAAAGCAAGTACATAAAGTTATACCTTCCTTCAAGCTTGGCACTTCACGAAACCTAGATTCAAGGTCTCCTGCTTCCGTTCTCCAAGGATTCCAGCCTCTAATCATATGTGCTAGGGTTTACCAAAACTGAAGCACAAGAGAGGGGGATGAGGGTCTCCATTCCTCCAGCATAACTTTGGAATTGGGCTTAGTCCTCTCACATGGCGCTTCTACCCTCCTTATATAATCAGTGAGTAAGAGGAAAAGAAGTTATAACCGCTCAAGAGGTTTCCCAACCAGCTTAACTTACTCAAATTTTGATATTTTGACCAAAATAGGGCTGTACGCTAATTAATTTCAACCATTTTTAGTGTCCCAAATGACTCCTCCATCCACAAATGTCATGTTGTGTGACTGGAACTTGATCTCAAGAAGTGTTGTCATGCGGCCAAGGGAAGCAAGTGTCATCACGGACGGAGAGGTGTCATTCCAAGCTATAACATCCATTAATATTAAAAACACAATGCGGAAGTAATAAATATTTATCAATCAGTATTAAATAACAAAATCGTTAATGTAGAAAACAACTTAACTTTTGTGTTGTTTTAACTAATGATAGTTTAAGATAGTGACATGTCATACTTCTATAATGATTAAGATACTAAATTATCTTTGTTGTGATGTTTCTTTTAAGACAGAGTTCTTGTGAGTGGGTACTAACGACTTGTTTTCTTAATGATGATGAAAGGGGTCCCTCGAGGTGCCCCGAGGCTTACTTAGCTATGTTAGCTAAAACATTTGTACCCATCCTTCATGCGCAAATCCACAGGTAAGAGAAAAAGCTACCAAACAGGTGATAAGGGTATTTGAAAATTCCAATGGTCGTCAATGTTTATAAAGAAATCTATGGGACTCTTTGCTGTAGGTATGGATCTCTTATCTGTTCTAAAATATGATGTTGTAAACATGAAAACAACTTGCCTCATTAGCATAGTTTTTAATCGATACTTCTCTCGGAAATTAATATGTCAACAAAATGCTTTTTGTCTAAAGCTTGTTATGATATAGGCTAGAATACAAAATTAGACATTATGATGATACTTCTACTATTTTGTTTTAATCATCAATGTACTATGCATCGATATAGAGATACCTGACTTTGTGTAGGCTTTGAATCTATACAAAAATACCATATGAAAATTTATGATGCATTTAGACCTTTAATTTAACTCTATTTGAAGTTTTGGTAATAATTTAAACTATATGAAAAGAAAACATATATATACAATCCTAACTAGAGAATACAATTTCGATTAATATGTCCAATATGAATTCTAGGCAATGCTCATACGAGAACTAAATGAGTTAATTGATGGTGCAAGCTATGAAGGTTTATGAATATATAATATATTCCAAAGTCAACCGATACAATAAAATCATACCTTTGATATTTATTTAAAACAATGGATTTTTATGTATTGCATTAATGTCGAGGTGGTTACTTGGCAGGTGTTGCCATCGTAATGAGTATTGAGTACAGAGGGGTTGTATCACGATGTCAGTCCTGGTCTTGGTATTGAAGTATCTTGACAGTGGTAATTAATGGAAGCACGAGTGTAAGCCACCGTGGAGAAAGATATGTGAAGGAGATTGTTAAACAATGATTCGAGTCTTATCTGTAACTATCCTTACCCATTGATCTGTTGATATGGTACTTCGTGGTTGTAACATTTAATAGAGCAATAAATGTGGTTGTTGTCGATACTCCAAAATGCCCGGTTGGCAATGATCTCCACTGTTTATTTATGAAATGTTGAGATTGTAATGAGAAACTCTATTTGAATACTACAACAATTTTAAATCGTGTTTCTCGACATTCATTTTGATGGGTTAAGGTTCAGAAAGGAGGTCGACAAGCCGAGGCGTTTTAGGGTTTGTTAATGTTTGTTCTCTGTATTCGAACCCATGACCTCTGTGAGTTCATGTTGTAACTGACAGTTCTGTTTTTAAGAAGCCGAGCTATGGTTTTGTAATGTCACGATGATTCACTTGTTGATCAAGGGTTTGAGTCTACCACTTCTTTCACTGTAAGAATTTGAGTGGTGTTTGTCTAGGGTCTCTATTGAACAATGGCGCTTGTTTTTGAATCTCTATAAGTAGTAATCGTTGTTGTTTCTCAGAACTAGGCATCTCATTTTCTGGGATGGACGTTGGATTTGTCCATCTTTTCCTACAGGAAGTCCTCTTGATGCAAAGGTAAGAATCCTTCTTACCCATTTCTTGGTTTTACAAACCTACATACATAATGTGGAACCTTGTTTTAATCAATGCATTGTTCTTGTGGCAGGTTAGCTTTTGTCAGAGAACCATTCTCTTGGAGATGAAGGGGGAGTTATGCGTGTTCACCAGTAAGCTTCGGTGGTTTCCTTACTTCGTTGGACATCCTGTCAGTTGAAGTCTGTGAAATATGTTTGACACAGTTATGGGTATTTGAATCTCGACACAGTTTTTGTTCAAGAACATTGTGGACAGTGATACTATGCTCTTAGCTCCACTATCGTGTTGGCTAGTAGTTTGATGCAGTGTCTATTGTAAGAGTATTAATGAATAAATGACTCATCTTAGGTATTGTAACTCTACAGAGTAAACCTTCGTCATTTGGTTGTTACAAAGGTTTAAAACTACCACGTTTACTGTATAATTTTGATATTCTCAAACATTGATGATAATATAAAAAAAACAGTGTTTATAATGACAAATGTTATGATAGTGAATTCGACTTCTGTAAATGAATAGATGGACTGTGGTTTTTCAACAAAAAAACAATGTATTAAAGTGTTAATGTTTTAGTAGTTGAATGTTGACCGATGGCTTATGGCTTGTTGTACTTAAATGCCTGCACATCATTTTTGTTGTTGGATAATCATGATTTAGAAAATAGTTGAAGTAGTTTATACTATAGAAGTTTGTTGTGAAGGTTTTGCCTTCACATTCTAGTTTTCGTTTGCAATGGACACCCGACTTGCATCCTTCAATTTGTCATGAGCCTATGCTAGGGTTTGTCCAACTGTTACGTTCGGTTATATAATTAAATGATGTATAAATACCTTGTGTAAACATGAGTGTTTAAGACCAAGAACAGGAATGCATCCTACTAAATGAAATTTATAGTAATGTAGTAGTCTCGAATTCTAGTTAGGGTTTATAATGTAAAGGGTTTTGATGCTACTGAAATAAATGATTGATACATGAATCAACATGAAAATAGTTAAGAATTACAGTACATGTAAAGATAAGAATACTATTTAAAGATCAATTCTAGCAGCTGTTAAAATCACTGGAATCACTATTAATGGGAAACATGATATATATGATTTTAATTGCATTTGTTTGTCATATCGAATAAAAATAAAACAATTATAGTTACAATGGAAATGCTCTATGACAAAATGAAATGTATTTACTTATAACCAATTTTGTATGGAATGAATTTGCAGCTGTCATATTTTTGCAAAATTCTTGTACTATGACAATTTGAAATGTTTAATACTAAAAGCATTTGCTTGCTATTTGAATATGATAGAGATTAAGAAAAGTTACAATGTATTTGTACAGGAAATACCAATGTATGTTTTTCATGAAAACAATGGAATATTCTATACTGAAATGGTTACTGTAATTACTACTATTATTTTAGCTATAGGGCAGAAAATGAAATACCACTTCAATCACTATACTTATCTATCAAATCAATTGGCAGTATGCCTATATTTTCATTTATACTTAATTTGCTTCTCTACACTAGAGTACGATGCATAAAACATCATGTGGAAAAATGTAGAGATTGGATTTTCAATTTAGAATATCATTAAACTTTGACATTCAAACTTGAAATAAAATCATAAATCAATTCTCCTTCAAAATAGAGATTACTAAATTTTCTTTTACTAAACAGAACTATTAACTGAAATAAAATAGGAAACAGCAAAACCTGGATAAATCTGTAGGGAACAAACATCCAAAAAAGACTGTTCCACCCAACCAATTCCTGAAGACAGTCAAGTACTTGCCCTAGGACCCCCGAGCCTGTTCACTGAACCACCACGAGGAAGAAACTTAGGAATTTAGGATCTCCACTTGCAGTAGCACTAACTGTGGAATCTTCAAGAACAATAGTCCAAAAGACCTGCACCAGCACCTCTAGATCTTCTTAGGAATAGTATGTAGACTTATAATTGCACTCACAACTAGCCTCCCTATTCGAATCTCTCAGTGATCACCTCATGCACATGAGGAAATATTTCTGCCGAAAATATTATGTAAGAGCTACCTGCCCAATTCGAATTTTCCTTAAGTATAATTCCTAGGCCTTTTTAGTTGTTACGTGGTCATTAAATGAGCTTCCTGCCCACTCCCACCACCTAGGGAATAATGCCACATTTTTAGGGGTAGTTGTACCATAACCAATAGCTAGTGGTGTAGTGCAATTGATGCCATCTGTCCCATACCTTCCAACAGCTTCCATTCCTCATAGTGGGTCAGTGAGCACTCATTTAACAGTCCCCTTGGGTGTTTGTCTCCTAATTAATTAATTTAAATAATAATAATCAGTAATTACATTCATCCTTGATCAAAATTGATCATAATTACAAAACTTTGTAATTAAATTTAACATAAAGTATTTTGCTAATAAAATAATAATTTCAAAAATTCGGGTAGGTGACACAGAGGCTCTAGAAGTGCATTAGCGTAATGCCCATGTGAGAGTGTTGAGTTAAAAGGATCTGAAGAGCACTCGAGGTTACTGGATCTCAAAGTGTTGAGTCAGAAAAGACTCTAAATAGCACCTTTACTTTCATCACATTTATTTAATTTGATTAAACGATTCATCTTTTATCTATCATCAAATATTGCGGGAACTACCAGGTTAAACGAGGGAATCCGACATGCAAAGAGAGAGACTAGAGGTGCCTATCCAAGCTTACCAAGACCATCCAAAGAATTGGACCTTGTCCTTAAAAGTTAAAATAAGTATCATGTGAAGATACATAATTTAATAAAATATAATTACCGGTAGTCTTCTATGACTAACATGTATAAAGGCCTCAAGGCTAATGTTATTATTAAGAGCTTTAATAATAATGTTGTCATTATTTAATTATGAAATATATTTATTATAGATGGCTTATGCATTATTTAAATATTATTAATGATGTGTTAATAGTTAAGTGAACTATTATTATTATTATAATTATTGTTATTATAATTATTATTGAGAGCTTAAATCAAAATAACTTATAGTTAAACAATTGGAAAAGTCCTAGTTCGAAAGGACTAGATATTTATTAAATAATATCTTTTAAATATTAATTATTTAATTTAAAGAAACTAATTATTTAAAGAGTCCTAATTAAAAGACTCCCCTACATAAAGAGGGAAGATCCCAAGTTTGAGGCCATCTATCTTTTCGATTATCATTCTCTTATGGTAATATGAGAGAAGTTTTCTGCTCCAAGAAACTGAAGCAGTCTTGTCTAAAATTTCCATATTTGAACCAACAGTAGCCCTAGGACCTCTATCTTTTTTGCATGTTGGAATCGAGCTTGGGGGGATCCATACAGAACCAGGAACGGTTGTAGGATCATGGTTGGGAGGAACAGGGTAGCCCCAAAGTTATCCAACTAAGAATATCATCCTAACAGGTTAGCTAAATACAAGAGGTTCTGCATTAATTAATGTTTGAGTGTGCAGGCTTCTACAGGAAATGATCAAGCGCTAAAGCAGCCATGATTCTACACGAAATAACCAAGTGCCAAAGAAGCCATGTATGTAGTACATCTTGTTTCCATTTTTCTTTTAGTTATATTGCACTTAGTACTTTAGACTAGAATTGATACTTCAGCATTGTTCTCATTATAATTATTACAAACGTAGAAGTTTGGCCCAGAAACCAATGGAGGGTCTAGCAGGTCGAGCCAAGCTAGCCCATGCTAGACAACACCCCATATTCTCTATTAGGTTAAGGTTATTATGTTTTTTTTTAACAATCATTTTTTTTGTCTGAATCGTCTTATAAATTCGTAGTGGAGGGATTGTTTCTGACTTTTAATTATTTTAATTATTATTTCTTGCTTTGCTTAAAGAATCATCAAATAGAAATGACAACAGTATCAAGTCGGACATGATTCTCTTAAACCATACTACACATCAAATCATAAATTAAACAATAACAGTAATTATTATTTCTGTTCTTTTCAAGCGAGGATATCATTCCACATTGTTTTTACACCTACAATTTCTACCACACTCAACCCTTTACCAAGAGACAACGTATCAGATTTTACAAGGAAATACGAATGCAAACATAGACTCAGTCATTTCATTTTACAACTTACTCCTTGATCTATTAAACCCCAAAAATTACCATTTCAAGAAGCAAAGGCCCACAATACTCGTAGCTTTTCACATATCATGTTCTTTAAACATATCGACCTACAAGTCAAGAGATCAAACCCCACCCACAACTTTACCCTTTGACCCTACTACCATAATCAATGCCCATAGTGTAGTATTAACATATGGACCCATGTTCTTTCGAAGGAGAAACGAACAACAACTAGGGTTACGGCTTCCACTAAAACGCTTGAGATTTTACACAGTTACATTCCAGCCAAACAATATGCATTAACATACAGATAAGCATTATTTATAAACGTAGGGATAGGGATCGAATCCCTCTACCATTTCATTTAAAACCCTTCTTGCTTTTCTATCTACTACAACCACCAGAAAAAGAACCAAATCTTATAGCATTTGAGGCTTATTAATTTAGCTTCAGGGTTATGTTTTTATCCTATCAAACATTCATTGTAGTAATCCAACACATTTCAAAAACCTTAGATACAGATATAATTCCCATTCAACAAACGAATCCACGACAACCACATGAAGAATCTAGACTCGCAAACCAGTAAATCACATAAAGCAAATGCAGATACTAGTTAGTTGTATATCTCTCCTTAACAGGTTCAAAGTTTATAAGAAAACGCAGAGACTAAATAGGGTTCCAAACATTAACAAAATTATACAGAAGGCCATTCCAGGGCCCATTCAAACTAAATATGTAGACATAGGTCTCAAATGCAAACCCCAGTTCATTTTGGACATTATTATTATCAACAAGCTTCAACAAAATTTAGACATTGAGCCGAATGGCCAAAACCTCCCACTAAGAACCTCTAGGGCCTGTAAAGGTCAACAGATACATTTTTTGCAACAGTCCATCCAATGGCGACTTCCAAGAACTCAAAGCTTGTCGCAGTGAACCCAATCGGGCTCACGAGGTTCCTCATAGAAAACACAAACAGTAACACTCCATAGAGGCGAGAGGAGGAGATAAGTAATGGTGGGCTCTGAACTTACCATTTCCAACGCCTCCAAGTCTAGTCTTGGCCATCAACTAGTAGCCACGCAGATGAAGAGGGCCAAACCATTACCTTCCAAGCAAGTAAATCATACAAGTCAGAAACCTCAGCTTATTATCGTTTTTATCCATTTAAATTAACAAGAAACAAAGATGATATTACCTTCGTGTTTATCTGTCGCCATCTCTGCATATGAAACCCCTTATATGAACCATGAAATTGAACCTTCAATGGTGTAGAAACCAAGTAGAAACCCTCCGCATAGCTAGAAACGTTGGCCATGTTCCATCTTAGAGTTGCATTAAATGCCACTACCAACCCCAAATATTTCGATGCTAGTCGTGATCTCTATAGTAGCAGAGGCATTCACGATCAATGAAGTAATTGAAAACACAAGGTGTGATACAAAGACCCCAAGTAGTGTATAATGCCAACAAGTAATTACAAGGTCAACATGTATTGAAAGTTCAATAAGGAATATAATTTCCAACAAGGCATTTTAAGGTGACAACCTCCAAACATTACATACATTAGTTTTAAATAAGTGTTGGACTTGCGAAGTGAGCACCATAGGTAGACACCTTCATAAGTACACCTGCAAACCATGTACAAAGTGGATGCATTAGCGAACTTGCTAAGTAGGTCAGGAGTTTCCATTTTCTTCCCCCCTACCTCTCGGTAGCCCTGCCGGGGTACCTTGCCCTTTGAAAAGACCAAGCATCACACCATGGGCCTCAATCGACACCAATAAAGGTCCATCCCACCTGAATTATCAATTAGACTTTAATAAACATGCACACAAACTCTTAACACTGTAATAAAGAGATTTACATTATTATCCTCTAAGCATTTGTACCATTGTGACACATTTACACTTCTATTCATTACAACGCTTCCGCAAAGCCCTAGGATTCACAACCAGTAAAGCCATGGCACTTATGAAACTGATACTCTATTAAATGTCACAAAAGAAGCATGAGTGTACCATATTCTTAGCGGTGCTCAAGTTAATTTACATTCATCATCTCTTATCCAGTTTATTACAATAACGGAAATTTTTTAAATTTTTAGTGATTTTAGGGACATTACACACAAGCTCCATTCAACGATATGGAATAAGACATAGTAGACATAGTAGCATAATTAGACGGTATTGGTACTTCGTATAAGGAAATTTCGAACAAATTCGAATTCGTCGAATATTATGTGTAGGTATAATACGAATACTAATTCTTACCAATGAATAACTAAATTTTGAAAAGCAATTTAAAAAAAAAAAGCTTTAATTATTTAAACATTATAAAATAGAAATACTATTCAATTTCATATTTTCTTGTTAATATAACTATTAATAACTAGTTGTCGTCTCTCACACTTCCATATCAAGGTTGTTGAGATTTTATATTTTTATTTTTTAAATATATGTTAAATTTTATTATATAAATGTCTATCTCACACTTCCATATCCCAAGTTGAAATTTTATATTTTTGTTTTAGAAATATATATTATATAAATGTCTATGTTTATTTATGGTATATTTGATTAAAAGAATTATATATAGGCAAGATACCTAGGTACTCGAATTATGCTACTATGGAATAAGATATCTTCCTTCAGTTTTAAGCATAACTCTTTTCGTTTTTATATATAAAAATATGGAATAAAATATTGTAATGTTTACAGTGTCTTAAATATCTTAAATATTGAATCTTTATCACTCTACTTGCAAACAACAGTGATGCTGATCCTGATAGTGAAAATATTTGACATTTTATAATATTTGTATACCACATAACATGCATTCTATTGATTACTGTGAGATGTATATATAACGGGACCACTGAAGTTAGTATTTCCTTGTTATAAACAGTATACAGACAAGGTACTTCTTGGTGAAATAATATATTATTATGTAAGGCCTCTCAATGACTGCACGCAGTGAAAAAATGAGTAAAATAAGGTAATCACCTAACAACCACATTCTTAAAATATTTATGAGTAACATTTGCATGCATAAAAGTTGAAAATGCCAAATATGAATCCCCATCCCCAGTTTACATTTCCCGTTAGCTTTTGAGAGGCGGGTTCCCAATACCATGAGTAAGGTCTTATCAGCGTTAACCTATTCTTGCTTCTTAGACTGAATCAACTTGTGCTTCTTAGACTTGCTTTATCGAAAGAATTAATTGCTTCATCAACGGCTCAATCACAGAGTCATAAGTTGTTGAGCCAACCCGATCTACTTCTGCTTCATGAACCAACAGGATCAATGACTACGGCTGTTGTAGGCTATCACTATGTATCTGAATTCGACCCTGCTAAGATCAAGGCTATGGTTAACATGCACTTATAAAACCTAAAAAGTTGAAATTGTGAAAATTGTTCCAGGATCTAGCTGCCAATTAGATTAAATGTAAATGTGGCCATCAAATCATTTTAAATATAACTATGAAATTTTTTTAAACATAACTATGGAAAAAGATTCATATAAAATGGATTCATATGTTTAAAAATCCTTTCCAAGATCAAGATCAAGATCTAACAACTTTAAAATCAAGATCACCTTCCGTTTCTTTCCATATGGTTTAGATATACATGCATTCAGCTGATGAATATTGAATTGGTGAGTGTTCAGGAAGGTTCAAGTCGACCTGTGTGGAGATCAGAGACTCCCAGAACACAATGCCCCGGATCTGTGTGGAGATGGCAGCCTTCTCCGCACAGATGATCCTATGTTACCTGAATATCACAGTCAAGTTCCCTGGCATGTTTGGAGGTCAATGATATTGTTAGTCAGAAGTTGGAAGTCAAAATTGCAAGGCCCTTTAAATTTTTAGTTCCCCTTTATTTTGCTGGTAGCTATTTGGTATTTTGATTCGCAAAGGCAATTTTTTCCATCGAGGAGCTTCAAAATAAAAAGCAAGGGCTAGCAAATTAGGGGAAACGCTAAGTTTATCTATTCCTTGCAAATATTTAACAGGGAGATTAAGAGGAAGTTACCCAATAAATTTGCAAGGCGCTCTTAATTTATTAGGCCTCATTTATTTTTCTTGTTATTCGATATCTGATATGGAACACAATATTTTTCATCGAGAAGTTTCAGAATAAACCTGATTTATTTTTCTTACAGCTATTGGACATCTGATATGGAACACAATATTTTTCTTCAAGAAGTTTCGGAATAAACCTGATTTTTTTTTTTTGCTATTGGATATCTGATACGGAACACAATATTTTTCATCAAGAAGTTCCAGAATAAACTTGATTTATTTTTCTTGCAGCTATATGGTTTATTATCTTTAACCATGGTTTACATTGTTTGGGCATCGTTGAATTTGTTTTAGTTTGGATGGCTTTGGTTGTTTGGTTTCCATCTGTGAATTTCCATTTGTACCATTTGTAGATCCTGCAGAGTCGAGCCATGTGAATACCTTGGAAATGCGTTTAAACTACTGTTGATTCTTCGAAGGGCAGCGATTTCTGAAACATTTCGTATATAGATTTAAAGAAAATAAAGTACAGAATTAAAGCAAGCATATCGCTACACTTGAAACATTGCCTGGGCCGTTGATTGGCATGCCAAATATACATTAAACAACGATCAATATCCATTGAAGATTCATATAAAATGGATTCATATGTTTAAAAATCCTTTCCAAGATCAAGATCAAGATCTAACAGCTTTAAAAGAAAGATCACCTTCTATTTCTTTCCATATGGTTTAGATATACATGCATTCAGCTGTTGAATATTGAATTGGTGAGTGTTCAGGAAGGTTCAAGTCCGCCTGTGTGGAGATCAGAGACTGCCAAAACACAATGCCCTGGATCTGTGTGGAGATCGCAGCCTATAAGCAGGGTTCAGAATCAAGAAGTAAGATACGTCAACCCTGAACTCTAAATGTTATTATCTGTGATTTGCTTTTGTTTTCATAGATCTATTGTATGGATCAAAGGTTTAGAAGCAATATACATAATTCATGGATCAAGGGTTTCAAAAACCTAGCTCACCGATTGCATGCATTGAACAGTTCCTCAATAAAGCTTTCAAGAAATTGAAGTGCGAAAGAGACCTTGCAAATCATCTAGCAAGGTTCATAAATCATTGACCTAAATATTCAGATGTTTTTGCATGCAAGTGAATCCTTGATAATAAATCTGAGTCTTCTTCAATGGATATTGATCGTTGTTTAATGTATATTTGGCATGCCAATCAACGGCCCAGGCAATGTTTCAAGTGTAGCGATATGCTTGCTTTAATTCTGTACTTTATTTTCTTTAAATCTATATACGAAATGTTTCAGAAATCGCTGCCCTTCGAAGAATCAACAGTAGTTTAAACGCATTTCCAAGGTATTCACATGGCTCGACTCTGCAGGATCTACAAATGGTACAAATGGAAATTCACAGATGGAAACCAAACAACCAAAGCCATCCAAACTAAAACAAATTCAACGATGCCCAAACAATGTAAACCATGGTTAAAGATAATAAACCATATAGCTGCAAGAAAAATAAATCAAGTTTATTCTGGAACTTCTTGATGAAAAATATTGTGTTCCGTATCAGATATCCAATAGCAAAAAAAAAAATCACGTTTATTCTTAAACTTCTTGAAGAAAAATATGTGTTCCATATCAGATATCCAATAGCTGCAAGAAAAATAAATCAGGTTTATTCTGAAACTTCATGATGAAAAATATTGTGTTCCATATCAGATATCCAATAGCAAGAAAAATAAATCAGGCCTAATAAATCAAGAGCACCTTGCAAATTTATTGAGTAACTTCTTGTTAATCTCCCTATTAAATATTTGCAAGGAATAGATAAGCTTAGTGTTTCCCCTAATTTGCTAGCCCTTGATTTTTATTTTGAAGCTCCCCGATGGAAAAAATTGGCTTTGCGAATCAAAATACCAAATAGCTACCAGCAAAATAAAAGGGGACTAAAAATTTAAAGGCCCTTGCAATTGTGACTTTCAACTTCTGACTCAACAATATCATTGACCTCCAAACATGCCATGGAACTTGATTGTGATATTCAGGTAACATAGGATCATCTACGCGGAGAAGGCTGCGATCTCCACACAGATCCAGGGCATTGTGTTTTGGCAGTCTCTGATCTCCACACAGGCGGACTTGAACCTTCCTGAACACTCACCAATTCAATATTCAACAGCTGAATGCATGTATATCTAAACCATATGGAAAGAAATAGAAGGTGATCTTTCTTTTAAAGCTGTTAGATCTTGATCTTGATCTTGGAAAGGATTTTTAAACATATGAATCCATTTTATATGAATCTTTTTCCATATTTATGTTTAAAAAAATTTCATAGTTATATTTAAAATGATTTGATGGCCACATTTACATTTAATTTAATTGGCAGCTAGATCCTAGAACAGTTTTCACAATTTCAACATTTTAGGTTTTATAAGTGCATGTTAACCATATCCTTGATCTTAGCACGGTCGAATTGAGATACAGAGTGATAGCCTACAACAGCCGTAGTCATTGATGCTAATGGTTCAGCCGATGAAGCAGAAGTAGATCTGGTTGGCTCAACAACTTATGACTCTGTGATTGAGCCGTTGATGAAGCAATTAATTCTTTCGATAAAGTAAGTCTAAGAAGCACAAGTTGATTCAGTCTAAGAAGCAAGAATAGGTTAACGCTGATAATGTTGGAGATAATTCCTGCCGCCATCTGTCTATATCCACCAACCACCGTACAAGAAGTTAATACAATTAGGTGAAGAAGTAAATGTGCCTCGGATGAAGAGAGGCATCCATATGTTCAATGTATTTTGGTGTTCATTCGGGTTCTGGAATGTGGTAGAAGAGCAGTAGAGCTCCATAGAGAAGTATACCCTGTTTTGTTTTGCCTCGGTCTCATACTCTGTTCGGTGATGCTCTACTTCTCCACAGAATTTGTCATGGTATCACAGCCACAGTGATGAATCCTCCTTCACTAGCCATGTGAAGGATCCGAGTGTTGTCAGGTTACGCACAGAGTTGGTCAGCCAAGCCAACCTGCTGCAGAGAGAGGAGTAGGAGCAGCCGTCTCCAGTAAACCCCAGCCATAGTCGCTGGAAGAGAAACCTCAGCCATTATTCTGATAGTAGGGTTGAAGAGACCCGTCATTTTAATTTGAGAGAGCCATCGACGCGAGTGTTGCAGCCACCGGTCGAAATCTATAGTCGGTTGTGTGAAGAGAGCCACGAGGGAGCTGCAATAGTAGCCGCGCAGAAGATTGACAGCCGCTGGCTTTTTCGTTTAGCTGTCACTCTAGCTGAAGGTAAGAAGAAACGATTTGATATTACAATGGAAGGGCCTGGCAAGGGTTCGATCCCCAGTGGGACAAGCACTGGTGCCCTCAGTTTGGAAGCTAATCATGGATTAATTTAATGACACGCTGGTAAGCATTTTACTCGTGGCCGCTGTTGTTTCATTTGTTCATGCTTGAATTGATGGCGATGAAGGCGGTGAAATGGATATTACTGCTCTCGTCGAGCCGCTGGTTAGTTTCTTGATTTTGAATGTCAATACCACCGTCGGCGTCTGGCAAAGAGAGTAATGCGGAGAAGGCCCTGGAGGCTTTGAAGGAAATGCAGTCGGAACATGCCATGGTGAGAAGGGACGGGTATTTTATTACAAATTTGCCATGACTCTTTTTAACTTGTTTGTATTTTGGTAAGAAGTTGTGGGTGCACCGCTAGTAGCACCGTCGCCCTATTCTATTGGCCAAGTTTAGCTGAGCACGTTGTGGCTGCTGATAAACCCCTTCCTGAGCACCAACAGTTCCCCCCAGTATCATATCATCATAGCCCGATTCTTGCTCTGCAAAACCATGTTGGCCTTGACTGAGAATGTCGTGCAAGGAAAGCGCTTGAGAGCCTTGGACGGCTTGCTCGGTAAAGCGAGCCTCAGGCCCTCATAAGACCTTAGACTAAGGCTGATTCCCATCTGAGAGGTCGCCATTTCGAAACCCAGGAAGGCTTGTCGAAAATATTGGGGAAGTTTTTGGGTAATGTTACTATAGCTCATGGACCGCTGGATTTGGCCATTGGATCTGTTCGTTGTATGCCGTTGAATGTGGAATATATAGTTATACCATTCGCTGTTGTTACATATTTCTCTAAATTAAAGTGCCGGTACAGTCGCCGATCATTCCACATATGATGGGTATGTGACCATATGTGCTAGCGTCCTCTGCGTGCTGCTGTTTTTGAAGGATGGTAGAGCGTTAAAGCCATCTCTGATCATCCATACAAACAGTAGTGAATGCACCTTCTCCTCCTTCACGCCCATTTGAAGTTCGGTTCTACGGAGATTATGGTCTCCTAGAGGAGGCCGTAAGGGAGGATCTAAGAAAAAGCCTTCCCCCACTAAGAAGCCTGTTAAGGCTGTAAAGAAGGTTGCAGCTTCTAAGTCCAAGAAAGCGGCGCCTGTTGCAAAGAAGAGAAGAGATGGGTTACCAAAGGAGACTCAAGCAGATTAAAAGAAGAAATACAAGGGCAGAGGTGAAAGCCGAGGCAGGATTAGAAGCACAAAGGGTTCTTTGTCAAGAAAAGATGGATGACGAACGTGCAGGAAAAAGTACCGATAAGGAGGTCGTTGTTGAGGATAATTGGAGCAGCAGAGTTCTCTTTGTTCCCCCACATTTTTCAGGTAAAAATTATGAATTTTGGGCTATTAAGATGAGAAGTTTTCTTAGAGCAGAGGATTTGTGGTGTTTAGTTCAAAATGAATGTGTGCATCCCCTAGATCTAGAGGCTCTTGAGGCCCTGATAGAAGACCAAAAATTGCAGAAGCATGAATTAGCTTTGTATTTCATTCAACAGGCCTTGGATGAAAATATGTTTTTGAAGGTAGCAACAGCTAAAACAGCCAAGGAAGCTTGGGAAACTTTAAAGCATGAATTTGAAGTAAAGAAGAGTGACATGTGCAAGCAGCCAACAATGTCACAGCATGTTGAAGAAGTAGCAGTTGAGAATCCTGCAGTTGAAGCAGAAGACAGCCAAGCTGTTAGTGAATCCCACGGTGTAGAGGCACTTGTGGATGAATATGAAGATGGAATTGCTATTGCAGCAGTAGAAACTCCAGCCATAGAAGCTGTTGAGAAATTCGGTCAACCCCACACAATTGTGGATAATGAAGTTGAAGAACCTGCTATACCAGCAGAAGCACTTTCCCCAAACACATATGAAGTAGAAGTTGAATGGTCACATGAAATGGTTGAGGACTCTGTCAGCCAAGCAGAGCCAGATATGTTTGAGAACAATGAAGCCCACTGTGCAGAGCCATAGGTGGATGGATATAACAAAGATGATGTTGAAGATGAAGCTGCCATAGCAGCAACAGAAAATGGTGAATTAGCAACTCAAGAAGTTGCAGAACAGCCAGTAGAGGCTAAAAAAGAAGCTGAAGCAGTAGAACGAATCGAAGAAGAAGAGCTCATGAAGAGCATGCCCATGAGGGCAGAAATTTTTCCTAACAGTTTAGATGTTTGTGAGTGTGCAGGTATTGAGAGCAAGAATCAGCCTGCAATAGCTGAAGAAAAAGAGCATGCAGTCAAAGTACCAAGAAATTTTGATGAAGATTTGAAATTTATTGAAGAGTGGCTAGCAAAGCCCAAGCACGATGAAGACTATAATTTTATTGCAGAGTTTGACAAGATTATCGAAAGCTACATGGAAGATGAAGCATTTGAATTCAGTAATGATGGGCATTGTGACATGCCAAGAGTGCTTAGCAGCACCATCCATGAACAAATCTGCATTGAAGATGCAGATGATGAAGCTAAACCAATGGAAGACATTTTTATGAAATGGAGTCCTGAAGAGATCAAGTCAAGGGCACAGCTGGACCATTATCTTAAGTCACATCCTGGTGGTCCTCCCATCTCTGAGTTCAATTGGAGCGCAGGGGTGACACCGAGGAGATCCTCAAGGTTGAGTGAAAAAGTACAGGGAGAAGCTGAAACTCCAGAGAGTGAGGCCAAGAAGAAACCAAATCAGTCCAGAAAATCAGATGCAGGTTCTGAAGACAACAAACATGCAAAGAAAAGGAGGAAGTCCGAAGCTTCTTCGACAGAAAAAGAAGCTAGTAAGGAAGAGGAAATGCAAGATGTAGACTGTGATGAGGATTTAAAAAAGGAAGAGTTGACTACCCCACATGTCGATGAAGACGATAGTGGCAAAAAGGGTGAACAGGAAGAAGTGAAGCAAGAGGTAAAGGAAATAAAGCACGATGACACGCTCGAGGGATCTAAAGCTGAAGATGTACAAATGCAGGAGGCATGTGAGACTATTGAAGACAAGCCTGTGAAGGAAACTGAAGCTGCCGTTGAAGAAGACAGGTCAGGGGATAAACCTGGAGTGCAGATAGAGGAAGATGCGTTGGTGAAGGAATCAGAAGTTAATGTGAAGGAAGAAAAGAAGACAGTGAAGGAACCAGAAGTTCATGTGCAAGAATATAAGACATGGAAATAAGCTGAAGTTCTCATGGAGGAATGTAAGTTGGGGAACAAAGATGAAGTTCATGCTGAGGATAAGGCAACAAATGAACCTGAAGTTTGTGCAGTGGAAGAAGGTAAAGCTGATTTAGCAGCAGAGATAAATGCTGAGAATGAGGAAGCATAGGAAAATGGTGTACGTACAGAACGTGAGGTACCAATTCATGTGGAGCCCCAAGAGCCCCTGGATGTGAAAAAGGAGAATGGACACGATGGGACTACTTGTGGAGGAAATTCTGAGCAGCACAAACCTGCAAAGCCAGTGGAGGTGGTAAACTACGAGTCAAAGGATAAGAATGTTACTCAAGCTATTGGAAAGATTGAAGAACTTGCAGACATTGATGGAAGATTCAAGCCCAAGGAGCTTGAAGAAAGCATGAAAAAGAAGGTGAGAATAAAGAAGAAGGTGAAGAAAAACGCTGAGTTCAAAGTCTGGAGCAAATGAAAGAAAAAGAATCCGCTGCATCAGCATGCAGCAGACAAGAATGGTAAGATAATTTTGAGCTTTGACATGAACTAATGTAAGCCTAGCTGAGACTTAGACCTGCAGGCATTAATGTTTTATATTTTTTTTGTTGAAAGCCCATGAAGGCATTGCATGTATGCTTTAGATGTTAGTAGTTTGTTTATGGTAGGAATTAAGGGGGAATGTTGGAGATAATTCCTCCCGCCATCTGTCTATATCCACCAACCACCGTACAAGAAGTTAATACAATTAGGTGAAGAAGTAAATGTGCCTTGGATGAAGAGAGGCATCCATATGTTCAATGTATTTTGGTGTTCATTCGGGTTCTGGAATGTGGTAGAAGAGTCGTAGAGCTCCATAGAGAAGTATACCCTGTTTTGTTTTGCCTCGATCGCATACTCTGTTCGGTGATGCTCTGCTTCTCCACAGAATTTGTCAGATAAGACCTTACTCATGGTATTGGGAACCCGCCTCTCAAAAGCTAATGGGAAACGTAAACTAGGGATGGGGATTCATATTTGGCGTTTTCAACTTTTATGCGTGCAAATGTTACTCATAAATATTTTAAGAATGTGGTTGTTAGGTGATCACCTTATTTCACTCTTTTTTTCATTTCCTGCAGTCATTGAGAGGCCTTACATATTAATATATAATCTGCCAATGAAGGGTAGTACCAAGAAGTACCTGTATACGGTTTATAAGCAGGAAATACTAACTGCAGTGGTCCCCTTATAGATAAATCTGACAGTAATCAATAGAATGTAGGTTATGTGGTATACAAATATTGTAAAATTTCAAATATTTTCAGTATCAGGATCAACGTCAACGTCACTGTTGTTTGCAAGTAGATTGCAAGTAGAGTGATAAACATTCAATATTTAAGATATTTAAGACACTATAAACATCACAATATCTTATTCCATATCGTTATATATAAAACGAGAAGAGTTATCCTTAAAATTGAATGAAGATATCTTATTCCATATCTTTGAATGGAGCTTGTGTCGTGCTACTATCAAAATTTAATACTAAAACGAAGGAGACAGAAGAATTTTCAATTAGTTCCTGCTTGATCTTGTTGGGTTCTATAGATGGCGGTTCTATTACAACTTGGTTCTATTACAACTTCTGAAGGTATGGGGAATTGCAAGGATGGATATCATTCCATTCACAAAAGAATGGCAGGTTTTCATGCATCACAACCATAAATATCAAACATACAGTGATCCAACCACCTTCATGAGTTCCAAGCACTAATATATATGCTCAGTAAGGCCATTCAGATCGACATTTTCTCTAGCAACCGTTTGTATGTTGCTAGGATTCGATCCGGGACTCCGTTAAAATGTTGGAAGAGCACTTCCCTTGAAGAAAAGTTAGTGCAATTTGAGTGGCATTTGGATTGTTTGTATTAAAAAAAAAAACGAAATACAAAATTAATATAATCCACCTTTGGTTCGTTCGTCTAGGTTTGAAGTTCTATATAATTGATTTCGAGCATCTTAATTTTGAAAATTAATATAGTAAAATATGTTTAAAAAAATTATTTGTAAAATATAAAAACGTATGACCTCTTTATTTTCAAATTAAATATAAATCCATTGATATGATTTAACAAACTAAAATGTCAACAATCCATTTTTACAGGTTTTAAAATCAAGTTTTTAGATTAATATAAAAAAATCATAAATATACATTTTAAAAAAATATAAATACATCATTGAAATATAATATGAATTTTAATTGTGAATTAAAAAAATAAAAAGTTTAGTTATGATAATTATAGACTTGAAAGAAACAATTATGTAGATATAGAAAAGTATAAATTTTGAATTTAGAAAAGTATAAACTTTGAATTGGAATTTTATAATTATTATATTATATTATTTATTTGAATAATTAAAATTAATTTGGAATTGAAATAAACAATTATATAGTTATGAATCATGTTTAAACATTGAATTGAAATGAGAATGAATGAAACTAAGATTCATTTTGATATGTTTTGTTGTGCACATTTATAATACTTTATTGTTTATTTTGAATAAATAAAATTAATAATTTTAAAGCATAGTCTCTTGTATTTTTTTATTATAATGATTGATATTTCTCTAAAAACAATTAAAATGTGAATCTTTAGATTTTTATTTTACTAATTTTTTGATTAATTATTAATTTAATTAATTTAGTTAATTAATATGTTAATATTAACATTAACATTAATGTTATAAAACATTAATATTAATATTAGTACTAGTATTAGTATTAACATTGACATTATTAATATTAATATTGTCACTAATAATACTAACCTTAACAAAATTAATATTGACATTAATAACATTATTATCAACATTATTAATTTTTTATAACATAAATAATAACATTATTCCTAACACTATCATTAATATTAACATCACTATTAGAAAACATTAATATCAACCTCAAACATAACATAATTGTTAATGCTAAAGTTAGTTCTTAACTGCAAGAGGGTCAAGCTTAGCGCATCTTAAGCTCTAAGAATTTAATAAAATATGAATGGGTTTGTAATAGTAGAAGAGGAAATTGAAGGGTTGATAAATGAACAATAGGTATATACAAAGGATGGTAAACAAGGATAATGCAAAAACGTATGATTACAAACAGTAAACATGGATGAGTCAGCCTATTGGAAACAGATAGATAATCACAAAAATTTGATCACACATCTGAATATAAAATGCCTTGATAACAAAAAAACATTATGTGTAGAAGGGAATACAAACACGTGCCTCTGTACTCAGAAACTAGCATCAGAATCACTGACTTTCATAAGAATCATGACAGAGGTATCAAAAAAATTGAATCATACTTGCATTGATTTAAAAGTTAAGTATGGCTCATACAAGATTTCTTATCCTCCATACAGTTCTCAAAATACACTACACGATACAGGGTTCGAGAGCAGCTTTCAAACTAATAACTTTCAACCCTTACAATTACACAGCCTCTCGGGCTAGAACCTCCCCCCTTTCTACAGTTTCCAATGTCCCCTTTTATAATATTACATTACCATATTTAAGGATTGATAATCCTCTCTAAAAGATGCTCTGTTGCAAATTTAAAATAAAGATAATCTCGAGCTCCCTCACAGGAAATCTGGAGATGATAGCTCAACTACCAGCTATTAATACCAAGTGTCCTTTTAACAATTATTTGACTGCCACCTGATGTTCTAATTTGGAAATAAACATCTATCATTTGAACAAAAATCTGGAATCGCTTCTTGGTTGACCACTATAAATCTGGAGTTGTTAATTTGATCCCCCAACTATCAATCAATTACCTTCATGCCTTTAAACATGGTAGTAGTTCACCGAGATTTTCCATCTATATATTTTAAATGCCAATGAGTTACCTGAAAATACTGGATCGATCCTTTAGATCTGGAACAACCTTTAAATTTTTTTCCACCTTGCAGATCAATGATCTCACTACCATTTGGTATCTCTATTCAAAAAATCACCGTCAATATCAAAGGCTGAATTGAGGTGTTTGATTTTCACCTTGATGTTCCTCTCATGAACCCTCAACGCTTTTGTACTGGAGTGCATGATGTTCCTCTCACAAGCTTGAGTGCGCTGGTAAAAATGCACATGAGCGTTTTGTCATTTACCAATACTCAACACCTGTGCACAAATGCTGGCGATGATGTTCTGGCTTTTAACATATGGATTAAAATTTGATGAATAGTTTGGTAAAGCATACATCTAGCATCTAGATACTCTGCCTATGTTCTCCATGTGGAAGGAAAACATCAAACAAAGAATAAATGTGTTGAACCTCTTCTATCCACACTATCGATCTCCTTCATAAACATCTGTTAACAATCAAATTAACACCCTTAATAAAGTGAAGGTAGAAGCATATTTTAACTATGTTCCCGCAACATGAAGACATAAGACAAGTACAGAAGAGAATAGTCCTCTCTCATCTAATCACTACTTCCATAATTGGAAGGATTGAGTGAAGAAAGAAGGAGCCTAAAGAGACAAGGTTCAGTGATTGAACTGCTCAATTGAAGGCTCAAATCTAGTCTTCATGAGTCAACAGTGAGAAGAAATGCACAAAAGTGCATTAATTGTACTTGAATATGATAAAGTTGTGACAAAATCCTAAAAATACTATGGAATGTGGGTTTTTGAGAGAAAATAATAAAAAACCATGAAAAGGGATAATCCCACATTGAAAAGAGAAACTTGAGAGCCCATTTCCCAATGCTATAAAAAAAAAATCATTTGGGGCATGGTAGAGGAGGACAAAGGAAGAGAAAAGGCATGCTAGAGAGATTATGAATATTGGAAAACTCAACTTCTTCATAAAAAATTCATCCTTCTAAAGCAAGAAAATCCGAGATCCTTGATCAGTTTTGAAGGGTTTTGGGAGTTGGAAGGTGGATTTAGGCCGGTTTGGGGCTTCTACACCTGCATAAAAGTTTCTTTGAGGGATCTTAAGGCTGAATTGAAGTAGATCTGAAAGGTTAGAACACCAGAATATGAGGAAAATTTTCAAGAAAATTCAAGAGCACTAAAATATGAAGAAATTTTCAAGGAAATTCAACTAGTATGGTCGCCAATCTGATAATAGCTATAAAGGTAGTGTTAGATCTACATTAAACAAGCTATCTTACTATGAAATGGTGAGTTCCAATGTCAGGTATGAAACAATTAACACAAATTTCCTAAGATCTTTAATCAACTATCAAACATTTCTCAAGATCTAAAGCCATCATAAACACATCCCATATGGAAGTAAACTTGAATCATTTCATATTAAGCTAGAGAATAAAGTACATATCTACCATGAAGCTTGAGATGCATCCTTTTAATGAAGAAGTTTAGATTTCCAATCTTCAGAATCTCTCTAGCATGCCTTTGCTCTTCCTTTGTCCTCCTCTACCATGCCCCGAATGCCTTTGTTTTATAGATTTGGGAAATGAGCTCTCAAGTTTCTCTTTTCAAAGTGGGATTATCCTTTTTCATGTTTTTTTATTATTTTCTCTCAAAAACCCACTTTCCATAGTATTTTTAGGCTTTTGTCACAACTTTAGCATATTCAAGTACAATTAATGCACTTTTGTGCATTTCTTCTCACTGTTGAATGATGGAGACTAGATTTGAGCCTTCAATTGAGCAGTTCAATCACTGAACCTTCTCTCTTTAGGCTCCTTGTTTAATCACTCAATCCTTCCAGTTATGGAAGTAGTGATTAGATCAGAGAGAATTGTTCTCTTATGTACTTGTCTTCTGTCTTCATGTTGCGGGAACATAGTAAAAATATGCTTCTTCCTTCACTTTGTTAAGGGTGTTAATTTGATTGTTAACAACATCTTTGCAAAATTAAGAACTCAATGCTCACACTCTGCTCTAGCATTTTCACTTTAATCTATCCCGAACATGGAGAACCCAATGGAGAGTATGTAGAGACATGAATACGATGGGACTTGCACAATGCGTGAAGGTTATGTTGCTGCCACATTGGATGGAATTCAAACTCATTCACTGCTGGCGCCACTTTTGCATATTTGATGGCTTCGAAAGATGGATTCCCTCACTACATACGTGCTTCCAGAATATAAACAATTTTGTTGGAGCAGACCTAGTGACAACAATAACCTTATAAAATAGCTACGTTTTGGCTTCCACAATTTGACATAATATTAAAACATGATTTTTTTATAACTCCTTAATTAGCATTAATATTAACATTAACATTAACTTTTTAAACATGATCAACCATGATTTTTTATTATTACTCTTTAATTAACATTAATATTACAACCATATTCAACCATGTTCAATAATAGCAAATCATGGTTAATTGTGCTCAACCATGGTTCTATGGTAGAGAATATAATTACTACAATCAGTCCTACTCAACTAAAACTAGTCATGTCTATCATCATAAGTAATCCATAGACAACCAAAGTCAAACAAAGTCAACCATGTCCAAACAACAAAAGTCAACCAAATAACCATAGTCATCCAAATTGAACCAAAGTCAATAGTGATGCAATAAAGTCAACCATAATTAACCAAACGCAACCGTATTTAACCGTGATGCCCTAAATTCAACCATATTTAACCATGATTCCCTAAATTCAACCTAATTCAAACATATACAACCATGCCTAGTCAACCAAACAACCAAAACCATCCAAACTAAACCAAAGTTAAAGATAATAAATTGTGGTCAATTAAAAGATGTAAATCAAATTCATACAAACAATGTAAACTAAAGTAGGCCAAATTCAACCATGCCCAAACAAGCAAAGTCATCCAAAGGCAACCATGCCCAAATAACCACAGTCAACCAAATTCAACCATGCCCAAACAACCAAAGCCAACCATGACCAAACAACCAAAGTTAATCAAAGTTAACCAAATTAAACAATGTAAACATGGTCAACCAATAAATATAGACCAAAGTCAACTAAACAATGTAAGCATGGTTATCCAAACAATGTAAGCATGGTTATCCAAACAATGTAAACAATGCAAACAATTTAAGCAAAGTCAACCAAAGTCACCCATGCCTATACAACCAAAGTTAATCAAAGTCAACCAAAACAACCAAAGTCAACCAAAGTCAACCAAACAACCAAGGTCAATTGTGTCCAATCAACTAAATTCTACCATGCCGAAACCATGTAACGATGGTTAAACACAGTAAACCATTGTCAACCAAGTCAACTGTGGTCGTCCAAAGTCAACCATTCCCAAAGAACCAAATTCAACCATGCATAAACATTTCCCAAACAACCACATTCAACCATGTCTGGCCAAAGTCGACCATGTTCTCCCAAATCCAAACATGCCCTAAGAACCGAACTCAACCATTCATAAAAAAACTAAAGTCAACCATGCCTAAAGAAACAAATTCAACCAAAGTAAACCAAACAACCAAAGTTAAACAAAACAACCAAAGTCAACCAAAATAGCCAAATTTAACCAAAAAACTAAAGTCAACCAAAACAACCAAACTCATATAAACAACCAAAGTCAAACAAAGTCAACCATTCCCAAACAATGAAGGTCAAACAAAGTCAACCATGCCCAAACAACCAAAGTTGACCATGCCCGAACAATGTAAACCATGGTTAAAGATAATAAAGCATGGTCAACTAGACAATGTAAACCGAATTCAAACAAACAATGTAAACTAAAGTCAACTAAATTCAACCATGTCCAAACATCCAAAGTCATAAAAAATCAACCATGCACAAAAACCCAAAGTCAACGAAAACAACCAAATTCAACTAAAACAATCAAATTCAACCATTCCCAAAAAACCAAATTCAACCCAAAGAACCAAATTCAACTATACCCAAACAACCAAAGTGAAGCAAAGTCAATCACATACAACCATGCCGAGACAACCAAAGTTAATCAAATTCAACCAAAGTCAACCAAACAACCAAGGTCAACAAAAGTGAACCACAGTCAACCAAACGATGTAAACCAAAGTCAACCGTGGTTCACTAAAGTCAACTATGTTTAACCAACATCGACAATACTGAACCATAGTTAAAAAAGTTAACCATGGAAGCAATGATATGTCAGCAACCATGGCTAAACATAGTGAACCATGGTTAACCAAAGCTCAACATAGTCAACTATGATGCAACCATATAGAACCATGATGGACTAAAGTCAACCATGCTTAAACAATGGTAAACCATGAATTAATATAGTATATCTTAGTAAAACAAACTCAACCATGCCCAAACAATGTCAAACAAATCCTACCATGCTTAAACAACCAAAGTCAAACAAAGACAACCATGCCTAGACAACCAAAGTCAACCAAATAACCAAAGCGAGCCAAACTAAAACAAAGACAACCATGCCCAAACAATGTAAACCATAGTTAAAGATAACAAACCATGGTCAACTAAACAATGTAAACCAAATTCATACAAACAATGTAAGCTAAAGTCAACCAAATTCAACCATGCCCAAACAAGCAAAGTCATCCGAAGGAAACCATGTCCAAATAACCACAGTTAACCAAAACAACCAAATTCAGGCATGTCTAAACAACCAAAGGAAACCATGCCTAAATAACCAAAGTTAATCAAAGTCAACCAAAGTCAACTAAACAACAAAAGTTAACCATGGTCAACCAAACAATGAAAACCAAAGTCAACCATGGTTATCCAACAAAGTAAACAATGTAAACATGGTCAACAAAATAACATAAACAATGTAAAACAAAGTCAATCAAGCAAACAATATAAGGGCCAAATTCAACCAAACTAAACAATGTAAACATGGTCAATCAATGTAGGGCCAAAGTCAACCAAACAATATAAACAATGCAAATAATTTAAGCAAAGTCAACCATGCTTAAAGATCCAAAATCATCCAAAGTCAACCGTGACCAAACAACCAAAGTCAACGACAATCAACCATGCCCAATCAACCAAAGTTAATCAAAGTCAACCAAAACAATAAAAGTCAACCAAACAACCAAGGTCAACCGCTCCCTATTAACTAAAGTTTACCATGCCCAAACAATGTAACGATGGTTAAACATAATATACCATGATCGACCAAGTCAACATGGTCAACCAAAGTCAACCATGATCAACCAAAAATGTAAAACAAATTCAATCATGGTAAACAAAACCAAACAATAAACCAAAGTCAAACATGGTCAACTCTCGTCAATGATGGTCAATTATGGTTAAACATAGTTTAAGTCAACGATTCACAAACAGTGGTTAACCATGGTTTAAAGTCTATCATAATCTACCATGATGCAATCATAGTAAACCATGCTCACACAACCAAAGTCAACCAAACAACTACAGTCATCCAAACTGAACGAAAGTCAACCATAAAGCCATAAAGTCAACCATATGAAACATAAAGTAACCCATAGTTAACCAAACACAATCATATTTAACCATGATTCCCTAAAGTAAACCATGTGAAAACGTTGGTCAATCATGGTTTAATATGGTTAAACATAGTCAATCATGGTTTAATATGGTTAAACTTAGTCAATCACCATTTGACACCCTTCATTAACCATGGGCAAACACTACAAACTATAGTCCAACAATGCCTAGCCACGGTTCTTTTGGTTATGTCAACCATGATCAATGATGGTTTAACTTGGTCTTCCATAACTAATAATTTAAAGTCAATCATGGTTCATTAAATTCAACCATTTTAAATCGACATTGACCATAGTGAACCATAGTTAACTATGCTCAGTAATGAGATGTCATCAACCATGGCTAAACATAGTGAACTATGGTTGACCAAAGTTCAGCATAGTCAACTATGATGCAACAACCACATTAACTAACCATAGTTAACTAACATTAACTAACATTAACATTGGTCAAGCATGGTTTGATATGGTTAAGTTTAGTCAATTATCGTTGACACCCTTCATTAACCATGTTTAGTAATGGGTCTAACCATGAATTTGGTTGTTTGGGCGCGGTTGAATTTGGCTAACTTTAGTTTACGTTGTTTGTATGAATTTGATGATGGTTTATTCGCCGATTTACATTGTTTATTTTTATTTACTTTACTTTAGTTTTAATTTAGTTTAGTTTATTTTTACTTTATGTTACTTTTATTCTATTTCTTTTTTTAATTTAATTTATTTTAATATTACTTTTTAATTCTTTTTTGTTTAATTTAATTTAGTTTATTTTAATATGTTTTCATTTTTTAATTTTTAAATTTAATATGTATTTCTTTGCATTTTTATTTCTTAATAACAAATTTTTATTATTATTTTAATTTAGCTATTTTTTCATTTTATTTCCAAATAACATTTTTATTAATATTTTAATTTAGCTATTTCTTCGCTAAACCGGCTATCTACTAGCAACAACCACAGTTTTAAATGTGGCTGATAAAGATCAACGAATATCAACCACTTCTAAATGTGTGGTCATAATTGATATATGCGATCGACGAATTCATATCAACCACATTTAAAAATGTGGTTGTTGTTAGTTATATATGTTACAAAATTATAGTGGCCGAATGTTTTTGGGCCACAAGTAAGGTTGGGAAAATTACAATTACAAAAGCTGAAAAACCCTTAGTTAAAAAATATGGAACAAAGACCATACAAGAATTAATAGCTTTGTAGAACTGGAAACCTTAGGAGCATTAATGTAGGATCCGACTTATGAGAAAATGAGATGAGATTGAATTGTATGCCAAGATAGGTACATATGGTGCCTCCCAATGCATAAAGTTGACAAAGTCTCAATTTAACACAACAAAGTATATGGTCACAAACAAAATTACATAACGGAATAGAGCACCCGATAGAAGATGATATGCTCACTGAAAAATGAACCCAAAATAGATCAGTAATGTTATTACAATTTATGCATAAAGAACAAAACCAAAGTGGATGAGGAATTTAGTCATGTAATACGAGGCTTTTATATATTTCCTCTGAAAACATTCTTTATAACAATAAATATTTGTATTGATCTGATTGCCTTTGGCACGTTATTTCCCATTGATCTTGTTATTATCATTCCTCTCATTACAAATTTTTAAACACTTAGTTATATTTTGATTACAAATGTTTAAACACTTCGTTATATTTTATTTCTCGTTAAAAATATGTATTGTTCCTTGGAATTGAGGCTCAAACAAGAAGTAAAGTAGATTCTCATTTAATGATTTATTACTAGCAAGTCATATTAATATTAATAATATGGCTTATATACACGGATCGACGTATATATATGTTGATCGACGTATATAAACCATATTATTAATATTAATATGGCTTGCTAGTTTACAATAGATCCGCACACAATATTTAGTGAATTTTAATATTATTGTTATAGCTCTGAAAATAATAATAATAATAATAATTATTATTATTATTATAAAATAACAAATGTTGAAATAATTTATTATAGTAATAATAATTATAAAAATAAAAAATCTATTATGATAAGTATTATTATTATAAATAAGAAAACATAATTATATTAAAATAAAATAAAATAATAAATAAAAATAATTTATAATAAATATTGTTAATATTATTATTAATAATAATGATAATTTATATTTCATTTTTTTATTATTCTTGATAATAATAATAATTATTATTATTATTATTATTCTTGATAATAATAATAATAATTATTATTATTGTTATTATAAAATAATAATTTTTTAAATATTTCATAATAAGAAAAATAAGAAAATATAATTATAATAATTATAAATGAAAATAAGAAAAATATTGAAAATAAATATAATAATGTCTAATAATGTTTAATAATGCCTAATATCTAATGTATAATGTTTAATAATAATAATAATAATAATTATTATTATTATTATTATTATTATTATTATCATCTAATGTATAATGTATAATGTTTAGTTTAAACTAATGTCTTATGTCTAATGCCTAGTGTAAACAAATCCTATTAGCATTGCATAATATAAATACATAGTTTCAATTATTTTGAAAATACAATGTTGACTAATGTTTAAATGTTTCTTAATGTCTAATGTGTAAATTTAATGTTTATTAATATTTAGGCTAATGTCTAATGCGTGATGTTTGACTAGTGGTTGACCATCATTGACAATGGTTGAAATTAGCTTACCATCGGTTGACTATTGGTTGACCATGGTTGACTATTGGTTAAATGTTGATTAGCTATTGGTTGACTATTGGTTGACCATGGTTGACTATTGGTTAAATGTTGACCATTAGTTATGGTTTAACATTGGTTGACTATTTGATCACTTATGGTTGACTATTGGTTAACCGTAACTTGGTTGAATATTGGTTAAGCATGGTTAATTATAATTGACCATTGGTTGACTATTGGTTAACCATGGTTAATTATGGTTAACTATGGATGACTATTCGTTGACCATGGTTGAATGTGGTTGATAATGGTTGACTATGGTTGAGTGTGGTTAACTATGGTTGACCATGGTTGATTATTGGTTAACCATGCTTGACTATGGTTTACCATGGTTGAGTTTTGTTGATAATGGTACACCATGGTTAACTCTGGCTTACTTGGGTTGAATTTGGTTGACTATGTTTGACATGGTTGATTGTCATTAGTTATGGTTGACTTTGGATGACTTTGGTTGACTATAGTTGACTTTTTCCCATAGTCAATTATTGGTTTACCTCGTATAACTTTTGAATATGGTTCATAATGGTTGCCTATGGTTGATTTTAGTTAACTATCATTGAATTTGGTTGAATTCTGTTGACTATTGACTAAGGTTGAATTTGGTAGACTAATTAACTATGGTTCACCATGGGTGACCATGGTTGACTAAGGGTGACTATGGTTGACTTTCGTTGACTTCAGTTCACCATGATTGTCGTTAATTGACCATGGTTTCCTTTGGTTGAATATGATGGTCTTTAACTGACTTTTAGTTTATCATGGTTGACTTTACTTGACCATGGTTTACTAAGGTTGGCTATGGTTGACTTTAGTTTATTTTTGGTTGAACATGGTTGATTTTAGTTGACTATCATTGAATTTGATTGACATCAGTTGACTATGGTTGACTTTGGTAGACTAATTTACTATGGTTCACCATAGTTGACTATCGTTGATCATGATTGACTTTGGAACTCAGCATGATTGACGTTAATTGACCATGGTTGCATTTGGTTGACTTTGGTTAACCACGGTGGACTTTGGTTGACTTTTAGTTAATTTTGGTTGACTTTTCTTGAGCATGGTTTACTAAGGTTGACTATGGTTGACCATGGTTAACTTTAGTTTACTTTTGGTTTATCATGGGTGACTTTGGTAATGGAAAACCATGAACAACCATAGGTAACACTGGTCAACCATAGTCAACCATGGTAAGCCAACGTGAAGCATAGTCAAGCATAATCAAATAAAGTCAACCATAGTCGACCATCATCAATCATGGTCAACTAAAGTCAATGATGGTTAACCAGACTCAAACAAAGTCAACCATGGTCAACCAAAGTTTGCCACATTGAACCATGGTCAAGGAAAGTCAACCATGGAAAACTATGATTGACCATGGTTGACTTTGTTTAACCATGGTTGACTTTGATTGACTATAATTGACTCTGGTTGACCATGGTTGATTTTGGTTGACGTTTGGTTAACCATGGTTGACTTTCATTTACCATGGTTGGATTTGCTTAACCATGGTTGAGTTTGGTTTACTATGATTGAATTTGGTTGACTGTGGTTAACTTTGGTTAATTTTGGTTGACTATAGTCAATTTTGGTTGGATTTAGCTAATTTTGGTTCACCATGGTTGACTTTGTTTGGGCATGGTTGACTTTGGCTAACCACGATTGAATTTTAGTTTCCATGGTTAACTTTTGTTTACCATGGTTGACTTTGGTTTACCATGGTTGACTTTCGTTGAGAATGGTTCACTATGGTTGCTATGGTTCACTTTGGTTGTCCATCGTTGACTTTTGGTTGACTTTGGTGGACCATGGTTGATTTTTGTTAACCATGGTTATATTAATCATAATATTATTATGATTATTAATATTATTGTTAACTAAAATAATATTAATAATCATAATAATAGTTACATACAAAATTTAAAAAAGAAATTGTAGAATATTTGTTCATTTTTATGTTAAACCAATTATGATTATGAAAATGTTGACTTTTCTAATAATTTTTAGTAAAAATTATGTCAAAACTAATTAATATTATTAAATTAAAACTATATATTAGATACATAGTTTAATAAACAAAACATTACTAAATAAATTATTGTGGGCAATGTTGCAAGAAAAATGAAGTCCATTATATAAAATGTTTTAACATTACAAAGTAGAGTGTTCTAGTTAGGATTTGGTTTTAATTTGCTTCATGGAAATTTCAGAACATAATAGTAGTTGATATATAAATATGGTTTTTTATTCTTCATAAATATTTAACCATAATTAACACTCCTTAACAATTTAGGATATTAATTTTAATGTTATTAATAATGTTTTTTTTTTTTCCTGAAATGTTAGTTTTCAATTTATTAGAGGGCTACATAATTATGAGTGTTAATAAATATTAACATGAATATTGTTAGTATTTGTTAATATTTTATTAGTATCAAATCAATAGTCACGAAATTATTTCTTATTTATTAATTACAATTATAAAATAACTATTTTTATAAAATATTTAAAAATTATTATTATTATTATTATTTTCACAACAATAATATTAATATTAAAATTCACTAAAATAGTCAACCATGGTAGTCATTGGTCAACCAATAGTCAACCATGGTCAATCATTGGTCAACCAATTATCAATGAATGGTAAACCAATTGGTCAACCCTTGGTTCACCAATAGTCAGTTCCAATGTTAACCTTTGGTTGAGTTAACCAATGGTTAACCATGGTCAACCAATGGTAAACCACTGTAAACCATGGGCAACTAATGTCAACCATAATCAACCATGGTGAACCGTTGACCAATAGTCAATCAGTGTGAACTAATGGTCAATCATTAGTCACCATGGTAAAGAACTGGTTGAGTATGGTTGACATTGGTTGACCACTGGTTGACCATTGGTTGACTCTTGATGACTCTTGGATGACTTATGGTTGACCACTCATTGACCATTGGTTGACTAATGGATGACTTATGGTTGACTTTTGTTTACTCTGATTGGCTTTGAAGGAATATGGTTAACTTTGGTTTACTATAGTTAACCATGGTTTAGTATGATTGACTTTGCTTGACTGTGGTTGAATTTGGTTGACTAATTCATTATGGTCAATTATGGTTGACTATGACTGGCCATGGTTGACTTTGGTTGGAAATGGTTGGCCATGGTTGAACTTAGTTAACTTTAGTTGACCATGGTTGACTTAATTTGGCCACAATTGACTATTAGTTGACCACGGTGGAATCTCGTGTGCTACCGTTGGCTATGGTTGGCCACAGTTAACTATGGTTGACTTTGGTTGACCTTAGTTGACCATGGTTGGCTATGGCTAAATTTAGTTGACTAATTGACTATGGATAAATTTAGTTGACTAATTGACTATGGTTGACTATGTTTTACCATGTTCGATGATAGTTGACTTTGGTCGACCATAATTGACTTTTGTTTACTATGGTTGACCATGATTGAATATGGTTAACTTTGGTTAAAACTAATTGACTATGGTTGACTATTGTTGACTTTGTTTTGCCACAATTTACTATTGTTAACTTTGTTTCACTATGGTTGAATTTGGTTGGCTAATTATCTATGATTGCCAATTCTTGACTGTGGTTGGCAATGGTTGACTATGGTTGACCATGATTAACTTTGGTCATTACTTAGGTTAACATTCATAGATCGTGGTTCACTATGTTGATTTTTCGTTGACTTTGGTTGACCATGGTTGAGTATGGTTGGCCATGGTTGACTCTAGTTGCCTATGGTTAACTTTGTTTTTCCATAATTGAATATTGATTGACCTTGGTTGTCTTTTGACTATGGTTAACTATGTCTCTCTTTGGTTGATCATGATTGATTGTGGTTGACTATGGCTGACTTTGTTTTGCTGCAATTGACTATTGGTTGACCATATTTGACTTTTTACTATGATTGACTATGGTTGACTATGGTTTTCTTTTGGTTAACCATGGTCAAGCATGGTTGACCATGTTTGACTATGGTTGAATTTCGTTGGGTATAATTGACTTTGGTTTATTTTGGTTGACCATGGTTAACCAATTGACCATGTTCAACTATGGTTGACTTTGGTTGGCCATTATTGACTTTCGTTTACTATGGTTGACCATGATTGACTATCATTAACTTTGTTTGGCTATGGTTGAGTTTGGTTGATTAATTGACTAAGGTTGACTATTGTTAACTATGTATGGTTGTAATTGACTTTTTGTTGACCTTGTTTCACTTTTGGTTTTGGTTGACTTTGGTAAGCTATGGTTGACTTTGGTTAGATTTTAAATGTGTAGCCATGGTTGACTTTTGTTAACCATGGTTGAATTTGGCTATTTGGACATGGTTGGATTTGGTTCCTTGGGCATGGTTGACTTTAGTTCCTTGGGCATGGTTGGTTTTAGTTGAATTTGGTTTACATTGTTTGGTTGAACATGTTTACATTGTTTGTTGACCATGTTTACATTGTTTGTAACATTGTTTTCTTTAGTTGACCGTGATTACATTGTTTACAATTTTTGGTTGATAATGTTTAGTTGACCATGATTTTTAGATTCAATTGAGTTTAACTTAACCATGGGTTGAGTATGCTTAGCTATGGTTGATCATGGATTGATTATAGTTGGCCATGGGTTGATTAAGCTTAACCATGGTTGATGATGGATTGACTATGGTTGAACATGGATTGAATATGGTTGACTTTGTATTTAACATGGTTGGCCATAGTATGCCATGGTTTGTCCATCCTTGATAATAAGTTATTCTTGGTTCACCAAATTAGATGGTTAAGCATGTATTTAACCATTACAAATATTTAGCTAACAATTTATGGATGGTTATATTTTCATTCGTAAAGGTGAATATATATATATATATATATATATATATATATATATATATAATTTTAATATATTGAAAAAAATATTTACTTTTTATTTTAAAAATATATTATTATTATTATAAAATAAATAACATATTTTACTTTTAATAATAATAAATTTAGTATAAAATAACATATTGTATTTCAAATAATAATTATCAATTATTTATCCTATATTCAATCATTTTTTCTGCAAATTTTATTATTTTAATTATCAAATTTAAATAGTAAATGATCTCATATAATAAATATAAATTTTACTCTATTTTCATTTTAAATTACAAATTATTATTATTATAAATAATTTTATCTTATCAAAATAAAAACGTATTTTTTATGGTTGGGCATAGATTGACTATAGTTGTCTTGGGTTGAGCATGGTTGGCCATAATAAACCATGGCTTGTTCATGGTTGATAATGGGTTACTCTTAGTTCACCAAAATAGATAGTTACAAATAGTTAGCTAACTATGTATAGAAGATTTTTTTTTTTTCTTAAAAGTGAAAATATATATATAATTTTAATATAGTGAAAAATATTATTTACATTTTATTTTAAAAATAAATTATTCTTCTTCTTATTCTTATTATTATAAAATAAATAACATATTTTAATTCAAATAATAATTATAAATTATTTATCCTATATTCAATCCTTCTTCTCCAAATTTTATGGTTTACCAAAATGGATGGTTACAAATATTTAGCTGACCATGTATAATTAGTTATATTTTCATTCTTAAGTTGAAAACATATATATGATTTTAATATAGTGAAAATGAATATTTACATTTTATGTAATCTGGAAATGTGTTTGAAAAGTACAAGACTGTGCTCGACGTTTTGATCTCTCCTCTAAGGTCATCTTGAGGAGACTTTGAGAGCCTGAGATGTAATGGATGTGGAAAACTTCATTTAAATACTAAAACATTGCTCTTCATCGATCATTAGATTAATATATTTTTCATGCAGGTCGGCTTATTTTAATTATTTGTTGTTAGTTTTGGGTTTTTGTTCTTTGCAAAGAGTGTAGTAGTGGGGTCCATGTATCGGTCAGTTTTTTCCCATCATCCCTCTTCATGCATGCTGGGTTTAACCTAATTTCTATCTTCTCCCTTACCTTTCATTTAATTAGATCTTCCTCTTTTGCGATTATCGTGGCTTTTTCCATGCATATATCATGTTTGGTTAAATGTGCATGTTCAGCTAAGGCAGATTTTTTAACCCTATCATGTTTTATATCGACGCAATGTTCTTTGAACCTTATATATTTATTTACATTTTATTTTAAATATAAATTTGTCATCTTCTTATTATTATAAAATATATTTATTATAAAATAAATAAAATATTTTAATTCAAATAATAATAATCAAAATAATATTTTTAAAAAATAAATAGCATATTTTAATTCAAATAATAATTATCAATTTTAAATAGTAAATGATGTCTTATAATAAATATAAATTTTATCTTAAATTTTTACCTTAATAAAATAAAAACATATAATACATATTTTATAATGTAAATGTTTCATAAGAAAAAATATTGTAAATAATTATATTAATACTTTATTTTAAATTATAAATTATTATTATTAAAAATAATTTTATTTTATGATGTGAATATTGTATTACATTAAAAAACAATATTAAAAAGATAACAAATTAAAACTAAAAAAAAACTTAATAAAATAAAATCATAAACATACTGTGTAGTTTAAATATTTTAAATCCTTTAAAATTTGTTAAAAAAATTTAAAACTAATATTAAATAATAATAAAAACATTTAAAAATAATAAAACGTTTTCCCTTAACCTATTATCCCATATAGTTGACACCATTAACTAAATCCGAGATGGATTGGATGTCAATCGCTCAAGTTTGGACATAAGAATAACCAATGGTATGTTAAAATGATATTATTATTAGTTTTATAATAGAGATTTTTCTGCTGTAAAAATGAATTCTCGAATTCATTTAAATTTTATATAAAGGATATTAAAACAAAGAAAAATCACAATGCTATCAAAATCGAAAATTGTACATCCCAAATTTCTAAAACAATTAATGTTAGCATAACGACTATTTGGTTTGTTTGGAATTTACAAAAGACCTCGTTCTTCAGCTATAAACCATAGTGCATATTAAGAACCAAAATTTCACTGTAATTTCAAGTAAAGAAGTAAAGAGACCATATGTAGACTCTTGTAGTGAAGCAATACAATAGATAATTTTAAAATTTTTGGGGACATGATGATTTAGATGGGTGTTCCTCAATTCTGAGAATCCTCCATCTCCAACCTTCTAAATGTATAAATAACCAACATTTTTTCAGTAAACGTGAGGATTCACAAACAATCTGTAATTCAACATCAATAAAAAAATACTTAACAATGGAGATAACCCAATAAATGGCTGAGGGGTAGAATATCAAGATTGAAAGTGACCATTCTATTTTCTTATAACATAATTATGATTGACTGCTAAAAATTAAAAGATCCAAAGAAGTGAAACGCTTACATCAACGCACAAGCTTATTCTTTATAAAAGCCAAGTTTGTTTTTAATTCAGCAGGCTGATAATATATACCTGACTTTCAACATTTAAGGTTCAAATAAAAAATTCATGATGGGCATTCTACATATATTGAAACCCCTGGACAATTTTCGATAGATAATGTGCATCCTTTTGACACGTTTACAGTGCTTTTTGACCATTTTTTAACAAACGATGTGCATATTTTTCTCAATTTTTTACATGTTACATAAATATTATAGGTATTCAATATTTATTGAAACCCTGGACAATTTTTTTACAGATGATGTGCATCTTTTTGACATGTTTCCTGGTCTTTTTGACATTTTTTGACATACTATGTGCATCATTTTCACAGTTTTTGATATGTTACATGAACTTTCATAGAAAATTCAAATTATTTTCGGTAGTTTAGGTTATTTACAATATTGGGTTTACCCCATGCATCTATGTTTATGAGATTGTAGGTTTGATTGTGTGATAATTAAAAAAAAATAACCCATGGAATGTGGTCGAATGGTAGCAATTTGATTATATTAAGGTGAAAATCCGAATCCTAAATTAATGATTTTTAAATAACGGGTTTCCACTTCTAAACCTGTAATAGAAAACTTACATTCATATCCATATGCCATAAATGATAGAACTTAGATCTTCACAGAATATCTGTATGCAGTTTTTTTAATTTACAGTCAGGTGCATTTCCATTCTAATCCATGGATCCATGCGTATAAAAATATGCATATGATAATAAAATTCATAGAAAATAGCTTAAAACATCTAGTCATTCAACCCTTCTTACTCTCCATAAGCCACGAGAGTCATAGTCCAAGAGCGCTCAATTTTCAGCTTAGCGGGCTCGACCACGAGACCTTTTGATTGGTTGTTCATCCATCCACGTTGCTTATGAGGATGCAAAATTGTTGGAAATATCATAATTAATGAGCTGATAGCATATCAGATATGGGCTCCACCCTGGTCATTCATCATTTTGCACAGTGAGTCAGTTTGCAGCAAATCCCACTCACTGGAAGTTAGTATTTAAGTAGCCACTCTTGTATTTGGCAAGATCAGATTTCTTAGGTGGAAATTAATTGCAGAGTTTATTGCAACCCTGTAACTTCGAGGAGAAGCTAAACCTAAGTTTTTTGTATAAATAGATATCTCCCGCAGAAGATTAAGTAGAGATGAAAGAGGTGAGGGAGTGAAAGAAGAAGAAGAAGTGAAAATTCTTGAAGTAATTCAAGAGCCCAAGCTCTGTGTAAATGGTGAAAGATTGAAGTTAATATCATTTCTCTGTAAGTGCCCAAAGTTACTCTGTTTTACTAAGTAATATATATAAGTCTATAGTTTCACATATTCATTCTCAAGAATCTTAAATGTTGTGTTGCGCACATCTTATTCATATTTACTGCACATTTAAGTGCAATAAATCAAATCAAGAATTCCCAAGTATTTCACGGTGGTGAATGCCCTAGTTTAATACACAGTAACTTCTACATATATTTCGGTTCTTATGTTTTAAGACAAGTTTATTTAAAGTTTGAGTTGTGTGGACTTAAATAGGTATGCAAAGTTAACCGTGTAGTTAACCTTTGTAAAAGTGAAAAGTGTGTGCAAAAGTGATTTGTATAAAGTGCGGAAAGTCAAGTTCCGCAAAGTTAGAGTAGCCCACATTTATGCAAAGTAAAGTATTGCGCAAAGTTAAGAGTTGTGCATTTGCGCAAAGTTCAAATGCGTAGTTGAAAAGTAGAATCATGCAGTTAACCTTTGCTAAAAGGTTGAATCGCGCAGTTAATCTGCGCGTGGTAAAATGGTAAAGGTGAATTGCGCATGTAATCTCTATGGGATCATTTTGTTGTAGTAAAGTGTTTTTATAGAGTAGAAGAAAATTAAAGTTAAGCATTTGCTAGGTCATGTGCAATCCCATAGCAAAAGAAAAAGAAAATATTCATGCATTGGGCAATGAATTTTTAATTGACTGCACATGCCCTTTTCCCTTCATCTGGTATCAGAGCCTCATTACGGAAAGTAGAATTTGTATTTACATAAGGAAAAAGTGATTAAGTATGGCTTCCACTTCGGGTAATATGCAAAGCCCAATATTTTTTGGTAAAAATTATGAATATTGGTCTCTAACAATGAAGGCTTTGTCTAGAGGTCAAGATGTAACCTTTGTAAAAGTGAAAAGCATGTGCAAAAGTGATTTGTATAAAGTGCGCAAAGTCAAGTTCCGCAAAGTTAGAGTAGCGCGCATTTATGCATAGTAAAGTATTGCGCAAAGTTAAGAGTTGTGCATTTGCGCAAAGTTCAACTGCACAGTTGAAAAGTAGAATCACACAGTTAACCTTTGCACAGTAAGAAAGTGGAATCGCGCACGGTAAAAGGTTGAATCGTGCAATTAATCTACGTGTGGTAAAAGGGTAAAGGTGAATTGCGCAGGTAATCTCTACACGATCATTTTGTAGTAAAGTGTTTTTATAGAGTGGTGTAATACCCCATTTTGACCCTTAGGATATACTAGATTTTAATGTAAATATTGTATACATGTGATGTCTGTTTTCCTAGCGTGGAGCTCAAGGCCAAGGCCCCGCTAGTGGAAGCTCCAATTTTATTTAAAGGCAAGTATTAGACATTATGTTACCCATGTGCTATTTAGCCATGGAACATTGTAAAAAAGATGTAAATAAACATCATGCAATAAAATACCAAAACTGGCTATGGACGCAACGAATGAGAAGGGGCCATGTGTATCCACTAGGGAGTGGTGAGGGGGTTGTGGGATTGAACCATAGGCTTCCATATGTCACCTTGAGAATCCATTTGACTTTCCTTGCTGACATTTAATTCTGTTGTAAGGAAGTGGTTGAAGAAAATAGTCCATGGCTTTAATGGAGCATGAGCAGCCTAGAAATTCATATTTACAGGTATGGGCTCTATTTTCTTGTATCACAAGTCACTCTACCTCATGGGGATTGCTTCTTCCTCATCCCCATTCCATTGTGGAAGTCACCATCATCATTTTTTACCCAAAAACGAATTGCCAGTAGTGAGAAAAACCAGAAATCGCAACTTTGCAAGAACCCACGTTTTGAAGAGACAAAAATGCCCAGATTTGGTATTTGACAGTGAAATCCAATGGGAGATCCATAGGTATGAACCTTGAGGTGAATTTGGGAGCATTAGATACCCCGCAATGCATTGGAAAACTCAGTTTTGATAGCCCAGAAAAACAATGACGGGATTGAGTTATTCGTGGACAGAATGGTGAGAAATCCAAGTGTGGATGTTTGAACAAAGGATTGGATTGCTTGAATTTAGCTTGAGATGTCTATAGCCCTGTGGTTGAGCTCACTGACTTAGCATCCTTCTCATTTGTCTTTGGTATGCTTGATAAACCCAACTGTGTGTTGGCTTACCTTGTTGAGTGAAACCATGACTGTGAGTGAGCTCATCTAGTTCCTTCTTAGTGGATACACAACCTAGCTCGGGGGTGATCTCTTAGCTGAAAGAATACAAGCTGGATAGAGATCTATGGTTGGGTGGAACATTGCTCTCAAGTAGCTATTTGTTGGACAATTTCATCTTCAAGATAAATATTCTCTGTGGTTTGAATGATGTTCATTCTATGGTTTGTCCTGTATGTTAAATTACTCATGTTACTTGAATGAAATGATTATCTTAAATTAATAGGCATGAAACCTGTGCATAGCATGAGAATGAGATTGATTATTCTGTGATTGTTTCACTATTCTGCCTGAAAGAAATAGGCTGATGCATCTCCTTTTGTATGTATGCTATTATGGTTATTCTACTGTGTTATAAATTATATGCATTTTGTGTTTTGCAATATGTTAATTGTCCATGTTTAATGAAATGAAATGATTATCCTAATATGGAATCTATGCATGGCATTGGAACGAGATTGAGTCTCTATATGTTGAATTTATTCTCTACTGTGATATATATATGTTATGCATTGCTGTTTGTGTGTGTGCAAATATGAGTTAATCCCGTTGTGCTTAGTTAATTTGAACCTGCACACATTAAGCTTTTAATTATCATGCATTATTGAGTAACGTATGCGGCTGAGATTGTAGAACGTAGCCCGTATGTTTGGTCATGTTCTCTCCCCTACATTGGGTTGACAGGAAAGGACGCTATAGAGTGGTATCAGAGCCCAAGGATTACAACACTGAGGCTGTTGGGCCGACATCCACACAGCAGATTAGGAAAATATGATTTTGTGTGTTGTGCATAGGGTATGTTGTTGTGTGTTGGTTATTGTTTGTTGCTAATTGTTGTGCATATGAGATAACGCATCATGTGCTTGAAGCCTTGATTAATTATGACTCATTGTTCCTTGGATGTCCATGATGTTTTGAATGCATGAAATTCAATGTTGAGCATGGTTGGCATAAGTTTTTGTGTGTTAATTTCATGATTGAAAGCCTGAACAGTTGGTTGTTATAGCCACATATCTTAATGATGTTTGTTAATTATAATGAACCAACATTCATATGGCCGATTGATCATTTTCAGAAGCGAGGAAAGATTACGAATTATGCCCTTATGCACATGAGTTTTTCTTGCCAATGCTTGTTGGATGCTTGCAGATTGATTGTGAATCCATTGGTTGGATTGTTGAATTTGAAATGAAAAGAAAATCCTTTTTTAGAGATGCAAGTTCTTGGCATTCTTTTACTATTTTTATGCAAGTTTTATGCAATTTTGATCTGTAGTAACTCACCCCTATAAAGAAACGAAGGGCACATTCCAGAAAAATTCTAACTATTTGTGAAAATTTGCAAAATTTTTCTAAGTATTTATGAGTTCTGCTAAGGCTCTGTCAGTGATTTTAGCGTTAATTTTTGTGACGTGCTGCGGCGACAGAATTAGCGTTAATTTTTGCAACGTAATGTGGCGGCAAAATTAGCATTAATTTTGGCGACGCGCTGCAGTGGCAGAATTAGCGTTAATTTTTGCGACGCACTGCGGCGGCAGAATTAGTGTTAATTTTTGCGACGCACGCGGCAACAGAGTCAAGCATAACTCTACGCATGTGGTGCCAAAATTAGCATAAATGTTGCGCTAAAGGGAAGAGAGATTCAAAAAATTTCTAAGCGTCTTTTTGAAATCTGTGCCATGCATGGCGGCAGAGTTAAAGATAAATCCTGCGCCAAAGCACCCAGCATGTTGTTAGTAATGGCGTCGGTCGGGGGTGACTTTAAGGTTAAAACTTGTGCTACGGCGGTGATTTTTGGGTTAGATACAACGCCAAGAGAGGCAATGGCAAGGATAAAACCTGCGCTGCGACGGGGAAGTTAAGGTCAAATCCGGCGATGGTCGCAGAAGTTGAGCCGCGACCATTGATGGGAGGAGCGAAAAAAAAAGTATAGAGCCCAAAACTTGATTTTTGGGTAGGAGCAGTCGAGTGCGGAATGGGATGATTCCTATGGGGATTGGAGGCCATTAGCAAAGGCCATGAAAGAACTAGAGAGGGTCTTGAGCCCAGTATGCTCCAACCTAACAGAAAATGGAGAATAGTGACTTTTGAAAGACGGTGTCCCGAGGCTTGACGAAGGGTTGGTTTGAGATGAAATCGATATGGCGTGACCATGGATAGGAACAGTGTTAAGTTTGGAATCTTGGAGCCGAACTCCGAAGGATGTGGAGTCAGGGTGAACCAGAAGGCCAAAAAACACTGTTCCAGGCCACTTTTTCAGGATTTTGAAAAGCTTGTGGACAGTAAAAGTGACCATAGATGTTGGAATAACAAATTCTATTGAACTAAACATTTCATATTCTCATTAATATGGATAGTTTCTGTTAGACGAATATTTTCCAGAAAAGCATAGTTTGGGAGATAGCCATTTTTGGCCAAATTTTGAGATTTTGGGGAAAAAGTGAAAAGTGAGAAGTAGTCAAACCCAAAATTTTATAGAAGATGAATGGTGCATCGGAATAGAGATCCACGAATTGCTAAACGTTCCTTGTTATATAGACTAACGTCTCCCAATAGAACGTTTTCGTGATTCCTCATATATTTTATTCCACAGGTGACTGAAGTTGGCATTCCAGACCAAAATACAACTGTGTAAATGTGCAGAGTTATTGGTAGAAGTTGTCATTTTTGAAGTGATGTAGTTCCCACAACCAATGTCGGAATGGCACAAGTGGACAGGCATTGGAAAGCTTATCCAGTAGGGATCAATGGTGCATAGGAAGAATTTGAGGGAGGTTATCATACACCATAGATAATTGGAGCATAAAAGTGCCAGTGGCTATTTGACAAAATTGTAGTCAATATGGGCAAATTATAGAATTGCATGCCTGGAAGTAGCATGCTATGAAATCGAACTAGCTACGATGTGGAAGAGGAAGTTCATACAAAGATGAGGGATTGGAAAGGGAGAATTTTTTAACCCCTGTCTTGCTAACTGCATTTATATTTTATAAGCTTTATGTGCATAAAATTATGGTATGAGAATGCTGAAAATGCAAGAGATTAGATGAGTGGCCTGAATATGCATTGATTGGCATATTAATAAACATTGCATAGTGCATGAGTATATGTTTTGCATGCATATGACACTCCATATTGGTAAAGGTTGTGAAGTTTTACATATGCAATGAACCACTAATGGTAAATGCCGTGGTTGATAATCACTATTGAAGTTGGTATTGGTTGTAGGACCAAAGAAAACCAAAGCATGGCCACATGTGTTGATGATGTTGTTGCATATGACCAACCACATTATGAGGAAAGGATGGTGCAACAAATCTGTGAGCATGAGGTTGGCAAAAAGACCGTGTAGCCTTGGTAAGAGGCTAACTGATCAGGTAACATGAAGCAATGTTAATGACAGCCATGCAGGTAATGTTTATTGTGCATAAATTGCATAAATGTTGAAAGAGGATTTGGTGAGATCCCTTCAACTATGTTTAAACTATGTTGATTTGGTTTGCATGTGGTATTGAGTGCCTGAATGTGAATGTCAACCTACCGAGTATGGTGAGGTGTGGGTAAGTAAATGCAAGGAGCCTTGCGCTCTATAAGTTTCTTAGAAACCTCAATGCATTCATATGAAAGATTGCATCATGCCATTTGTGTATATTGGTTGTGAGTTTAACAACCAAAGAAGGTAAACACTTATAGTCATGTTGTGGTAGTACATGACATATGAAACAACCATGGTTAGGCCGTAATATGTCGAAATGCATAGTATCCCTGGATTAACGCAAGGTAGCATTGAGTAGATATGCATTAAGAGATTTTATAAAACTTGTGGTTTTTCCTTGAATGAATGCATTTGAAAATATTTTGTAAACATCATAGATGTGCACGCATGTGTGTGGATGCACATGTTGTGATGCATTGTGCGAATACACAATTGTGATGTGTATGATTCATTGCGATTAGATAATAGATGAAATGATGAATTGCCAAAAATTATGAGATCATTTCATGGGTTGTTATGAATGCAGAATAGTAAGTGCATGAAGAGGGAAGTCATGATCAATGGGCTGCCAGCATGCTCTATGGAAGGGCAGAGTTGTATAATTCATATGACTGAGAAATAATGAGTATCCCAAAGTTTCATTTAAATTGCATAAATGATGTGAATCTACCTTGCAATTTTAGTATGATAATGATTTACGTGAAATAAATGAGTTTGGTGATATTGATATGTTAACAGCTAGAAGTGTTTGAATTATGGAATGTTATAATTCGGGAAATGCTTCAATGACTGTTGCAGCAATGAAATATTATATGCATGGGGACTCACAACATGTTCGGTTGATTGAAAGTTTCAGACTCCAGGTAGAAATGTCTTGCGTATGGAAATGGGGATAAGACCATAGTAAAGACCGAACTCTACCATGTGCAAAAGCCGAAGGTTATGAGAAGGTTCTCATGGTTGTGAAATTTAATTTATGCATAAAACAGATCTGAAAATGTTCTGATTTAAGTTTATGAGAATAATATCATGGTTGCAAGTCTAATTTTCGTAGGGAACAGATTTGCAAATTTTGACATAGAGCTTATGAGAAAGAATCTCATGGTTGAGGACTCTAAGTTATGTTAGAAATAAGGATTGTAAATCTCATATTTGGAATTTTGCTAATAAATGACTAATGAATATTTGGCTTATATGAATTGTGTCAGGAGGATATGTTGTAAGTGGATGTTCATGTATGGCAGCATACATAAGACCATAATGGGAGAAGTGATACCACTTACAAGAGCCAAGCAATATGAGGATATCCTCATGGCTAAGAAAATCAATTTATGTAGTAGAAAAAAATTGCAAATTCATATTGAATTTAATTATTAATGCCATCGATTGGTTATAGAACAATCAGATTTGAATTTTATTGTTAAATGTTGCTGACTGTTTGGCTATTTGATAAGTGTGCCAAGAAGACACATTGTAGTAAGACCATGAGAGAGGGCCTGTAGAAGCCAAACTTCATGGGAAGGATCCCATATCTTGGAAATAGGTTTCGGATGAAATGCCATTGGACATTTTGGTAATATCCCATCTACACTGCATGATTGGTAAACAATATGAGTGAGATGGTAAATATTATGTCCATAAGACATATGAGGGTTATGTAACATCAAAAGGAGTTGGTATGGCAAACCGAGGGACTATCAACTCAGAGAAGGAGCCCCCATTCCTCATTAATGAAGAAGGACTACATCTGCAAATGAATAAGTGTTATGTAAACCCTACTAATATATATATATATACATATATGTGTGCAAGTCTAATTGTTAGAATTACTATGCAGAACATATTCTATTTATGTACATTATTCAGACTGCTTGAAGTATGATTAGGACTTGCATAGCTCCCATCAGTGAGGAGTGCACACCTTTCTAATGATGAGTTATGTTAGGAATGCCAATATTGATTACGCCCTAAAGGAATGGACGCATTCCTGGTGTTTCAATACTTGATAGTGAATGCTATGAATTATGGTTATAATTTTTGAATAACAACACTGACAAGTTTGCCTATACTACTTGTGTCGTCACCTTAAACAAATGCAATTTGGTGCTACACACTAAAGAAGTAAAGTAAAAGGTTGTTGTGAGGGGTTGTGGTGGAAGGGTAAATATGTATGAAAGGATGTTGTGGGGATTTTTTATGAAGGGTAGTGAAGGTGTTGATGAAAAGACTGTTATATGCCTATGGCTCCCAACAGCCCCCCAACACTCACATTTGGTTCATCCCGAGCCACTTCAAAGTTGTAGCACAGGTTCTTGCATCTTTGACAAGAAATCCTCATACACCTTCTGATTTGCTTCAACAAACTACTAGATTTCTTCCTTTTTCTAGTTTATCGCCTCGACCAGCTCAACAGTAATGTACTCTTTACTCTCCTCGACAGTTTAAGTGAATGCAGACTAATGTGTGCATGTTGACCCCCAATAACTTCAGACACTCACTTAGCTTCCGACTAGGGTGCCTCTACCCTTTTTGATCATTTCCTTTGTTGAAATCTCAATTGGTTTATCTCGGTCTGCAACACTTTATTTTTTGCATCCTTCCTCCTTCTCTCAACTGGTGGAATATTCTTTAGCAGATCCCATAGGATTGTCATATTTTCTTCGATGGCCCCAATTCTGCTAGTGATATCTTCAAGCTCTGCATCCTCAAAAATCATAGCCCAAGTTTGTGACACCTCCTTTTACATCTTTATACATTGAGCCTTCAATTGCTTTGGATGGCTCCCCTCACCTCTACTTGTATTTGTTCTATCACTTTGGGAAGTGTGATAGGAACCAAATTGGCTTCTAATTCTTATAATTTCTACCTATATCTCAAAATGACAGCTTCTAGTCACTGCGGCTTCTCCTCCGGTGCCATTTCATTAGTTACTTCCACCTCAAGAACTGCACGACATGTTACTGTGATAGCCTCCTGAAACTTCTATTGTTCCTGATGGAGCAAGTCCTTTTCCTAATTAATCTCAGTGGATTGATCATTTACTACCGCTTCTTGGTTATTGTATCCCTTCATATGGTAAAAAATTGACTACTCCCTGTCTTTCAATTCCTGCGTGATGTTCTCTTTTGAATTGTGCAAAATAAAAAGTTGCAATGTGTACAACTTCAGCTCTGCATACACCATATGTGGTACTTGTACACTTTTCCCTACTTCATCAAAACTTAAATACCTTGTCACTGGATGGTGATGGATTCAACTGCTCCTGAAATATTTGATGCAACAACACATCGATATGAAAAATTTGATACAACTGACTTCAACAGAAACTAAAACTTTGGGCTTCTATGAGAATCTATAGACCAAAATTATTATTATTTTTTCTATGTACAAGGATCGACTCAGAGATCTTTATTGTGATGATGCATAGTTACCCCTATAGGGATTTAGATGGATCCCATTTACAAATTGATTAAGGAGTTCACCATCTAGCTTCTGCAATTGTACTGCACCTCCCTCCGTCACATAGTTAATAACATATGAACTCCTAACCCATGCATCCTTAACTTCTCAGGGTGTTTGAAATAATTAATATGGTAGAGAAGAAATAAGTCTCCTCGCTGAAAGTGCTTGTTGGTGATGTGGCGGTCATGCCATGCCTTTTCTCTATCTTTCTCAACTTGCTGATAAAATCCTATAATAAACCTGTCTTCTTCTAGCTGAAGTAACTGCGACAATATTTCTTCGACAACACCCGTATTAGACATACCGGTGAAAGCAATGATTCTTAAAAATGGGACAATATACTCCATGGGAATCATATATTTTTGTCCATAGACAAACCTGAAAGGTCTCTATCCCATCAACTTCTTGCATGTCGTTCTATAAGCCCATAAAACTACAGGAACACTCAATTCCTAGTCATCGTAATTCACATTACAAACTTTTGTTAGTGCATGTTCCATAATCTTATTGAATGCTTCAACAATCCCATTTTTCTGTGGGTGATATGGAGTACTCTTTCTATGGTAGATCTTAAATTCTTTTGTAATCTCTTCTATAGTCTTATTAAAAAAATGTGCACACGGATCACTTAGTAAAACTTGGGGACAACCAAACCCAATGACAACATTTTCAAACAGAAACTTCACAATAGTTGCAGGAATGCAATCCCATATTGGCATAGCTTCATCCCATCTGGTAAGATAGTCAGTTGCAGTAATAATATAACTTGCACCATTTATTTTTCCGTGTGGATTTATCAAACCCACAAAATCAATAGACCACTTTTCGAAGGCCTACAACGTAACTTGGGGCACTAGTGGCATCCATTAGAGAAATTTTGAGGTCTAAAATGGGTCTCATAAGGAAAACTATAAAATAATAGTGGAGATAATAAAATAATATTAGCATATCTCATCAAAGTTTGGAGTAAAAAAGAAGGAAACTACTTTATCAACTTGTATTTTCAACTTAAATCCCTCTATATTCACTCCAATGTCATGTAGGACCACCCGTTGGATGGGGAATTGAATTATGCATCCAACGAGTAGCCACATGACATAATTTTGATGGACCCCCTTTGCATAATGTCCTCCCACAATTCCATCATGAGTCTAGCTAAAATGATTGGTCACTCTTGCTCAAGAACACAATGATGAAATACTTCATCCAATCCTAACTTGTACAATTGATCAACTATCAATTGATAGTTCATAGATTTAACAACTAACTGCTTCTTCTATGCAGTTGTATATCCCTCTGGTGCCACACCCATAGAAAAAAAATTCACAATATCCTCAAAGTATTCATCAACCATTTTTACTGTAAAGAGTTGTGCATCTAAGAGGTTATCTTCTAAACTAGTTGGTTCATCTCCTGTATCCAACCTCAACGGATGGTCAGGCCCCACATTTAGCCTCCCTGGCTTGACGAAAATCTCAAAATAATATTCCTAAAACAATAGTAACTATCGACAGATGTAGTGCCCACCTCGGTACTTGAACTTATTAGACTAATGAGGACACTAGTTTTGAAGAGAACCGGTTGAATAAAACATGAACCATGGAATTTACTCTGAATATGATTTAATGAAAATGATTGAATGACATATATTGGAATGAAGAATAACGAAATAGAAATGATTGAATGAAAATACTTTATAAATGAAAATAATGAATATGCTAGACTGACTGAGGTATTATGGTAAATGATTTTATGGTGCAGTGTTATTTAATATGTGCTTTGAGTGTGTGTGTGTGCAGTTGCAAGTAAGATGATTTACCAACTCACCCACAATGGAATTATAGGGGTCGTAGGAATGGAAATAACACATAGGGGTACGACGACAGACTGTCGACCCTGAATTAGCAATCGACGCATGGGTCAGAAGCTTGCGAGCTAGCCCAGGGAAGCGTGTGTCGTACGGGCGAGGCCATACCAACTTGGTTGCGTACGTGATTTGAGGGGCACGCGATAAGGAGGGCCTTATCCCTCAGCAACCCTTAGTCTCCAAGAAGTGTAGTTGATAGATTGCAGTAACGACTCCCCGATCACTACACAGTTCTCCTCCCAAGAAGAAGGAAAAGAAATTGTCGGAAAGACCCGTCGAAGAGGTACCTAGACAAGAACAAATAGAAAGAAAATGAAATTGTCGAAAGAACCCGTCGAAGAGGTACCTAGACAAAAGAAGAATGGAAAAATAAAATTAGTCATACATGCATAATTAAATAATATACATGTGAAAGTTTTAGAGAATTTAATAATAAATTATTCAATATTTTATTATTATTATTATCATGATGATTATGCTATTATGGTTGAGAAATGAAATTGAAAATTAGAAAATTTAATGTTCTCTTCTTTTATAATTAATGGAAATATATATTAATTATTTCAAAAAGAAAAGATTTTAAATAGAATAAATAATTATTTGAAATAAAATATTTTCTTTTACTATAAAAGAAAAAGAAAATATTGTAAATACAATAAAGAATTATTTGAATAAAATATTTTCTTTTATTATAGAAAAAGAAAAGAAAGTTATTTGAATTTAATAAGAAAATATATTAAATAAAATATTTGCTTATAAAAGAGAAAAATAAAAGAAAATCATAGAATAAACATGGGTCTTTCTACAACTGCTAGATTTGAGAAGTCAAACATAATTGAAACTCCATAAAGTTCACTCCACCCACAACCCATTGATTTAGGATCAGGAAAGTTAATCAAAGAGGTATCTAAGGGAGAGAGCTATCGGAGGAGCTGTAGAGCCTTTAAGATGTCTCTGTCCACTGTCAGAGACGCATGACTCTTTATGCCATAAGGTATGGCCATCGGCCATGGTGATCCATTGCATACACACGCGGTTAGCGGCTCCGACGACGAAAAAATTAGACGTCCAATATAGCTGACACACTATTTACGACGGGGTATCCACCATCCACCGGTTCTGGGCCCAGGCTATTGTATCATTAGACATCCAATCCATGGTCCACCTCTCACACTATGTAGAAAATCGCGTCACAAAAATTTGAATTTGAATCCAAGATGGAAACTCATTCTTGGAACTTGCAACGCCTTTTCATTCATTTGAATTTGAGTTTTAGTTGGAGTATTACGCCTACGGCCCGCCCATTCCATTCTTTTGGATTTTAATTTGAGCACGGACATTGGTGGCCCTTCTTGATCTTCTTGATCTTGAGCGATCAGTGCCATAGCCATTCCTAATAACGCCAAAGCGGGTTCATGTTGTTCTTACCTGCAACTTAGAAGCTAGAGGAGTTTTTTACGAGATTACCTGCATCGCCTCTGTAATCTTGTTTGTTTATTTGGCTATTAGGGACAATTTAGTTCTAGAAGGAAAAGGGTCTCTAGCAGTATCATCCAATAGTTATTGTTACATTGCATTGCCTTTAGAATATCCAGATCGATGGGGCCACAGATGACAGTGTGAGTCTAGTTGACTCAGCAGAATGTTCCTATCACTGTATGTAGATCACAATTATGGGCTCTTTGTGGTAACAATCATACCTGTATGTCCAAAGTTGTGGAATGACCATGATTTTTCTTTATGTTGTTGGTAATCTAGAAACATTTCATCATTCCATCATTTTTCGGTGATTGATTCTATTGGGTCACAATAAGAATTATTTGCAACAATCCCATGGTTATTGGGATTGGAGGATGGCTATTATGTTTCATTGTTATGATATATGTCACGCTAACGTTCGATCTTTCTTGGAGGAAATTTGTTGTTGCATCCATTTGTTGCAGCTTCCGTATTCGTAAGCTTCTATATATGTGCATATACATAAGCTGCGCATATACGGAAGCTTATGTATATGCACATATACAGAAGCTTCGCATATGCTGCGCATATATAGAAGCTTCCGTATATGCACATATACAGACGCTTACGGATACGGAAGGTGAGCATACCTTGCGTATATACAGAATCTTCCATATATGTGCAGCTTTCGTATATGCGTTGTGCATATACGGAAGCTTCTGTATATGCGTAGCGTATGCACAACTTCCGTATACATAAGCTCTTGTATATGCGCATATACGGAAGCTGCGCATATACAGAAGCTTCCGTATATGCGCAGCTTCTGTATATGCGCAGCTTCCGTATGAATAGCTTTCGTATCCGTAAGCTTCCGTATATGCCCATATACGGAAGCTTCCGTATATGTGAAGCTTCCGTATATGCACAGTGCATATACGGAATCTTCCATATATGTGCATATACATAAGCTTCCATATATGCGCATATATGGAAGTTTATGGATACGGAAGTTGCGCATACGTTGTGCATATACAGAAGCTTTCGTATATACAGAGCGCATATATGAAAGCTACACATATACGGAAGATTCTGTATATACGCAACGTATGCACACCTGCCATATCTGTAAGCGTCCATATATGCGCATATACAAAAGCTGTGCATATATGAAAGCTTCCTTATCTGCGCATATACAGAAGCTTTTGTATATGAGCATATACAGAAGCTTTCGTAAGCTTCTGTATATGCGCATATACGAAAGCTTCCGTATATGCGTAGCATATACGAAGCTTCCATATATGCGCATATACGGAAGTTGTGCATATATGGAAGCTTCTGTATATTAGCATATATAGAAGCTGTCGTAAGCTTCTGTATATGCGCATATACGGAAGCTTCCGTATATGCGCGTATAAGGAAGCTTCCATATATACGCAGATTCCATATATGCGCATATACGGAATCTTACGGATACGGAAGCTACGCATATGCTGCACATATATAGAAACTTTCATATATGCACAGCTTCCATATCCGTAAGCTTCTGTATATGCGCATATATGGAAGTTGCGCATATATGGAAGCTTTTGTATATGCGCATATACAGAAGCTTTTGTAAGCTTCTGTATATGCACATATATGGAAGCTTCTGTATATGCGCATATAAGGAAGCTTCCGTATACGCGCAGCCTCCGTAAATGCGCATATACGGAAGCTTCCATATATGCACAACTTCCGTATCCACAGCTTCCGTATCCGTAAGCTTCCATATATGCGCATATACAGAAGCTACCCATATACAAAAGCTTCCGTATATGCGTAGCTTCCTTATATGTGCATATACAGAAACTTACGGATACGAAAGCTGCACATACAAAAGCTGTGCATATACGGAAGCTGCGCATATACGGAAGCTTCTGTATATGCGCATATACAAAAGCTTCCGTAGATGCGCTGCGCATATATGCAAGCTGCGCATATACGGAAGCTACACATATACCGAAGCTTCCATATATGCACAGCGCATATACAGAAGCTTCTGTGTATGCGCAGCTTCCGTATCCGTAAGCTTCCGTATATGCACATATACGGAAGCTTCTGTATATGCGCATATACGAAAGCTTCTGTATATGTGCATATAGGGAAACTTCTGTATATGCGCAGCTTCCGTATATGTGTAGCTTCCGTATATGTGCAGCTTCTGTATCTGTAAGCTTCCGCATATGCGCATATACGGAAGCTGTGCATATACGGAAGCTTTCGTATATGCGCAGCGCATATATGGAAGCTTTTGTATATGCGCATATACAGAAGCTTCCGTATATGCACAGCACATATATGGAAGCTTTTGTTTATGTGCATATACAGAAGCTTCCGTATATGTGCTACGCATATATGGAAGCTTCTGTATGTGTGCATATACGGAACGCTTATGGAAGCTTCCATATATGCAGATATATGGAAGCTTCCATATATGCGCATATACAGAACGCTTTTGTAAGCTTCCGTATATGCGCATATACGGAATGCCTACTTAAGCTTCTGTATATGTGCATATACGGAACGCTTCCATATATGCGCAGCGCATATACGGAAGCTTTCGTATATGCGTTGCGCATATACTATGGAAGCGTTCTGTATATGCACATATACAGAAGCTATGCATATACGGAAGCTTTCGTATATGCACATATACTACAGAATCGTTTCGTATATGTGCATATACGGAAGCTTCCGTATATGCGCAGCTTCCATAGATGCGCATATACGGAATGCAACTTCCATATATGCGCTGCGCATATACAGAACGAAGCTACCGTATATGCGCATATACATAAGCTTTCATAAGCTTTTGTATATGCACATATACGGAAGCTTTTGTATATGCGTTGCACATATACGGAAGCTTCCGTATATGCACATATACAAAAGCTGCGCATACGCTGCTGTGCATATATGGAAGCTGCGCATATACGAAAGCTTCCGTATATGCGCAGGGCATATGTGGAAGCTCCCGTAAGCGTCCTACATATGTGCATATACGGAAGATGCGCATATACTACACCTATACATATACGGAAGCTGTGCATATATGGAAGTTTCCATATATGTGCATATGTGGAACGGTTATGGAAGCTTCCATATATGCGCATATACAGAAGTTTCCATAAGCGTTCCATATATGCGCATATACGGAACACTTCTGTAAGCGTTCCACATATGCGCATATACGAAAGCTTCCGTAAGCATTCTGTATATGCGTATATGTTGTTGATCGAGAAATCCAGATGATGTTGTTGATTGGGAGATCTAGATGATATTGTTGATCGAGAGATCTAGATGATGTTGTTGATTGGGAGATCCAGATGATGATGATGTTGATTAGCAGATCCAGATGATGTTGTTGATCAGGAGATCCAGATGATGATGTTGTTGATTAGGAGATCCAGATGATGTTGTTTTCGTAGATGATCGAGTGATCGAGTGCTACTAAATATAAAGACTCAGTACTGAAGATATTGATGTTCTAGTATTGAAGATATTGAAGATGCTCCAATATATTTTTGAGTTACTGATGATGATTGAAGAAAATGTTGAATGATTTATAGATGTATCACTGTGATGTAGTTGACGACTCCTTGCTCCTGCAGATGTTGGTATAATATCCTTCTCGTTAAGGGGTAGTGTTAAAGTATTGTAACTTCTAAGAATATCCTATTTGTCACTATTAAAGAGGTTTGACCACCTAGTGGGTCTTAATCAATAAAGAGACCATTTCCAGTTGAGTAACTATCAATTGATTATCTAACATGTCTTATTCAAAGGAGATAGCCTCGTACATCATTACATTACTTCTCAATATCCTCAAATTAGATGGGTCACGGTGGAACCCTAATAGTTATGGTGTTTGGTGATTTATCACTAATCAATGAACAAGTAAACAACGGTTAGGTCACAAGTAGAGCACCTTTGGCATTAACAGTGGAGAGAACTATAGTGATTTTTCCTTGCTTCAAATCAATGGACTTGTCGATATGATATGAATCAACCCAAAAATCCATGTCTATAAGTAAGGATATTCATGTTGAATACATAAATATAGCCCAAGTCTTCACCATCTTCCCACACTTGAACGCATCAATCACGAATGGAATGTTTTAGTTGGCCTTGTTGAGAGATCAACCTCTATTGGATTTGTCAGTGTAACATCTCCAAGGTTTGCGAGTTAGTAATTTTGGTGTAAAATAAAATTTTGCATAAGATTACTGAAACTTCAAATCACACCTCATTCCCGTAAGGACCGAGATACTGAACACATTCCCTGATAATTTGAGATTAGTTAAATTGAAAATACTCATCACGCATCATACTCATGAAGTTCTTACCGTGTAAAGGTTAACTGCATCTGGAATTGTCCATAACAATGTGATCGTCACATCACATCAACATGAAATATCATTGTAAGAACATTAACATGAAATATCATTGTAACAAACTAACATGAACTATCATTGTAAGAACATTAACATGAAATATCCCCGGTCAAGATGCACTTGACCAATGTGTTATAATCATCAATTATAAGATAGCACCTTTGAGAATAAAATCATGCAACCGTCAAAGGATCATACGCATATAAAAACCATGAAAATAACGAGACCAAGATAACGTGGTTCACCCGTACACGGGCTAGTCCACAAAAAGTGTGTGTGCATCTTTTATTAAACCAAAGTGTTTACAAGTTGCAACTTAAATGTTGCTATACTTCCATCCTTGAAATTTATCCTCAAAGGGAAACCTTTTACATATGAGTCATTACTAGCTGTACTCATGGTTACCAAGTCTTGAATAACAAAAGAGTCTTTAGATGCTAGACCAAAGCTTACATCTGCAACAATTGACGTACTCATCAATTCCCTATAATTTATTCAATACCTTTTCATGGGGTGGTTTACATCCTGCAACATGATTGATGCTCATGCCACTCATATAAAAGGCGTTTTATCAAGGCCTTCGACACCAAAATCAACAATAATGCTGTGAATTTATTACACTTACAAACGCACTATATCTCTATATGTCTAAACAAGTAATTTCAACCAAATATAAGGTTACACCCTCAACATTAACATGTCAACTTTTTAATGTTAACATGTCAACTTTTAATGACCTTTGCACAAGTATTAGAGTATACTCGAAGTTCCCTATGATGCTAGCATCAATGGTGTAATCATATCACCTAAATATTTATGAACTATTTCAATACTATCATGAGTCAAAAAAAAGGACACAAGTCACATTCACTAATACATGATCATAAATTAATTCCAATTTCCCCATTTAATCCAAGTGTATGAACTTTATAAGGTAAATGATCTTATAATAGTCTAAAATATGATATTTCCCGTTTCACTAACTTGTAAGGACATAAGCTTCAAGATGTTAAACCCCTTCTAAGCATACCGAGTTAACATAACGGGGTGGAGATACAGGGTACTGAACTATGAAGGTAAGGTCGACTTTCAATACTTGTCTACACAATCTAGAACTTTCTAACGGTCCTTCTATTAATGACATAAATGTACTACATACCAGACCTATGCAAAAGGTGTGTCCTAGCATATCAAATTAAATACTATGTGAAACTAAGGTATGTAGGGAATCCTTTCCCAACCTCTACATAGTAACACAACAACATAACATGCAACACAATTTATCATTGTATCCAATGCTGTATAAGGGGGTCCATCTCCCAAACATCTGCGCTCTATACAAGGAACATTAACATTGAATATATATAATACAGATATATACAGGGATATGCTTTCATTTGCGGATTCAAACAACCACATGGATATAATTTTCATTCTGTCAGGTGAAATGCCTACGGGGATCCTTCTCAAGTATCTGCACAGCTAAAGGCGAGTGTAGAAATATATGTAATATGGAAACACAAATATACAGGGATTACGACTATGCACGGATCGAGGTTCTGCGATCTTCGATCTGGAACAGAGGTACTGAAACTCTGTGGTGCATTAATTCCTCACAGAGGTAGTAGAAAAACTAGCCAGTAAAAGAGATACAATAATGGATTCATTCAAGCAACTAGCCGATTGAAATAATCAATCTAGATCCGCGGTGAACCCTATAGTGCAATCACTTTATCGCAGGGGTAAGGTTTATAAAACTGCCATATTTATTTAATACTAAGAAGAAAAATACGATTTGCTAACAAAGAGATTCATTCATCACAAAATCATATAGAGATTCCTATAATCCATACCTCGGTAGCACAATTCCTCAACTTGGATCAGCCTCTCTAAAGAGAGATCACGCATAGATCTAACATGGATAACTGGATCCACAGTATTTCAAAAAAACTTGAGAGAGTCTTAATATGTTAGCAACACAAAAGCACAAAAATCCCACTGGTATCTTAATATGTAAGCGCTGAGTCTTTCCAGATCCAAATATCAAACATCAAATCAGAGATCAATCAAATATATATATATAGCACCAACAAAGTTTAAGCGCTAACCTTTTACATGTCGGATTCTACCATACCGTTACATCCTAAAACCAGGTAGCACGACCAGTCCCCTATTGTGAAGAAACAAGGGGTGCTTGTTGTCCTTCTCTTACGACAGAGATTTGCGTGAAGCCCCTCCTTCACGAGAGCTCTTTTCTAGCCCTCCCCTCGCTATCTTAATCAGAACTCTCCTTTCCCCATTCTCGCACACAGCAGGATCACCAATGGCATACACAGGAAAACAAAAAGATTGTAGCTTGCGCATACCCCAGGAACATGCAGTCCTTCCCCGGATTTCTCTTCCTAAAATAATCATTCGGGATCTAACACTCAGTGTAGTCGTGGTCTCACTACCAAGTTTATCAAGTGCCAAGTGGCAAATCCTCCATATTAATATATCTCTTTGATAACAGAGATCGTGATTTAAGAGAACGCCGAGGGAAGTTCCTTCCACTTGTTGCCTACTCAAAACCCGTTTTTGACACGATTTCATAGTGGTATTTTAAAAAGTGATACACTCAAAGGAGCACTCCTCTTCTCCACTTCCTCTTTAATGTGCCAACAACCCAGTCAGATCTTGTCGAGAGGTGGTTGAAAAGGTGGAGGGGGAGGAATCCCATGGAATAATTAAAGATCTCCTCTATATATATATATTATTATTGGAAGAACCAATCCTTCTCTTTTATGATAGTGAATATAGCATAGCTATTTAAACGATCGAGTTTGAGCCTCTTAATTTACAAGGTCCACTATTAACTTCTTTGGTAGTTCTTACCTTAAATAAGTTCAGTATCATAGTTCAGATATCCCTTTTAATCCTATTAAACCTTATAATGGTAATTATGTTTGAGATTACAAATATATAGGTTATAAAGGAGGGATATCACAGTCAGGGAGATTTTGGTTGAAGAAACCACTATGCACCAGTTTGAAGATGTTATGTAACTAAGAGGGATTCCTCCTAATGAGTTAAGCTGAACGCATGGTATTTTATTTCTAGACTTCAAAATAACCCAAAGATATGATAGATTCCTTACACTCAAAGAAGGTTTTTAATATATTTTAAAACAAATATATTAAATTAATTTTAATATGTTAAAAATAGATATAAAATAGTAATAAATACATAATTTAAAAGAATTATAATAACTTAAACCAATATGCCGATATAAGTAGGACAAGTATATAGACTAGTGTATATACCAGTATATACACTGGTGTATATACTGGAATATACACTAGTCTATATACTTGTCCTACTTATATCGGCATATTGGTTTATGTTATTATAATTCTTTTAAATTATGTATTTATTCCGGTATTTATTATGTATATGTGCAGCTTTCGGTATATACATTGGTGTATATTCTGGTATATACACTGGTCTATATACTGGTATATAGACTGGTGTATATACCAGAATATACACCAATGTATATACCAGAATATACACCAATGTATATACACCGATGTATATTTCGGTATATAGACTGGTGTATATACCGGTATATAGACTGGTGTATATACCGGAATATACATGAGTGTATATTCTAATGGTGATGAAGATGATGCTGATGAAGATAATGATGATGATGACGAAGATAATGATGATGATGATGGTGGTGATGAGGACGATGTCAACGATGATGATGATGATGATGATGATGATGACGAAGATGGTGATGACGACGACGATGATGATGATGGTGGTGGTGGTGGTGGTGGTGGTGGTGACGAAAAAAATGATGTCGATGATGATGATGAAGATGGTGTTGACGATGATGATGATGATGATGAAGATGATGAGGATGAGGATGAGGATGATAATGATGATGATGAGTATGTTTCGGTAGGGTGATGGCGTTGATGATGAGGATCAGGACGACGATGTTGATGATTATGATGATGATGTACACGATATATACACTGGTGTATATTCCAGTATATACACTCATGTATATACCGGTATATACACTGGTGTATATTTCGGTATATAGGCTGGTGTATATACCAGTGTATCATGTATACCGATCGATATAAGTATGGATAATTAATCGACATTATGTTTAAGAGAAATTAGTGTATCTCATATCTTATTGTTAAGTGTTCATTGTGAAAAACTTTAAAAATTCACTACAATACTGATTTGTGTATTTGGGTATGTGACATATGGTATCAGAGCAGGAGTTACAACACTCGGGCCTTTTTGGACTTAGCACGAGGAAGAGGCTAGTTGAATTACTGAAGAGACTCTACTTGTAAGACGCAACCGGACAAATACAGTTTCAAGGTTCGACAAGAGGTAACCGATAAGACGTCTATGGGTTGCAAGTGAGTAAGTCTCGTTTGCGGAAGCATTATGTTTTAAAACTAACAAATGAGATTTAAATGTAGTAGAAATTCCACATGGGTAACTAGCTTAGTTATGAGATTGCATGATGTTTAAGATTAATGATATTTTCCTATAGTTGTATTTAAATAAATCGATATTATGCAAGGGATGTGGTATTATTGCTTTAATCACACGCATTACTTGATATATTGAACATGAAGACAATATGTGTGAATGGGAGAAAGATGGTATTCAGTTTTGTAAAATGTTATGTATGAGAATTAAGATGTATAGCCATTAAACATGGTGATAGTATAGGAATGCATATGCATAGTTAAATCAATGTTACATTACTTTATGGGTACACAAATGGTTTATGAGATCTGCATCAGCATAACGAGGATGATTTACATCGTCTATGGGATATGCATAGTACACATAGAAGAAAGGTGGGAGTAGATGGATTTTAGGTAAAGAGTTAGATATGAAGAATGGCCATGGTTAGATACCACTAATATGGACATTGCACTTAAGTATTTGTTATTTCTATGTGTCGTCTTTAAAGTTGGCATTCCAGTGATTATCCATTTACATTATGATAGCATTGATCATAGGGGACCATGTTTACATAGGATTATAAATGTGTGTTGATTTTGTTTGGTTAAAGTTTCCAAATATATGTCATTCCATGATTATGTTCAAGAATGATTAAAGGTGGTTAACACCTTAGGAAATCATGTATCCTTATGAGTATCAAAAACTAATGTATTGAGTCGTAATACACCCCATCATGATAGTTAAAACTAAGGAGATGGACTATACTGCTTTAATTTCTTCACGAGATGATATTGAGGTATTAGCGAATCTTGTGTAACAACCACCATAGATATATTTTATCTTATTGATCACTTTAGTATACAGAAGTCTGTTTTACACCATGTTAACAAATTCAAAAGATTTTACATTTTGTTAGTAGATGATATTTAATATAAGTCATCATTACTAATGAGTAATGTTGGATTCAAGTCCCACCATGACAAACACAGAGTTGATCATTAGTCTAAGTTGGAGATCAAGTGTGGCTTGACATTAGAAAATATAGGGTGAAGGCAATAATCTCAATCCCATACAATATGGACCCTTCACCCTCTTGGAAAATATTGGCACAAATACTTTCTGCCTAGATCTACCACCATATATGCAAAAATATTCAGTTGTGAATGTGGAGAACCTGAAACTTTATGAGCCTCCATTGATCATGGATCAAAGGGAGAGTGTTTTAGTACCATCAATGGATGAGTTTTCTCCTAATTACTTTGATGAGTTGAAAGAAGATGTCATCCTGGATAGAAGAGAAAGGACTTCACGCAGGGGTGATGTTGAATATCTTCGAGTGGGTCTTAAAGGAACACATTCAAGCAAAGCATGGTGGATAAAGAAGAGAAAAGTGAGGGAGCAATTCCATCACCTATTTGTTGACTTATAAGGATTTTGGAGGCCCAAAATCTTCTCAATGCAAAGGAATGATCCAGAAGGATCCAAAAAGGCCTAAAACTTAAAGTCCTCAAATATAAAAAAAAAAATGGCACCAAGTCAAAAGGATTGTCGATACGATTCCAACACTGCTTGAATCACGTCAAACAAACTCCAGATGAATAAGATATAGTCTTCTAAATTTTTGGAAAAACAATGTTTTATTGTGCAAAAATGGAAAAAAAAGGTGCCACATGGCATCACTGAAAGGGTGACATGTGGAAATCGTACAGGTGTATGAAGCCTACATGGAAACCCCACATGGAACCACGTGGCATGACAAAGTGAATTGCCAGGGTTGGTTCAGAAATGACATGGCATCGACGTGGACCTATCCTTTTGTGACACATGGCACCTAGTTGGCATACAAATGGACCAATTATATCATGGCACATGGCAGTTTACATTGGAATTTCATTGGTGGTATTTTTCAAAAATACTACGAGTCTACTAGCGTTGAACCTGTGACCTCCAAACAACAAGTCCAATGACCTAACTACTTTACCACTAGAGTTTCATTGTAATAGATATGGCATATATTGTATTTATGTTTATTTGGGTGGAGTTCAACCAAAAAGGTGAGTATGAGCCTACGGGTTTCACCTTGGGTCTCCCTCCCAACAAACAAACCAATAACACACACACACACACACACACACACATATATATCATATATTGTAACCTTTTCCAACTATAACAACCAACCTGTGTATATATATGTGTGTTTGTGCATGTGTGTGATGTTGCAACTCGCCAACAACCAACATGTATAGTTTTATATATATAACAAACAACAGTTGTAACCAATGTCCAAAAGGGGGTTTCCCTCCTAGAAAAACTCCAACTAATAACTTAATATAATGTATGCCAACCATGCCACCAAGGGGGGAAAGTTGGTAAGGCCACCCAACTGATAAGTATTTAAGCCATTACATTGCATTTCAAAGGGGGAGAGGAGAATCCAGATTCCCATGGCATCAAATTGATAGGAAAATACTGCATTATTTTGCAGAGAGACTGTTGTGGCTTTGGTTGGTCCTAAAGTGAAGAAGTATATATTCATTCTTCACCGATTTTTCGATACGGAGGCACTGGTGCATTCAGAATTTCTATCAGAGTAGTCAATTTGATCCATAGCCCTAATTAAGGTATTGTCATGTATTTTTCTAAGACAATATAAAGGCCTCTCAACTGATAAGTGGGCTTGGAGACGTATTCCATCATTGGGACGAACTCTGTTATCAAGATAGTGTCCCATTGTGTTCTCTTGTCTTCATGTTTATGTCTTTATTTTATGCTTATTTATTCATGTTGCACATAAGTTTTGGTTCATTCTCTTTAATTCAATTCATGATAGCCATCGAATAAAAGATCCTAGACCAACTGAGTACACCCCAATGGAAAATATTGATAAATTTTATAGGGTTCTAAAGGGTGGGAAAACAATAAATGAATATGGTTGGAGATTTAGCATTTATGTTATCAAAGGTTTGTAGAAAGAGGTCCTGCAAAGCATCATTCCATTGGAAAAAATACCACCTACTCAGCTCGAGTCTCACAAGGGAGAGAAATATAGGAGAAGGAAGAGTTGAATGATAAAGGAAAATCGCTCTCAATTGTGTCCCCATGAACATTCCTAAGCTAGATGAAAGTAAAGAGAGCATGGAAGGACTAAGTAAATATTAACTCTCTCAATTACCACTTGTAAAACACACAAGAGCATTGAATTCAAAAGAGATATAGAAGACGAGCAACCAATTTTGGGTTTTCCCTTAGATGGGGGGTTTTGCTTCCAATAGTTCTCATCAAAGGGGACAACTTAACTACATATCTACCCAAACTACACAACATTTATGGAGAAGAGTATGTATTCATACAAAAATGACCTACAAAATAAATCCTCAGCCATGGAACAAATCATCAGGAATTTGCATACAAATTTTGTCCAAATCTTAGTGTAAAGGGATATACAACATTGGTGTTATCTTTGTTCCCCTCATCTCATTCTATTTCTCTTTGTAAGCATTATCTGAATCCCCATATTTTTGGAAATAAAGTAAGAGGCCCAAATAATAAAAAAATTAATCTCTCTCAGTGTCCTCCATTGCAATAGAAATCATTTTTCTTCATTTTATTGTGTGATTATGATCGAGGAATTTTTCCACTTGATGAAACAATAAAATTTTCAAGCAAGTTATGTTGGTTTCGTTTCATTTTTTGACTTCCATATTTCCAAAAGAATCAATGGATCTATGTTTATCTTTCCCTTTAGATTTTCCATCTACATGAATATATTTTAGAAGGATGTATCAATAGGATCTCTTCATTTTATGTTCATGATCTCACATAATTATCTTCAAAGGATGAAGAACCTTTGTGATTAAGGCATCCCTACCTCACTAAGTTATTGTTTCAAGAGATAGTTGTTTCTAAATGTTTATTCCTCTTTACATGAAAAAAAGTTGATATCATCAAAGAATATATCAAACACTAACCCATGCACCACATCATTTTCTATAAAACTAGTTGAAGCTTTACGGAACCTAATAAAGTTATCTTAGGGTGACCAACCGGGATTTCTACATAAGGAATGTAATACCCCATTTTTTAACCCATAATGTAAATGTGTATGTAATGATCGAATAGATAGTAGTCATACATAAATGGTCTAGTATTACCAAATATATTGTAATTATGTACATTAATAATTATACAAAAATCCCAGATGGATAAAAATCAAGAAGGATGAAAAGGAGATATGGGGCTATGATTCCACAAGTTGGGGAAGTGAAATTGGGCTCAGGCAAGATGGCCTTATTGAGTTATTAACATGATCCCTTGGGCCTTGATTATATAAACCTTATCTACTGGTATAATCCAAGGTCCCTAAACCCATGATTATGAGAGATGATGTAAATAACCTTTCTATATCATTAACTTAAGCTTGGGATTAAAGAAGAAATGTGGTCTCCTCATGAAAATCACATGGAGTTATGATCATGCAAATATAATGTTTGGAATTGGAATATTTAATCATTCATTCATGAGGCTTGCTTGTATGAACTTTGGGGAAGTGGAAAGGGAAAACATTTCTAGAAACCAAGGACTACACTTTCATGGAAGCTTATGCCAATGTTAATTTGATTGAGATACTAATGATTGTAGTGCTATTGTGAGAGGAAATATGGCCTACAACTGAGAATCCCTAGAGTCCTAGTAGTGAGATTTTGTGACCACCTATGATGGAGAACTAGAAGGGTATTGGGATAGCCTTAGGGACTACATGCAAAGAAGAAGATCTCATTCTTCATGTTGTGCAAATTTAGGGAGAAGAATGTTGGTTGATTAGGATAGCGATAGAGAGTATTTCTAGCACTAGATATCCTATGGATTATGGATTGACCAGGAGGACTTAAATCCAGACCTTAAGAACTTCACCACTGTGGAATGATAGCCTCAAATCAGGGGTGGCCTCTATCACAAATATATTAAGTGTAACAGAGAGATTACTTAGGCTAGGAGGAACATTCTTTGTTTGCAACCAATTGGAAGTTTATCTCTTAGAAAGATAGATATTCAAAAGGTGTTATGGAATGACATGCGTATATGTATTGTTCTACATTTGATTAGCCAATTTATTCAGTTTTGTGCACGTGAACTAATGGCATATTCATGGCCAAAATTCTTTTAGAGTTGCATTCATGTATTAAGGATAAATTTAAGTCTCAAAGGTTGTTGTAGCTTGTCTTCCGTCATTGAACTACTACAACTCGTCATATAATTGAATTTAAGTATTGTAGTAGGTAAACAAATTGATGAAATTGAGGTATCCCATGGCCTCAATAGTGAAAAGAGACTATTGGGTATGTGACAAAGTTGTATGAAATCTATTATTTACAATACCAAGGCTATATGGGGCAGAAGTATAATCTACATGAAATAATTTGAGTTTACATTGAAAGAGTTTGACATAGTTCTTATGAGAATAAATTGGGGGAAATAGTGTTTAAAGCCTACAAAATTGAAGGCTCCAATTATAAGATGAGATTATCTTTGGAGTAATTGGATAGGTTATGGAAGTGTAGATGAAGTAAATCCAATAGTTTACAAATTCATAACAACAAAAATATATCCTCAAAAAATATATTTCATATATTACAATATTTCTTCAATTCAATTTAAAAAAATATTTTCAACTCAATTAAAAAATCATTGAGTTTCATCACATAATCCTAAAGATTTTCTTGTTCCAACTACAAATTTTAAAATCAAATATTTTAAATATTTATATTTATACATCAACTATTTTAAATAATAATTTTAATTATAATTCTTAATTGTTTTTATATTATTTTAAAATAATAATATGATACAATAAAAATATTTTAAAAACTATAATTAATAATTTTATAGAACATTTATATTTATAATTATAAGTAATATTTATATTTAAAATCCTAATTAACTATTCAAAATTATAAACATTTTATATTTTGTTTTAATGGTTGTGAACACAATATTATTTACAATTTTATCATTACGATCTAACCAACAAATTTAAATATCACATTTACCTATAATATTAAAGCAAAAAAGTAAATCAAATATTTATAAATAGTAAGTATGAATAATTTACCAATTACCATCTATATGTTTAATGATAATAATTTTATCAAATTAAAATATTAAAAAATATAGATAATTATCTAATAACACATTACATATTATTAAAAACATTTTTTATTTAATCATTAAAAATATTATATAAAAATTATACAATTTGATGTAAATAGTTTTACTAAGTTTTTTTATCTCTTTAAATTTTGTTTATGTGAAAATTTGTTCTCAATTATTTATAATATATAAACACAATTTTTTTTTATGAATGAGGATTGAAAATGTTTTAGATAGATATAGAAATTTGATAAACCATATAATAAATAAAATTTTATCTCTATGATGTTTTTAGAATTTTTGTAATTACTAATTTAATTATAAAAAAAATTACTAGAATGAATAAAATTATAGAAATTCAAATTGGATAAAATTTTAGAATTTTTGTAATTATTAATTTAATTATAAATGTTTTAAAAGAATGAATAAAATTATTAAAACTCAATTTGGAAAAAAAGTATAATAAAATTTTATGTAGATATGTAAAAAAAACACATAATTTTTTATTCTTCCTTGAAAATTAATCATTAATATATTTTCTTTATAAAAATTATAAAAAACAAGAGAATCTCGTAACAAAGATTTTTTTTTAAATTTAAATAATTATAAAACAAAGTTATGGCTAAACACATGTCACATACCCATAATTTATTACTACCTAATTAGGAAAATACAATCAATTATTCATATTTTCAAATTTCGATATAATACAAAAGCGAGTGAGTAAATAATAATAATTGTGAAATAACTACATATTTAAGAATGCTTAAATTATTTAATATCATTTATCAAAAGAAATTTCCTTTCCGTTACCAAACATTTCTGTCACTAAGATTTCACAAGCTTCCTCATTCTCCCTTTTATGAAAAAGGTACATAAACTAATACTTATTTGAAAAAAGAACCTTTATTCATTTAAATACACCCAAACATAGCCTGCATATATATACCCATTTATTTCTTCCACCTATACTTCAAAACTTATAACTCTACGAAGTAACCTTTCGTAACTTTAAGCCTTCATAGAAATAGATATGTAACTATTTATGTATTCTAAATATTTCCTAAATATTCCTCAATGTTAAGTTTATCAATCAACGGATTATCAACTATATTTAAAACAACAATTTTGAACATTTAACTCTTTAATTATTTTTATCCATTAAACTTCAAACAATATCTCCAAACCACATACTCAATCCGACATCGAATTCCAATCATATAATTAAACAATCTATTTGACTCTATATTTGACCACGTCATTAAACCATATATATACGATCAACAATGTTAAACCATAAATTTAAACGGTATATTCAAAACAATATATTTAGAAATATAATCAAACAATGTATGTATTTAAATATATTTTACCACAATCTATTCACAATATACTTAAACAAATATGTGTATTTAATTTCATACTTCAACAATACATTCAACAATGATTTTAAACATTAACCAAAATACTTTATAATCAACGGAGATATCATATATTCCGACGATGTAAATCAACCCAAAAGAAGAAAACAAATTAAACCACCTCACCTTACACGCCGGAGTACAGATGTACAGGAATCTCGCCAACTCCAGCGGACTTAGCTCAGTTAAACTTAAGCAGCCGCAGCTCACCCAAAGGAGCTCGGCATTGGAGGCGATCTCAACGAGAAGGTCGGCAGACCGTAGCTCACCGGGAAGAGCTGATCTCGGAGAGGTAGAGGCAAACGGTAGCTCATCAAAGGGGCTCGGCGTTAAGCTAAAGGATAAAGTGAAGGAGATACACAAACAAAAAACACAGACAATTCAACTGAAAATGAAAACAGCTGCCAGTTCCCTCCACAGCCATTGAGATATGCATACGCATTGTGACCCAAATCCTAAACTTATGCATGAAAAAGTAATGGAAAATGAAGTTGGGATCCCATGTGTAACTCTTCACGGCATTATCCTTAATTCCATCGTTACATCAAACCATCCACAATTTGAGTGCATGATAAATGAACTATAAACCAAAAAAGCAAGGGGAAATAGATACATTCAAGAAGCTTTCCACAATCATATCGCAACTCTGAAGACGAAACTTGGCAAAACAACTTAATCTACAATGCTTTTCAAGAAAAAATCGACACACGAAAATCTTAAGACTCAAAGGTCCATAATGAGACTTCTGAGACTCTATATGTTCGCGCTGCAACTCTTTCACAACATGATACACATTGCTCTAACCAAATTATTGGGAGGCTCCTCCGCAACTCTTGCACTGTGACAAGAACGATCTATAAAAATATGGTATCGAGTTACAAAAGTCTGTTCACTATTAGAATGCAGAATCAATAACTGTAACCTAGTATGAGCGGCATGCAGAAACCAGAAACCAATGGATCAAATGGGCATGGCGCCAACAACAAAATAAAATTTAATAAGAGACAGCCAAACCACCATATTCTCTTTTTATAGGGTCTCACATATTCATTCGAGGCAATGCATACTGTAACACACCTCGTCACCATTCATTCCCTCATATTCTTAGAGGGTTTGCAATCAAATGAAAATTACATAAATTGATCCTTGCTCGCAGAGGTACACCATCGATTTTGAAATGGATGCAGCAACAAATTTCCTCCCAGAAAGATCGAATGTCAGCGTAACATATATCATAACAATGAAACTTAATAGCCATCCTCCAATCCCAATAACCATAGGATTGTTGCAAATAATTCTTATTGTGACCCAATGGAATCAATCACCGGAAAATGATGGAATGGTGAAATGTTTCTAGAATACCAATAACATAAAGAAAAATCATGGTCATTCCGCAACCTTGGACAGACAGGTATTATTGTTACCACAAAGAGCCCAGAATTGCGATCTGCATATAGTGACAGGAACATTCTGCTCAGTCAACTAGAGTCACACCGTCATCTATGGCCCCATGGATCTGGATATTCTGAAGACAGTGCAATGTAACAATAACTATTGGATGATACTGCTGCAGACCCTTTTCCTTCCAGAACTAAATTGTCCCTAACAGCCAAATAAACGAACAAGATTACAGTGAAAACGCAGGTAATCTCGTAAAAAACTCCTCTAGCTTCTAAGTTGCAGGTAAGAACAACATGAACCCGCTTTGGCGTTATTAGGAATGGCTATAGTACTAATCGCTCAAGATCAAGAAGATCAAGAATGGCCACCAATGTCCGTGTTCAAATTCAAATCCAAAAGAATGGAATGGGCGGGTCGCAGGCGTTAATACTCCCACTAAAATTCAAATTCAAATGAATGAATAGGCGTTGCAAGTTCCAACAATGCGTTTCCCTCTTGGATTCAAATTCAAATTTTTGCGACGCGGTTTTCCGCATAGTGTGAGAGGTGGACCGTGGATTGGACGTCTAATGATACATTAGCCTGGGCCCGGAACCGGTGGATGGTGGATACCCCGTCGTAAATAGTGTGTCAGCTAAATTGGACGTCTAATTTTTCCGTCACCGGAGCTGCTAACCGCGTAGGTATGCAATGGATCACCATGGTCGATGGCCATACCATATGGCATAAAGAGTTGTGCGTTTCTGACAGTCGACAAAGACGTCTTAAACGCTCTGCAGCTCTTTCGATAGCTCTCGCGGTAACTAAGAGATAATTTAGGAAATTGACTGCACACTTAGTGATAGGAAGAGATATTTGTAACTTAATATTAAATATTAATGAAATATTTAATTAAATGGATTGTGTGTATGAAAGACACATGGTACACAAAGTTTTGCTATAAAAGAAGGAAGGAGAATGAGAAAAACATCTCTTGCTCCCTAGTGTTGGATGGGTATCGGAATCGAGAATTGATCTTGTGAGTTGGGATTAGCTTTCCGGGGATTGGGGAATCCCACCAGAAAGGTTGCGTTGTGTGTTCTTGCGACCCTATTAGCTTGGGGTTCGAGACAAAGGAAAGTAACCCCGATAAGATAGGAAAGCCAACCGACGGGTTGTACTATCTCCTCCATCCCAACTAGACCACCGGATCAGGTTCAATGTTTTCGATTAGTGTTTTTCTGTATGGAGATTGATATCTTAGATTTATTTCCTGTAGCGAAATTGAGTCCGTAACTGGTAGTGTATGTATATTTTATGTAGAAAATAAATGGTAGCTTTAGATTTATTTTCTGCAGCGAAATTGAACCTGAAACTTGTAGGAGTTGTATGTATATATTATGAAGAAAACATATGGTAGACTTAGTTTTATTTTCGGTGACGAACTTGAACCAGTAACCTGTAAGAGTTGCATGAATAATTGTATGTGGAAATTTAGTAGCTTTAGATTTGTCCCTGTCGCGAACTCAAACCTGTAACTTATAGGAATACATGAATGGTTGATGTGAGATCATGGTAGTTTTAGATCTGTTCTCGGTGGGAGACAGACTCGAGCTGACGTGCTATTGGGTAACTCCACTGGGATGTAAGTATGACCTTGCATACTCCAGACCTTCCATATCTGCGAGTAGGTCTGCGAAGCATTTGAGATAGTTATTGATGGTTTTATTATAGCTTCATTTCGTGGCGAGATCAAAAACTGCAGCGAGGTATTAAAATTTACATGATAAGCATCCTTTACGAACAACTTATAAATATGAACTGGTTGGGGAAAACCAATTGTTTTAGATTCGGCAGAGTGATATATATTTATATATTCGAATTAATGGGGTTAAAGCTCTCTGAGCACATATTCTTTCTCTGAGGATTGATGTACATAGAATTAACTCAGTTTATACATTTCTATTTCATGTGTGGATCGGAAGTCCATCCCTTCCAGTGTTGAATTCGAGTCATTTTTTTAGTTGCTCTGTTTCCAATTCTAATTCCTTATGAGGTACTCTGTATTTCCATATGTTTGGACGCCTTCATTCATCTTCACTAGCGATCCTCGAATTCGTAATTACAAAATAAAAATGTCATCTCCCATTCTCTGTACATCAATCTCTTTTGACGTCTCCAAGTTTTATGAATTGGACTCCTCTGTATTTTTTTCCTTTTATTTCGAAATCTACTGAGCATGTTCCAGAAATTCATGTAATAAACTATATCTAAATCTTTCCTGTGTACATATCCTAATCTAAATGGCGTCCCCCCCCAACGATTCGTAACCCAAAAGATCTCTATGTTATATCGTTGAATTGGAAGGGCGTTCCACGGTTGAGCGTTAACCAGAATTGGGATACTGTCTACTACTGATGAAATCTCTGTATTATATTCTTGAATTGGCCGAGAGGCGTTCCATTGACGGGCGTAGGAGTACTGTCCATTTATAAAATCTCTGCGTCGTATTTCAAAATTGAATGACATTTCAGAATCCTCACCTTAACTGTAATCTCTTGCAGCTAGATGTGATTCGAATCCTATCTGAAATTAGATCTATTATCGAACCTGAACTTTAAAGAGAAGAATAAAACTATTCTCTGTATGCCTAAATCGACATCTTTCCAGATTTTCGTTATTGTTTAAACTCTTAAAAAAAATTGTTATTACGGATGTAGATCTGATCAAGGATGCGTTCATTAAAATCTCTGCATTGACATTCCATTTGACTCGATTTCCATATTTTCGTATTGTTTAAACTCTCAAAAAAAAATTGTAATTACGGATGTGGAATCTGGATTATTAACTCTGTGTTACATTTCAAAGTCAAAAGGCGTATTGATCCTTTTTAAATTCTTTGCCTTTTGAGTTCAATCGGAATTGGCATTTTCTATTAAAGATCTGGAGGTGTCTATTTGGTTGACGTCCCAGTATGAGGAATGAAATCGCCACTCTGCTCTATTAAAGTCTCTGCCTCATTGGTAACTGCGTTTTAAACTAGAATCTTGTTTTATTTCCAAACATTGTTTCCAAAATTGCTGTCTTTATCGAAAACCTATGTGTCCATTTGTTGGTCGGTGGATTTAATCCCAAAGATTCATGGCGTCCCCTGAATTGTCGTCATGATTTAATTTTGGATCATAGAACTGCGTTTTCCAGTTTGTAGTTAGAATAGAGTTTGATTACTGAAAGATTTTATAACCTTATTTCGAAGAGTAGAACTACATTTTCCAGTTTATAATTAAAATAGAGTTTGATTACTAAAGGATTTTATAATTTTATTTCAAAGAGTAGGACTGTTTTTTCCAGTTTGTATTTAGTCGTAATGTGGGTTTATGTGGGTTTATGTGCCCAACCTGTATTAGAAATCGTAGAGCAAAGAATTGAGAGTACCATAAATGGAAGAATGATTAATATGGAATAGCCAAGATATTATAATGATTTAGGTTAAGAGTATTTATTTATATATGTATTTGTATTTATAATATATATATATATATATATATATATATATATATGAAAATAAATGACGTCTTATATATGTAGTCTTTTTAGAATTAGAATTAGAATTGGTTTTTACAACTGTTTATTAAAAATACAACTCGTTTCTATATATGATATCTTTTTAAATTAGAAATGGCATTTATAATTGCATAGTGTAATTATAATTCGTTTTATGTATTACATGACTTTTAAACTTAGAATTGGCATCTATACATAATTGTTACTGTAATTGTAATTCATTTCATTGCATGTTATACCTTTAGAATTTAGAATTACCGTGTAAATGATTACTGTGATCATAGCTATTTATTGTAGGTTATATCCTTCAATTTAGAAACATCGAATAATCACTTATGTACTTGCACCTATCAAATGGATCGTGGCCTTGTAGATATATCCATGATGGAAAAACTCCAAACATAAGTTCAGGTTGTATAATAATCAAGCAAGATAGCCAACCTTAAGAAAAATTATCTAGTTTTACACATCCTATGATAATTATTTAGTATGAGGGTCAAAGAATATATTTATATAAAGATAGTGAAATTTATAAAACCTCCTTTGAGAAGACTGAATTTAAATTTGAAGTTGACCATTCAAATAGAAATTTGAAATAGAAATTGAAGTAGGAGTATACTCTTAGGTAGAATATATTTATAGATTATTGAATGTATATGTATAGAAATAATAAATGAATTTAGGCATCAACTTTGAGAAAAGAATCATTTATAAATCAAAGTATTGCATTTAAAATAAAGTTAAACACATAATAGGTAAGTTGACTATTGGATTATATAACTTAAAAGATTGGATTATATAACTTAAAAGAAAGGTTAAGAATGTCCTTGGTTTGGAATGAAAGTATGCATAGTTACTGATGTAAATGAATATTGCTTTACATGTGTTTAAAAGTTAGATGTAATAAATTAGTATTTAATAATGGTATAGATTCAATGCTTTATATTGTTTAGGATGACCATTAAGGTATATACCATATTGCTCATAGTTACTAATATAAATGTATGTTTCTTTACATTTTACATTTGTTTAAAGTTTGATGTAATGTATTAATATTTGATAAATAGTATAGCTTCAATGCCTATAATGTTTGTGATGACCATCGAGACATACACCCTACAATGTTTGTGATGACCATCGAGACATACACCCTAATGCTTATAGCTACTAAGGTAAGTGAATATTGCTTTACAATGGTTTAAAGATTGAGGTATTATGTTAGTATTAATTATTAGTATAAGTTCAATGAATTATAGTGTACATGTTGACCATCGTGGCCTACATCCTATTATTCATTGCTATAATGTAAAAAAATATTACACTGCTTTTGTTTTAACATTGATGTATTATACTATTAGTTATCAATAGTGAAAGGTGACGATGCATTACATTGTTAACTACTAATGAATGAAGCTGATAGTGCAATATATTGGGTTATTATTTAATGTGTCATTTTAGTTATTTTTAATAGCGCAGAATCGCAATGCATTATTCTTGTTGATTGTTAAATGGAGGAGAATGATAGTGCATTTTATTGTTTATCATTAATAGTAAAGGTTGATAATTTGCGACTTTGAAAAGAGAGTAAGTGATTTGAGGCATTCAAGCTTTTCTTAACATCGAAACAATAGTCATGATTCGTAAAGAAATGCTTCCGATCGACATATAGTGTTTAAGGATAAGAATTTGTATGTGTAAAGAAGGATGCAATTTTTATGAGTGATTAAGGAATTCTATAGGTATAGAATAAGTTAATTGTGCTATTGACTTTAAAAAAAAAATTGCATACTTTGTCGAGCCCTACAACAGATATTCCCCCCCAACACTGGTTTGTTGACGAGGTACTTCAAAGCAGAATAATCTGTAAACATTTTAAAGTGTCCACCTAATAGATAACGCCTAAAATTATGTAGGGAATATACTATAGCTAGAGCTTTCCTCTTTGTCGTAGTATAATTTCTTTCTACTGTGGACAATTTTCTACTAGCAAATTCGATAGGATGGTCAATAGAACCCTCATCTGGTTGAGCCAGAACTGCACCAAGAGCGACTAACGAGGCATCGACATGCACATGTGGAACTCTTTTCAACAATCTAGGAATTACCAGAATATGCTTTATAACCATTTTCTCCTTCAATGTGTCGAGGCTCTACTGACACTCTTCATTCCACTAGAACTTTGCATCTTTCTTGAGCAACTTTTCCATAGGGGTTGTAATATGAGCATAGCCTTTGATAAGCTTCCTATAATACCCCGTATGACCCAAATTTGTCCTTAATTTCCAAATTGAAGTAGGTGGAGGTAAATATACTATAATGGAAATCTTCGTAGGATCCACCAACAAACCTTGCTTGCAGACCACATGTCCCAACAATATACCAAATGGAGCACATACTATGCATTTCTTCAAATTCAAAGAAATCTGGTACCGTCTACATTGCTCTAACATCAATCACAAGATTTCTATGTGATTCCTAAGCAAACCATATACTATCCAATCATCAAATTAAACTTACATAAACTTGTGAATAAATTCTTTAAAAGTAGCGACAACTATCCTTGTCAAAATTGCATGACCATTCTTCAAACCAAAGGGAATTACCATATATTTGAAGCAACCCCATTCTATCGCAAATTTTGTCTTGTGTCGATATTGGCTTGGCAATCTTTATTTGATGATATCTAGAAAATCCATTAGTGAACGAGTAGGCCTCTTGAACTCCAACTAGCACTTCATCTGTAAATGGTGTTGGGAATGGATCATGGAGACAAGTTTCATTCAATGTCCTTAATCAACACAAATTCAAATATCATTGGTCTTCTTGTCTTGTAATACCATGGGACTAATCCACTCCAACTCTCCGACAAACTCAATAATGATTGCATCAACCATTTTGTTGAGCTCAACTCTAAATTTTTCCTTGTACCAAGGATTCAATCTATACGACATTTACTTAATTGGCTTGGTGCCTGTTTTCAGTGGAAACTTCATTTCTCCCTTGTCACCTGAAATTCCTTTCATCTCTAAAAACTTAGTAGGAAACAAATCTTGGAATTCATGCAACAAATCAGTGAGCTTACCTACTATTTCATCATCCCAGTAATCTCCAATACTTGCAAAATTAGGATTTTCCAGGGACCTAATATTTACCTTTTTAATCTTCAACGGATTAAAAAATTTATTAGAAGAGATCTCTAGTCCCTTCAAATCATGACTTCCTTCAATTTTTGGAATATGTATATCTCTAGGATCACCATCCTATGTCCCTCCAATAATATTATAACATTCCATCATTTTCTCTACTATCGCTATCCATTATGGTAGATTAGACACTTGTCCAGGAATTTCTTCAATTTTTTTTGCTTTAATGACCTACAGAGCTGCATCTATGGTTGGAATTTCATCTTCATAGCTAAATGTCTGCTTGAAAATTATAGCCAAATTACTCCAATATGTAGTTCATGGTCGAAGCTCCAGCAATGTATACCAATTTATTAGTATAATATCTAGTGTATGAATAAACATGTGGACCCACTCTTTCTTGGGTATGTTTTTCCAGATTATGCTACAAGGAGTTAGATGATTAGTCAGACTAGTCAACCCTGTATATTTCTCCCTAGCATATGGGATTCCCTCGCCGAAATGAATTTCTAAAAATCGTCTGCATTGTGACCATCCTATTATAGACTTCTTATGAACATCCTACCATCTTGTCGGCGTTTCCTTCATGGCCACATCCAATGGTAGGAACCACCATTGTTTTGGTACCTTAATTTAAAATCCAATAATAAACTTATCCAAGTTAGGAAAACCTTCATACGTGGGACGGTCAGATACCTCTTTACCAACCTAGCGTAGTGACGTCGTAACATGATCACATCTTTGCATTGAAACTTCATGTAGCCTATTCTGCTAGTTCTTGAGAGATTCTCCATAATTTGAGGAACATGAGCTAACACTCCCCCAACTTAGCGCACCATCTACTATGGGATTTATGTAGTCATTATCCTGGAGGATACTTTGTAAATATTATCCAAATATCGAGCATCATAATCTTCCTTGATTGGTTCAACATACCTCTGTCCTTCCAGTGGATCCAAATGTGCAGCAACTCTTATTTCATCATTATCAAAGGACAACATCCTCTTCTAAGTTAATGATATTTTAATTTTGAATTTCCTAGTCAATTCCCAAAAGTGCAGGATACAGATTAGTATCATTGAAAATCTCTATAACTTCTAAGTCTGCAAAAGTATGTAGTCCCTCCACTTTGACATGGACCCCAACCATCTATCCAAATGGTATAACTTTCCGTTTATTGGCCAATCGAAACTGAATAGGTGACCACATCATCTTAGCCTTTCCCATATTTTCCCATGTCTTCTTATTCGGAATATTTACATTTGAGCCCAAATCTAAAAAAACTCCATATCATTGTCGCCAATTTGGGAATTAATTCACAGCTCCCAGCCAGTCTCTCTTCTCTTTTGAACATGATTTACAACTCTTTATGGCCCCAATTCTTCATCATATTATCCAATCAAATTATGTAGTTCCCGTAGTGCATTTTCATCCTTAATAAAATCCAAACAACTTTTCAAAAAGCTATGCAGAGCACTTAATTTCTTGGATTCTTCTTGGATACAGAACGTTTGAAATGAGGTGGCATATCCTAAACAAGACCTTCTTCAAATACTGGTGCCTGGGATGATGTCGATGCACCCTCCATAAATTCATCACGAGATTCGTAGAAAACCGACTTCTCCTTTTGGACATCAAATTTTGGTGGCTTCTGAACTATTGGTCTTACTCTTGGGTCTCATTGGTTACTATGAATTTCTTTGTCAACACCTGTCGTAGCTCCTCCTTTGGTTACCACAGTGACAGTAGGCTATTTCAGTTGTCGCTCTTCTAAACTATTCTGCACATTTTGATTCTGCTTCGCCTGCCACTTGACTTTAAGCTGTGGAAAATATTTAATGGTATGTTCTAATTCCCTACAATATGTGTAGGTAAAAGTGGGATTTGGGAATTATCTAGCATAATGTATTACCTAACCTATTCCTAATACAAATCCTCCTCATCCATGCCATCTGAATCCACTTGGTAGATGATTAAACTATGCATTACTTCTTTAAGGTTGATCTTTCCTTTCACGAGGAAAGTATCTGCAGTGCGCTCTATGAGCAACTGGTATGCTCAAAAATTATTCACATCATGCTTGAAAGAAAAACATAACTTACACCATAGGTTTTGAGGAGTTCTTACCATTTTCTGTAGTAGATAACATTCTTTTGGTCGATGTCCTCTAGTATGAGAGATTCCACACCATACACCCATCCCAACTTTCAACAGAAAAGGATTCCCAACATTAAGATAATCATGAAAAGTAGTACATTGGTCTTTTGAGTGATCCTCCTCTTTCCATCTGGTACACCAAACATCTTCTCATTTTTCCTTTCCCTTATTGATATCTTGAATCTAAATTAACAAGTTTTCCAACTACGATTAGATTTGAGCCATACCAGTTCTAGTCTCTCCAACAGGTGACACTTCCAATTTCATGTCCAACTCAAGAGCTTCCGTATGATATGGAATATTCTATTGCATTAACGGTACTCTAATATGAGGTAGTAAAGAGGCTATAAACCATTCATTTTGCTACACATCATCCATTGAAAATATTGCACGGTCCATCAAGGTCTTAAACCTATGGTCGAAGTCCCAAATGGACTCATTCGATGCTTGTTTAATTTCCTTCAACTCAGTAATACACTGCGATTTATAATTTGGCTTCTTAAATTCAAATTTTAATCCATATTTAACCTCTTCTAAGGTCTTTGCTTGTTGTCCAGTGCTATCTTCTAAAAACTTCATAATCCATTTCAAAGCGCGACCCCTAAAGGTTGTAATTAACCCTGCCAATTTGAGGTTGTCCTCTTGTACTTGTTTGACAAGCCATACTGCGTTACATAAGAACCAGTTTTTTTTTAAGTCCTCTAACCCATTTCCATTAAAAATAGGTAACTTCATGTCATTCCCAGCCATTATGGACCTATGGGGTTTTGGATGACTCGATACTAATGGACCACTACTTGGATCCTTTCCACTTGGTGAAGTACTACTTTGACTATTACCACTACTTTGACTTGCTTGAAAAAAATGTGATGAGTTACTATGTCTTACCTCAGTTTATATAGATGCACACAGGGTTGCGGGTATGTCGCAACCTCGGTTATGACACGGATCTGGATGTTCTTCCTCTTCTTCTGAGATGAGTTGGTACTCTTCCTCTTCGTCGTAAGAGTCTTCATCAAGCTATGGTAGTATTTCGTAGCCCCTTCTTCTGGTCGTAATGCAACCCTCTCTTGTCGTCATAGTTCTCCTAGTCTTGTTCAATCAAAATATCTTCCCACTTTGCAAAAACCCACACTCTTCATCTCTCTCACTTTCTTCTCCCCTTATCATTGCATCTCATTCCACACATTCACCAATAACTTCCTCCATTTAATACCCATTCCCACCATGCACAAATTCTTTTACTCATCATATTCCATTTGCATCACACATTTTTCACCAAGTAGTTTCTTGATCGACAAATTTAATGATCTCCAGTACTTACTATGAAGACCTTCAAAGAATTCTCTTTCTACTGCACTATATGACTTGATAGTTTCAACAAAAAATTTAGTAATATACCCCTCTAGTATGATGTCCAACCAAGTATCCAACTTCTAGGCTCACCTCCTTGGAATTTCGTCTTCTTCTCAGTCAATATTTCCAACCACTCGTGCAGTATCATAGGAAAATCTCCGAAGAAAACCTCATGAATATTAGAGAAAACATACTTATCTAACCACCCTTTGTTGTCCAATCGAGGATGCTTATTTTTTTCTTTAGCAAATTATTTTAGCTTCTGATCTACCCAGTCCTATATCTCTGGCTTCGTCAGATGCCACATAACCCACATTCCCCTTTGACACAAATATCGGTCCGGGTAACGAAACCATTGTTTGGCACACTTTTAATTCGACTAGGGTTCAAATATCTAACACAACACCAACACACACCACAAATACCATCCCGAAAGGGTTTTGTCTCTTTCGGAAATACCTGAAAAATAGATGAGGTCTCACTTGAAGTACCTATGGAGACTGTAGGAACCAGGTTTTTGCAGCGCTGAAGGGGAATAGATCGATAGACCAATCATTTAACAAACAACCTATCACTTCGACAAATTTATAGCATCGACATATCTAGAGATTCGACATGCCATTCACTTCGATATATCTCATGAGTTAGCTAAAATTTATATAACATGCATTGTATTTCACATTCACAAATTTCTTCATCTAAGCATAATTACTCATTCATTCATGTTACTCATAAGCAAAGGAAATAAACACATAACACATCACACAAATAACACGATATTTTAACGTGGAAACCCAAGATGGGAAAAACTATGGAAGCGCTTATTCTCTATTATGAGTTGCATCCAATAGATAAGCACTTCACGTTTATGAATTATATATTCTTCCCTTGATTTACAATAGACATGCACACACAGCTTGAAAATTGTGCGATTCGTCTCTTTACAACAACTTTGACATACATAAACTAGTTCGCCAACATAGACACATAATATCTTCAAACAACTTACTACTCTATATCCAACTAGATAGCTCCAAAATTTCCCTCTTATTACATATCTATAGAGTGCACACAACCTTCCCCGCTACCACTAACTGAATACTTGACTCATTAATATAAGTGGACAAACTCTAACTAACTCACTCAACTCCTCCCTTTGACATAATCAAAATAGCCAACTTCTTGGTTTCTCGGCCACTTCGTTGGATTTAACCACGTCGTCCAACCACTTTTCCTATGCCTTTGTCCACACTAAAACTGTCTTACAAAAAATGGTACCCAAAACATACTAGGCCCAACATAAGCAATAATATCACATTGAATATTGACGATGTGGTTTCACATATGTTTGTACAAGAGATGAGATGAAAGAACATGGAAGGTTCAACCAATAACACCTTGATGGTTAGAGGTCGACTAATAGACATAGGAAAAGTTAAAACCTATGGTAGAAATTTGAAGTCGAGATATAGATATAAGACCAAATCCCATGGTCAGATGATGAAAAATGATGCCAGCGATGCATAAAAATTGGTAATTATCGAGGAAAATATATGTTGACAAAAGTTGAGAACGTAAAAGGGACTAAGGAAAGTCAACTAGTTGATGGTAAGAATTCAAGAGGAGAGAAGCGATGTGTACTTGGAATCCTCAAGTACACAGTCACATCATGGCTCTTGGTTGATCAAATATGGTGTGTCAAATCATATGACACATCATAGAGAGTGATATGTGAGAATGAGAAGATCAATGGTGGTGATTTATACTAGGTGATGACTCACTAACCAAGATAGTTGGACGAGGAAAATTTTGATTGAAAATGAAGTACAAAAGAAAAGGAACAATTCCAGGAATGTTGCATATCCCATGTTTTAATTGAACCAAGATCTCAGTAATTAAGATGGGGAATGCATGAATACAATCTGTATTTGAGAAATATAGAAGAAAGATGGAGCAAGGAGCAATGGGGTGATTCCACGAAGGTGGTTGACCATTTTTGGCGGATGGAAGCTAAAAAAATTGTTTCTCGATCCCTCGATCGAGGTATTTTCAAGCCCTCGATTGAGGTTTTAAAAGCTTGATCGAGGGTTTTAAAAGCTCGATCGAGGGTTTTAAAATACCTCGATAGAGGGTTTTAAAAGATTGATCGAGGGTTTTAAAATACCTCGATCGAGGGTTTTAAAACCCTCGATCGAGCTTTTGAAAAGCTCGTAAAACCTCGATCGAGCTTTTGAAAAGCTCGATCTAGCTTTTGAAAAACATAAAAAGGCTCATTTTAGGCCCTCGATCGAGGGTTTTAAAATACCTCGATCGAGGTCTTGTTAAACCCTCGTCAAGGTGTTGTTAAACCCTCAATCGAGGTATTTAGCTCGATCGAGGGCTTAAAAAATAGGCCGAGAGCCCTTTTCACTGTAAGATGAAAGTTTTGTCTGCCTTCCATAGAGTTAAACCATGTCATTAAATTCTCATTAATGAGCGGACTTGATACCATTGGATTGTCAACGAATCCTCTATCCATATATATATAATTTACAAATTTTTATCTTCATATGTCTTTTGTTTTTAAATTTCTACCGAAACTTTCCCTAAAAAACCCTGTCGACAACTTCGATTGAGCTCAAAGATAAATCCACAAAATTCAAAATACACATCCAAAAAATTTGAAAAAATACACAAGCCCTAGATAAACGCGTCCTCTTTAAAATGGTATTTTTAGTTTTGCAAATTATGTAAAAAATCAAAATATTTCGTGCACGCACACACATGTGTGCAAAATGCGACTTAAATATTCATTGGTCATTTTCGAAAAATAATAATAAATATATTTTTACGAGAAAAATTAAAATAAAAATATGTAAGCCCTAGTGCATTCTGTCTAGATCATGTTCACATATTTCATTTTTTTAAATTATTACTTTAACATTAAATTATTGTGCATGCACACAAACTACTTGTTAGATGCTCTTCAAATTTTGAAGTACACATGTTTCATTAAATGAAAATTCGACATCATAAATGACATTGATATATTTCGAAAAAAATATCATTGGAAAGCCAACATAATTCTCTACATTTTGTTTTTCAACCGCATGTCAAAATTCATGTGGCAAGTATGAGTTTCGAGGGATTCAATTTAATACATAGGTAAAATTTCTGTTTTTCACCGTCATTTTTTGCCAAAAAGAGTTACCCATCTTCATGGAATCAGCCAATGGTGATGATGAGAGGTGTTCGTGCTAGAACTTTGTAGAAGCTATTGGGAACTTGAACAAACATCGACAAAAGTGCTAATTTGGTTTGTCCCGATTGTGACGAAACATATGATTGTCTAGTCAAATTGACCATGTTATGGCCTCAATAGACATGACATAGAGGTGAGAAAGGTCTTTGTGCTATGCACAATAGAGATATGGCCAAAGGGATATGGAATAAGAAATGGAGTCCTCAAAGAATAATGAAACATGGGATTTAGTTGTGTTACCAAATGTAAGGAAACCCATCGGTAGTAAGTGAGTGTTCAAGAAAAAGTTGAATGTAACAGGTCAAGTCGAGAAGTACAAGGATTGACTGGTAGTGAAAGAATATTCTTAATTCAAGGGATTTGAATTCGGTGAAATTTTGTCACCTATTGCTAAGCTAACATCCATAAGGGTACTAATGTCTTTAACTACAACATTCGATCTTGAGATAGAATAGACAGATGCAAAGGAAACATTTCTTCATGGTGATCTTGAAGAAGAAATATATAAGAAGCAACTTAAAGGTTTTATAGTGGATGGAGAAAAGGAGTTGGTTTGTAAGCTTAGAAAATCTCTATATGGTCGAAACCAATCAACCAAGATGTGGTATCATAATTTTGACATGTATATCTAGGAGTCGGGGTTTGTGAGAATTCAAGTTGATCATTGTGTGTATGGGAATAAAATCGGTGATAATTTTGTATATGTGATTTTTCATGTCAATGACATGTTGTTGGTTAGGAATAACATGGATTTGATAAAAGAGGTAAAACTACACTTATCCTCCAAGTTCGACGTGAAGGATCTCAAAGAAAAAGAATTAATTATTGGAATGGAAATACAAAGAGATTGTGTAGGTAGAAGGCTCTGGCTAGGTCAGATGAAATATGTTGAGACATGTCTGAAGAGCTTCAACAATCAGGAGAGTCGATTGGTCAAGGTGCATATTCCCGTGGCAGTCAATCTATCTACTGAGTAGTGTACAAAGAAATAGGAAGAAAAAGATTACCTGTTATGTGTGCTCAATGCTAATGCCATCGGTAATCAGTTGTATCGTAGGTATTTACACGATCAGATATTTCCCATATAGTGGGAGTATTGAGAAGGTATATGTTGATTCTTGGAAAAGAGGTGACTGGACGGTAGTCAAAAGAGTATTCGGGTATCTATGTGGCACAACGAATTATGTAACATGTTATGGGAGAGAACCTAAAATCAATGTACATGGTTTTGTCGATTCTGACAAGGATGGAGGCATTGAGTGCAGAAGGTCAACTAGTAGATATGTGTTCAAGTTATTCGGCAGAGCATTCAATTGGACGAGTGGAACATAGTCAGTCGTTTCACTATCGAATACTGAGGATGAATACATGGAAGATCCTCATGAGTGCATGTAATTTTTTTCGTTGGAGAGGTTGTGTGAAGATGTTGGTTTTGGACAACATGGTGTTAGGTTGGATTGTGACAGTCAAAGTGCAATCTTCTTGGTGAAGAATCTAGCATATAATTCAAATATGAAACACATTAATGTTTAATAACATTTTGTGAGGGAGATGGTGGAGAACCAGAAAGTGTTACTGGAAAAGGTAGACATAGTTAAGAATGTTGTAGGCTCATTGATGAAGTTAGTAAGTGTTAACACCCAAAAACTGTTCACCTAGCTCATCCCCCTAGTCACATAGCATGTTCATCCATTTTTCCTAATATTTGGCCTCCATAAACCCAAAATCCCTAAGTTTCCAATTAAATGGGAAAAAAATTATTATTTTCCTCAAGAAATTAATTAAATTCCTCCAAAAAATTCAAAATCCCCAAAAAGAAAATAAAAGAAAAAATAAAAAGCATAAATTATTCAAAATAAAGGAAAAAGGAGAGAAAACATCAAATACTACTGGCCAATGCTAGTGAGTTCCTGAAACCATGGGACAAAATACCACCACCAAAATTTGTTATAAAAAGGTGGTGGAGGCCCCCATTTCACACAACAATTCACTCTTCCTACCGACACTCTGAACCAAAATTCCTACTGAAACCCGAGTCTCCCTTTGAGCTTGTGTTTCTCCATTTTAGTTGAGTTTTGGCTACCCATGAGCATTCAGTGGAGAGCAAGAGACATTGGAGACCTGGAGCACCATCACTTCTATTAAATTTTCAGAATTTACTTCAATCTGATCTAGGATCTTAACTGAGAGAACAACATGTACAACAAATCTACAACATATCAATCATGGACACAATAATGAAAGCACACAAGAGACACAGAGTTTACTTGGGGAAAACCATAAAGGTGAAAAACCCCAATAACTTCCTCAGAGATAGATAGAGCAATGATACAACCAGAATAAAAGAGATAGTCTTCCCCTAGCAGCAGAGCCTCCTCCTCCACAAGTGCGCCACTCTCCCAAGTGTGAGTGAGAGAATAGAATGTGTAAAATGAGAGAGACAAACTCTCTATTTATACACTAACTTGACTTGACCTTTACTCAACTAGGTCGACCTCAACTTAACCACTTAACATAATGCTGACTGGGTCGACCCCACTAGGGTGGTCTAATAACCCTTTGACCCACATGGCCGACCCCCAATAGGGTTGTCTAATAACTCTTTGACCCACGTGACTTATATAGGGCCGACCCCAACAAGGTGGTCTAATAACCCATCAAGTATAAGTTACGACACTTACAATATAAATGACGACACTTCCATATAGAGGAATAATAACATCTTTATAGGAATACAATATACATATATGTGAAATACATTCTGAAGTTACATATACATCAACACTCCCTCTTAACTAGGAAGGTATTTCTAGACACAGGTCTTCTAACACAAGTCATCTTCTCTGGATCATCATCACTGCTGCTGCTATCTCAATCAATATCTGAATCTACTCATCATAGGAAGTTCTACAGAGCCAGTCCTTTTTCATACTGGATGTAGGCCCACCACCTGCAGGTCTTTGTCATCACTGGCCATACTGTGGAAATCTCAGGACTTATTACGTGCGTCACAAAACCTTAAAAGAGTCTCTTGAATAGCAAGAACCCTAAAGAGCATCTGAGGCCTTTTTCATCCTGTCCAGATCTCCAGGACTTATTACATGTGACCCCACCACAAAACCTCGAAAGAGAATCCCAGGACTGATTACGAGCATAAGGCTCAACCTATCGGATCTCCCAGGGCACAAATTACATGTGGTCACCACAAAACCTTGAAAGAGCTTCCTAGGACTGATTACGAGCACAAGGCTCAACCTATCGGATCTCCCAGGGCACAAATTACATGTGGTCATGGAAAAACCTTGAAAGAGCATCCCAGGACTGATTATGAGCACATGGCTAAACCTATCGGATCTCCCAAGGCACAAATTACATGCCATAGGACAAAACCTCGAAAGAGCATCTGCCAGATATCCCAAGGCACAAATTACATGCCATTGGAAAAACCTTGAAAGATTATCTACAAATCTCCCAGGGCACAAATTATATGTCCTCCCAAGCAAAACCTCGAAAGAGCATTTTCCAGATATCCCAAGGTACAAATTACATGCCATAGGAAAAACCTCGAAAGACTATCTGCAAATCTTCCAGGGCACAAATTACATGCTTATCTGCAAAACCTGTTCCACGGCCATAGAGTATCAACCTGATACTCACCATACATCATCCTGATGTACACATGATCATCCTGATCATCATCACTGCAACATCCTGCTGCATGTCATCTGGAGCAACATCCTGAAGCTCGTCATCCATGATCATCCTGATCATACAATGCATCTACCTGATGCATACCAAGTATCTACCTGATACATATCATCATACATGATCCACCTGATCATACAGTGTATCCACCTGATACAAATACAAATACATGATACATATCACCATACATGATCTACCTGATCATACAATGTATCCACCTGATACATATACAGATAAATGGTCCAAGCATCCGACATGATGCATATACAAAATACATACACATGATCCAACCGATCATATCCAACATCCAACATGATGCGCACATACATATAAATGATCCAACTGATCATATCTAGCATCCAACATGATGCGTACATACATATAAATGATCCAACTGATCATATCCAGCATCCAACATGATGCATACATACATATAAATGATCCAACTGATCATATCTAGCATCCAACATGATGCATACATACATATATAAATGATCCAACTGATCATACAAAGAAGAAACCAGAACATCATCCTGATGCTCATCATCCAGCGCTTACATCCACATCCATGTGAAGGATCCTCCTTCCAACATGCTTGGAATGGCTTCTGCAAATGTGTCCATCACTTCTTCCTCGAAGTGTCATCAATCTGAAGAACACCAAGCCTCTCCCTGAAGTACTCGAACTTCACCTTGGCTAGTGGTTTCGTCAGCACATCTGCAATCTGCTCGTCTGTCGCAATGTACAGGAGCTTCACAGCTCCTCTCTGTAGCATATCCCTGATATAGTGATATTTGATCTCTATGTGTTTCGACCTATCATGAAACACTGGGTTCTCGGATAGCTTCACACAACTCTGGTTATCACAAAAGATACCAGTAGCATCCAACGGGAGATCAAATAACTCAGACAGTAGCTTCCGTAGCCATACTGCCTCACAACTAGCTGAACATGTTGCAACATACTCTGCCTCAGCTGTACTCAGTGCTACGTAGGACTGCTTCCTGCTAAACCAAGAGATCACACCTGATCCCATACCGAAGTAGCATCCAGATGTGCTCTTCCTATCTACAGCACTGCTAGCCCAATCTGAATCAACATAACCCTGCAAGTTAAACTTTTGATTCGCTTCATACTTGATCCTATAATCCACTATACGCTTCAGGTACCTCAGAACATGCTTTACAGCAACCAGGTGAACATTCCTCGGATCTGTCAGGAACTGGCTTAATGTGTTCACCGCAAAGCAAATATCTGGTCTCATGTTCATCAAGTACATCAAGGACCCAATCATCTGATGATACATAGTGATATCAACCAGCTCAGGTGAAGCATCACACAGAAGCTTCAGGTTCGATGCCATAGGTGTGGCCATAGCCTTGCAGTCCATCATCTCGAACCTCTTTAGGATCTCTACTGCATACTTCCCTTGTCCAAGGAAGATTCCATCATTCTGCCACACCTCCATGCCAAAAACAAATAGTGCATCATCCCCAAGTTCTTCAACTCGAACTCGGCAGCAAGCTTCCACTGCATGTCGGCAATCAATCTATCCTCACCTGTTACAAACAGGTCATCCACATAGTAGTAACACTGGATTGCCTTCCTCAACCTTGTATTAAAGGTTGGAATCCGCTTTATTCTTGGTAAAGCCCAAACTGGATAGAAAGTTGTCTATCCTACCATACCAAGTTCTACACATATATGAGTCCCTGTCATGTGTCTCAGAACCAAGTGGCTTCTCCACATACACTTCTTCTTCAACTACAACATTCAAGAAGGCTGTCTTGAAATCCATTTGGTGTATCTTGCACTTCATCACTATAGCCAGAGCAAGTACGGATCTAATGGAAGTGTATCTGGCTCCAGGAGAAAAAGTCTCTATGCTACCACCTGCAACATGCTTGATCTTGTAGATCCATTTGGAAGTCACTACAGACTACCCTTTGGGACTGCATCCCAAACATCTTCATGATTGATTGGTACTCCTCGATCATGGCATTCTTCCCAGATCCTGGCAACTTCAATATCTTCAATATTTTCAATAGATAACTTTGTCGCTAAACAAATGTTGTAGTCCTTCTTTTGTAGGTGATGGTATACGATCTTTCCTACACAACAAGTTAAATTGCATGATTAGAAAACATCTCATAGTTTTTAGAACAAATTCTTACACATAAATAAATATGACATACAGTCATGCAATTATCTTAGCCAATGCTTCAATACAACATTTATCCATATTCCGTAACTTTCTAGATGCCTTCCAATCTCTACCAGAACATTGTTAAGAGTGTGCACAACTCCTAACATGTCAGCAAAGAGGTTTCATTCTAGATAAGTAGCAATGGAATGTTGTATAGTGCCATAGGCCACTTACCCATGTATATTAGTAGTATATTGTTCATCATTGCAACTATTCTAATATGCATAATACACAACCTAATTCTAGGAACATAAGCATATACATCATTAAATAACATTATGTAAGAAATGACAATTCAAATACTTATCTTTGTTTGGTTGCTGGGTGGACTCCCTCTGAATCTTTGCAACTCCATTCCGATGAGGATTGTGAGAAGAGGTCAACTCCCTCTGAATATCTGCATCCTTGTAGAAACTACTGAAGTGTGCTCCTTTGCTTTCTTGCAGGAACAACTGGAGTGTGCTCCCTCTTGATCTTTGCTTCCTGGATTACCTGTCCTTGAACTTACATCCATCCTTAATGACTATGCATGCTTATTAGTATCATCATTGTGTTATCATTGAGGTCTCATACATAATCACACATTTATTAGTATAATCTTAATACTATCAAAACACAATAATCTTAAACATGTATAGTCATGATCATTCACAGATAATAAACATTAGTATTCAAGGTTTTAGGAAAGTCTTCTTTTACTCATGCATATTCTCATTTGATCCTAGGACTCTTTTGATTAGTTAAATCATCAATGCATAAACCCGTGATTACTCAAACCTATACCTTCATGATTCTTCTGGTTAGTCATATCATCAATTATGGTAAGAAACATAATATGCATACAGCCGTGACTATTCAAACCTATGACTTCATGAATAATCATTATCAACAACACAACAGTGTAAGATCCTAACACAAGGTAGGATTCTAGCTTGATATAGAAAAAACATACCTGGATTAGCATGCTAGCTAGTTATGTCTAACATACCCGCATAATGTCTTCTAGTTCTCTTCAATGACTTGTGCTAGTAACCTGCATGTCTCATAGGTTAACCATTGTAGGACCAAGTTATACATACCTCAAAAGTAGATCTTCTATGTGATCCATGACAATGGATGAATCTTTGGCTTCATGTCACCATGATCATATGTTCTTGAAGTAGAACATGATTTGTCTTTCTTGGTGTACCTTTTATGTTAGCGAACAACATAAACCTCATACAACATCACAATGCATTGGTACATTCATAAGTGTCAAAACCTTAATCAATGAATATCTTCTATTAAGGTGATACGACAATTCTAGTAATTAATCAAGATTGTACTGTAATGATATGAAGATAAACATATGATAAACTTAACCATGAAACATACCTATAAGCCATACCTGTCAAGATTGCTTGTAATCTTCTTATGGAAGGCCTTAGCCTCATCTCCCTCTGAGACAGGAACTTCTTCACTTATGCAGGTGACCAATCCATCTTCTTCTAGGATTAACCCAATCCACTTGATTTGCAAGAACTGGACCTCGAGCTAGATTAGGGTTTGTCAAAGAAACCCCAAAAATTCAAACTTTGAATTTCAAACTTCCGAAAGGATAGAAATATGCGCCTTGATGAGCTGATCAAGTTGGTATATTCAGAATTTGAAAACTGCAAAGTTTCACCCCTTGAAATTGCGTTTTAGATTTTCGGATTCACTCGGAGGACCCTGAATTAGGGTTTGAGCTTCCCGGAGCTTCACCCAACCAAAATATTTGATTCAAAGCTCTAAGATTTGATTTTTTTTAAGAGCTTCCAGCCGTGGTCATAGATTTCCAAAATTCCAATTTTTGCATAAGCCCTGATTTTCCATCTTTCCGATCAAAGTCCCGAACTGGGGTTTGATCAAGCCTGGCCTTTTTCCCAACCAAAAAATCTGATCTTGGTCTCTAAATTTCTATTTTGATGAGTAGCATCCAGCCGTGGTCTCCCATTACAAAAAATCCAACTTTCCCCGAAGCCCTAAATTCCGGAATCCATGAATGAAGGTGCTAAAAAATAATTCTGTTTTGACATAAATATGTACCTGATTGTTTCTGGTGTAATTCCGAACTATTCAATCCAAAGGGTCTGAAATGTTTTTTTGAGATAGCTTGACCTATTGTATTTCCATCCCAATAGGTCTGACCTCAATTGGATTCTCTGAGAGAGCGTTATGCCAAGTGTCGCAACGTGACCTGTTTATGGGATAATACAGGAGAGCAAACTTGTACGGCATGCCACGTGTCACTAGTTCAACTTCAGCCTTTGAACAATTTTTCTGCGCTAGTACAGTCTGTGTACTACCTGTCACTTTTTATGAAATTTCATTTGGAGCTTCCTAGCCCAAGTTATGACTTTTTTCCCAAGGTCACCTGATTTTGACTCAGATCTGGAAGAGGCAGAAACCCTATATTGTACAGATCATAAATCACAAAGTACAACGAATTAGAGGTTTTCCATTGGACACAAGGTACATGGGGATATTATATTCAACCTGTAAAATTTTTCGATCCGAAAACTTCTCCAAAATGGATTTATAGTGAAAGTGCTACGATGACTGGTTTTTTCTTTATCAAGCCCTACCATCGTAAGTGCAACAAGTGTCATACATGCCATATCATGCCTTCTTTCAGGCTAGCTCTGATACCATGTTAAATTTTCAGAATTTACTTCAATCTGATCTAGGATCTTAACTGAGAAAACAACATGTACAACAAATCTACAGCATATCAATCATGGACACAATAATGCAAGCACACAAGAGACACAGAGTTTACTTGGGGAAAACCATAAAGGTGAAAAACCCCAATAACTTCCTCAATGATAGATGGAGCAATGATACAACCGGAATACAAGAGATAGTCTTCTCCTAGCAGCATAGCCTCCTCCTCCACAAGTGTGCCACTCTCCCAAGTGTGAGTGAGAGAATAGAATGTGTAAAATGAGAGAGACACACTCTCTATTTATACACTAACTTGACTTGACCTTTACTCAACTAGGTCGGCCTCAACTTAATCACTTAACATAATGATGACTGGGCTGATCCCCACTAGGGTGATCTAATAACCCTTTGACCCACATGGCCGACCCCTAATAGGGTGGTCTAATAACCCTTTGACCCACATGACTTATACAGGGCCGACCCCAACAAGGTGGTCTAATAACCCATCGAGTATAAGTTATGACACTTACAATATAAATGACGACACTTCTGTATAGAGGAATAATAACATCTATATAGGAATACAATATACATATATGTGAAATACATTCCAAAGTTACATATACATCAACAACTTCTACGGCATCAAGGGCCCATATATTCTCACCATTTTGAGGTAAACCCGTGTTGTATATCCATTTTTACTATAATACAAAAGCATTCTTTGATTCATGGGTGTTTAATATTTTAGTTTAGATTTCATTTACTACAGTAACTCTTAGCATTTTTACTTTTTACTATTTTTATTTGCATGCACATCACAACACATTAACAAACTGTTACTAAGTAGCTCACAACTCTTAGTAAGTGCATTTCTACACTAGATAGTGTGAATAACCTAACTACATTTTTTGGCAACTCCAAATCGGTAGATTCCCCTTGATATGTGGTTTGGTAAGAGTAGTAGTTTTTTTTAGTTTTTGCATTTGTAATTTTATTTTTGCATTAAAGTTTTTTTTAGTTTTTTCAGTCGTCTCCCTCTTTAGGGTAGTTCTGGCATAGAATTCCACCATGTACTTGTAGGTTTGGTCCTTATCAACACAATACCTTTTTAATTTTGTATATTTACGGCTTGGGACGCAACTTCCGACGTCATTTACGCACTTCGTAGTGCGGGTTTTCCCTCGCGAAGCGCACTCTATCATTTGCATCCTGAGCATGACTTTAATCTAGTAAAGCACGCTCCAAGCGTGACTTTTAGCTTGAGAAGCGTGCTCCAAGCGTGCTTATCCTCTAGAAAAGCATGCTCCAAGCGCACTTAGTCAGCCCAAAAAACACTCGAAACGTGCTTATCTCACCCAGAAGCACGCTTTTCCTTTTGTGGTGGTTTTTCTCCCCGACATGACTATGGTGTACTCTACAGTACCTAGAGTATGATTGTTCCCCTGACAAATGCACCCTGCACATGTATTTGGCTTCTACACTTACAGCCTCACTTTTCTTCTTACCATCACGGTCAGTACTTGTCTGTTGTTTTCTTGCTCTAGCATTTGAGAAATTTCATTTTGCATGCACCCATTCCTACTTAGTGCATTGTTATCTATTGCATTTACATTTCATCAAGTTTATTAGTTGCACCATTTTCTTGCCTATTCTTGTAGTTATTCCTTTCCTTTGAAAAGAAAAAGAAAAAGTTTATTTCAGTTTTAGTTCTTTATTTTAGCATTTACTTTCAACATATCTCAGGTTTTCTCACACGACTTGTGCACCCACTCACTTTGTAAGGTCCAAGTGAGTCTAAAACTGGTTTAATTGAATACACATTATCCCCTTGGAAAGCAGTTGGTTGATTCCATGTTGATCCCTCTCTGAGAGATCATCTACACCGCATTGACACCTCTAGGCTAGGGGGGGATAATAGATTACCTCAACCCTTTGATAGGGGGGATGCTCAATCATTTTGAACCTACCTCGTCACATATATATCAGCATTTCAATGATCCCATTTCTCAATCCAACACATATGTTCCCTATAACCGTAAACCCTCAAGGTCACATGTCACTTGTATATTTGATTTTATTTCTAGACACCTAGTCCACCGCCCTCGCGGGTCATCATCTCTCCCCACCACCGCATCCTCAGCTCAGTGGGATCACCCTAACTTGTAGCCCCTTTTGTCACCATTTGGGCCCCTTTTGACCCCTTTTTCTCCCTTTAACCATACTGGAGTCCTTCGACCTCTGTTTTTTGCTTCGTTCGCATTGGCGGAATCAAAATTTCATGCTTGTGATGATGATTGAGTCCATTTCTCACTCTCATGTACTTTGTCTTCAGATTTCCTTTAAGAACCCCCCACCTTGATTTGCATTTCACCAAGTACATCGATGGTCCACTACAACTTTTTTCCCATTTTACATATCGCATCCCATTCACAAGCCATCTACTCCCTCCATACTGTAGTTATTGCATTTTTTTCCCACCATTCAAATACCCTTAAGGAGGCCCCATTAAGTGTTCCATCTCACCCTTTTAATGGTCCACTCATACCTTTCCCCTTGATTCGAATGCTTCCTCCTTTCTTTACATTTATGTCTATCTAGCAAATTTTTACCCCCTTTTTGGGCCAAGTAGATCATTTACGAAAAAGGAACTTAGGGAGTTTCTGTTAAGCTCTTTTCTGACTCCTTAAAGAACAAAAAATATCACCGATCAATATTGCTTCCTTTCATGCTCGTTAAAGTATCTGAACATGCATCTATCCAGTATAAGTTTAACCCTTTTATGGGTTGGGTGGAATAATTATGAAAAAGGAATACTCTAGTCCCTTCGGCTAGAAGAGTTCTCCATTGCATAATTTTATGCTTTTTCGGGCCTTGGGAACTAACACATGAAAAATAACACCCTCGAATTCTTCCTCCTTCTTTTAGAATCTCTAAAATTCAAATCACCCATGAGAACTCACCGTCTTGGGATCATACAAATCCACATGACTGTATCATCTCGATAACACTTCTATCCCTTCTTCACACTCATTAAACCATGAAGAAGGCCCAAACGGTGCCTTTTAATGCCCATGTAGATCACATATGGTCCCCCATTATGGAAACATATCCAATATGGTCTCCTTTGTTTAGAGTATTATCCGATGTGTCATCCTTGGAGTTCCCCTGATATCACCCATCGATCCCCCCCTTTGAGTATCCCCCATTGCAGTCCCAGTCCATGATCCCTTAAGCTATGACTCGCTTTCCCCAAGGTTAGTTTCATATGCGGCAAGGTCAACCCTACTATCATACTTTGAACATAGCAAGTTTGAGTCTCATTACTTTGTGGCCCTAGTATCCCCTAATAATGTCTCAGTCGTATGTCTAGTTCTATCACATCTTGGTTGCATCCCTCGCGCTTCTATCAAGGAAACATCATTGCCTTGGTAGTTGTAGGTATCCCTCTATTGATGCCAACACATCTATTCCAGAGTATATATCCATAGGTCCCTGTACCTTTTCCTCATCTCCATTAGTGGTGAGTTCCTACGGATCATCTAAGAGGAGTCCTTAGCACCTCTTGGAATGGTTGTTTCTCACGTGCTCGACTCTAGCTCCATCATCGCACCACTAAGAATTGTACAGGGTATTGGTCCCTTTAGTCATTGGTTGAAGACCCCAGATGTCCCCTAGCACATTGGTGATTCTATTTGGAACCCCCTAGTTGTATGTTCCCGTGGATATTCGGGTTGCATTGGCGATAGTATTTGGAATCCCTTCAGTTATATGCTTCCTAGAGTATCCAGTTCATATGCAGTCTAGTGTACCTCTAAGATTCTAAATTTTAGTCACTGAGTCCATCTAGTTGTTGGACCCCTTCAGATCCAACATAGTATCAGTTGTTTTGATACCACATTTAGGATGAATGCCAATGTTTCCATGTACCAATTCTTCAGATCAGTCATGGTTGGACCATGAATATGTTCGAGATTTGTGTACCCTCTAGACCATTATGATGTAGATAGAAGTTCTCTATGTATTGTTTAGGTCCCCCTTTGGGCCTTACCATTTTTATATATATATTGAGACATTGATATGAGCATGGGTATGTTTTCCTCGTCCATATATTTCAGATTATATGTCCCTCATCCATTATTGAGGAGTTGTATTTGCATTTTTATCCCTTGCAGTTCGTATGAAGCACTTGTTCCACTCTCCAACCTGTCTCTATTCTTCGCCACCACAATGCTCACTACCCTGGAAAATGTCATACCCTATGATGTCTATCGGCCATACAATGAGATCCTATCCTCAGACATCAGGGGTCAATGTGTTAACACCCAAAAACTATTCACCTAGGTCATCCCCCTAGTCACATAGCATGCTCATCCATTTTCCTAATATTTGGACTCCATAAACCCAAAATCCCTAACTTTCTAATTAAATGGGCATAAAATTATTATTTCCCTCAAGAAATTAATTAAATCATCCAAAAAAGTCAAAATCCCCAAAAAGAAAATGAAAGAAAAAAAAATAGAAAAAAATAGAAAAAGAAAAAGGGTGGAAAACTCAAAATACCACTGGCCAATATTGGTGGCTTCCCGAAACCACGGGACAAAATACCACCACCCAAAATTGTTATAAAAATGTGGTGGAGGCTCCTATTTCACACAACAATTCACTCTTCCTACCAACACTTATCTGAAATTCCTACTGAAACCATAATCTCCCTTTGAGCTTGTGCTTCCCCATTTTAGTTGAGTTTTGGCTACCCGTGAGCATTCAGTGGAGAGCAAGAGACATTGGAGACCCAAAGAAACATCACTTCTACAGCTGCAAGGGCCCATACATTCTCACCATTTTGAGGTAAACCCATGTTGTAAATCCATTTTTACTATAATACAAAAGCATTCTTTGATTCATGGGTGTTTAATATTTTAGTTTAGACTTCATTTACTGCAGTAACTCTTAGCAGTTTTACTTTTTACTGTTTTTATTTGCATGCACATCACATTCATGAACTGCTACTAAGTAGCTCACAACTCTTAGTATGTGCATTTATGCACTAGCTAGTGTGAATAACCTAGCTACAGTAAGCACAATGAAGTTTTCTTGGTGTAGAGAAATAGTGGGCATGGAAGCCCTATTAAATTCAACTGATGTTTTGTATCTCATTTTTATACAAAGAGGACAACAAGTAGGAGAATTTTGGGAATCTTATATTCTTTGCATGAAGATCAACTGGCAAATTCGATGGTTAATTGGTTTAAGTTGACTGGAGTCTGAGGTGTTGTACGGTGCATGTTTGGTTGGATAACTGACTAGGATAAGTTGTTTGGTTGAAGGAAAATGACTTGGTCCAGAGGAATTCATTAGAATGACCTAAATCTCAATAGGAAATCGAACAAATTTTACCGAATCAAGTTGACTGTAACAGAATAATTGAAAGTGATTAGAATGTTATGGATTGCCATTAATGAGTAGTTGGTTGTATTGCATCTATAAATAAGATGTAATGGCTATGCGGCATGTATCATGGCATGATGTAATGAAGTTTTATTTGTGGTCTAGCAATTCATAGTTGTAAAAAACCTTTTTTTTTAGAGTTTGGATAATAGATGAATGAAATCTTATTGGTTTGTTGGTTTTTTGCCAGGAGAGAGGTTTCTAGGGTAATTTCTTGTGTGAAGTATTAATGTTGTTATGTGTCATTGTTTATTTGAATGTATCTAACTATAGAAAAACTTCTATAATCAATATTAAGAACCCAACATTTAACGGGTGAGAAGATCACATCTATTTAGAATTGTCAAAGTTTCAAGTTGTGTTTCTGTATTAAATTGAATTTCATCATGCTAATCTAAAATTGAGGTACCTCTCTCATCTTCTTGAACTTTGATTTTCTCATACATACTAATAAAAGTGGTATTTTCATTATTATGTACCTACATGAAGGAGATATAGTGAACTATCCATTGCATTTCCCCTACCAGGTATTTTTATTATTATGTACCTACATGAAGAAGATATAGTGAACTATCCATTGGATTTTCCCTACCATACCTTTATGCAACTTTTTAAGACCTTTTCTGAAACCATAGTTAAAAGTTTCATGTATCTAAGGTGGTGCAAACATGTCTTGTTGTTGATTTTCGATGTCCCAATTTCCATCCATGTTGAGATTTGGATCCTAGGATGGGGGTGTGGGTTGAGGTTTTCCTTTATCTCAAATTTAATATAATCTCTATTGTGAACAACGGATTGTCTATTGTTTGTAGTGAAAATTTAATTATTTTCATTAAAACAAAAGATCGGGTTGAGCATGTTTATGGGTAGTCTAGATTTAATATGGGTTAAATATGCTTCTAGGTAGTGATTTTTGGTTGTAAGGAGCTATTTTTTTATTGGGATAAGAGTCCACCTGTAGGGTTCAATTGTGATTTTGTTGTGGTATTGTAAGCAATGTTTTGCATCTCATTTGTTTGGTCCTAGTCCTAATTGTCATTGCTTATGCCCAGTTATGCTCTATGCTTGACAAGGATTATGGTGGTGTTTGTTGCCTTGGGTGTTGTGGGTTTTTTAATGTGGTTTGTCATTTCATGGTCATAATAGAGTGAGCTACATTGGTCATAATAGGTGGGTGTTATATTAGATTTGGTAGAGGGTTTAATTTGGTGGGAATTCCTTTACTATATACATCCTCTCCCTGACTAGAAATCCCATTATTGATTGAGCATGGAGTGTGCTTCTAGGAAGTGGTTTTTGCCTCGAAGCAATAGTCTAGTTACTACTCTATCAGACCATTGTAAGGGTTGGATTGTAATTTTTTTGTTCTTCTTTTTGGAATTGGTTTATGATTCATTTGTTTGTCCACAGTGCTACTCAATGTTAGTTATATTAATCGTGGAATCCATCTATATTTATTTTCACTATGTTTATGAGAAGGATTGTAATGTTATTTGTTGTCTTAATTACTATGGATTTTCTAGTGAGCATTGGACTTTGGAAGTTACTTCATATTCTTGATGTTTTGGTAGGATTTGGGTATTTTCATCTTGTTCTGGGTTTTTTGAGTTTTCCCTCTGCTCTTGAAATTCTGGAAATGAAATCCTATTGAGATGTAATAGAGAATCGGTTGACTTGTTTGGTTTTCTTTGTAAGCAATAGCCATTGGTCTTTGTTTTGTTGGATTAAAGGTATTCTTTGAAACATCTTTGGCATTTTGAAAGCATTGTTGTTGGGAATTTTGTTGAAGTTTATATCCGATGTTCATAGTTGAAACCCTTTTATTTGTGAATATGTTCCTAAAAATATTATTGTCATTTGATTTGGGATCTGAGCATTAGTGTAAATCTTGTTATGCTCCTTGGTTTATTTTTTGTGTGTTATATTTATGATACTATTGTGATGGGAATCAGATTCATGGGATTGAATTTATTTTTTCTTCTTATTTGTGTTGTGAATGGCGTAATAGGGTTTGGCATTTCTCTTCATTTTCCAAGCGTTCTTGGTTTGTTCCTTCATCTTGAATTTCTACAGAACAAGGGACAATTTCATTGTGGTGGAGGAGCTTGTTGGTTTTTGCATTGTGCCTATTGTTATAGGTGTTCTTGGATTTGCCTTCCACCTTGAAAATATACAAAAAAAGTGCCAATTTGGCTAGTTTGGTGGTTTATTGTGCAAATAGTGGCCATGGTTATTCATTTTGTTGGACAAAATGTAGGCTTTGAAAGTGTGAATATGCTCAATGTTGAGAATTGTTGTTTGGGCATCTTGTTGAATTTTATATTTCTTGATCATAACTAGAATGCTTTCAATTGTATATAATTTTCAAAATATATTGTTTTGAATATAAATTATTTGGTTGGATTCTAATTAGTGATGTAATTATGAATATGTGCCTCTAAATATTGCGTTGATTGTGATACATGAAATTTATCATTGCCATGAGTTTTACGAAATATAGATGGATTTTACAAATTGTTCCTTATTGGAATGGCTTTCAGTAATAGTCCTACTATATGTCGTAGCATATCAATTTTTAGGAACCTAGTCTATATAGGGATTCTTTAATTTCAAAGAAAATAAGTGTTCAATGACATATCAATATTTTGACTTTTTGTTTTTTTTGTGTTTTTTATTGCATCAACATGATTGAGATTGTATCTTGATCTTCGACACTTTCTTTTGGTAATGATTTGAGTATTGACCTAACTGCATTATTTTGGTTCATGTTCAAATACTAATTTCCTTGTTTAGTCAACAAAATTTTAGCATTTGAGTATACACACTTATATTTCACATGTGTGTTACATTTTGGATACTTATATATGTTTTTTAATCTCAAAGGCTTGCATCACTCTGAGAAGAAAAATGGATTGATATGTATTAATATGGCGTGAGAGGATACATACTTTTACATCATGATCAAATTAATAGTAAATGGAGCTCTACTTCTTGGAGTAAAATTGTTTTTATTTTCATGTCATGACATTGTTGAGATTGTTTCTGATACAGACATTCCATTTATTGCTCTTGTGAATTAGTGCAGCTATTTAAGGAAAAAATGATTTTGTGAATTACATCATTATGGTGAAACATTTATTCCATGTTTAGATTTGTCATAAGGTATTTTTAGGAGCCTTGTTTATTAGCCATGAATACCTTTGTTTTCATTTTATGTTAAAATACATTACAAAGGACGTAGGATGAACATGCTTGCTTTCATCCAAGTAAGTATTGTTTTCATATTAACCCCTCTTCCATTCTTGGGGGATCATTCTTTTTATTTTCTCGAGCCATTTTGGGTCTTTGAATTCCAAAGGACCATAATCATATATGAAATGATGGCTAACACATTTGATAAATAACTTGTCTTAGTGTATATCAATTTTATATGATGTTTGTATGACATCCTTTTTAGGAGTAGGGACAATTGAAGATGCTAGAGACTGGAGAATTTCATCCATGTAGTTAGGTAGTGGTCAGTAGATCTAATGATTTTTAGTTGTATCTAATAATATCAATATAGCCTTGTTTTATGTGTGTTTTTAATGTATGATATGCACTATTGTGCATTATGTAGCTTTCTATTCCTTTCGGAAAGTTATTGCATGTGATTGCTACTCTTCGTCAAGTAAACCCTAATGAATGGACACTATGATTAAAGTATGATTAAAGGGTTTAGATTCCTAGCACTAGAATCTAGGAACTTATCTAAAAAATTATAGAATTTTTTATTCGATTTATCTACTTTGCACCTATTGTAATATCCCCAATTAAAAATTAGGAATATTAATTCCAAATTTCAAACGGAAATTATGATGATTTTCAACTTTGTCCAAACAGTGGCTTATGAAGTGTTATAGTTTCAACAAAAGAGGAATGCATTTATAATTTAGGATTTGAATAAAGGTCTACATACCATTAGAATATGCTTTGAGACCACTGTAATATTCCCAAAATAGATCCGATATAAAACTTGGTATCTGGTTATTAAGTCTGGTTCATAGCTTTCCTCAAACACTTTGTATGCAACCTCTATATCATTAATGTTGAAGCATGGAAAGTACAAATCACATCACCAGATGTAAATGAAGAATTATTTCCCCCATATAATAGTAGGAAGTGACTTTCATTTCAGATTTAAACAAGCATGGACATCCATACAATTGCCAACTCAAACCAGGAATGACTAGCTAAGCTTTCACCACGTAAATTGTCTTAGTTTCCAACTCTTTCCAAATACCTCCTAAACCCTTTTAATTCAATCCAAAATCCCCAAATTCATTCAAACACCCCCAAAAAGAACCAAATAAATCACTAACATACTTCAGGTATCTCTTATGGAAGTTTAACACACAAAAGCATAAGCTTTTACAACCACAATTGCAGATTTACCCATAGATGTTCTAGCACATGAACATGAGATATAATATGAGGATATATATTTAGTATTAATTGTTGGTAAAAATAAATATATTTATGGGAAGAACATTACAACAATATATATATCTTACAATAGCTCAAACCTCATGGAACACATACATATAAATGTAGAGGTGTGCCCCTCCACTAGAAGAGATGTTGAATATAGTAGATCCGATAAACACTACAACAAATCACTCTTTTAGGGGCGATTTTGGCTTGCAGTGATTTTTCTAACCCCCTCCCCCCAATTTTGTTTTTAGGTATTTGGGGGCAGTTCTTAAAAACCCCCCTCAAAATTCCCAAGAATTGGACTTTTGGGGGTGGTTTTTTCAACCCCCTCTAAAAAAGACCAATTCTCAAGACTTTTGAGGGGGTTTTGGAAATACCCTCCCTAAAGGTCCTTTTCAAGGCTGATTTTAAACCCCCCCCCCAAAAAAATCATGAGAATTGGAATTTTGGGGGCGTTTATTTTAAAGTCACCCCCAAAAGTCATGATAATTGAACTTTTGGGGGTGGTTGTTTTAAAGTTGCCCCCAAAAGTCATGAGAATTTAGAATTTTGGGGGGAGTTGTTATAAAGCCACCCTCAAAATTCCAATCGTGGGGGGTTTGAAAGACCCCCCCTAAATTTCCTTTTCAAGGAGGTTTTTAAAAAATCCCCCTTAAAATTCCTGAGAATTTGGACTTTTAGGGGTAGTGGTTATAAAGAAATTCTCAAAAGTCCAATTGTCACGACTTTGTTTTTTTGGGGGGGTTGAAAGGCCCCTCTAAAGGTCCTTTTCAAGGCAGTTTTTAAAAGGCCCCCCCTTAAAAGTCATGAGAATTTGGAATTTTGGGGCAGTTGTTATAAAGCCGCACTCAAAAGTCTTATTCTAATGACATTTTTTGGGGGGTATTGAAAGAGCCCCCCTAAAGGTCCTTTTCAAGGCATTTTTAAAAAAAACCCCTAAGAGTGATGAAAATCGGATTGTTGGGGGAAGTTGTTTTAAAGCCGCCACCAAAATTCCAATTGGCATGAATTTTTTGGAGGGGGTTTGAAAGAGCCCCCCTAAAATTCCTTTTCAAGGTGGTTTTTAAACCCCCCCAAACCCACACAAGGCCTATAAGAAAAAAAGGCATTTTTTTATGGCATAACATTATGGGTCTTTCCCTCATACCATTCTCGTATATTCAAGAAACATCATTAGTTTGTCGAACATTGAAATGACCAACATATTGAACCAACAACCCCAACATTCCCAATTCATGGCATATGTGATGGTTCGGGGGTCACACATGGCCCATGAGCCACACAGGTAAATTGTATGACCCAATATTTGTTTTTTTTGGCATTGTATCATGCCCATATTCCTTATAGATATTTATATTATGCCAAACCTTGATATTTCCACCATGTTAAACTTGCAAGCCAAAGTTTCCCTATTTAGACCATGTGTCACGACCTAGGGGTTGACATATATATATCCCATAAGACCTAAATGAAAATATTGTTGATGATGACTTTTATGTTGTCAAGAATGATATTGATGATTATGATGAGGACAATGATTAGCATCATGATGATTGACATGATGATGATGGGGATGGCGTTGATGATGATGATGTTTCCAATGATGACAATGATGTTGTCGATGATGATGATGAGAATGACTATTGTCATGATGATGATGACAAGGAGGAGGGGGAGGATGGAAATGATGATGATCATCATGTTGATTATTATGATGGTATTGTGGATGATGTTGATGTTCATGATGATGAGAATGATAATGATCATCATGTCGACGACTATAATGATCACAAGGATGGTTATGATGATGATGATGACTTTGATGTTTTCAAGAATGATGATGATGATAATGAGGAAAATGGCGAGCATGATGATGACGATGGCTATGGCGATGATGATGCTAATGATAATGATGATGTTGTTGTTGATGATGGTGACGGTGATGATCATCATGATGACAACACCGATGATGATGAGGATAGTGATGATGATCATCATCATCATCATGTCGATCAATGATGATGATCATGAAGAATACATTTTTATTTTACTTATTAAATTTTTAATTTTATATTATTTATATAAATGTATTTGGTGTATATATTTTTATTTAAAAATTTATATTTGGTGTATTACACACACACACACACACACACACACACACACATATATAATTTATTTGTCATATTATATTAGAAATATCATATTTGTTATTTAAATATGTTGTTAATAATAAAACACACACATATATTATTAGCAAAATACTTAAATAACATACTTTATATAATATAGAAAACAAAAAAACAATTTCTGAATATTTACCACAAACGTTACCTCCCGCTAGAGCAAGCCTCCCATGCCCATTAACCCTCCTGCATACCCTCATACCTGTGACCTTGGCGACCCACTTTCGTTGCAAACTCAGAAAGCAATCATAAAAAACACCAGTGAGCAATCGTATTGGGAAATCAAGCAAGCGACCCAACAAATTGGCAACCTTGGAAATCAAGCACACAAGGGCAAGATTTCAAGACAAATATGCCCTAAAAATAAGTGAGTTCCTGCTTGACCTAATTTTATTTGGGTTTTTAATATTAAAATGATCTATGGCATTCATGCTCCTAAAAATTATATATTTTTTTTGCAGCTGATTCCACTCTGACATAAACCAATTTATGAATAAATTAGACACTGAATAAGTAAAAAATTAGGTAGAATAATTGTGACTAATTCCACTCCAGTTTCTAGGTTTTGATCCGGATAATTTTTCGATCAATTTGGTATCAAAGTGGTTCTAAAATTACTTGGGAACCCATTGTTAAAGAATAGAAATGGGTATAAAGAAACCCATAGAACTTCATGTTGAAAGGAACAAAAAAGCTAGGACCATATCTAGAAACAAGTCAAAACAAAGGGCATGTAAGCACTTGACCATGTAAACCTAATTACCAAGAGATGCAAAACCCTAACGACTGAGATTCTTTAAAGAAAAGGAGGTTTGGAAGAAATCCGATGTAGAGTAGCAATTATTAAAAAACCATTTAGTGACTCCCTTGACCAATATAGATAAAGAACAAGTTGTGCATGCATGTGCAAACAATGGTATCTCAAGGGATTGCTAGCTATATATTTCTGCTGTTTTTTAAACATAAAATGGTTTTTTCTCTAGTTACAAATGGTTGTGTTAATTTATGGCATGGATTCTTTTGCATTGTTGATTATGTTTATCATTTGTAGTCGGGATTGATTGCTCCCATATGGTTTGTTGTTTTTTCAAAAAAAAAACATATAAAATTTGTATTAAAAGGAGCTGCAGCTAATCTGGACAATGAGATAGTACAAAAAGATAGCATATCTAATTCCAAATAAGAATTGTTCTAACCTGCGAGTAGAATATAGACTATAAAAAGATCTGTGCCTTTTCTCACAAAACTGAACTAGGCATTTCTACTAGAGTATACTGTGTAAAAGACTACGAGAGATGAGGCGAATTTGTAGTATATTAATAATTACAAACTTAAACAAAAATATGTTTTCTCATGGAGTCATTATGGGAATGATTGGAGGGATGATATTCTGAGTTGTCTACTTCCATGTCCTTCTATATTACTAAACAATATTGATATCCAATTTCTATTTGAAGCACTCATTCTATTGTCTAACCACAATAAATCCAAATCTCTGTTACGGAGGAGTTTAAACACAACAAGAAAATCCATCTTTTAGCACCACAAGTTAGCACCTGATACGAACCGTTACACCAAAACCTCGAGATGTTAGTGAAGGCCTCCCACTAGCATCTTCACATACCACCACGCTCCGCAGTCGAGACTCTGGGCTGGATGTGCGCCCGTACGGTGGTGTCCCCTTTGCGCTGTACGAGCCCCGGGCGAACACTGCAATGCCGACGTTTCCACCCGCTCTGTGACTTGAACCTTGGTGGAGGCTCTAATACCAAATGATATGAACTGTTACACCAAAACCTCAAGATGTTAGTGAAGGACGCCCACTAGGATCTTCACAGCACAATTTATAGTTATGGTGTTAAAGTGGTGCTATTAGCACCACTTACAATTTTGTGGTGTTAAGATGGTGGTGTTATCACCACTTACATTTTTTGGTGTTAAGGTGGTGGTATTATCACCACATCCATTTTTTTTGAAGTTGCTTGAGAGGACTCAATAGACACATCCGTGAATGAGCTATGTCCACATCAAAACAAAATCATCATTCTGCTCAAGTGAAAAGCTTCTCATTCGCCAGGTAATTGTTGATGTTGGCATTTTCCTTCTTGTGAATATAATATGGTGTCATGTATGACATCCTTGGCATCAAAAGATGGCAACACAAGCTTTGAGTTATGTCTTTCCAATGAGGTATTTTCAACAATATTTGATTGGACTTGTTTATTGTGTTCGTGCTTGTTTGAAATATTATCTTTTTTTCTTTTCTGATTGCTCAAATTCACTGCACTAAAATTTATAATGGAACATAATTTCATGTTTGAGCTGCTAATTGCTAGGTGTTTGAGCATGAAAACATAGATATGGATGCTTCTCAAAGTGCATCATTGTAGAATCTGACCCATCCACTTTTCTGAAGTGGTTAGAGAGGAGTCAATAAACACATCCCTGAATCGGCTCTATTTGCGTCAAAATTTTTTCCATCAATATGCTTAGGTGAAAAGATTCTAATTGGTTGTCAGGTAGTTGTCGATGCTCGCATTTTCCTTGTGAATGTAATATGGTGTCATGTATGATATTCTTGCGAGGCACCTGCAACAATTAATTAATACGAATATGCGAAATAGCAGAAATGACAGAACTCAGAATCACTTTTATATTGATCACAGGCCACTTCAAGGGGGCAACCTCCTATGAGCAATCTCAATACAAATATCTTCACCCTTCCTTCATAGGTCTCAACACACACTTATATACTAATTCTAGGCACCAATACTATGGGTCGAAACCATGGGCCGTTACAAACTATGGATCAACAATACTACAGGCGACTTACAAAGCATATGCGCCAACAACAATAACACAAACTATTGATCAACAAATACTATGGGACAACTTACAAAGCATATGCGTCCAACAACAACATACTAACAAAGTAAAGACATGTGTTCCTAACATCCCCTCCCTCTTAAAAAAATCTTTGTCCTCAAAGCTTTAGATGTGGAAATTGTTGTTGAATCTGAAGGAGTGGTTCCCATGTAGCATCCTCTGGTTGCATGTCGTGCCACTGAATTAATACCTCTGTGATAGAGCGAGAGCGAAGCTGACGCGTGCGCCGATTGAGGATGGCCTCTGGCTCCAAAAGAATGGATCCTTCATTATCCAGTTCAGGTAAAATCGTTTGTCCGCTAATGTTGGTGCCAAGAACTTTATTCAGACAAGAGACATGAAAGACTAGATGAATGCGGGAAGAAGGAGGAAGTTCCAATTTATAAGCAACGGACCCAATCTTCTGAAGAATTCGATATGGCCCATAGAACTTTGGAGCGAGCTTATGATGCCCTTTGAGTTTCAAGGAGGATTGTTTGTACGGTTGGAGACGAAGAAAAACCATATCGCCGACTTGAAAAGTGCGCTCCGAACGGTGCTGATCAGCTTGTTGCTTCATGCGATTTCTTACCATGTGAAGATTGTGTAATGTTCCTTGTTAGGAATTTTATTAAAATGGCAATTTTTCACTTTTTTCCCTAGTTAGACCTTTGACTAGTTTTGATCTCTAGGTCCCAAATTTGCCCCAAATGATCCCAAATCTTCTGAGAAGGTATATTAATGATATTAGGACATAAATATGTGTTTCATGGATGTCTTTGGACCTTTAAAATACTTCTGCAAATCCTCTTTCAATTCTGATCAATGTAGGTAACTTTACTAGTGATTTTCCTTTGACTAGTATTGGTCTCTAGGTCTCAAATTGACTCCAAATGCCTTCAAATATTCAAGGAAGGTGTATGAATGATATTATAACTTGAATATGATATTTATGGATGAAATATGTCCACCAAAAGACCTCTGCAAACTCTCTTAAGATTCTGAACCAATTAAGCAATTTTACTAGTAATTTGGGGTTCAAATCCCCCTGGGGTAACTACTGAAAATGGCTTCCCAAATGCCTCCAAACCCACTCAAATTTATGAATAGAGGTATGTAATTTGTTAAGTATTTTATTAAAGTCTCATATTCACCATTAATGGATTATTATAACTGTTCTCACCCTCTCCCATTCAACTGCAAAAATCCCCAATTCGACTCTTGGGGAAATGGCACTATTTCACCTCCCAATACAACTAAACTGTGTAAAAATGCTTCAAATGCTTAAGTAAAGTACATGAAACTTGTATAAGACATCCATGTCAGTATATTTATCACAAATATATTAGAGAATCATCCATTTATTCTAAATCATCATCAATACATTGGCTCACAACAAGGTAGTGGGGAAATGGCATTGTTCTTCCATTAAAAATGTGATTTATACATTGCTACTTGGAATTTAGACCTGAAACTTTTTGGAGATGAATAATAGAGTATTTACTTCATATTAAAAAATAAATTTGGCATTAAACGCTTCCCCAAAGAGTACAATATCTCACCAAAAACGCCCTCCCTCAAGGATCAAGAATATGCCATCAAAACTGGAAATGGTTGAAGGAGTGAGCTGCAATAGAAGAAACCATGAGCTGCACTGTATCTTAAACCTGCAAATAAAGACTCCATTAAAGCTCCAAATGAAAGTTTTGAATGGCCTTTCCAATTACCAACTTGGATGGGAATCTTTCACCCTCGAAATTGGCTAAGGCAAGAAACTAGTCATCCACTAGCTCTCCCTCTTCACAAATGCAATTGCAAATTCTACAAATGATCAAAAGCCATTCTCATACTTCATTTCTACATTTTATAACCAACATTATCCTTCTAAGGGTCGAAATCCTCTCAATAGATTCAATATATTTCCATTTAGGAAATATTCCACATTTGCCACTTGTCTCCTAGTTCCAACCTTCCCTCTTCTCCCAAATTCGATTTTGAGTCTCTTTGGCTTCTCCAACTCCCAAATTCGCCTTCCTTGAGCCTATTTTTGGGTCTGACATGTCATAGTGGTTAGATGTCAGAGTTCAGGTCTGCAATTTGTCATAGTTGTCATAGATGCTCCATCATTGGTGTCATAGGGGCTAGGGAATCTAGCCCAAGTGTCCACAAACTTTCACTTTGACTCTTTATCTTCCATGGAGGTTACCAATCCTTCCCAATTCGACCTAAGATGCTAAATGACATGTGTTATGACTTACCAACTCACCCAAGAGTGTTTACATTCCCATTAATTTGAATTTGCAAAAGAGAGATACCATGTATTATGAAAAATCAAGCTAGTGTGGGTCCCACATCCTCCATATGTCTCCAAAACCATTTGCACCTAGGATTTCTCTTGAATTTCTTTATTCACTCTATTTATTAAATACTTGAACCCTTCTAATGTCTAAACATCATTTATTATCCCCCTTATTCCAAATCTCAAAGCTTCCACCCCAAACCTAGGAAACTAGTAATTTTCCTCCTTGGCAATTATTTGACCCTTAACATCAATTTTACAAACTCTAATGAATATGGCTAATGTGATTAGGCCATTGTGACCCAATTCCAAATTTGGGACATGACAAATCCTCCCTTCCCAATATTGCTTGTCCTCAAGCAATTTCAAACATGGGTGTTGAAGAACCTGCTTTCCGTATAATTCTTTGAAGTTGCCATTGAATTGCCAAACCTTGAGTCTTTGAGTTTCCATGAATATTTTAGAGAGGAACCACCATGCTTGCTGCTGCACTACTCTGATTAAAATCACTTTATTAAGTGGGGAATCCATCTCCCATATTGCTTGCTTCCCCCCAAAAAATGAAACCAATGAGACAAAAATTATTCCAGGGTCCCATTGCTTGTATTGCACCCCAATAATTAAGAGTGCTCTCCAACCTACACCATTAGATAAGAGGATTCCTAGATCCCATTTTCTTGTATGAATTCTTCCAAACATCATGAGTACCAAATATATATCATCAAAGTACATAACAACATAATGAAAATGTGCATCAAGGATATGCTTCATCAAAGAGTCATGAAAGTGCTTATACCTCCAAGCAAGTAGACCACCATTTTCCAAGTGCATACAAGCTTCAAGTGACCAATCAAATCTGCTCCAATGGCATAGGTGAGGATCCCATGTCCTATAATGCTGCTCCAAAAGGATGTGATATGCATCAAAATATTTAGCCATGTATTCTTTCATCCAAGAAGTGAATGAAGAATCTCCACTAAAATATGAACCAAATAATGAGCAGAAAAAACAAGGAGACTTCAAATGACTCAAAGAAGTCTCACCCATACATCCATGAATGTGGGAATCATAAAAATATAACAAAGTATGTGGCTGCTAACAAAAATGTTCTCCAATCATAAATCTATTCTCCCAAGTGTTGGATGAATTTCCTCTAACATCAAATGAATCAAATGTTGAGCAAGAAAAACCATGAGGCTTCAAGTGACTCAAATGCATATCATAGGTGCATCCATGTAGATTTGAATCATCATAAAGTGACAAATAATGTTGCTGCAAATGTGAATAAGAATGTGCTCCAACCATGTCATCATAAAAGGTAAATCTAGGAGTTCCATACTCCTCATGTGGCACCATAAAAAAGAACCCTTTCACCCATACTTCATTGAGACTAATACTGCAAAACATAGAATTGTAGGATGTAGGAGAATGAACTAACTCACCCAAATGATCAAAAAGTGCAGAATTTTCATCATGGGAAGGATCCATGTGGGTAGTATCATGCAGCTCCTTCAAAAGTTGGAAACCTTTGTCATAGATTGGTTCCTGTGTAGAGGAATCATGCTCTTCTTTAAAAATTGCATAAGCTTCATCAAGAGACAATTCAAGTTCCTCTTCCACCACATCAAGTGTTTGGATCTCTTCAAGTTCATCTTCAAACACATTAATCACATTCAAATTCCCACATTTCTCATGATCCACCATGTCATGAGAATCCTCCAAAGAATCTACCATTTGAAAATCTGAAACATAGGAGGAAAAACAAGTATCTTGCAACTTTTCAAGAAGTTGCTCATTTTGAATTGTGAGCTTATGAATATCCTCATTATTCTTCAAGTAGGCATCATGTAACAATTCATTAATCTCAAACAAATGGTTTCTATCAAAAAGCAAAGACATGAAATTACCTTTGATGTGGCACAGTGCTCTTTGAATCTTCTCCATGTCTTCAAGGAAGGATGTTTCCTCCAATGAAGTAGCTCTCCAACAATAATTTGACACCAATGCTTGAGTGTCATGGAGAATGCTGAGGGACTCTTGGATATTATTTTCATTCATCTTTAAAGACCCTTCAAGAAAATGAGGCTCTTGCAAATGAACCTCCTCATCTTCTTCAATTTTTCTTGGACCAACTTCATGAAGCTCAAGTGGTGATGGGGATGTTGATCTTGGTTCTTCTTCAACTGCTACAAGGTCTTCATTATCATGCTTAATGAAACTTGTACTTGTAGAAACACTTTCAAAAGTGATCTCTATGTCACCAACATAGAGGTGTGAGCACCCATCAGTAGGTACTCCTTCATAGTTTAAGCATCCATCAGTAGATGCTCTTTGGTTCATGTTTAAGCTAGAAGGTGTCTCGAAATGATCTTCCATATTTTCAATAGAATCTCCTTCATGCTCTTGTGATGTCTCTTCCTTTTGCTCCTTAAAGCAAGCTGATGCATTTTGCCCCTTGTTTTCCTTAGGATCAATATATTTGGAATCTCTTCTTGAATAAATCTCAAAAGCTCTCCTCAAGGAGGACATCATTTCATGCACACATATATGATACTCGCTCCAAGGGTTTTTACAAGAAGGGCATAAACCTTTCTTCACTAACTACACATCTTCATTTTTGGGCCTATTTTCAAAAACATTTTCAGCATAGTACTCAAAAGACATGGCATTTTGTGTATTTTTTCTAAAAGCAAGATATTCTTGATATTTTTTATATTGTTGGGGCAAGGTTTTATATTTTGCTCTCCATCTTTGGAACTCACTCATAGAATTATCCTTGGCTGGTGTGACACACTCATATTCATCAGATTTAAAGTCATAATAATAATCTTCATTTCTCTTGAAATTGTAAGAAGTGTTGCATGATGGCACCTCTTCCTCATACCATTCACATTCTGCTTCATATTGATCATAAGCATCTGCATATTCCTCATAAGAATTGTACTCATAGGATTCATCATAATAGTAAGACATGGCTGCCAATTATTCTTGAATGTATGTACCTAATACACAGGTGCAAGGACCATGCTCTGATACCACTGTAATGTCCCTTGTTAGGAATTTTATTAAAATGGCAATTTTTCACTTTTTTTCCTAGTTAGACCTTTGACTAGTTTTGATCTCTAGTTCCCAAATTTGCCCCAAATGATCCCAAATATTCTAATAAGGTATATGAATGATATTAGTACATAAATATGTGTTTTAGGGATGCCTTTGGACCTTTAAAATACTTCTGCAAATCCTCTTTCAATTCTGATCAATGTAGGTAACTTTACTAGTGATTTTCCTTTGACTAGTATTGGTCTCTAGGTCTCAAATTGACTCCAAATGCCTTCAAATATTAAAGAAAGATGTATGAATGATATTATAAATTTAATATGATGTTTATGGATTAAATATGTCCACCAAAAGACCTCTGCAAACTCTCTTAAGATTCTAAACCAATTAAGCAATTTTACTAGTAATTTGGGGTTCAAATCCTCCTGGGGTAAGTACTGAAAATGGCTTCCCAAATGCCTCCAAACCCACTCAAATTTATGAACATAGGTATGTAATGTGTTAAGTATTTTATTAAAGTCTCATATGCACCATTAATGGATTATTACAACTATTCTCACCCTCTCCCATTCAACTGCAAAAATCCCCAATTCGACCCTTGGGGAAATGGCACTATTTCACCTCCCAATACAACTAAACTGAGTAAAAATGCTTCAAATGCTCAAGTAAAGTACATGAAACTTGTAGAAGACATCCATGGAAGTATATTGATCACACATTTATCAGAGAATCATCCATTCATTCGAAATCATCATCAATACATTGGCTCACAACAAGGTAGTGGGGAAATGGCATTGTTCTTCCATTAAAAATGTGATTTATACATTGCTAATTGGAATTTCGACCTGAAATTTTTTGGAGATGAATAACAGAGTATTTAATTCATATTACAAAAGAAATTTTGCATTAAAAGATTCCCCAAAGAGTACAATAGCTCACCAAAAACGCCCTCCCTCAAGGATCAAGAATATGCCATCAAAACTGGAAATGGTTGAAGGAGTGAGCTGCAATAGAAGAAACCATGAGCTGCCCTGTAGATTACACCTGAAAATAAATACTCTATTAAAGCTCCAAATGAAAGGTCTGAATAGCATTTCCAATTACCAACTTGGATGGGAATCTTTCACCCTCGAAATTGGCTAAGGCAAGAAACTAGTCATCCACTAGCTCTCCCTCTTCACAAATGCAATTGCAAATTCTACAAATGATCAAAATCCATTCTCATACTTCATTTCTACATTTTATAACCAACATTAGCCTTCTAAGGGTCGAAATCCTCTCAGTAGATTCAATAGATTTCCATTTAGGAAATATTCCACATTTGCCACTTGTCTCCTAGTTCCAACCTTCCCTCTTCTCCCAAATTCGATTTTGAGTCTCTTTGGCTTCTCCAACTCCCAAATTCGCCTTCCTTGAGCCTATTTTTGGGGCTGACATGTCATAGTGGTCATATGTCAGAGGTCAGGTCTGCAATTTGTCATAGTTGTCATAGATGCTCCATCATTAGGTCATAGGGGCTAGGGAATCTAGCCCAAGTGTCCACAAACTTCCACTTTGACTCTTTATCTTCCATGGAGGTTACCAATCGTTCCCAATTCGACCTAAGATGCTAAATTACATGTGTTATGACTTACCAACTCACCCAAGAGTGTTTACATTCCCATTAATTCGAATTTGCAAAAGAGAGATACCATGTATTATGAAAAATCAAGCTAGTGTGGGTCCCACATCCTCCATATGTCTCCAAAACCATTTGTCACCTAGGATTTCTCTTGAATTTCTTTATTCACTCTGTTTATTAAATACTTGAACCCTTCTAATGTCTAAACATCATTTATTATCCCCCTTATTCCAAATCCCAAAGCTTCCCCCGCAAACCTAGGAAACTAGTAATTTTCCTCCTTGGCAATTATTTGACCCTTAACATCAATTTTACAAACTCTAATGAATATGGCTAATGTGATTAGGCCATTGTGACCCAATTCCAAATTTGGGACATGACAGATTGTCCCGCAAAATGCGAAGAATCTGATCACGGTTTCTAAGGACCGTGTCAACTTCCTGAACTGGTGAACTGGTGGGGGTGTATGGAAGAAGAGCTGGAGGTGCCTGACCATAGACTGCTTCATATGGGGTCATTTTAGAGTTAGTGTGGTAAGAGGTATTGTACCACCATTCAGCGAGAGGGAGCCACTTTTCCCACTGATGTTGTTGTTCTGAGGTGAAGCAACGAAGATAAGTTTCCAAGCATTTATTGACAATTTCAGTCAGACCATCTGTTTGTGGGTGATACCCTGAACTCATCTTTAGTTTGGTGCCAGTGTGGCGAAATTGTTATGTCCAAAAATCACTGGTGAAAGTCGCATCACGATTCGAGACAATGGAAGAAGGGATGCCTTGAAGACGAAAGATCTAGTCCAGAATAAATTGAGCGACGGAGGAGGCTGTATAGGGATGGCTGATAGCACAAAAATGAATATATTTGGAGAGGCGATCAACCACAATGAGAATCTCTGTCTTCCCACCAGATTTAGGGATCCCTTCAATGAAATCCTTAGAAATATCTATCCAAATCCGTGTAGGTATGGGCAAGGGTTCAAGCAATCCTGGAAGGAGTGTTGTTTCACCCTTATTGCGCTGGCAGGTATCACATTCGGCCACCATCTGTTGAATTGTCCTTTTCATGCCCTGCCAAAAGAAGTTACGACGTGCTCGTTCATACGTTTTGAGGAACTCAGAGTGCCCTGCCGATGGAGAAGCATGGAGTTCATAGAAGACAGCCTGTTGAAGATCTATGCTCTGGGAAAGCACCAGACGACCCTTGTATCGCAGAGAAGCACCATCCCAAGAGTAATGTGGTACAGTAGAAGGGTTGTTGGTCAAGCGTTGGATGATTTGAGATACAAAAGAGTCATTGACATAACCCTGTTGAACAGATTGCAACCAATTTGGAACAGGCATAGAAATAGCTGAAAGAGAACCTTGGGCATCAAATGTGCGAGAAAGAGCATCTGCCACAATATTGTCTTTACCCTTCTTGTAAGTGATCTCATAGTCATAACCCATGAGTTTGCTAACCCATTTATGTTCTGTTGGGGAGGAGACACGCTGGTCCAAGAAATATTTCAGACTCTGGTGATTAGTCTTGATGCAGAAATGATTCCCTAATAGGTATGGGCGCCACTTCTATACTGCATGCAAAATAGCCATCATTTCCTTCTCATAGGTAGAGGCAGCTAAATTCTTACCTGAAAGGGCTTTGCTGGTGAACGCAATGGGGTGTTCATCTTGAAGGAGAACAACACCAAGTCCATTTCCGCAAGCATCACTCTCAATAGTGAAGGGCTTGGAAAAATCGAGCATAGCTAGCACAGGTGTAGTACACATAGCTTGTTTTAGTTTGTCAAATGCACACTAAGCAGCAGGTGTCCATGTAAAAGCATCCTTCTTCAATAGAGCAGTTAATGGAGCTGCAATATTCCCATAATCCTTGAAAAACTTGCGGTAGTATCCAGTCAACTCCAAAAAACCACGAAGGCTCTTGAGTGTCTGAGGATGCGACCAATTGTTCATAGCATCGATTTTGGCAGGATCCACGCGAACCCCTTGTGCTGAGATAATGTGCCCGAGATACTCAACTTCCTTCTATCCAAAAACAAATTTAGACTGCTTGGCATGGAGATGATTGTCAGAGAAAAGTTGCATGACAAGATCCAGATGCTGGAGATGTTCATCCCATGTTTTACTGTAGATGAGGATATCATCAAAGAATACCAGAATGAATTTCCAAAAGTAGGGTCGAAATATTTTATTCATTAAGGCCTGGAATGTGGAAGGAGCATTAGTGAGGCCAAAGGGCATGACCAAAAACTCATAATGGCCATCATGTGTGCAGAAAGCTATTTTAGGAATATCATCCTCATGAACCCGAATTTGATGATACCTGGAACGAAGATCCAACTTGGAGAAAAAGTGAGCCCCATGAAGCTCATCAAGAAGCTCATCAACAACAGGAATTGGACACGTATCCTTGATGGTGAGGTGATTAAGTGCTCGGAAGTCAATGCAGAGGCGCCATGACCCATCTTTTTTGCGGACAAGAATAACTGGAGAAGAAAAGGAACTAGTGCTTGGGCGAATAATACCTTGCTTCAATAAGTCCCGAACGAGCATTTCAATCTCCGTTTTTTGGTGAAATGGGTAGCGATAGGGCCTGATGTTGGGAGGAACGCTGCCAGGAAGGAGCTGAATACAATGGTCTTCTGGCCTGGAAGGTGGCAATCCCATTGGTTCAGCAAAGACACCTGTATATCGATCCCGAATTTGTTGTAGATCCAAAGGAGTAGTGGAGACCGCTGATGGTTGCATCTGGATGGAATGGATCTGAGCGATGACACCATGTGAATTCTTCTTGAGGATTTTTTCCATGCGATGTGAACTGATGATGCTGAGAGAACCTGGTTGTAATCCTGTCAATGTGTGTTTTTGTCCATTGAGAAAAAACTGCATCCAAAGTTCAGCAAAATCCCATAAGATAGGGCCAAGTGTGCGTAGCCATTGAGCTCCCAAAACCACATCACATCCGCCTAAGGGCAAGTTAAACATGTCAGAGCGCAAGGTATAATCTCCCATAGAGATAGGCACATTTTGACACTTCCCTTTGCAATGTAAGGTGCCCCCATTGGCAACCATGACTTCAAAGTTGGAGCAAGGATGGATAAAACAATCAGCTTGTTTGGCGATCCAAGGGTCAATGAAATTATGAGTGCTACCAGAATCAATGAGTATTGTAAGAGGAATCTTCTTGAAGTAACCCCTGACCCACATTGTTTGGGGGGTGGTGATTCCAGCTAAACCATGGAGAGATATCTCTGGCTGGTCATCCTGAGACGGAGGGTCAATAGGTGGTTCCTGAATGTCGACTGGAGCATCCAGTGTTTCTGGATCTTCGTCACCAATTTCAGAGGCAAGCGGAGACTCCACATCCAAGAGATAGAGCTTTTGCTGAACACATCTATGTCCCCGAGTGAATTTCTCATCACAATTATAGCAAAGCCCCTTTTCTCTGCGTGCTTGCATCCCTGTTTCAGACAAATGCTTGATAGGAGTCAGTCGAGGAGCCTATGGTATAGGTGGTCGCTGAGAATCCATATTTCGGAAGGGAACAAAAGTGGGCTTGGAGCGTTGTTGGGATGAAATCTTGTCTTCTGCCAACTTAGCCAACCCTAGGGCTTCCATCATTGTGTTGGGACAGAACATTTTGACCTCAGAGCAGATGGCATCCTTTAGACCACTGATAAAACAACTTTGGTAAAATTCATCAGACAATCCTTCGGTGTGGTTGGCTAGATTCTCAAATTTGGTTTGATACTCTCTCACCGTGCCAATTTGGTGAAGTTTAGTGAGGGCTCCTGTGAAGTCATCAAAAGCACTAGGACCAAATCGTTGCAAAAGGAGCTGGCAAAAGTCTGGCCATTTGGGCTCTGGATGAGCCTTGATGTACCAATGGTACCATTGAAGAGCTTCTTGTTCCAAGTGAAAGGATGCCAGCGGAACTTTGTTGACATCAAAAGTATTATGCAGACTGAAATACTGTTCTACACGATAGATCCATGCAGTTGGATCAGTACCATTGAAGCGAGGAAAATCAAGCTTCGGACCACGAAAATTGCTGGAAGAGGAGAACCCATTGTCTGATGAAGACTCGGACTGTCGTTTGTTGTTCATAATTGAATGTTCAAGATGGAGGCCGAGAAATTTTTCATCCAGATCCTGGAGTTTGGCTTGGATGGATGCAAGTGCTTCCTCCATGGTTTTTGCTCCTACACAGGTGACAACCATAACCAGGAGTTTTTTTTTTTTTTTTTTGGTTGACTGGGTAGGAAAACAAAAACAGAAACTACTTCAGTAAGGGAAAATCTGGACTAGGGAAAAAAACTGAAGGGTAATTGGGGTTTGACTAGGTTTTGGACACTGTTGAATAGACAGGGAAACAAAAATGAGGATTCCAGAAGTGGGGTGAAAGAATGGGATTGGAGGGTGATTGGATGAAATCTGAGGAAGTTATGGCAAACCCTAAAAATAGACAAATGTGGGATTTCAGGCTTTGGGAAGGGGAATCGTGGATAGAGTCCTCAGGAATGAAATATGCAGAATGGGGTGACAGCGGTTCCCCGAAAATTTCAAGGGAAAAAGAGTGAAAACAAGGGAGATATGGAGAAAAAACTGAATTTTATACTCTCTTTTTTTTTTTTTTTCTTTTTTTTTTTTTCATCAGACTGGAGCGGCTACGGCTCGAAAGGGATCTGAAATGACTTGCAAAATGGATCTGAATGACTAGATGTAAAACGGCGCAGCAACGATCGACGACAATTCAGCTGAAATTAGATATGGACCCCAGGTATGTGTGACTTCCTTACAGTTCAAGGGTTTCACTCGGCCACCAATGCTATCTGACGGCTTGCGTATTGGGGCAGTACCCCTCACTCCACGGCTCAGGTAAAACTGATAACCTCTTTGCCACAAACGACAGCTCTTGGTTTACCTCACGGGTGGGAACTAGTCAATCAGGTAGGGGTCGTTGCCCTTTTCGCTGGCAGGTCCTCTCAATGGGCCAACTACTTCGGGGTTCCTGTGGTACTCCTCACAATGAGTTTTAGGGCTTATGCCCAAGTACTTCCCACAGTTAAGCAGATAGGGATTATTCCCAAATCCGAACCTACAACAGATCCAAAAAAAAATTTGGCAGAAATTTCACCCAGCGAGCCCAAGAAAGTGCTCTGATACCAGATGTGAGGCACCTGCAACAATTAATTAATATGAATAAGCGAAATAGCAGAAATGACAGAACTCAGAATCACTTTTATATTGATCACAGGCCACTTCGAGGGGGCAACCTCCTATGAGCAAGCTCAATACAAATAACTTCACCCTTCCTTCATAGGTCTCAACACACACTTATATACTAATTCTAGGCGCTAATACTATGGGTCGAAACCATGGTCCGTTACAAACTATGGATCAACAATACTACGAGCGACTTACAAAGCATATGTGCCAACAACAATAACACAAACTATTGATCAACAAATACTACGGGATGACTTACAAAGCATATGCGTCCAACAACAACATACTAACAAAGTAAAGACATGGGTTCCTAACAATTCTTGGTTTCAAAAGATGGAAACATAAGCTTTGAGTTATGTCTTTCCAAAGAGGTATTTTTTAACAGTATTTCATTGGCACGCATTAGAAATTACCTGCAGTGCATTGCATCAAAACTCAACACATATTTCAAACTCGATATATGTTTTTAGATGATGACCCTGGTTAGCAAATGGAAACAAACAAACCAGCTATGTCCTCTAGAAAAGCGTTTATGTCTATGTACTCTAAATTTCTTGTCAGGAATAATACAATTTCCCATTATAGAAAACACTTGTTAACATCAGGAAAAATTAGAGTTAGATTCCCTTTCTTCATAAATATAATCAGAATATTCCATCATATGCAAACTAGGTCAGCACTTGTGAATTCTCTTTATTATGTTACATAGTATCCAAATAAGCTTACAAGTTATCAACATATCTTTTTAATGTGATAAATCTACAAACAAAAATGTGTATGCTTGAACTGTGAAAATGCATGTCACTCGTGATAAACCAATAAAATAACTAAAACTAATGTTAAATTGTGTATCCCTTTCCAAAAAAGTTTTCTTTCAGATAGCCCTGAAAGAGAAAATGGATAAGATGCATTATAATGTAAATTCTAATTGGAACAAACTGTTAATGAGTGAATAGATTTCCATTGAATTTACAAGAATAATCACGACTGTTGCTGAGAATAAAGGAGTCCCGGAGTCCCAAAATGGAAATATTTTCAAACTTACTCATGCACAATTGGTAGCAGTTCTCCTTTCTATTTGTAGTGGATTTGCAAATGCACCTTCTTAACTCATGATCGGATTCATACATGCAGTGATTGAACAATGAGTATCAAGGAGATCTAGAGGGTGAGACTTGCTCGTACTTTAGGTTTCTAATAGTCCATGGTCAATATTTAGAAAGAAAATCTTGCAGTGGTGGTTTATTTAGGGTTGATCTCATTCATGGTTTCCCTTTTGAGGTATAGCAACATGACTCTGACATTCGAGGTGCATGGAACCTACAGGGTGCACTTTATGACTATTCTAGGTGGCATGCACATGCATTCTCAGACTTATGGCTCAAATTTTAAAAAAGCAGACATCTATCAAAGCAGATGATTCCATTGCAATGGAGTTGGATTCCCAAATACTTGAGTTCTATTGTTGAAATTCCAGTAGGTATGAATATTGGATAAAGCTTGAGCAGTTGGTCCTTGTATTTTTTCCTTGTTTTTTGTGATCGAATCTTGTAGTGTGTGTTAGTAGTTCTCTCGTTACTATTTTCTTAGGCCATTTTAGAAAATTTTGAGGATATTCATCTCATCTTTGATAAATTGTTGCAGACATGAGTGAGTCTCCTAAACCTCAAGGATATAAAAAGGGAAGAAATCCGTTCCTAAAGTGCATAAATGAAACCAAGATAGAGATGTCCATTGACACATATAATAGGGTTGAAGTAATTCCTTTGTTTCTTTTTATGAGTTTCATCCTTTGCGGATGCGTCACAATCCTTGAACATGATCACACAATCATAAGTTCTTGTTTAAGTTTAACTCCATTACCCCCTATTAGGCATTAGATTGCTACAAATCTCTCCATCAATTTATATTCCATTTAAATTTTGTTACCTATCCTTCAATATATTTAAATTTTGTTTCCTATCCTAAAATAACAGGAAAGTAATCTTGTTCTTCTTAGCTGCAAAAGGTCCCATTTCATGTGAATGCAAATTATTGGAAAGGGTTTGTAATTTAGGGTCCTAGGAACCCATACTGTGTCATGATGTTTTGGAAAAGTGATTATGAATCACTAAAACTAAACAAATCAGTTTGAATGTCAATCTGCCAAGTCAATATTGGAAATAGATTGATTAGAGGTAACCTAGGATCAATAACAGTGTTCATGTGTTATAGAGGCTTGTTCTTAGTGACTTTTAAGGAGTTGTATATCCCTGGTGTACTTAACGTGTTAGTGTGATATTGAATGTGGGTGCTGGTAGATTGTTGAGTGCCTAGAGGTTGGGGATTGGCCAATGCCCAAACTCTCCAAATTGGAGGTGGCTAGTTGGTTTGAGATCGTCTTTGCACAGATCTAGTTGTTGTTTCCAGATAAGTGTTTCCTATTATGATAACAACAGTACTTATTGTTTTAATGGTTAATATGTTTTGCTTATTGCTATGGATGTTGATAAAGTAGTGTAAATTTGAGTGGTTGATGGATGATGTTCCTATGGATTAAATTTTTGCATTGTATTGTGTCAAGTGCTTAAGATTGATACCTGAAAAATTAATTAGGACTGCAAACTAACTTTAGGTTTTTATAGTATAGGATAAAACTTTATGTGCAACCTATGTTTTATTAATTATTAAATTCATGTACATTTGTGTTTATGCTTTGCTTGTCATTATTTTATTGGATGCAATTAATCCCAATGATGATGGCCCATTACATTTTTCTTCATCGTTTATTACAAAGTCCCTCATTGCATGTTGAATAATTTCATTTGTAACAGCTTCATACAAAGCTCAAGCTTTGGTGGTTGTGATTGTAAGCTCCCAGTGTTAATTTTTCAGAATTTACTTCAATCTGATCTAGGATCTTAACTGAGAGAACAACATGTACAACATATCTACATCATATCAATCATGGACGCGATAATGCAAGCACACAAGAGACATAGAGTTTACTTGGGGAAAACCATAAAGGTGAAATACCCCAATAACTTGCTCAGAGATAGATAGAGCAATGATACAACCCAAGCATAAGAGATAGACATCTCCTAGCAGTAGCTTCTCCTCCTCCACAAGTGCGCCACTCTCCAAAGAGTGTGTGTGAGAATAGAATGATCAAATAGAGTGCCTCCCGCACTCTATTTATACTTGACTTGACTTTCCTAATAACCTTTACTAGGTCGGCCTTAACTTAACCACATAACATAATGCTGACTGGGCCGACACCCAATAGGGTGGTCTAATAACCCTTTGACCCACATGGCCAACCCCAAATAGGGTGGTCTAATAACCCTTCGACCCACATGACTTACACAGGGCCGACCCCAACAAGGTGGTCTAATAACCCATCAAGTATAAGTTACGACACTTACAATCTAAATGATGACACTTCCGTATAGAGGAATAATAACATCTCTATAGGAATACAAACACTTCCGTATAGAGGAATAATACCATCTCTATAGGAGTACAATATACATATATGAAATACATTCTGAAGTTACATATACATCAACACTCCCTCTTAACTAGGAAGTTATTTCTCGACACAGGTCTTCTAGCACGAGTCTTCTTCTCTGGATCATCGTAACTGGATAATCGTCATCGAGTCATCGTCATCGTCACTGCTACTGCTATCTCAATCAATCTCTGAATCTACTCGTCATAGGAAGTTCTACAGAGCCAGTCCTTTTTCATACTAGATGTAGGCCCACCACCTGCAAGTGTTCATCATCACTAGCCATACTGTGGAATCCTTGGGACTTATTACGTGTGTCACAAAACCTCGAAAGAGCATCCCAAGTTGTTACGGGCACACAGCTCTACCTGTCGGATCTCCTATGGCTAGTATTATATGTGACTGTCACAAAATCTTAAAAGAGTCTCTTGACTAGCAAGAACCCTAAAGAGCATCTGAGGCCTTTTTCATCCTGTCCAAATCTCTAGGATTTATTACATTTGACCCCCACCACAAAACCTTAAAAGAGTGTCTTGCAAAGCAAGAACCCTAAAGAGCATCTGAGGCCTTTTTCATCCTGTCCAGATCTCCAGGACTTATTACATCTGGTCATGGAAAAACCTCGAAAGAGAATCCCAAGACTGATTACGAGCACATAAATCAACCTATTGGATCTACCAACGCTAGGATTACATGCCATATGACAAAACCTTGAAAGAGAATTTTCCAAATCTCCCAGGGAGCTATTATATGCCAGTGGCTGTAATGTCCCAAAAATAGCAAAAATTTAAAATTTTCCCTGTCTGCAATAAATGTTAGTTTATAATAACAGACTGCATACTTTAGATTTAATGTGGTCAAACATTCCTACTTGTACGAACAAATGTAAGCCAATCTCCTTTGTATTACATGGTCTCTGTTATGTATTGTTTTTGAGTTACGGAAGCGATGTGCAAAAAAATACTATGAAGTCATGTTTCCATTGCAATTATAACTACTGGTTGTAAATAACACTCATTATTGTTTTAAGAACTATATGGTCTAAATTATGATGTCTAATGTCGCCTTCAGGTGATAGACTTCTGTGATGTCGGTATGTGATTCATATGGTGGTACTATTCTACCCCAGGAGAGGCAATTACATACCTCGCAGGGTTGCCGAGAGGTATGGGTGAATGTTGTGGTGGTCGGACTTACTTAGCAACATGCTAATGTTAAATCGTACTCCTATGTTTGCAAGTCTATTCTATTTGAGAGTGTTATCCCTAAATGGTTGGTGCACATTTTACTACTGGTCCTATCTCACCAGGATAATAATAATTTTGTATAAAATGAGGATCCCATTACCATGGGGGTTCATACATAAAGGTCTCCCCAATGTAAGGTGTACAACTAGGAGTTTAAAGTACTTTGAATGAAATGTGGGGTGGGTCATAGTCTTACTATATACTTTGTACAAAAATCGAGCCTGTTGAATTTTAAAAGCAAGTGGGGTTATACCCACGAATTCACTATAGACTTTGTAATTAAATCGAACCTTCACTATGAAGAGACTGGTATATTCTTAAATGCGCTTTTAATGAGTATGAGTAACAGCCTGTCCCACGAGGGTTTGGGTAATGAGTTGGGGTTTGCTATCACTGTTCCTTGTAGTCGACTTTCTCCATCTCTGGCTCTGCCCTTCATTGTATGGTGGTTGCATTGTATACTAACCCAAGCCCTTCTCGTGGTCAATACCCTTGGTAGGCATTGAAGTGGACTATGGTGTAAGGCGTTCCTACTTATTACAGGTAAGGGACGAATGGTTCCTCATTGCTTTTGACACTTTCATCTTTCTGTATCGATCTTTGACTAACTATTAAACTTGTTGCAAAATGACAGGTGATAAAGCTTTGGTCAGGGAGCTACGATGGTTCATGGTGCCATGGCTAGGGTAATGGTAAGTTTGAATTACCCACTTGGGCCCTGCCTCTCGCACCTCTAGTGTTTGTATGTATGCGTTTAGCCTGGTCTAGCATGGAGGCTTTCGTAAGCCTTGGGATTACTAAATCAACCCTGGAATCCGTTATGTGTCATTTGTCTAGCCCCGAAAGGATGGGATTCTCGCTATAATTTTAATAGTGGAAGAGTAAAAGAAATTGTTTTAGTAACTGGGTCTTACTGGCCATTCGATTCTGCAAAATCTTGTAAAAATGAAATGCTATTTTGTCTAAGTATGACTCCTGTACAGTTGCAAGGTTCCAATGAGACGTTTCAGATTTCTTTGTTTGAATCTAAGGCTTTAATCCAAAACTTACTGATGCTTATATTATGGGTTCTTGGGTATTTTGGGAAATCTGTTTGTACTGTAATCATTCAATGAGAACAAGTCTCAGCTCCTTCAGTTTGGGAACTATGGCTGTGATTTATGTGTTAATTACATTTTTCTTTTGTTACTGTATTGAAAGATTTGCTAGGATGTTTTACTGTGTAAATAAAGTATTGCTTGTATAGGATATAAATAGGATGTTCTACGCCTCTGTCTCTTGTACTGGGTTTAGCATACTTCGCTTATCTTACTAATAGCGTGAATATAATGGTTGTTGATATGAGGAGGGTTTCCAAGTTGTATTCAACGCTTTTATTCCTCTACTGTTGATGACGACGACCCCTTAGGGGATTCCTACCATTTTTGGGGCGTGAGATAGTCGTGGGATTTGACCTTTGGTCTCTGTTTTCGTTTATGCATCTGTGTTTGTGACTTTCTGGCATTTCTAAACACTGTCAAATTATATGTAAATTTGTTAGGGTTAGATCGAGTCTGGGTAGGGTATCGATCTGTGAGATTTTGAAACTCTATGCTCTTTGAATATTAGATTGATGGTGGTAGCGTTGGCAGAATGTTACGTGTGTTTTGTATTAGAAAAGATGAATGTATAAAAGAAATCGAGGATTCCTGTTCTTCCTATTGCCATTGTTTTAAAACCAATGCAGTGTGTGTAAAAATTCATGTGGCTTTCCAAGAAATGAAGTAGATAGAAAAGAATTGATACGAAGAATGATGCTATGTTTCTTTTATGTCAGATTTGGTGTTGTTGGGTATTCGAAATGTCTGGACTAAAGATTTCTCTGTTTAAAGAAAAACTAGATCTCATTTTCTAAAATGTCTTGATGAAGTTTACAGCTGTTGTTTAAGATGAAAGAAAAATAACCATAAAATATTTCAGTTGAATTAGATCAATGATTATGGTATTCTAGTAAGCAATACAATGACTAGCAAAGACTAGGAATGCCAATCGACTCTAGGAAAACTTGTTTTAAAACATAAATTTAGAACATTACTAATTTAAAGTTTCATGCATGAACAAAACAATGTATAAATTATAAGAGGGTTTATACAGCTCTCATACCTGTTGATCCCTGTAGCTTGTTCCAGCTATTAATGTCCTGATGATCCTTGTAGCTTGTTCCTGCTGGTGATGATCTGCACACTCAACCACTAATTAATGAAAACCTCCTGAGCTCTTAGCTGACCTGAGAATTTATCTTGGATTGGATGAATTTGGGACTACCACGTTCCTCCCAACCATGATTCTACAATCGTTCTTGGTGCAGTATGAATCCCCCCGAGCTGGTTCTGACATGCAAATTGAGAAGTAGAGGCCCTAGGTGTGTAGCTGGTTCAGATCTCCAAATCTATGGGTAGAATTCACTTTCTTCAGCAGAGAGTTCTTCTTGGCATAATAATAATACCAAAAGAAAAAGATCCCCTAATCTTTGGGGTCTGTCCTCTTTAAGTAGGACAAATCTTGAAATTAGGACTGCTGGATTTTACTGGTTTCTTTAAAACAATTAATTTATAAAATAATACTTGTTTACTTTAACTTCTAGTTTATTAGGAACTAGGGCTTCTCAACTTGTTTGATTAAAGTGTTTATTTAATCTTTAAATATTTTCATAATAATAATAATATACAATTTACAATACCATCTAAATATTAAGAAATAATATTTAGTAAGTGGCAACCCACTTATGCATAAATATATATCTATAAAGTGTAAACATTTATAAAAGAATATATATATAATAATTAACCCATATATATATATATATATATATTTATTATTGAAGCTCCTAATAATAATACTACTTTGGGGTCCTTAGCATTTTGTTTCACAAGATGCTTCTTTTAGTTCTTTTGAAGGGAAGGGTCCACTTCTTTGGACGGTTTCGGTAAGCTAGTAAAGGCACCTCTAGTCTCTCCCTTTGCATGTCAGATTCCCTCATTTTAACATAATAGTTTGCGCAGTAGATGATGATAATAAGATTTATTTAATCAAGTCGAAATAGTTGTGATAAGACATGGAAGTGCTATTCAGATTCCTATTTGACTCAACACTTGAGAAGTAGTAACCCCGAGTGCTCTTTAGAGCCTTTCAACTCAACACTATCACATGGGCATTATGCTAGTGCAATTCCAAAGCCTCTGCTCAACACTAGAGCTAGAATGTGGTTGTGGGGCATATCTAGGATAATTAAATGTCCTCGGATCCGGTAATCATTTATTTCAATCTTAGAGTGCTTCAGGGCTCATGCCCAACACTCAACGTACATCGGGGCTTAGGCCCAGTACGAAATAGAATTCTCTAAATACATCCGGGCTTAGGCCCGGTATATAGGTCTTTTGTGTGTTCCTAAGTCCACGCTCAACACACTAACTAATCAACCATGTAAATCATGCTCTGCATAGTATAATGTAACAAAAGAGAAAGTCTCAATATATCATAATTTTGTAATCACTTCTTGAAATACAACATAGTTTATTCATTCGGATTTCCTGCCCCACATATATTCAATAATGAAAAAAATCAGGGTCCATGCCCAATACATCACTCATAAAGGAAATAAATCAAAACATATAAATGCTATGTCAAACATAATAAATCACATATATTGGGGCCATGACCCGACATGACATCATAACATAGTTAGTCAAAAAGTTGGGATATTACAGTGGCAAAACCTAGCAAGAGAATCTGCAAACCTCCCAGGGCTAGGATTATATGTCCTCCAAAGAAAAACCTCGAAAGAGCGTTTGCCAGATATCCCAGGGCCAATATTACATGCCATAGGAAAAACCTTGAAAGACTATCTGCAAACCTCCCAGGGCTAGGATTATATGCTTATCTGCACAACCTGTTCCACAACCACAGAGTATCATCCTGATACTCACCATACATCATCCTGATATACACATGATCATCTTGATCATCATCACTACATCGTCCTGATGCATGTCATCTGGAGCAACATCCTGAAGCTCGTCATCCATGATCATCCTGATCATACAATGCATCTACCTGATGCATACACGGTATCTGCCTGATACATATCATCATACATGATCTACCTGATCATACAATGTATCCACCTGATACACATACAAATACATGATACACCTGATCATACCTAATACATATCAACACACATGATCCACCTAATCATACCTAATACATATCAACACACATGATCCACCTGATCATACAATGTATCCACCTGATACATATACAGATACATACACATGATCCAATTGATCATATCCAGCATCAACATGATGCATACATACATAAATGATGCAAATGATCATATCCAGCATCCAACATGATGCATACATACATAAATGATCCAACTGATCATATCCAGCATCAACATGATGCATAGATACATAAATGATCCAACTGATCATATCCAGCATCCACATGATGCATACAAATACATAGCAGTAACTGGAGCATCGCCCTGATGCTCATCATCCAGCGCTTACATCCATAGCCATGGGAAGGATCCTCCTCTCACCATGCTTGGAATGGTTCCTACAAATGTGTCCATTACTTCTTCCTCGAAGTGTCATCAACCTTTAGAACACCAAGCCTCTCTCTGAAGTACTCAAACTTCACTCTGGCTAGTGGTTTCGTCAACACATCTGCGATCTGCTCATCTGTCACAACATATAGGAGCTTCACTACTCCTCTCTGCACCATATCCCTGATATAGTGATATTTGATCTCAATGTGCTTCAACCTATTGTGGAACACTGGGTTCTCAGACAGCTTCACACAACTCTGGTTGTCACAAAAGATACCAGTAGCCTCCAACGGGAGATCAAATAACTCAGACAGTAACTTCCTCAGCCATACTGCCTCACAACTAGCCGAACAAGCTGCAACATACTCTGCCTCAACTGTACTCAATGCTACACGGGACTGATTCCTACTAAACCAAGAGATCACACCTGATCCCATGCTGAAGTAGCTCCCAAAAGTGCTCTTCCTATATGTAGCACTGCCTTCCCAGTCTGAATCAACATAACCCTATAGGTTAAACTTTTGATTCACATCATACTTGAGCCTATAATCAACTGTACCCTTCAGGTACCTCAGAATATGCTTTACAGCAACCAGGTGAACACTCATTAGATATGTCAGGAATTGGCTCAATGTGTTCACCGCAAAACAAATATTTGGTTTCGTGTTCTTCAGGTACATCAAGGATCCAAGCATCTGGCGATACATTGTGACATCAACCAGATCGGATGAAGCATCACACAGAAGCTTCAGGTTCGATGCCATAGGTGTGGCCATGGCCTTGTAGTCCATCATCCTGAACCTCTTCAGGATCTCTACTGCATACTTCCCCTGTCCAAGGAAGATTCCATCTGCACTCTGCCACACCTCCATGCCTAGAAAGTAGTGCATCATCCCTAAGTCCTTCATCTCGAACTCGGCAGCAAGCTTCCTCTTGATATCAACAATCAAACTATCCTCACCTGTTTCAAATAGGTCATCCACATATAATAGTAGTATCACAGGATTGCCTTCCTCAACCTTGTAGTAAAGGTTGGAATCTGCTTTACTCTTGGTAAATCCCAAACTAGATGGGAAACTGTCCATCCTACCATACCAAGTCCTAGGAGCTTGCTTCAATCCATACAAGGCTTTCTTCAATTTGCACACATATGACTCCCTGTCATGTGTTTCAAAACCGAGTGGATGCTCCACATACGCTTCCTCTTCGAATACACCATTTAAGAAAGCTATCTTGACATCCATCTGGTGTATCTTCCATTTCACCACTATACCAGATCAAGCACTGATCTGATGGAAGTGTATCTGGCTATAGGTGCAAAAGTCTCTTCATAGTCTAATCCCTCTTTCTGAGAGAAGCCACGAGCTACAAATCTCGCTTTGTATTTCTCTATGCTACCATCTGCAGCATGCTTGATCTTATAGATCCACTTGGAAGTCACGGCAAACTTCTCTTCTGGTTTGGGACCACATCCCAACCATCATTCTTTATGATCAACGGATCATGGCATTCTTCCATTACTTCATCCTAGATCCTAGTAACTTCAATATATTCAATATCTTCAATAGATATCTTTATTGCTGGAACAAATGTTGTAGTCCTTCTTTTGTAGGTGATGGTATCCGATCTTTCCTACAAAACAAGTTAAATTGCATGATTAGAAACATCTCATAGTTTTTCAGAACAAATTCTTACACATAAAGAAATATGTCATACCGTCATGCAATTATTTTAGCCAATGCTTCAATACAACATTTATCCATATCCCGTGACTTTCTAGATGCCTTCCAATCTCTACCAGAACATTGTTAAGAGTGTGCACAACTCCCAACATGTCAGCAAAGAGGTTTCATTCTAGATAAGTAGCAATGTAATTTTGTATAGTGCCATAAGCCACTTACCTATGTATATTAGTAGTATACTGTTCATCAATGCAACTATTCTAATATGCATAGTACACAACCTAATTCTAGGGACATCAGTATATACATCATTGAACAGTATTATTTAAACAATATAATATGCAAGAAATGATAATTCAAATACTTTGTTTGGTTGTTGGGTGGATTCCCTCTGAATCTTTGCAACTCCATTGTGATGTGGATTGTGAGAAGTGGTCGATTCCCTCTGAATATCTGCATCCTTGCTGAAACTACTGGAGTGTGCTCCCTCTTGATCTTTGCTTCCTGGATTACATGTCCTTGAACTTATATCCATCCTCGATCACTATGCATGCTTACAAGTATCATTATTGTGATATCCTCAAGATCTCATACATAGTCATACATTTAATAGTATATTCTCAATACTATCAAAACACAATAATCTTAAGAAGTCATGATCATTTCAAACAGAAATAATAAGTATTAGTATTCAAGGACTCTTATGGTTAGTCATATCATAAATTAAAGTAAAAACATAATATGCCTAAACCCGTGATTACTCAAACCTATACTTTCATGACTCTTCTGGTTAGTCATATCATCAATTAAGGTAAGAAACATAATATTCCTAAACCCATGATTATTCAAACCTATGAATAATCATTATCAATCATGCCATGTATACTTATATAAGAGATCCTATCACAAGGTAGGATTCTAACTTGATATAGGAAAAACATACCTGGATTAGTATGTTAGCTAGTTATGGCTAACATACCCACATAATGTCTTCTTGTTCTCTTCAATGACTTGTGCTAGTAACCTACATATCTCATAAGTTAACCATTATAGAACCAAGTTATACATACCTCATAAATGGATGTTCTAAGTGATCCATGACAATGGATGAATCTTTGTCTTCATGTCACCATGATCATATGTTCTTGAACTAGAACATGATTTGTCTTTCTTGGTGTACATTTCATGCTAGCGGACAACGTAAACCTCATACAACACCATAATGCATTAGTACAATCATAAGTGTCAACACCCTAATCAATGAATATCTTCTATCATGCATTCATAATTTTATTAAGGTGATACAACAAGTCTAAATTTAATCGAGATTGTACTAACCGTAATAATATGAAGACAAACATACCATAAACTTAATCATGAACAAATCTCGAAACATACCTGGATAAGTCATACCTGTCGAGATTGCTTGTAATCTTCTTATGTAAGGCCTTAGCCTCATCTCCCTCTGAAACAGGAACTTCTTCACTTATGCAGGTGACCAATCCATTCTCTTCTAGGATTAACCCAATCCACTTGATTTGCAAGAACTGGATCTGGAGCTGGATTAGGGTTTGTCAGAGAAACCCTAAAATTCAAACTTTGAATTTCAAACTTTTGAAAGGATAGAAAGATGCGCCTTGATGAGATGATCAAGCCAGTATACTCAGAATTTGAAAAACTGCAAAGTTTCACCCCTCAAAATTTCCTTCGAAAATTCTGGATTCACTAGACATGACCCCAAACTAGGGTTTGATAAAGCTCACCCTTTTTCCCAATCAAAAGGTTTGATCCAAATCTCTAAGCTTCTATTTTTCTGAAGAGCTTCCAACTATGGTGACAGATTTCAAAAATTCCCATTTTTGCAGAAGCCCTAATTTTCCACTTTTCCGATCAAAGTCCCAAACTAGGGCCTGATCAAGCCCGGCCTTCTGCCCAACCAAAAAATATGATATTGGTCTCTAAATTTCGATTTTGATGATTATCATTCAGCCATGGTCTCCGATTACCAAAAATTCCAACTTTCTCCGAAACCCTAATTCCCGAAGCTGTGAATGAAGGTGCTCAAAAAATAATTTTGTTTTGACATAAATATGCATCTGATTGTTTCTGGTGTAACTCCAAAATTTTTGATCCATAGGGTCTGAAAATGTTTCATGTGGTAGCCTGACCTGTCATCTTTCCCACCCCACAGGTTTGACCTCAAATGGATTCTCTGAGAGAGAGTTATGCCAAGTGTCGCAACGTAACCTATTTATGGGATAAAACAAGAGAGCGAACTTGTACGGCGTGCCACATGTCACTGGTTCATTTTCGGCCTCTAAAAACATTAACTGAGAAATTAAATTCCATGCACTACTTGTCACATTTTACGAAATTTGATTTGGTACTTCCTAGCCCAAGTTATGACCTTTTTTCCTAGGACACTGACTCAAATCTGGAAGAGGCAGAAACCCTAGATTGTACAAATCATAAAACACAAAGTACAAAGAATTAGAAGTTGTCCTTTGGACACAAGGTACATGGGAATCTGATCTTCGACCTATAAAAGCTTTAGATCCGAAAAATTCGCCAAAATGGATTTATTGCGAAAGTGCTACGATGACTGGTTTTTTCTATATCAAGCCCTAGCATCGTAAGTGCAACAAGTGTCATACATGCCATATCATGCCTTCTTTCAGGCTAGCTCTAATACCATGTTAATTTTTCATAATTTACTTCAATCTGATCTAGGATATTAACTGAGAGAACAACATGTACAACATATCAATCATGGACACAATAATGCAAGCACGCAAGAGACATAGAGTTTACTTGGGGAAAACCATAAAGGTGAAAAAACCCAATAACTTGCTCAGAGATAGATAGAGCAATGATACAACCCAAGCATAAGAGATAGACATCTCCTAGCAGCAGCTTCTCCTCCTCCACAAGTGCGCCACTCTCCAAAGAGTGTGTGTGAGAATAGAATGATCAAATAGAGCGCCTCCCGCACTCTATTTATACTTGACTTGAATTGCCTAATAACCTTTACTAGGTCAGCCTTAACTTAACCACATAACATAATGCTGATTGGGACGACACCCAATAGGGTTGTCTAATAACCCTTTGACCCACATGGCCGACCCTCAATAGGGTGGTCTAATAACCCTTCGACCCACATGACTTATACAGGGCCTACTACAACAAGGTGGTCTAATAACCCATCAAGTATAAGTTACGACACTTACAATATAAATGACGACACTTCCGTATAGAGGAATAATAACATCTCTATAGGAATACAAAAACTTCCATATAGAGGAATAATACCATCTCTATAGGATTACAATATACATATATGAAATACATTCCGAAGTTACATATACATCAACACCCAGTGGGTTTCTTACTGTCCAATCACAAAAGTGGCAACTGATTTGAAATTAATAACTTTATTCATAATTATGTGCATCTTTGTCAGATTAAGTCCAAAATTTATTTCTTTTAGCATTACATCAATATGAATCCCTTGGGTAGAAACTAGAAATTATCTTTATCATTTTACACATAATTTTGTGATATGTATTATTGTTAGTTGTTAGACAGGACTTGCTTCCACCATCTGCATAGTGCTATTTTTTTTCATGCTATAATTCAACTTTGCATTACCCTGTTGTTACAACAGAGGTGATATCTTGGACTACAAAAGGTTTAGCTACTTACATGTTAGGACAACCTACCACAGTTATTTCGACTAATCAAATAGGCTAGATACATATTGCTTTTGTTGGAAGATGAAAACACCACGTATGGGAGGATATTGGAGCCTCCTCTATAGCTCCATATTATCTGTATTATTTTTCTAATGGTAAGAGATGAAAAGGAACACAATTATCCCTTTTTCTATTTTATACTTTCAGGTTACTGGTTTCTTTCATAATTCCTTTTTTTGTGATCATTTATACCATGATTTAGACATTATGATCAATTTGACTCTCATGAAGAGGGAAAATGTCATTATTTTTTACTTTTCTGATACTTATTATTTGAACCCTGTCTTGGCTTTCCTCTTAGATGCAAACCAATGGCAGGATGGAGCAATTGTAGTAATTAATCCAACTCTTATTGCTATTTGGGAATCATAACTCTTTTGGATAGATACTAGGATAGGGTTCCTTGTTTCCACAGGGTGTGGAAGTGTCCCAACTAAGGTTTGTGCATGGATTATCCGTTTGCAATTTCCATGTTGTAGCAATACTTAAATTCACACAACTATTTTTTTGTTAATTCTTTTTCCATTTTGATATTACTCAACTTGTGGAAAATAAATGTGACAAAAATAATTGATAGATGCAGCCTATAGGGAAATGAGGAAGGCATTATCTGGACACAAGACAAGTCCTGATTGAGTGTCCATGCTTTGATTGAGTGTGCATGCTCAGTGGACCGTGTCGAGGAAGCATTGGACACTTTGATTCTTATGCTTCTAGATATACAATATGTTTGGTTCAATCTAGATCTCTCTCGTGTTCTTATTTTAACTTGCATGATTGGACATTAAGTCATAAAGTTGGATATCAACATTCATTTCTTCTAATTGTTCAATGATTACTTTTTTTCTTTCTCGAAATGGATGTTTTGAGTATTTCCACTTTCACTTAAGGAATTTTAATTTCATTTAGTGTATGCTACTTATTTCAATATTTTTCAGCTCTCTATTAGGAACTTTTTGTTGAGCAATGACATGGATGATTTCCCTTGATACACATTTTAGCTGTTGTGGTCAGTTATTTGTTGTAGCTTGGTTTCAAAAATATGACCTTGTTAGATCTCTATACACATACATCTAGCCCCCCAAATTTGGCATTTGTTTTCTAGATTTAACATATACAAAGTATTTCCTTAGGATAATGAGTTGAAATTGAAATTTTAGTTTTGTTTTCATGTGTGTGAGGGTTCATGTTCAATTTATGACTTGGTGTAGTTGATGAAAGATGTGGGATGGAGGTAGAGGAGAATGATCCTGCAGTTTGGGTCAAACTGGAAGATGCAACTCAAGAGTATATTCAAGCCAACTATTCATCCTTTTAGGCTTCTTATGAATGACTACTACCACCATATCATTATGAAGAAGGCTGGTCAGAGGGTACAAAATCCTATTATTTCCTATCAAAATCCAAGACACTCGGAACAAGTCTGTCTGATAGGACAATGATCTTTGATGATGAAACTACCCATTATTTATAACCCAAATCTTCCATCTTGGTTTTCTTTATGGTTTAATGTAGATTACTGAGAACTTGGGTTGTTTGTAGTGCATGATGAAATTGGACCATGCTCGGGATGGAAGTGCAGAATACTATTAATAGAGGCTTCTCAGAGTTTTTATTTGGTGAAGTCAATTCACCATGCACGCTCTTTGGAAACAATTTTGTGCCCGACATGGGATTAAACATGAATTTTTAACTAGGATGTCGGGAACCTCCAGGTTAGTTGCACCTTGAACATTACTAACATTGATCAAGATTTGACAATTGAGTAGTTGAGCACTAAGCTCTTGCAGCAAGAGAGATGGAAAAAGAAGTATGGCAATAGCAATGGGATTGAACATTCTAAATTAGTAGTTGCATTAAATTTCAAGAGAAAGGGAAGTAAACAACATGAAAATAATGATGGTCACTCTTCCAAGTCAGGTAATGTGGAAAAAAAATTAAATGTTTTTATTGTGGAAAATTAGGGCATATAAGTGGAGTTTGTAGGAAGTAGTTGTGGGAGGAAAAACAAAACCCAAAGCATTCCTCTAATGATAAATATAGAAAGAAACATGCTAACGTGGATGAAGACAAGGAGAAGGAAGGGTATATGTGTTCATGGACACAAACAAGGATTCGAAGAGTGCTAAAAATTATTGGGACATTCATTCAAGAGCATCTAAACATTTTATTGACAGATCAGTCTTCTAGTTTCTTTTCAGCAACATTCATGGGATTTAATGTGCATTTCAAAATGCCCCTTATAATGTCCCGAGTTAGCATCATAACTGTGTAGCACCAACTCTTTCAAGTTTGGTCTCCAATGCATATGTTTTATGTAGTTATTTTCACATGAATTGACCTTTTACCTCTTATAGTGCATTTTTGTAACTAGTGTAGATATACTATTCCATCCCCAAGTCTTCCACTATAAAGCTTGTTGAACATAGTGACAAGCCATTTTCTGATTACATTAAACGAAGCATAAAAACCACTTCAGTCTTGAATTATAAAACCTAGTAAAGAGTGTAGAATCTTCAACTTTACCTCTGCTTGCTTGTCAGGTATAATCGTTTTGCGATGCACCAAGTAACGAAAATGACCTTCAACAACCCTCGCCATGTTATTAGAGTAGGTTGGAACGCACTTGTCACTTTCTATTGAGACAATATAGTCCAACGCATCCATTCATGATGCATACCTTGCAAAAGGAGCTAAATCTTATGCATATGCTAATGTATCCTATAAAAAAAAACGGAAAGGATGAGATAAACCTCCAAGATACCATTATGATTTGGATGAATATAATAATAATAGCAATACTTTTAGGTAAAATATCATTGAAATAATAAACTAAAAATACTAAATAACCAAATCCATATTAATGAAATCAGTTAATCTACAACCATCCAGAAGGGTTTGTCACAAATTTATGAAGGGGAAACATGATACTCTCAAAAACTGTAGTGCCCCAATCATCGCTCCAAACATTCTTGGGATAGGGAGCTAAACAAAGAGGAAATAATATAGACAAAGATTATTTTACTTTTGAGAGTTTTGAGACTAGATTACGTCTACTACCTTCTGAAGTAAGTTTTGCATGATGCGCATGCATTACATAAGGATGCAATCTTATGATGAGTCAAGCATCAACAAAGGAATGGGGAATAATATATAGGATGTTGTTACCTGGATGAGAATGAATCTCTCCATATCCTCCGTCAGAGTTTAATTGGAAGGTCGACGATTAACACACTATAAATGTCAGGTAAATCTAGTTTTAGAGCCCTTTCAACTTACTTGAATCATGTTGGATATTTATCATAAATCTAATAAGTATCTTGATTTACAAATAATTTAATTTTTTGTACTTAACTTTAGTAATATGATTTTGTCCCCTTTTATAATATTAACATAGATTTTGTCTAGTTGACTCTAAACTTACTTTGTTTAGATCTCTCAAGGAGAATCTCTTGAGGAAAACTAGCATAGAAGATATTTTGTTATTTTTATGAAAAATGAAGACCACTTATTATTGTGTTTTGAAAAATAAATTGGATTTTAAGCATGGTTGTCTTTTTTTAGAATTACAAATGATGCAATCTAGGTGTTCATATTGCTCCTCTCCCCAATTTTGAAAGAGTGCTAGCTCAATGGAAGAGTGCCTGCTTTACAAGTAGGAGGTTGGTGGTTTGATTCCTTTATTCCCTATTGATATTGCAATATTGGTATTTTTCAATAAAATATATTTTATTATGATATAGAGAGGGTTTCAAACCATCTTTGTCTATTACCTACGAGGGGGGTTCTAAACCACCTTCATAGGTCACTATGAGAGGGGTTCGAAATTGCCCTTGTATGTTACAATGAGGGGGGTTTAGAACTGCCCTCGTAGGTACCTACAAGGGGGTTTGTAAACACCGCCAAAGGTTTGTAATAAGAAATTTTATGGGGGATTCTGAACCGCCCCCATTGGTGTCTATGAGGGGGGTTTAAAACTGCCCCTAAAAGTCATTTTTTTTCGGAAGGGACCGCCTCTAAAAGTCACTTTTGTTTCGGGGGGGGGGCATCCCCAAAAGTCACTTTTAGCATCGGTTTTAATCTTTTCAAAAAACATCCTTAAAAGTACGAACTTATAGTGTCAGTGCTATTGGGGGTGGTTTTGTTAAGACCGCCCCCAAAGGTTTGTAAAATGAAGTTTTAGGGGTGGTTTTGAACCACCCCCATAGGAACCTACGAGGGGGGTTTGTAACTGACCCAAAATTTTTGTAATAAAGAATTTTAGGGGGAGTTGGAACCACCTCCGTAGGTGTGTACGAGGGGGGTTTAGAACCGCCCTCAAAAGTCACTTTTAGGGGGGATTTAGAATAGCACCAAAACGTCACTTTTAGGGGTGATTTTTCTCTCTTCTAGAACTGCCCCTAAAAGTACAAAATTTTAGTTATGGTTCTATTGGCGACGGTCTTATAAACACTTTTTCCAAAGCCAAAACTGCCCCCAAAAGTGACTTTTGGAGGCATAAGACAACCCCCCCTAAAAGTCAAATTTGTTGTAGTGAAAATGATGATATCTCAGGCATACATGAAAAAATTTGGGTTCAACAAAAAGTGTTCCTTATTGGAAATGGTTCTATGGACATAATGGAATAGGTATCATAACCCAGAAATACATGGAACTAATAGAACCAGAAGTTCGTTCTCGTCCCATCTACATCGGTCCAAACTCTAAATCAATAGAAAGCAAATCCAAATGAGATATTTTCCTCCAAAATCATTCCCTCGGTCACATGTACATGATATCCATCCCAACAAATATTTATTCAATAAAAATGGGTTTTACTAGTGTGTGCTCCAATCTCTGAAAACAATAGCAACTAACACCATGTGAGAGCAAGTGCACCCTCCACACCTGAAACATTGGAAAATCAACACAATGGAAACACTGTCATACTAATGAATATTCAGATCTGCAATATAAATTGAAACATATTCTGATAAATGAATCTTAGTAGAAAGATATGGATGATATTTCTCAACACCTGCAATGAAGCGCAAATGAAGAGATATAGATTATCTTTCCTCTCACACTAGATAGGGTGGAATCTTTCACCACCGAAACCAGTCATAAATGACAGGGGCACATCTCCCAATCTTGAAAGAAATAGGATCTATTCAATTCAAAATTTAAAATGCCAACATTTATCCCATAGGTGCATAGCAGATTGAAGAAGACCCACATAATTAACATTTTCCACATAGGTAGATTGACTGCTTGTACTATATGTAGGAGAGTCACATGGAGTACACCATTGCATAGAAACTATAATTTCATCCATAATCAAGTCCTATAAAAATAATTGGGTACCCTTCCCAACTGATCCAAATTGGTACATGGACTCAAATACAAATATTTCATCATTTTGGATGGTACTTAGATGTATGATTTAGGCAATAGCTAACACTGCAATCACTTTTAGCAATAGTCAAACTAGATAGGTGGAAAATTGGTAGTAGATTGGTTTAATGTTGCAAATGAAATGGTGTTCTAAAAAATCTACAAACCATGTACAAAAGTCCCAAATGAATTAAAAGCATGCCAAATCATTTCTATAGTATGATTCTCCATAACTTTGTCAGTGCATCGTGCACGTTGATAGTCTCTCTATGTCATTCAATCTCTATGCTATATTTCATCAACACTCCTTCATGGTATTGAATCTCCATATTTAGTAGGGAAGAAAGGATTTTATATGGTTTTTCAAGTAACTTTCTTGTATTCTCTTGAACCATTGTTTTTTATGGAGCTCACAACAAATTACATTACAGAAGAGAGCTTTAGTTCACTTACGTTTCCCTTAGTGCTCTTCTTGGAAATGAACAGTGGTTCCATAGTGGACTACTTTGGCATATTTGTGAGCTTGTTTTTGGTGTTCACTTTAATCCTTCATCCATGAAACTTAGACTCTTATTGAGCATGCATTAGGAACTTTCCATGAAACTTGGGTTCATAGATTTCCCTTTGGGAATTTACTTTGACACATGGATGCACTCATCATTTGGTGGTTTAATGTGACTTTGGTCAAATCAACAATGGATGAATGCTAGATAAGCATTTAGACACATAGTTCAAGTAGGTGACAAAAAAGAAGTTGGATGCAAATTCTCTTTTGGTTTGAGTGACTTGGCATTTAAACACTACGAAAATTTAAACTTTGAATCATGAAGGATATGCCTTTAGACAAAATGAAGCATAAAATACATCCATGTGACAATGTTGCCGACACAACTTCATGGATAAAGGAAATGAAAATATGTATAATATAAAAATAGGTCACATAATATGACTTTGCTTTTGTCATAATTTCAAGGGTTTAATAATTATACCTATTTGAAAGTAAGCCTTTTCATATAATATAAAAGTCTTTATCTCAAATAATAATAATTATTATTAAGTCATAAGTTGATTTTGGATAATGGAAAAAATAGGAGTCTTTATCTCACATAATAATAATTATTATTAAGTCAGAAGTTGAGTTTGGATAATGGAAGAAAAAAAAGGAATTTGACTCAAATAGGAACCTTAAAAGTCTTATCTCAAATAATAATAATAATAATTAAGTCAGAAGTTAATTTTGGAAAATGGAAAAAAATAGGAAATTGATCCAAATAGGAACCTAGCCTTTTAAACAAAAATTTAGGAGGAAATTGGAGAATTACTTCATTGGATAAAAGCTTTGGTGATGGAAAACTGGTGAAATTTGTACAAATGTGATAAAAGACCAAAATTTTGACGAGTAGATTTTGGTACTAACATTAGCTCCATTTTGGGATAACTTTTTGGGATAACACTTCCTTGTGAGGTTCTAAGAACTCGTAGACCAATGCCTTATCCATCTTCATCTTGAAATATGCAACAATCCATCCACTACAAACTGACATGCTCTGTATACAAACTGAAAACTAAAACCATTATACATACCAAGAACTTAACACAGAATTAAAAACCAACTATCCTTCAAACCGAAAGTTGCTTCATGCCAGTGTATCCATTGGGATATGCAATCTTAATCCAAAACTAATCTATTCTATAGCACATCAAACCAAGCTGAAAACCACACCACTGAAAAAAAACTGCAAACCATATGCTCAAAATACGATCTTATTTATTTACAGTCCTACTCTAGTTAACTTAACCCAAGTTGATCATATGTAAGAAAACCTCCAAGGCAGCGAAATAAGAATTTGATTGATGAATGGATTATCTTGTTTTGAACTATATAATAAAGTGCAAAAAGAATGTAATTTTTGCAACAAATATCTAATATGAATCTTATACTTACTACTACAATTTGTTTGCATAACAAAAACTATAACATTAAGGAAATTTTGAAGAAAGGAGTCCATCCAAAAAACTACTCGATCTTGAATATCATGAAAAATCTCCATCTGATTTAGAAGACAAAGATCCTCATTTGAAATTTATATTCCACTAATAAGACCATGATCCTATTGACCTCTTTGAAACATGTTGGCTTACTTAACTGTCTTGAGGTTTTTCTATAAAGACCCAGGTTCTTCACGGTTCAAGGAACCAACAAAATCCCTTTTCGCTGGCCTTTTCGGCAACAATATGCGAACAGACTGAGGTCTCACACGAGGTGAAGTTATGGGAGGGTTGCAGAATCAGGTTTCCACAACCAAGTGATGAGTGCGTAAATGGATTTGATGAATAGCACACTACGGGACTCACATTGCGAACTGAAGACTGCGCAAAGCTTAACTCCTTCGCAGCCAACACTTACTCTATCGTGCATCCAAGGACTACGTGATGTCGGATGGACTTTCATCGATAGGACAACACAACTGATAACTATGCTTCATGTTCAGACTTAACCAATTTCGGCGACCCTTGTTAGGATTCCCTATTCATTCATCCATTGCCTTAGGTTATTTATCTTATGACTTATGCAATATGACAACACACAATATACTGCACACTTCTGGTGTTGCACTTCCAGTGAATCGCACGACGCGAACTCCACTCACTTAAGTGATTATCCAACTGACTTATGCATCTAACATTCATCCACATATGTGTTACTTAACATATTATTCCCTTCTCATTCTTTATGGAGAATACATATAAATGTAAAACACATAAACTAATAAGCAAGATCTTAAGCATTCATAGTAAGCAAATAAACAGATGCAAGTAGATAGACAATCACACAACACGGTATTTAACGTGGTTCACCCTTGGGATGGGAGATACATCCACAGGAACTGTTGTTATATTATCTTGGGAAGGGTACAACAGTTCCAGTTTGCGCACTCAGTTGCAGACTCTCTTCTCTCTCAATAGGCCTCTGCGCATGCAGCTTGCAGAGTCTTCACAATAGCTTTTGGCAATTACAATTCAATTTTCAACAAACAACAACGAATATTCAACCCTTTTCCTTACAAAATTGTGCCTTCTTATAGATCATGCCCGTAGGTCATGTATTTACAATGAATAGGTTAAAACCTTAAGGTTTCCCAAAACTGTTGTGGTTTTCCCCTAACCAGATTGTTAGGCGCTGATAGTGACTCTTCTGTCATGGCCATCCTCTGCGCGTGGTCACGTCGCTATTAGCCCCCCTGTCACGCACATGCCAACAAGTCGCTTTCACCTAGTCATTCCTTCTCTAGTGGCTTCATGTAGTCGGTTCATGTAGTGCTTCCCTGCTTGTGCGGCCAGTCGCTTTCCTCTACTTTACTCCTTACCCACCGCTTGGTAATCATGGAGCATCTTAACCAAAACTAGGTCGCTTTAACCCAACCGACCTTACCTTCATTCTTTACCCAAAAAAGGTGCCCTGCTGGCACCTCGCAGTGCTACACCTTTGTGGAACCGGTCCTAAACTGCTCAGTTCCTTTCTTTCCTGCACTGCGTTGCGCTCACGTCGCAGCTCCTCAAAAATTGTCTTGCCAAAAACTCTTCATCGGAACTGCACTCAACTTCGCAGTTCCAAAACTAACTTGCACAAAAATGCCCTACTTTGGCCAGTCCCAACAGGGCCCTAACACTTACATGTGGCTCCTCCTTGAGCCACTTTCAACTTCTGCATCACCAAGCTGCTCATCCTCCTATGGAGTTAATGGGCTTCTTCTTGCAGGGGTTGCGATTTATCTCCGACTTCAGTCTCCCTATCTCTCAACACTTGAAATTGTTTTTTCAATTCTTTGACTTCAGGATATTTTTTAGCCTATCATGTGGTTGGAGTGCCTTCACCTCCGCGTCCAGGGCCTCTAATGCGACCTGCTTTTCCTTCAACGTGTTCTTGAGTTCCAGCAACTCTGGGTCCTCTTCCAGTGCAGTAAATTTTTTTGTCACGTCATCCAACATAGTTTGGCACTTAGCCACTTCACTGGCTATACTCTCTACTGAATCTTTTACTTCCTTTGCTCTGAGCTGTTGCTGATCAGGTGGTGTCTTCAGCTGACTTTGCGCTTCCAACACAGAAATATTTTCTTGGTAACTGATGTCCATATCTTTCATCTCAACCTTAAGATCGTTGACCACCTTGCCGATCTTAGGGACAGTGTCTGTAGGCTCTAGCTGCTCGTCGCATTCTAATATATTCGCGGCTATCAAAGAGACCGTATTCTCTAATCTCATTCAGCGGTTATGCTCATCTTGAAGTTGCATGGACCTCTTTAAGCTGGATTCCTGCAGCTGCTTATAGTTTGCAACCAACTCATGGTGCTAGTTCCAAGCGACTACATCTCTCTCATGGATCTCCTCCACAACCTGTAGGTGCATATTATGTAGATCCTCCATTGGCAGCACTAAGATGTCAATGTCCACATGTTGTATGTCGTCTGAAGCTAGTGGTTCATGCGGTAACCTTGCGCTTATCGGGTCGAGTTGGACTATGCGCGGTTTCAATGGCAAGGTCAAGGCTAGAGGCGATGTCTTCGGCTGCGAAGTGCCCCCTGACTTTCCTTCTGATTTTGAATCTCTCGGCAAGGGTAAGCTGCACTGTACTTGCTCAAACTTTTCTGTTATACCTTGCAGTGTGGTGAGGTTCTTTTGCAAAGTTTCTTGAATCGCCTTGTCCTTTTTATATTTGGTGGCCATCAGGTCTTCCATCTGCATTGTTACCGTGGATGCAATCATCTCGTAATCGTCCTCATGGATATTTGCCTCTGATTGACCCTTAACAACTTTCTATTTCTTCTTTTGTACCTTTTTCTGTATAGGAATCTCGGCTTCCTTCCTTTTTCCCATCCACGACTCTTCAACAATAGGTGTAGGAATGGGATTACTCTCCACGGAGTCACTATTGATTTCCACAATTCCTTCGACTTTAAATTCAGGTATCCATTCCTTCATAATGGTGTCGATGACTTATTCATTCATGTGGTAGCTTCCTTGGAACCATTTAGGGTTGTTCTTCTAATACTTTGCTGAAATAAAGATAGAATGCATATCAGCAGCAAAATTGACAGTGAGAATATACTTAGCCGTTACCTCTTTTGATATATGCGGCTTGGAAATGATGACTGTACATAGCTACTTGTAGTATGTGTAGAAGAATTCAGCTGACACGTGCTATCTTTTTTCTATCAAGTTCTCCCAAAGGTTGGCATAACGGGCTCCTCTGCAATCATTGCTATTTGTGACCAACCCAGCATAATGCTTTGGGTCCTTCCACCCTACAAATGCAATCAACACTATCAACCAAGTATAGTGGAAATTGCTGCCATGTGTCTGTGTATCATTCAATTCTTCCAGAGAATCATTTAATAGGTATTGAAACCAGTTAAATCTTCCTCCTGTCGCAGCCTTTTCCCCAAGGAGCACTGTGCCAATGGGTGTTGAGATATTGTAACTTCTAAAAATATTATATTTGTACTTTATTATTCCAGATATGTTTCATTCCTCCGTGAAGATCTTATTGTAAGTTCTTTGGATTGTGCTCCTCCAATGTATGCGCAAACAGATGCACCCATTCTGTATGTGGTCTCTCCTCCCATGTTTCTGAACAGATTTCAATATTATCCCTTGGGTTCGTCTGTCCATTATATTTTTCAAAGGGCAGTATAACCTTCTCAACAAATCTGATCTGCATCATGCATCTGCATTGATCCCATGTGATCAAGTTTATGATGGCGAGGTTATCCATTTCCCAGTCTATACCCAATAGTGATGGATAAGGCTGACTATCATCCACTGTTTAAATAACAATGAAGTCTGCATAACTTCGCACTCCATCAATGTCAACAAAAACGTTGGCTAACCTTCCAAAAGGTATGACTTTCTCCTGATTGGCCATTCTCAACTGTATGGGTGACCATAAAAACTTTGGTCTCCCCATTTGCTGCCATGTCTTCTTAGTCAAGACATTTATTTCAAATCCCAGATCAAGGATGATCTCATCCATCTCATAGTCTCCTATCTGTGTATTAAGCCTCATTTCTCTTCCCGTTCTCTTATGGTTCTTAATCTGATGGACTGCGCTCTCGGCAGTCTCCTTCTCACTGCATGGCTCATACTGGCTTAACAATTTTTGTAATTCCGCTGCAGTATATGCACTCTTCAGTAATTTCATGTAGCTCCGTAGGAACTGCGCAACATAGGTGCTTGTCTTTGCTACGTGGCACATTTTGTCATAAGTCATTGGCATATATTCTATATGTGGTATTTCACTACGCAATGGGATTCTTGGTGACATGGGTGCTGACTCTTTGAAGATATCCCTCACTTCTTCAAAGACTTGTTTGTTTTCCTCCAAGTTGAAAGCAGGTGCCTTCCCAGTATCTTTTCTGATCCAGATTGTTTCAAGAGGGGTCTTCTTAGTTTCAAAGCCTCCAGAAGTGGAAGCTTCTGCTTGTCTATCTCCCCCTGTTGTAGCGCCACTTCGCGTCACTGCATTGATACTTGGATCCGTAGCCCTTCTCTCTGTTGCGATCAACTGAATGTTCGGGTTAGGTGCATCTTTCTTTCTTTTCTACATTTATGCCACTAACACTGGGAAGACCTCAATAACATGGTCGAAATATTTACAATAATTACTAGTACACTCATTAGTACAATCTCTAAATAAGTGACCTTCCTGGCCATAGTTGTAATAGATCATCTAGCCTCTTCTCCTTCCTTGTCTTGGGCCAGTATTTCTTCCTCTTCAGCGGAATCCTCCACAGCCTCTGTATGTGCCTTGGTCATACTACGCATTATCTTTCTTCTACGGAGTCACTTCTTTGACTATGTATACTCCACTATCGCACATATGCTCCATGTCTCGCTTCCTTTCTTGCATGAGCTTGTATGCTCTCCAGTTGGATTCATCGTGTCCAACTGACTTATAGAAGTTGTAGTATAGATTTTTAGGGGTGCGCACATACTTATGTATCAAATAACAGTCTTCAGGTCGGTGTCCTCGCATTTTACAGATTTCACACCATGGTGCTTGATTCAAATTCAGGGGATTCGGTGCTCCACTATTAAGGTACTCTTGAAATAAAGGGCAGTGCTCTCTGGTGTGTCCTTCTCCCTTACATCCTGTACACCATACTTCTTCTCTCTGTTCTTTTCCCTTCTTCATATCCTGTAGTTTTAGTGTCAGGGTAGCTAGCTGAGTCTGGATCTGAGACATTCCAGTGCTAGTCTCTCCTATAGGTGAAGCTTCTAACTTCATTGCTATCTCCAAGGCTTCTGCTTGTGAAGCTACTTTCTGTTGCATCAACGGCAGTCTGATATGGGGCAATAGCGCGGCTATAAACCATTCTTGTTGTTTTTGTAGTGCTATGATGAAACTTACTTGGTCCAACAGTGTCTTAAACTTCTGGTCAAATTCCCAAACCATCTCATTAGTTTTTTGCTTAATTTCCTTTAATTCTATTATACATTGGGATTCTGAATTTGGTTTCTTGAACTCACTCAAAAGTGCAGCCTTAATCTCTGCTAAGGTTCTATTATGTCCAACAGAATAATTCATGAACCAATTCATGGCTCTATCTCTAAATGTAGTGATGAGTTGTGCTTGCTTCACAGCACCATCCTCAACTTGCTTAACACTCCATACGGATTCACATAGAAACCAATGTTGCTCAGGGTCTTCTAGACCTGTTCCTTTGAATATCGGCAACTTAATATCATCATTCATCCTTCTCCTAGGTGGTCTGGGGTTTGGCGCAGTGTTCTGAGTGGTGTTAGGGCTATTATGCGCAAAGTTCTGAATCAGAATATTCTGATATGGGATAGTCGGATTCAGAATGGTCTGAGTCAGGATGGTCTGAGTACTCACTCCCACGGTGATACTGGTATTGTCGCTCTAAGGATTGGGAATATTAACACCTAGAGGGTTCTGTACTAACGGAATCTGAGAAATAGGATGCACGGTACTTGCAACTGGCGGATTCTGTGGAGTAATAGGATGATAGGTGGATGATAGAGGTGCGGTTTGGATATCAGGTGCAGTTTCTAAATCAATGTCTATGAGGAGTCCATGTTTACTGGAAGTATTCTTAGTGGTATACTTATATCTTTTTCCACTTCTCAAATTATGTGTCTCTTCGTCAGAATCACTATAGATGCTATTGACCATTACAGATTCAAAAAATTCTGCAAACTTTTACTACATTCTTAAAATGCCTTTCTCCACTAAAAGCATTTTAATGTATAAACTCAACTTGTTCAGGTACTTACCCCTGAAACCTTTGAAAAACTTTGGTTTGGCTGCATTGTAGGATTTTAGCGTGTCCATAGTGAACTCTGTCACGAATCTTTCTAGTATACTGTCAACCCAAAAGTCGATTGCTCTAAAAAATGGGCTATCTATTGCTTTGAGCCTCGCAATGAGCTCTAGGGTCCACTTAGTCGGTACTTCTGGTAGGAAACAGTTCTTTCACTCTGCAAGCCTCGATAACCACTCATGCAGCTCGTTTCCAAAAGAAGCCCAAAAAATCTTGTGAATATCTTTCCACAGGTATTTTTTCAACCAATCTATGTCAGAAAGGTGCGGATGTCTATTTTTTTTCCTTGCAAAGTCTCTTTTTGTCTTGTCACACCAAGCCGATATTTGTGAAGAACCTGCAATAATTAATTAATGAAAACACATGAGATAGCAGAAATAACAGAACTCAGAATCACTTTTATATTGATCGCAGGCCACTTCGAGGGGGCAACCTCCTTTGAGAAAGCTCAATACAAATAACTTCACGGTACCTTCATTGGTCTCAAAACAAACTTATATACTAAGTCTACGCGCCAATACCATGGGTCAATACCATGTGTCCATACAAACCATGGGCCAATACAAGATATGGATCAACAATTACTACGGGACGACTTACAAAGCATATGCGTCCAACAACAATAATACAAACTATGGATCAACAAATACTATGGGACGACTTACAAAGTATATGCATCTAACAACAATATACTAACAAAGTAAATAGAAGGGTTGACATGGGTTCCTAACATCCCCTCTCCCTTAGAAAAATCTTTTTCCTCAAAGCTTTAGATGTGAAAATTGATGCAGAATCTGAAGGAGTGGTTCCCCTGTAGCATCCTCAGGTTGCATTCTAGCCCACTGATGCATTTTGAGTTTCAGGGAGGATTGCTTGGAAGGATGTAGACGAAGAAGGACCATATCAGCTACGTGAAAAGTGTGCTCAGAACGGTGCTGATTGGCTTGTTGTTTCAGTCAAATTCTTGCCATGTGAAGATTGTCCTACAGAATGAGAAGAATCTGATCGCGGTTTCGAAGAACCGAGTTAATTTCCTGAACTAGAGAGCTGCTGAGCATGTATGGAAGAAGAACTGGCGATACCTGTCTAGAAACTGCTTCATATGGTGTCCTTTTAGATGTGGTATTGTACCACTGGAGCGCTTCTAGGAAATCCATAGAAATAGCTGTCCACATCTGTGTAGGGATGGGAAAGGGTTCGAGTAGTCCTGAAAGGAGTGTCATTTCACCCTTGTTGACCTGGAAAGTATCACAGTCAGCCACAATATGTTGAATTGTCATTTTTAGTCCCTGCCAAAAGAAGTTACATTGTTCCCGGTCATACATTTTGAGGAAACTAGATTGCCCTACTAATGAAGAAGCATGGAGTTCATAGAAGAGATCGCCCTGTTGAACAGATTGCAACCAATTTGGAAGAAGCAGAGAAATAACTGTAAGAGAAACTAGGTCATCAAATGTGCGAGAAGGGGCCTCTGCCACCATATTGTCCTTACCCTTCTTGTAAGTGATCGCATAGGAATAAACCATGCATTGCATAACCCATTTCAGGTGTGCTGGGGAGGAGACTCATTGTTCCAAGAAATTTTCCAGACTCTGGAGATCAGTTTTGATGCAGAAATAATTCCCTAATAGGTATGGCTGCCACTTCTATACTGCATGCAAAATAGCTATCATTTCCTGCTGAGATGTAGATGCGGCTAAATTTGTACCGAAAAGGTCTCGTGAAGGTGACAAGCACACTGGTTCAGCAAGGACACCTACATATCTATCCAAGGAAGTAGGGGAGACCGTTGATGGGTGCATCTGAATGGAATGGAGTTGAGTGATGACATCATGTGAATTCTTCTTAAGGATCTTTTCCAGGTGATGTGAACTAATAATGCAGAGAGACCCTTGTTGTAAGCCCTTAAATTTGTATTGTTTCCCATTGACTGAAAATTGCATCCAAAGTTCAGCAAAATGCCATAAGATGGGGCCAAGTGTGCGTAACCATTGAACGCCCAAAACAACATCACATCCGCCTAGGGACAAGGAAAACATGTCAGAGTGCAGGTTATAATATTCCAGAGAGATACGCACATTGTGACACTTCCCTTTGCAAGGTAAGGTGCTCCCATTGGAAACCATGACTTCAAAGTTGGAGCAAGGATGGACAAAACAATCAGCATGTTTGGCGATCCGAGGGTCAATCAAGTTATGAGTGCTACCAAAATCAATGAGTATTGTAAGAGGAAGCTTCTTGAAGTAAACCCTGACCTGCATTGTTTGAGGGGTAGTGATGCCGGATAAAGCATGGAGAGATATCTCTGGTTGTTCATCCTGAGATGGGGGGTCAATAGGCGGCTCCTGAATGTCGACCTGATCATCCATTGTATCTAGAGTTTCTTGACCAATTGTAGAGGCAAGCTAAGAATCCATATCCAATAAATAGAGCTTTTTTTGAACACAACTATGTCCCCAAGTGAATTTCTCATCACAATTATAAGAAAGCCATTTTTCTATGCGTTCCTGCATCTCTGTTTCAGACAAATGCTTGATAGGAGTTGGTCAAGGAGCTGGCGAGATGGGAGGTCGTTGAGAACCCATATTTCGAAAGGGAACAAAAGTGGGTTTGGAGCATTGTTGGGCTGCAATCTTGTCTTCTACCAACTTAGACAACCCTAGGACTTCCATCATTGTGTTGGGATAGAACATTTTAACCTCTAACCGGATTTCATCCTTAAGACCACTGATAAAACAACTCCTGTAGAATTCATCAGACAATCCTTCTGTGTGATTGGCTAGTTTCTCAAATTATGTCTGATACTCTCTCACAATGCCACTTTGACAAAGTTTAGTGAGTGCTATGGTGAAGTCATCAAAATCACTAGGACCAAATCGTTGCAAAAGGAGTTGGCAAAAATATGTCCATTTTGGCTCGTCATGAGCCTTGATGTACCAATGGTACCATTGAAGGGATTCCTGTTCCAAATGAAAGGATGCAAGTGGAACTTTTTGGACATCAAAAGTATTATGCATTCTGAAATATTATTCTGCACAATAGATCCATCTAGTTGGATCAGTACCATTAAAGCAAGGAAATTCAAGCTTCGGACCACAGAAACTGCTAGAAGAAGAGAGCTCATTGGCTGCCGAAGATTCATGCTGTCGGTTATTGTTCATGACTGAATGCTGAAGATGGAGGCTGAGAAATTTTTCATCAAGATCTTGGAGTTTTGTTTGGATGGCTGCAAGTACTTCCTCCATGGTTGTTTCTCCTACGTGGGTGACAACCATAACCAGGATTTTTTTGGGGGGGCGGGGGGGAATAGATAGAAAAACACAAACAAAATCTTATTTAGTAAAAGGAAATTTGGATTTGGGAAAAAATCAGAGGGGTAATTGGGGTTTGACTAGGTTTTGGACACTTTCTAATGGACAAGGAAGCAAAAAATGGGGATTTCAGAAGCGGGGTGAAAGAATGAGAAAATTTGGCCTAGAGGGACAAAGAAGCAGAATTAGGAAAAGAACTTGGTGGTAAAATTTGAAGGCGATTGGGTGAAATCCGAATAAGTTATGGCAAACCCTAAAAATAGACAAATGTGGGATTTTGGGCTTTGGGAAGTGGAATTTGGGATAGGGTGCTCAAGAATGAAATATGCAGAATGGGATTACCAAGGTGTTAGGGAAGTTTGAGGGGAAATGGAGTGAAAACAAGGGAGATATGGCTCTATATCTGCAACGGTGTGGAAGGGATCTGAAACAAATAGATCTGCAATGGCATGGAAGTGATCAGAAATAGAGGGATCTAAAATGACGCTGACTGGATCTAAAACGGCTAGATCTGGAATAGATCTAAAACGGCTAGATCTGGAACGGCTTTCATAATGGATCTAAAACAGCATGGCAGTGATCGACAACAGTTCAGCTGAAAATGGATATGGACCCCAGGTATGTGCGGCTTCCTAACAGTTCAGGGGTTTCACTCAGCCACCAATGTTGTCTAACAGCTTTCGTATTGGGGCAATACCCCTCACTCCATGGGTCAAATAAAACTGATAACCATTTTTCCACAAATGACAACACTTGGTTTACCTCACGGGTGTGAACTAGTCAATCAGGTAGGGGTCGTTGCCCTTTTTGCTGACAGGTCCTCTCAATTGGCCAGCTACTTTGGGGTTCCTATGGTACTCCTCACAATAAGTTTTAGGGATTATTCCCAAGTACTTCCCACAGTTAAGCGGATAGGGATTATTCCCAGATCCGAAGCTGCAACAGATGCGAAAAAAATTTTGGTAGAAATTTCACCCACCGAGCCCAAGAAAGTGCTCTAATACCAGATGTGAAGAACCTGCAATAATTAATTAATGAAAACACACAAGATAGTGAAAATAACAGAACTCACAATCACTTTTATATTGTTCACATGACACTTCGAGGGGGAAACCTCCTTTGAGCAAGCTCAATACAAATAACTTCACGGTACCTTCATTGGTCTCAACACAAACTTATATACTAAGTCTAGGTGCCAATACCATGTGTCCATACAAACCATGGGCCAATCCAAAATATGGATCAACAATTACTACGAGACGACTTACAAAGCATATGCGTCCAACAACAATAATACAAAATATGGATCAACAAATACTACAGGATGACTTACAAATTATATGCGTCTAACAACAATATACTAACAAAGTAAATAGAAGGGTTGACATGGGTTCCTAACAATATTTATTTCTTATCTGGATGCCAAATTTCTGTAATCAACAGAACCTTTTCTTCTGAGCACATCACTATTTCAAGTGCAGCAACTCATCACAGATTCTTAGCGTGACAATGGAACCATTTGTTGGATTACTTAACTGTATTGAGGTTTTTCTATAAAGACCTAGGTTCTTCGCGGTTCAAGGAACCAACAAATCCCCTTTTCACCGGCCCTTTCAGCAACAATTTGCGAACAGATTGAGGTCTCACCTGAGGCGAAGTTATGGGGGGGTTGCAGAATCAGGTTTCCACAACCAGGTGATGAGTGTGTAAACGGATCTAATGAACAGTGCGCTACAAACTGAAGACAGCGCGAAGCTTAACTCCTTCGCAACCAACACTTACTCTATCGCGCATCCAAGGACTAGACGATGTCGGATGGAATTTCATCGACAAGACAACGCAACTAATAACTACGCTTCCTGTTCAGACTTAACCAATTTTGGAGACTCTTCTTAGGATTCCCTATTCATTCATCAATTTTCTTAGGTTATTTATCTTATGACTTATGCAATATGACAACACACAAAACACTGCACACTCGCTACAGACTCTCTTCTCTTTCAATAGGCCTCTACACATGCAGCTTGCAGATCCTTTACAATAGCTTTCGGCAATAAAAATTCAATATTCATCAAACAACAATGAAGATTCAACCCATTCCCTTAAAAAATTGTGTCTTCTTATAGATCATGCCCGTAGGTCATGTCTTTACAATGCATAGGTAAAAACCCTAAGGTTTCGCAAAACTGTCGAGGTTTTCCCCTAATCGGACTATTAGGCGCTGATTGCGACTCTTCTGTCATGGCCATCCTCTACACGTGGTCACATTACTATCATCCCCCCTGTTGCGTCCATTCCAACAGGTCACTTTCACCTAGTCGTTCCTTCTCTAACGACTTCATGCATCCAGTTCATGCAGTGCTTCCCTGCTTGTGCAAACAGTGGCTTTCCTCCACTTTACTCCTTACCCACCGCTTGGTAATCATGGATCATTTTAACGAAAAATAGGTCGCTTTCAACCAGCCGACCTTACCTTCATTCTTTACCCAAAACAGGTGCCCTACTGGCACCTCACGGTGCTACATCTTCGTGGAACTAGTCCTCAACTGCGTGATTCCTTTCCTGCATGCACTACGTTGTGCTGACGTCGTAGCTCCTCAAAACATGTCTTGCAAAAAAGTCTTCATCTGAACTGTGCTCAACTTCACAGTTCCAAAACTGACTTGCATAAAAATGCGCCACTTGGGCCAAGCCCAACAAAACAACCCATGAATGTCACATGCTTCATAACAATCCACGGCAGCAAAAAATTATTGCAGCTGTTGATTATATTGTTGAGTAGAAAATTATTTAGCATCATTCAAAATATCAAGGTTATCATGAAAATCAAAAGGAGGTGTAGTGCCCCTAGACTACTATAGACATTGAGGGCACCTGCTGAGTCACCCAACTGTTTGAAACGTTAATAAAATAACCCTATGATTTTATTTTGAGTATATTTATGATTACGATTGATTGATATATGTGCATTTGGGTAGTTATTGTGAATGGACGATTTCATGTTATTTAACGATTAACTTTGATATGAAAATTGTACATATGGATAATGCTTAACGACTAGCTATACGGTGATTATGTATTTGTCGACGAAATGTATATTTGATTAGAAGTTTGAATAAATCATAAATGTTTAACAATACTTGATTTAGAAATCAGATGATGATTATTGAGGACAGTGCTACTAATAAATTATTGTGAGAAGTGTGTGTAGAAACAAGTGAGACGGTTCACCAACGGACACATAAAGGAACATGAAGGGTCGTAGAGTACGGGTAAATCACACACAGGGGGAGCGACGACGATGTCGACTTCCGACAAGAATACCACGCATGAGCAGATAAGCACTGATCCGCTTGCTCAAGAGGAATGCGTGAGAGCGTACGAGGTGGGCCACGACGGAGTTGGTCACGTACGAGTTGAGGGGCGCGCAGTGAGAACGGACTCACTCCTCAGCGCCATTAGTCCCTAGATAGCATGTAGACGGAGGATGGACGGTAACGATTCCTAAAATCCCTACAAGAGTTCCCGCAAGTCAAAACGGAAAGATGGTGGCAGAAGGGCCCGACGATGCGGTACCTTATCGAGAACGGAAAGAATGGACGCAAGGACCCAACGATGCGGTATCCTGCCAAGGAATGGAAACCATGGATGACTGGACCCGACGGAGTGGTGCCATGTCAGGGAATTAAAATTAAGGAACTAGGAGCCCAACGACGCGGCACCGTGATCTTAGTGAGTTTGATTGTTAAATTTAACTGCATAAAAACTTATGAGAATAACTCTAGATTATTACTTAGCAAATGCATAAAAATAATTTAGGCATTTGCACATGAATAGTTATTTTTGTTGAGCATTTAAAATAATAGAAATCATTATTTAGGAGCAAAATAGAATCCTAAGATTAGACACCTAGTCAACTAAAAGCTAGGAGTTAATTAAAATATCTGGGGGGACAAACTAGAGCAAACTTAGGGGTGTTGGTGCACTTCCTAGAGAAACTGACACTTGGATGGGTGAGTGTTTTAATTAAATAATTAATTAAAAATATTTAACTATGCATGAAGCGACATGTGTCGCATGAGATTTTCCTTTATAAGGAAGACTTGGGGAATGGGTAAAGGGCCCATAATTTGGACGATTGTCGTAATTTTTGAATGCCTCAAAGACTTGCTGCTATCTAAGGGTTTGGCTTAGAAATCCTGGTGGGAAGGGAAGCCCAAGCTGAATTTTTGAAATACTTGTGTGAGCTCTACGACCCAAAGCTCGGGGGAGGCCATGCGACTGAAAGCATGAGCCTATGGTTGGGTGGCGGAGCTAACGGTTGCTTCGCCTATGGTTTAAACGAGCTTTGCTGGAGGGATCCTACGGAAGACGAAGGCGACAATGGACCAGCCGGATCGGGTTGACAGGTTAAGGTTTTGCTTATTTTTGTTAAATTATTCACGCTTTTTATTTTATTTTTCCAATAACTATGATGGCTAATTTGTTTGTATGAAGTTGTTAAAGTTTCAGGTTCATTTCGAGGGGACCCTAAATAAGTAGGGGTCCTACATTTGGTATCAGAGCCGGTCGAGCCTTGAGGGCACTTGACTCATATTTTCTAACAGGGGCTGTCGGTAAATTTGTGAAAGATTGGAATCAACAGCGACAACATCTCTGAGACTTCAACCAACGGCTGGAGCGACCATTTATCAGGTTAGCCTGCACTGATGTCTGCACTGATGTTATAATATTGGATGCCTAACTTGTGATTCGAAATCTGTTGATATATATTTTTATTCTCGTTAGATTTGTGCATGATAAAACAAATTAGTCATGGGATTAGAGTATGATTCGAACTGTGCAAAGATCGATACCGTTCAAATTAAGAGATTGTAATCTGTTGAACGTTTCTTTAATTTTTTTTTCTTCTTCTGATCTATGGGTAAATAGATATCATAGTCATGGAATAGATTTTATGTTTTACCAATCTTTCTCCTGTTTGTATGCATTTGGATCCATATCGATTCCAAATTCTGTTACCAATCTTTCTCCTGTTTGCTGCGATTCCATTCCAATTCTATTATCTAAAATTTTATTTTGTGCATAAAAGAAAAGCACCGATCCATTCGTAGCAGAGATCCACCATCCATTCGTAGCGGAGATCAGCGATTGCACACTCTCAATTCAACTCTATAATTTTTAATCTACTCTGTGTTTCGAACGGATTTGCGATTCAATTCTTGTGTGTAAGGTTAGATCCATATAGATCCGTGCAATGCCAGCGATTGCACACTCTCAATTCAGACTCTGTAAATATTAAAATCTAGTGGTATGTATTGGACTCTAGCAATTTCATATTTCAATTGCAGGCTCGGTAATTATTTTAATTATTTCTTTGTGTTTAAAAGGTGTGAACCATTCCAGTCGGCAGAGATCCGTGAATATGAATTCTATAATATGAACCTTGGATCCATATCATACCCCAACGATTGCACATTTTCCATTCCCTTTTGAATCGAAATATAAGGTGAGATCGTTGAACGGATTTTATTTTTTTTTTAAATCCTCTTGGATCGAACCTCTGTAGATTTTAGAGAATTAGTAATTATATTTAAATATATGGGTGTTAGCATCAGCTCGGGGAATTTAATAGATAATACATATGAAATATGGTTTGGGCGGTGTTAAAAATTTGGATTTTTATAAGATTAGCATGTACCATTCAAATCGATAGGGTTAGTGTCGCCCCTCTATATCACAGGTTTTACATCATTAGCATTATGTTCCATTTACAGAGATTGAAATTTTGTCATTATGTATAAGATGAAATCCGTTAATAAGAAAGCGATCTTGTCGTTCGTGTCTGTCGGGTTAGGAGTTAAAGTAATTATGGAATCGATCTCACACAGGATCGAACCTGGTTGATACCGAATGATAGTTGTTTCATTATCTGAGTCCAAGTTCACATATGAAAAAGGTTATAACTTCCATGGCAGTTAAATCCTAAACAACGGTTGCTTGGGATTATGAATACACCTATATATAGGTATATGAAATTTTAAATCAATACAACTAAGAGTCGAGGATTTGTATGTTGATCATAGTCAAGAGTCAATATTACAAAGAGATTTTGTATTTTATATTACTTCTCTTGTAACAGTTCTGAGATGTTGATTTTATTTTTGATGCCGAGTTTGTTTGTTTGTTTTTATTATTATTTCAAAGCCGTAATAGTTATGAACTCAAAGCTTTTGATACAACCACGATTTGATCTCCGTAATTGATGTTGAGCCTATGTAATTTTGATAGTGTCATTATTACTATGCTTGGAAGTGCTCTCTTTTTGGTTGCCTTAGATAGTCCGCCTGGGTCAACTCGACTTGGTAGGTGCAGTTATGGCAGCCAAGTCCGGGATCGTTGTTATTGAAGATCGATTTCTGTTTACCTGTGTATTTATATTATTTCTGAGAATGATGAATGGTAAATATATGCAATAGAGATCGACAATCTTTGCGCCTTCTTGCATTGGTTTAGTGCATGGAATAATTGATTTCTGCATTGACAGAACATTTTTATGAGCACAGCATAGCTGATCTCGGGTTAACTGATGTGTTTTTATAACCCAGGAATTGTGTAGTTATTACGAATTCGACACATGTGTTTATATGTAGATACGATCTGGTTTGTTTCAGATATCTAAGATCTGCCCATCATGCTTTTGTCGAGATTGATTTACATTTAAACTCTACCTTCGATCGATTCCGATCAACTATATATTTGTATACTGCATTGATAGTAGAGCACACCAGGCGTTGTGGCCTTGATCCCTACTTCTTTGCTGCATTGCATTCAATATACATTTACTGTGCATGGTTTATATTTGGACGGTTGGGTGGTTATTTGACGGAGTTTTCTCCGAGCAATCTCTCCATGTTTGACAGAGTTCCTAGATAGTATTAGATTACTTTATGATTTTCGATCATAACTAGATCACTTCCTTTTCTGACCTTTTCTGTCAATCGATTCATGGTTAAAACGCTAGGTACGGTATGTATTTTCTATATCATGGCCTCATTGAATAGTGACCTCATTACTGTCTTAGACTGAGCTCTGCGATCTCAATATTACCGTGTAAAGCTCTTGTTCCTTGCCGTGGTTTGCGACCTCTGCATGATATTTTTGATTTTCCATTACCGCGATAGTAGAGAATTGTAATATTCTTCAATATTAATGTATATATATATATATATATTAAAGATTGATCCGTAGATGGATCACCTCACATATCGCGGCCACGGAAGATCCTTGCAGACGATTAGTTACTTATGTCTCTCAATTTTCCATGATCATCGTGGATAGAGTCAAATGAAATTGAATTGATCTCATGTCCCTCTTTTTTTTTTTATTTCTCTCCGTTTTATCTTGCATAGTGTCAAGATTGATGCACACTATGACACTATTTAGTGTTCTCCACAATAAATTCTACGATAGACACCCTTATTACTATGAATTATGATCCAAATCCGTCATTCTATATTTATTTACTTGGCGTCCACATCATGACCCCTTGCAAGCACTTAAGTTGAGTTTAACTTAGTTGGTAGTATTGTCTCTAATATGTAGGTTTGTATTTGTTAAATTTTATATACATAACCTCTTATTTGTTCCACCATGATTATAATATGATTTAACTCAGATTTACCATTCGATGAAATGAGATATTATAAAGTAAGACGAACAAATAATATCACAAGCACTTAAGTTCAATGATATGAGATATTGCAAGCACTTAAGTTGAGTTTAACTTAGTTGGTAGTATTGTCTCTAATATGTAGGTTTGTATTTGTAAAATTTTATATACATAACCTCTTATTTGTTCCACCATGATTATAATATGATTTAACTTAGATTTACCATTCGATGAAATGAGATATTATAAAGTAAGACAAACAAATAACTTATTACGTATAATTGTGGAAGTTTTTTTTTTAAGTAATGTATTATATTATGCATATAAAATATTTTATACATTGGAATTTGCTAAAGGCTTAAAGGGGTAAATATTAAAGTACTTGTTAATATTAAATATTAAAGGCTTTAAGGAAAAATATGTTGGATTACATTGACAAGAAATTTTAGCTCGGTCTCTTTATATATTTATTATATAAAGAATTGGTATATGATACATGGTATTAAAAGTTATTAATGAGTGGGTAAAAATGTATGAGTGACATTTATGCCAAGATAGGATATACAGTTTTAATGGAGTCTATCAGTTCTTAGTGTGAGTTGTTTTTCGGTGAATCGACTGGAATCTATCTAGGAAGACTGTTGAAATGCTTTTTATTTGTTCTGGTTCTTGCTATGTATTTTTATCAAATGTATATAGTGAGATCTTGAGAAAAAGTTAAGCAAACCGTGAAATCAGTTTGACTTTAGTTTTGTGATAAGTATTATTTACTTGAAACTAAACCTGTTTAGCTAGTAAAAGTTTAAATGCTAAGTTAGGTGTCGTTTCGCCTCCGTATGGTCTTTTCATATCATAAAGGCCATAAGTATTTTTATGAAGTTTTCCCCTCCTTTGGCGGAAAGTCTAAAGTGGAGTAATTAAATAAGAGGTAATACCTTGTAGTAAAGGTTAATACTAGTACTTACTTGTGGGAGAACGAGTGTTACCTTGCTAGATCTGTGTATTTTTTTATGTGGAAGGGATTGTGTAAATGCCAGTGCTTAATTATATATATATATATATATATATATATATAATGAGACAAGAATCTCAATATTTAGTTTGAAGTTAACATGTATACCTATGATTACGTAGGCATAGTATTGGAACTTATGCTGATGTCTGCATTTAGGAAAGTAATTTTAGATGTTACTTTTTTTTTTTATGATTCCATAGAATCGAAAGAATCATGTTCAATATTTTGTTAAAATAGTTCTTATATATATATTCGAATGCATTTAAAATACTTGTAGATATTAAAAACAATGCATTCAATATCCTAGGAATAATGCACTTATACACTTACATGTATGAGGAGTATGATATTTATATAAAGGTTGCTTAAGGTATGAATTACCAATCTCTCGAGATTAAAGGGTTCCATTGGATATAAGCTAAATAAAATTGAAATACTATTAAGTAAATTTTCATGTATAAGCATTAATAGAGTAAAAGTATTCTATGCATTTATAAAATTTACTACCTTTAGAGTGAAACCTTTGTGAAGTGCCACATCATCACTTATCTATATGAATGCATTGAGCTATGGCATAATGAACTAGTACATTTCAAGGTATGAACATGGGGTTATATGGATGTATTAAGTGATTATGTTATGCGTTGGACACATTGAAAAGAGAACAAAAATGTTGTAGAGTTGGACTTAAGCAAAACTCATTAGAAGATAATCCGTTTCATGTCCAAAAGTTTAAATGTACTAAGGTATAGACAAGTAGGAATGTCCTAATAGAGAAAATATGTATATGGAAGTGTATTTGAATAATAAAAAAAAAGAAGAAATAAAAAGGGCTAGTTAGGGTAGGGCTACTTCCAGGGAATTTCTTATAGGAGGAAGATGTTTAAACTTATAAGAATATGCATTGAAAATTTTCTTACATAAAGATAGATATATTGTGGGTGACAATAATCTAAATTATATATATTATGTATACATTAATAAGTATGAGTGATGGGTTATTTTTGGTGTTACTTAGTATGAAGGCAACTTTACATTAGATATGAATACTATAATGTTACCCTATAGGTAACATAAAATGTGATAATTGGTTAAATAACATTTCTTCATGCTAACCTTTAATTAGGAAAAATGGATTTTCTTATGCTTCATGTTTTATGGAATTGGGGAGAAGAATATATTTCATGATTAAGATTCTATGTTAGAATATTACTAGAAGCTATGCTTCATAGATAAATCTATTGGTGAAGTGTGTGTTCTTAAGGTTAGCAAGTTGTGTAATTTAAATGTCACTACAGTACGTGCTTGGTAAATAACTTATTGAAGGGAATATGTAGTTTTGTGTCAAGAGAATGTATACTTGTGAATTAATTAATTACACGCTTAATTACAGTAAGGTTTCTTGTTAGAGAGATGAAAGGAACTCCCACTTACATTGATCATACTCTAGAGTTATACAAAATAAAACTTCTCAAATATGAACACCACTTGTGTTAGTGTCTATATCTCATGATATTATGAATTGAATATTCGCAAAAAAAAAAAAAAAAAAAAAAAAAAAAAAACACCGTGAACGACGGATCTTTACTTCTTCTCCTTCGGCAAGGATACTTCCAGCTTCTCGAACAGGTTAGAATTATTCTCCTCTAAACTGTCTAGTACGTAAGATTGAATTGCATTCAGGGTTTGTATACTTTTGATGACGGGTTTTGCATCAAGAATTTTATCAATAGGTTGTAAATGCTTATTTTGTAAATCAATACGATGACTTCATGGGTATGCACTACTAGTTGTAATCATGCTTTGGATTGTGAAAAGAGAGAATTTATACTTACATTGAATTATAGGATCTTGAGTTAGGAAGAGAAGAAAGCCTTACATAACTTTGTTTGTAAAATTTGAGATTATACTTTTTAAACGGCCCTCCAGTATTTAATTGTACCTTGGATTATGAGAAGAGAGAGGCTATATGTAAGATTAGTTAATGAATGGCTAAGTTATGTATTGCAAAATAGAATTTGGAAGGGTTAACTCTTAATTTGAAATTCAGATACTATTTAAAATATATGATAGTTATACGTAACTATAGAAAATGAAGAAATTGGGATTGAATATTTTATTCCTTATGTTGAAATGTGTCAATGCTTTAAGGATTTTCGTAAATGATGTACTTAATAGTTTTGTTGAATGGAAAGAATTTGTTGTAGACAATTTCAATTCCGGTTACAATTAGCGATGTCAAGGGAGAACTGCTGTAGGGATTGCTACACTACGAAAGGTATGGTTTAGTTATATTACCAATTATGCAGTTTATACTTATATGAGGGTAGAAAAGAAAAAAATGAAATTTTATTATCAATTGTGGATATATTGAAGAAATGAATGTGAAAATGAAGTGAAAACTCATCGTGGAAGCACATGAGACTTAACTTCGGGACGAAGTTTTAATAAGAGGGGTTGTATGTAATGCCCCTAGAATGACTGGGGACCTTAAGGGAACCTATCAAGTGAACTAGCTGAACAACTTTGACATAGTGGTCTCTTGAGCCTTGTTATGTCTTAAATGATTGAGGGAAAACCTGAAGATATGAATGCCGACATTAATTGATAAATGAATTAAGGAATTAAATTATACGTGTGGAGTGGGATAATTGATTGATTACATCTTGCTTAATGATTAGCTTCGATTGATCAAGTCAAAGTGCAGTAGGACAGTTACAGTCCTAGCTCTGTAACTTGGGAGGACGCAACTGAGATGCGTCATAGCTTTCCATTTTTTTTATTATGAACTTCGGGATGAAGTTCTAAATAAGTAGGGGTGTATGTAGTGCCCCTAGACTACTATAGACATTGAGGGCACCTGCTGAGTCACCCAACTATTTGAAACGTTAATAAAATAACCCTATGATTTTATTTTGAGTATATTTATGATTACGATTGATTGATATATGTGCATTTGGGTAGTTATTGTGAATGGACGATTTCATGTTATTTAACGATTAACTTTGATATGAAAATTGTACATATGGATAATGCTTAACGACTAGCTATACGGTGATTATGTATTTGTCGACGAAATGTATATTTGATTAGAAGTTTGAATAAATCATAAATGTTTAACAATACTTGATTTAGAAATCAGATGATGATTATTGAGGACAGTGCTACTAATAAATTATTGTGAGAAGTGTGTGTAGAAACAAGTGAGACGGTTCACCAACGGACACATAAAGGAACATGAAGAGTCGTAGAGTACGGGTAAATCACACACAGGGGGAGCGACGACGATGTCGACTTCCGACAAGAATACCACGCATGAGTAGATAAGAACTGATCCGCTTGCTCAAGAGGAATGCGTGAGAGCGTACGAGGTGGGCCACGACGGAGTTGGTCACGTACGAGTTGAGGGGCGCGCAGTGAGAACGGACTCACTCCTCAGCGCCATTAGTCCCTAGATAGCATGTAGACGAAGGATGGATGGTAACGATTCCTAAAATCCCTACAAGAGTTCCCGCAAGTCAAAACGGAAAGATGGTGGCAGAAGGGCCCGACGATGCGGTACCCTGTCGAGAACGGAAAGAATGGACGCAAGGACCCAACGATGCGGTATCCTGCCAAGGAATGGAAACCATGGATGACTGGACCCGACGGAGTGGTGCCATGTCAGGGAATTAAAATTAAGGAACTAGGAGCCCAACGACGCGGCACCGTGATCCTAGTGAGTTTGATTGTTAAATTTAACTGCATAAAAACTTATGAGAATAACTCTAGATTATTACTTAGCAAATGCATAAAAATAATTTAGGCATTTGCACATGAATAGTTATTTTTGTTGAGCATTTAAAATAATAGAAATCATTATTTAGGAGCAAAATAGAATCCTAAGATTAGACACCTAGTCAACTAAAAGCTAGGAGTTAATTAAAATATCTGGGGGGACAAACTAGAGCAAACTTAGGGGTGTTGGTGCACTTCCTAGAGAAACTGACACTTGGATGGGCGAGTGTTTTAATTAAATAATTAATTAAAAATATTTAACTATGCATGAAGCGACATGTGTCGCATGAGATTCTCCTTTATAAGGAAGACTTGGGGAATGGGTAAAGGGCCCATAATTTGGACGATTGTCGTAATTTTTGAATGCCTCAAAGACTTGCTGCTATCTAAGGGTTTGGCTTAGAAATCCTGGTGGGAAGGGAAGCCCAAGCTGAATTTTTGAAATACTTGTGTGAGCTCTACGACCCAAAGCTCGGGGGAGGCCATGCGACTGAAAGCATGAGCCTATGGTTGGGTGGCGGAGCTAACGGTTGCTTCACCTATGGTTTAAACGAGCTTTGCTGGAGGGATCCTACGGAAGACGAAGGCGACAATGGACCAGCCGGATCGGGTTGACAGGTTAAGGTTTTGCTTATTTTTGTTAAATTATTCACGCTTTTTATTTTATTTTTCCAATAACTATGATGGCTAATTTGTTTGTATGAAGTTGTTAAAGTTTCAGGTTCATTTCGAGGGGACCCTAAAGGAGGGGTCCTACAGGAGGGAAAATAGTTTCATTAATTTCAAGATCAGGAAAAATATGCTTGATGAGATCTCCATTTGAAGTAATTGTATCTTCGTGCATCTAACTAGAACCATCATCCTGAACTTTGTGGTTGGAGCTATGATGCAAGAATAAAAACTCTTCACAACATTCTTCATAAACAAACTTAGCTGAAAATATGCCTTTACAATAAGAATTACATACAATATGAAATTCCTTCAACTAATAAATGTTGGACTGAGGTAGAGACCTACACCATTAACTACAATAAATTTGACTTTTAGGGGGATTGTCTTCCACCTCCAAAAGTCACTTTTGGGGGGCAGTTTTTGCTTTGGAGGCGGTTTTTTACAAAACCTCCCCCAATAGCACCGATGCTAAAAGTTTGGAAATTTAGGGGTAGTTTTGGAAGAGATCAAAACCACCCCTAAAAGTGACTTTTGGGGGTGGTTCTATACCCCCCCCCTAAAAGTGACATTTTGGGGCATTTCTACACCCCCCCAAAAGTGGCATTTGGGGAGTTCTAAACCCCCCTTGTAGACACCTATGGGGGTGGTTCCAAACCCCCCTAAAAGTCCTTATTACAAACATTTGGGGGTGGTTACAAACCCCCCTCGTAGGTACCTACAAGGGAGGTTTCAAACCCCAATATAGGTTCCTATGGGGGTAGTTCTAAACCCCCCCTAAAAAACCTTTGGCAGCGGTCTTAACAAAACATACCCCAATAGTATCTATGCTAAATTTTTGGTCTTTTAAGGGTGGTTCTAAAAGAGATCAAAACTGATGTTAAAAGTGACTTTTGGGGGTGGTTATAGACCCCCCCTTAAAAAAGTGTCTTTTAGGGGCGGTTATAAACCCCCCTTGTAGACAACTATGGGGGCAGTTCAAAAGCCCCCCTAAAATTTCTTATTAAAAACCTTTGGGGACGGTTAAAAACACACCTCATAGGTACCTACGGGGATGGTTTGAAACCCTCCTCATAGAAATCTACAGGGGCGGTTCAACCTATTCCCCTAAAACTCCATCTTAGAAACCTTTGGTAGCAGTTATGAAACCCCCTCATATAAACCTATAGGGGGGGTTTTGAACCCCCCTCATTGTAACATACAAGGGTAGTTTTGAACCCCCCTCGTAGTGACATATCAAGGCAGTTTAAAAATCCCCTTGTAGAAACTCACAAAGGCGGTTTCAAATCCCCCTATAGCCATAATAAATCATAATAAAATATATTTTATTAAAAATACCAATATTGTAATATCATTAGGGCATGGAGGAATCGAGCCACCAACCTCTTACTTGTAATGCATATGCTCTTCAATTGAGCTCACATCCTTTAAGAATTGGGGAAAGGTGCAATATTCACACCCAAATTGCAACATTTATAATTCTAAGCAAAGACAATAAGATCTAAATACAACCATGCTTAAAATCCAATTTATATTTCCAATGACAATCATGCTTAAAATTCAATTTATTTTTCCAAAAAATGTTGTTGCATATGTATCTCTGTTAAATATTTATGCAAAGGTTGATAGGTGGGATGAAGTACCTGGATTGAGGTCAAGAATATTTTGCATATATTTTTGGTTGGGGTTAGGTCACACTTTCAAGCAGAAAAAAATATATGCATTGTTTGAAAGTTTGTAAAGACATATGAAGAGAGAATGGTATGTGCCTGATACAAATTGTGTAGCACATGATATGGAGTAGCATTCTGAGCAAAGCACATTCTACCATCACAGTGATATTTGACCATTGATTTTGGACTTATGACACTTACAGCTGGTGAAGACTAGAATACATGATACTAAGACTTCAATTGCCAATCTCAAGTTGAAAAATATGGGGCTAGATGCTTTGGTGTCAAATGCGCATGAGAATACGTTGCCAAGCATTCCAAGGATGGAACTGCTTGGACACAAAGACTATAGGAAGAGCATTATTTGCTCATTAAAAACATGGATCTGACCCATGATCGAGTTCTTATTGTGAAATTCACAGACCCACTGGGTTGAATTTCTTGTGACATTTGCATCAATAATATTTTGGAAGCCGTCAAATCCAATACTTGTGAATGAGGCCAACTCTTCACTTGAGTCTGCTCTTCTAGGAACTGTAGGAGAAGATTTAATTATGAAAGGATTTACTTCTTACTTCAATAAACATATCGCATGGTTCTTCTTCCATGTCAACCCCCGATGCTCATACTTCTTTCATTTTGCTTTCAACATGGAAGATGATTATTCAATTTTGTGAGTAGTATAAGTGTTGCATCAGCTGCTACTCGATCATCACCAGTAGAGTCTTAAGGTGGAAAATATTTTTAGACTAATAGGACAATTTCAAGATTGCGGACTCAAAATAATTTTATTTTTAAGGATGACATGGCATTACTTTCTCCTTTGGTGGACGTTCAACCAATCAATTCTTCAGTTTGTAGCATATGGGACAATCATGTTCCCAAATCATGTTGACTATGCAATTTCTAGCTACTATATGTCTTTGCAGATAATGAGTGGATAAGTTCTTTGAGAAATATACACAAAGAAAAGGTCCAAAATAGTTTGATGAATCTAGGACTTCAAAAATATACACAAAGCAAAGGTTAAATCAATGTGAACCATCAAATGGAATGTATTGAATGATTCCAATTAGTGATGGTTGTGGAAAAACAATGTTTAGTGGCTTCTTAACAAGTTTCTCACTTAATGTTTGTTAAAGATTAATAGTGAGACAATGACTTGGAAGATAAACCTAAGGCACAAGAATATGACATAGACTACAAATCAATACATTAGAAACTATACATTTACAACAATGACACCAAATTTATTATCAAACAATAAATTACATGTAATGATGTTTTAAAAAAAAATCTAACAATAAAAATATGTACACATTATGAAAAAAAAAATTCATTCATACAAACAACCAAATTAAATTTGTAACCATATTAACACAAACAACTGTAGTGTCCCTTTTGGATAATTTGGAAAAATTGGAAAAATTGCAATTTTTTGGTCAATTCGAGCCTTGGACTAGTGATGACCCAAGTGTTTCCAAATGGCTCCTAAGGACTTTGAATTGGGTCTGAAGGTAATTGGAAGGTATGATGACATAAAAAAATAGGCTTATAGGTTCTTGTACACTCTCAAAATACTTCTGCAACATTACTTTGTAATCAGGAGAAAATAAGGAATTTACTAGTAATTTCAAGGTTCAAACCCCCAAGGGTAGAGGTCACTAATGGCTTCCCAAATGCAGTACGACTCTCCAAAATTTCATAAAAGATACATGGAATAGTTAGAGGACTTCAATTGGCACCCAAATTCATCATTAATCAGATCCTAAATGCTTCATCAACTCCCATAAATCATAGATTTGTAAACATGTTTTCACATAGGGGAAATGATAGAAAAACACCACAACTTGCTATGAAATTTGAGATAATGATTCCAATGACTTGCATAATGTGTATGAAACTTATTCAGTACATTAATGTCTCTCCATACATATATTGACTAAAACAAATGGAACTAAGCAACTTCAATCTCTCACAACAATATATAGGGGAAATGGCACCATTCATACATAGTTTGGCATCTTTACATAGTTTCACTTGGAGTTTTGACCCAAGGTTCTTCTGAGCATAAAATACAGAGTAAATATATCATATTAAAAATAAATGGGGCCTCATGTACTCCCCCAAGTATATAACCATCTCACCAACTGCACCCTTCCTCCAAGAGCAAGAATATGAAGAGAAATATGAGAGAGAGGTGGGAGCAAGTTGAAGAAGATAAGATCACAAGAAGCCCTATAGCCTAAACCTACACAAAATTAATCCATTTTGGCTCCAAATTAAAGGTCTGAATGGACTCTCCAATTTCCAATTAAGATGGAAATCTTGCACCCTCGAAATTGGTACTAAGGCAAGTAGAGTAAACACTCCACTAGCATGGACAAGCTATGCTCTCCAATTTTCCAAATGATAAATAATAAAAATCCAATATCCTTATTTTTTCTTGTCTTTTATAAAATTCCCAATGCCTCCATGGTTCAAATTCCTTTCAAAATATTCATGCCAACTCGAGTTGGGAAGAGATTCCAATGTGTGCCACTTGTCCAACAATTCCTAGTCTCCATATTCACTCAATTCGAATGGGGAAGCTTCTTGGATTCCATAACTCCCTTGTGTCCCATCTTGGAGGCTATTTTTATCCCTGACATGTCATATTTGTAAGATGTTAGCAATAAACTCTGATCCTTGTCATAAGTGTCATAACATCTTCATCATTGTTGTCATAGAAGCTAGGAAATCTAGCCCAAGTGTCTCAATATCTCTAAGATGCCTCTTCCTCTTCCATGAAAGTTACTCTTCCACTCCAATTCGACCCTCATTGATTCATGCCAACTATAATGACCTTCCAACTCCCCCAAGAACATTATAATCCACCTTGGATTCGAATGGGTGATAATAGGATGCCATGTGGCATGAGGAATCTTGCTTTGTGTGGGTCCCACGCCACCAATGTTCCTTCATGACCAAGTGCCACCTTATTTTCCTATTGTAAATATTTACTTAGCCCCTTTTAATACATTTATGTCAAGATAATTTCCATTTGGGTTTTATTAGCTTGCTTATTCCAAATCCAAATTTTTCCAACCCAACCTAGGGAACTAGTAGATTGGTGGAATTTTCCCTTCTAGTAATTTATTTGGATGGGGACATTACAGTCCTCCCCACCCAATATTTCTTTCCCTTAAGAAATTATAAATTAGGATGCTGCAAAATTTGTTCCTCTTCCCATGTGAAATCCTCACTTGGATAATCTTTCCATTGTACCAAATATTCTCTTATGGTTCAGCTCCTCAATTTCCTTTCTCTTGTCTTCACTTTTTTTTCTTGAATAAGTATGAGTTGTCCTTCATCATGTAATGGAGGGAGTGTTTATGAAATATAAATTGATTACCAATATCCTTCTTAAGGCATGAGACATGAAATATATTATGGATTTTGCTAACTTTCGGAAGTTCTAACTCATATGCTACCTCCCCAACTTTTCGAACTATCTTATATGGACCATAATACCTTGGTTTGATATTTTCTTATCCTTTCCATTTAAAGTAGGTTTGTTTATATGGATGCAGCCTCAAATAAACCAAATCATTCACTTGAAAAGTTATTTCTTCCCTATGTTGATCCACATATTGTTTTTGTTTATTTTGGGAAACCTGCAAATTGTCTTTTAGAATCTTCAAAATCTCTTGAATTTCCTCCACCCAATCCTTAGATTTTTGGGCTCTAATATCACCAAAGATAGGCTCAAAAAATGTGAGTGCTTCATAACCATAAAGTGCTTTGAAAGGAGACATGTCAATGGACATATGGAAAGTAGTATTGTAGCAAAACTCACCCAAGTGTAGCCATTTAACCCATGCTTTCTGTGCTCACCAACATAGTTCATCAAGTACCCCTCCAACCATTGGTTAACTCTTTCTATTTGGAAATTAGTTTGAGGATGATATCTTGTGCTTGGAGTCAATTGAGTTCCCACCAACTTGAAAATTTCTTTCCAAAAGGCACTCATAAATCTGCTATCTCTATCAATCACAATGTTCTTGGGAAGTCCATGCAATCTGAAAATTTCTCTAAAGAATAGACCAGCCACTTGTGTAGCAGTAAAAGATGATGTAATAACAAATAAATTATCAGATTTGGTGATTCTATCCACCAGAACATAAATACAATCTTTACCCAAATATTTGGGAAAACCTATGATGAAATCCATTGAGATACTTTCCCATTTTGTTCTGGAATGGGAAATGGTTGCAATAGACCAGCAAGATGTGTGTATTCAAATTTGTTTTGCTGACATATCTTGCATTCATTCACATACTTTAGAACATCTTCCTTCAGCCCTTTCCAAGAGAACCTTTTCCTTAGTTTCCTATATGTTTTGAAGAAACTAGGATGGCCTACTAAAGGAGAATCATGAGCTTCCTTGAAAATATTGTGCTTTAGATTTGAACAATGAACCAAGTATATTCGGTCCTTATAGTATATCATACCATTCAAAATCTTGTATCTATCATCTCCTTTGACCCCATCTAACACATCACAAGAAAAACTATCTTTGGCATACTCAACTATTAACATATCTTTCTAATCTTTCGAAATGTCCATAAGGGAAAATCAAGGTCTCCTAGATAATGCATTTGCTACAATATTATTATTCCCTTTTACATATTCAATTTAGAAATCAAAATCTTGGAGCTTACTTACCCAATTTTGTTTCCTTTCATTGAGATCCTTTTGTGTGAGAAAGTGCTTTAAATTGTTATGATCAGTTTTGACCACAAACTTGTTCCCCACCAGATATTGTCTAAACTTCTAGCCAAGGAAAACATGATGGCTAACATTTCTTTGTCATATATGGAGTAAATCTTCTCATGTTGCTTCAATTTTATTCTATCAAAAGCTACGTAGTGTTGATTTTTCTTTAGGACAACCCCTATTCCTTCTCTTGATGCGGCACATTCCAAAACAAAAGGTTTAGAAAAATATGGTAATGCAAGTACTGGAAAACTACTCATTACCTCTTAAATTTTTTGGAAATCCTTTTCAGCCTCTTCATCCCATTTGAAAGCATCAATCTTGTTCAAATCAGTAAGTGGAGTAGTTAATTTGGAGAACCCCTTCACAAAGTTCTTATAGTAAGTGCATATTCCAATGAAGCCTGTCAATTCTGTGATGTTTTTGGGTGATGGCCATTCAAGAATAGCCTTTATTTTCTTGAAGTGCACCTTTACTCCATCTTTCCTAATGATATTCCCAAGATACAAAACTTCTTTCAACCCAAATTCACACTTGGACAACTTAGCAAACAAAGATTGTTCATGCAAGATTTTCAATACAACTTCTAAATGGTGTAAATGTTCCTCCCATGTCTTACTGCAAATCAAAATATCATCAAAGAAAACCAAAACAAATTTATGGATCTTCTTGCAAAATATTTTGTTCATGCATGATTGGAAGGTGGTTGGAGGATTTTTCAAACCAAAAGGCATGAGAAGAAATTCGAAATGGCCATAGTGACATCTAAAAGCAGTTTTCTACACATCCTCCTCCTTGATTCGAATCTGATGGTAACCAGATCTAAGATCAATTTTGGAGAAGAACTTTGCTCCAAATAGCTCATGCATGATCTCATCTATTCCGGGGATGGGATATCTATTCTTAATTTTCTTCTTGTTTAGAGATCTAAAATCAATGCACATCCTTAAGGTTCCATCCTTTTTCTTCACCAAAACAACTGAAGAAGCATAGGGACTAGAGCTTCGTCTAATGAGTCCAAATTACAATAGATCTTGAATAGCCTTCTCAATCTCATCTCTGAACCTTTTTGGGTGTCTATATGGTGGTATTTGTATAGGTGAAGTACCCACCTCCAAAACAATGTTGTTCTCAACTCCTCTATGAGGTGGCCTTCCAGGAGGAAGGTCTCCAAAAACCCTTTCATATTTGTGGAGTATTTTTTTTATCTCCCTTGGATGTTCTGCAATATTTATTTTTGGATTGGGGGAAGTGATGAAATATCAAGAAGCCCATTCAATATCCCCATGCCTCAATATGGACCTCATAATGTGGGAAGACACCACTTGATTCGGATAGGTGTCCATTCCTCTCACCTCCCTTTGTTTTCCTTCCAAATATTTGAATTTCATTTTAGGTATTTGGTACTTCACTATATGTTCCCCTATAGAGTACATCCATTTCACTCCCAATACCACATTTGTATCAGCAACATCAACCACATAAAATCTATCAGAAAATGTGTAATTACCTACGATGAGTTGTAGCTTTGGAATCCATGTTTTTCACTTTATAGTAATGTGACCTGGAATGATGACCGTGAACCCATCAAATGGTTCAGTAGGTAACTTTATCCTCTCCACCATGGTTGCATCAATTAAGTTATGAGTTTCTCCTCCATCTACCAATACCGAAACTCTTTTCCCTTGTACCACTCCTTTGCATCGAATGGTGTGAAAACGCACTCTTGAAAGTACTTCCATTCTCCCTTTGTCAGTTTTTTGGATGATATTATTTTGTTGTGTCATATACCTCTTCTTGGACTGAAATATTTTCTTCTTCCTCCATGTCCCCTTCACCTTCATCATCATCAGAAAATACTTCAATGCATTGTGCTTTCCCCTTAGCACATTTATGCCTTGGTACCCATGGTTGGAAGCATGTGTAACATAGTATCTTTCTTCTGATTTCTTCCTTGCTTGGTCCCTCTTTCCTGTCCTTTCCAAATGCATCTTTTTTCCATGGCTTCTTATCAAATCTGAACTTGGAAGGAAATTTGGGCTTGGGAGGAAACCTTGTCTTGGGTTGCACATTTTGCAGATCTCTTGCCAAGTTCATGGCATCTTTCAATGAAGTAGGTTTGTGGGATTTAACTAAACCTTTCAAAGGTTCAGAAAAACCTTCAATAAAGAGAAATACTAATATGACCATAGATATATCAGCCACCTTGATTGATATTTTTTGAAATTCCAACATGTACTCATCAGGGGTTCCAATTTGCTTCAACTGTGTTGGTTCCTTGAAAGGCATTTTAGGGTCTTTTTGCTCGAATATTTCTAATAACCCGTTAACAAATTCTTCATATTTTGTGACCTGATCATGTTCCAATTTTTAATCCCATGGAACCACCAATCATTGGCTTCTCCTTCAAGATGCAAAATAACCATTTTTAGAGCATCCTCTTCAACCATTGGATTCAGCTGAAAATATACATCTAACTTTGTATCCAAGTATTTGCAGAACTTTGAGATGAGACATCAAAGGTAGGAAGGGGCATTTTACCTACGAAACAATTCAATTCTTTATTTTGAAAATGAGTTCTATTACCTCCTCTCATTTTGATCTTGTTTGAGACAGTAAAGAATTGATCAAATGGTAATGTCCTTCTACAATGTTCACTCAACTCTTTCCATTCTGTTAGAATTTCCTTCATGCCAAATTGAGTGTTAGGATATTCTTTAGGATCAATAAACTTAGGTGTGGTAGATCTTGTTGAGATATTAAATTCATGAGGTCGATTATGAGGCCCTATCTTTGAGAAAATACTTTCACCCATTGCCTTATTTTCCTCGAAAGGAGAACTACCGCTGCCTCCTAATGCCAATTTGCTTCCAATTTGACTAGCCATCAATTCGAACCCTTGCATTATCTTCCTTTTCATGTATTCAAAGAATGGTTACATGAATTTCCTAAACTCATCTTTCTCCTCCATCTCCGAGGTTCCTTTCTCATCCTTAGTCATGGTTACCAAAGAATGCACTTCTTCTCCTACTTCTTCCCTTCCACTAAAAGTACTTTCAGTTTCAGTTTCTAAGGGTTGGGGATGATTTCTATGAATTCTTGTCATCATGAATGGTCATACACATAATGTTCAAGGAATATGGTATGATACAACTTGTAGTGCCCCTTTTGGATAATTTGGAAAAATTGGAAAAATTGCAATTTTTTAGTCAATTCGAGCCTTGGACTAGTGATGACCCAAGTGTTTCCAAATTGATCCTAAGGATTTCGAATTGGGTCTGAAGGTACTTGGAAGGTATTAGGACATAAAAATGAGGCTTATATGTGCTTGGACACTCTCAAAAGATTTCATCAACATTCATTTGTAATCAAAAGAAAATAGGGAATTTACTAGTAATTTCAAGGTTCAAACCCCCAAGGGTAGAGGTCACTAATGGCTTCCCAAATGCAGTACGACCCTCCAAAATTTAAGAAAATATACATGGAATAGTTATAGGACTTAAATGGGCACCCAAGTGAATCATAATAATTTCCTAAAGGCTGCTGCAACTCCCATAAATTAGAGATTTGTAAACATGTTTTCACATAGGAGGAAATGATAGAAAAACTATACCACTTGATATGAAATTTGAGATAATGGTTCCAATGAATTGTATAATGTGTATGAAACTTATTCAATACATTAATGGATCTCCATACATCAATATAATCACAAGTATTGACTGAAACAAATCAAACTAAGCAACTTCAAGCTCCCACAACAAGATCTAGGGGAAAATGGCACCATTCATACATAATTTGGCATCTTTACATAGTTTCACTTGGAGTTTCGGCCTGAGGTTATTCTGAGAATAAAATACATATTACATATATCAGATTACAAATAAATGGGGCCTGATGTACTCCCATGAAGATATCATCATCTCACCAAGTGTGCCCTTCCTCCAAGAGAAAGAATATGAAGAGAAATGTGAGAGAGAGGTGGGAGCAAGTTGAAGAATATAAGATCAGGAGCAACCCTGTAGCTTCCAACTACATAAAATGACTCAATCATAGCTCCAAATTAAATTTCTGAATTGTCTCTCCAATTTCCAATTAGGATGAGAATCTTGCACCCTCAAAATTGGTACTAAGGCAAGTAGAGTAAACACTCCACTAGCATGGACAAGCCATGTTCTCCAATTTGCAAAATGATACATGATCAAAAGCCAATATCCTTCTTTTTTATTGTCTTTTATAAACTTCCCAAGTCCTCCATGGTTCGAATTCCTTCCAAAATACTCATGCCAACTCAAGTTGGGAAGAGATTCCAATGTGTGCCACTTGTCCAACAATTCCTAGTCTCCATCTTCACTCAATTCAAATGGGGAAGCTTCTTGGATGCCATAACTCCCTTGGGCTCCCTCTTGGAGGCTATTTTTATCCCTGACATGTCATATTGGTCAAATTTCAGCAATCAGGTCCAATCCTTGTCATAAGTTTCATAGCATCTTCATCATTGTTGTCATAGAAGCTAGGGAATCTAGCCCAAGTGTCTCAATATCTCTAAGATGCCTCTTCCTCTTCCGTGGGAGTTACTCTTCCACTCCAATTTGACCCCCATTGCATCATTCCAAGTATAATGACCTTCCAAATCCCCCAATAACATTAGACTCCATCTTGGATTTGAATGGGTGAGAATAGGATGCCATGTGGCATGAGGAATCTTGCTTTGTGTGGGTCCCACACTAGCAATGTGCCTTCATGACCAGTGCCACCTTAGTTTCCTATTGTAAATATTTATTTATCCCATTTTAATACATTTATGTCAAGCTAATGTCCATTTGGGGGTTATTATCTCCCTTATTCCAAATCCAATGTTTCGACCCCAACCTAGGGAACTAGTAGATTGGTGGAATTTTCCCTTCTAGTGATTTATTTGGATGGGGACATTACAACAACCAAATTAAAGTTGTAACCATATTAACAACCAAATTCATCAAAACACAATCATTTTTAATTATAACACAATGAAATATTCTTGTATGTTTTTTAAACAAAGCCCTGAAGGAGATATATTTTAACTTGATTGTTTCTTCGTAAATTTACTAAAATATATTGCATACAATGCTTGGATATATAAATACATTTCAATATATTATTTATAAGAAAGATTGCATCGAATATTTCAATATATTTAATTCTAAGAAGTGGCAATGGCAAGACTTGTGGACGAAGCAATTTCAATATTTTAAGGCTGGCTTGGGTTATTTTCTAGACAAATCTATTCTCTTGAGTGGAATAGTTATATTTGAATACTAAATTTACATCGATATTCATGAAATCCGATTTTACATAGCCAAGTTATTGTTTTGAGTTATGTCCATATGTGCTCTCTCCTATGGTCCAGTGTTACCAGTTTGAATTTGTTATTTTAATTCAAAGTAACTTATTGTATGGGTTTTACTTATTTTAGAATCCTCAAAATACCAGGTACCAAGAGTTTGAGTTTTGATACTACTATGGCCAAATTTGTCTGATTTTTGTTTAATTGTAAGTTTACCATCTTTACTATTTATTTATTTGTTGGTAAAATAAATGGTCCCGTTCCGATCAATAGTTGGTTCTCTATTTTCTTATAACATAAAGATTGATTTCTCTTATTGAATGGATTCTACAATGATTACCATTTTTATGTATTCAATAAGTTAGCATCATTGGTCAACATATGGGTTTCACCATTGAGAAACTATTCCACTTCTAGTTTTCAATTTTAGAATCCCACAATTTCCCAAATGAAGGTGTGGTGGAGGAAGGGGTATAATTTATTGTCTGTCATTTATGATAAAATGCCAAAAAAAAATTATTGTTAAGCTTGAGGAAGATTGGAAATAATGCCAATTTATATATTTTCCATGTGAGGTCCAATGGGTTTTATTCCATCATTGAACATCTCTAAATTGGTGTTGCACTTTTACTTTAATATTAAAATTGAAGTTAATGAAAGTAAAATATATCTAAAGGTAAATGACAACATGAAAAGTAAAATACAAGTCCAACAAGAGGGTTTTTTATAGTATGTTATTTGGGGTTATTGTCATACGGTTTGAGGTAGTATGTAACCCACTAGTTAAGATACAAAACAGTCTGAAACTAGGTTGGAGGACTATTTCAAATTGGAATTCTTGTAAAATGGCTTGAACCATTTTCTTTTGATAACTAAGGTTTCACAATATTTTATTTACAAGTTAAATTCATTGGTTAACACTTCCTCATATGTTGGGGCTAAAACCTTCATATTATTTATGAGCTTCGGTATTAATCTTTTTTGTAAACCATATTTTTAGCTATTGTTTAGCTACTTTTGTGTCTGGTTTTTTCATGCTCGAGCCTTCAACTTTAGATTTTGAATGGAAACACTACCCATTTTTTCTATCATTCATTCATTTATATATATAACGACTTAAATTTTGGTTGATGAACACTGTTAGGTTACAAGTTAAGTGTCATGAACAAGTTATATGTTAGTTGTTCTCCATGCTTAGCTGTGATCATCTATTGACTATGCCTCAACTACCTGTTACATACCATCTTTAGTTAAATGGGTTGTATGTCACTACCTATTGTCCATGCATGAGCTAAGAGTTAGCCATGCATCAACTAGAAACTATTTTTTTATATTTCTTTTTTCTTGTAGATGTTTATTTCGAATTTTGAACTACGCCCATAAAATCAATTTGGACAATACACTTGTCCCATCCTCCTTCAATCTAGGAAAATCATAGATGGTAGTCCACCCCAAATTCTAAGATATATACACCTATAGGTGTAATTATTTTTCTATCAACATATAACAAGTTGAACTCTTTTTAAGATTCACTTGTTAATGTTTGTTGGCCATAAAAGTGATGTTTACTGTACTTTCTATATAATTTTTTAGAATATTTCCTAACGTTGTAGGAAGGCCTTTATTGTCTCAAATATGTTATTATATCACACATGATATTCACATCCTATCAATTCAAAGTGTGAAACTTTGACCTTTTAACATGTCGAATCAAGTCACTTACCACAAGGGAGTGTCTTCGAACTCTCTCCTTGACTCCCTACCTTCTCTTGGATGTCCTCTTCTTATTCACGGACTCACTTCTTCACCACCTCACCACCTCTTTGTAGATGGAACACGCCAGTTGGTATTCACTTTCAATGGGCTTGTCCAATTGTAGTGTAATTACCTTGTAACCACTTTCATTTTTTGTGTGTGGGTTGAGGTTGAATCTAGAAAACAAGAGTGAGGGTCTAACAAGTTATTTTTCATCATTTTTAGTTACTGCGTCAACTAATATCTAAATAATGAAGGGTTGTGATCGTAGTTGATATATTTTGATCCATGCAAACAATCATAATGTGTAACTTTGCAACTTCCCCAATTCAGTCTTCTTCTTCATCATACGAAGTCATAGTACCGCCATCCTTATAAGAGTAAATTACAATGAACAATAATAATATCATCACTATACACTTGAATGGTTCTTACTGTTAAGATTCAATATACTAAGATAGATAGCATCATTATTACATTCAATTTCACAACAATAGCATATATAGGATCACTGAAAGAACAACAAGCACAACATAAACACAAGAGACACAGATTTATCCTGGGAAACCCTCATGGGGTAGAAAACCCAGCAAAGCTTCCTCAATATAGATGACCAACAAATACAGATATATAATCCCCAAACAAGAGATCCTTCTCCTCCTTTGCAGGTATCTCTCTCTCCTATGCGAGTTCATAATTGAATGAATTAGTGAGTATAAATGAGGAACACACCTCCTCTATTTATGCTCTACTCCTACTTGACTTTTCACCATAACTAGGTCGGCCCCAACAACTTAACCACTTAACTTAATGCTGACTGGGCCAACCCCTCTAGGGGACTTAAGCACCCCATTACAAATGACTCTTAGAGATCTATTGCCCCAAATTACATGGGAGGATTTACCACAATGACTTTACATAATAATAACATACCAACGGAGGAATAAAACATCTCCAGATGAATAATAATAAAGTACAAATAGAATATTATTTGAAGTTAAAATATTTCAACACTCCCCCTTAACGAGAAGGATATTCTAACAATATTTTCATGAGAAATGAGTCATCAACTACATCACAGTGATACATCTATAAATCATTGGAAGCTTTCTTCAATTATCATCAGTAACTCAACCAGTTACTGGAACATAATCAATACTGGATCATCAACATCGTTAGTACTGAGTCTTCATCTTCTGCAGCACTTGATTAGCTACAACATCATCATCTGGATCTTTCGATCAACATCATCATCTGGATCTCCCGATCAATAGCCTCATTGTCTGGATCTTCCAATCAACAACATCATCTGTATCTCTCGATCAACAGCCTCATCGTCTGGATCTCCCGATCAATAGCATCATCTGGATCTCTAGATCACTAGCCTCATCATTTGGATCTCCTGATCAACAACATCATCTGGATCTCTTGATCAACAACCTCATCGTTTGGATCTCCTGATTAACAACATCGTTGAGATCTCTAGATCAACAGCATCATAGTAGCATACCCTACAACATACATGATCTATTTACGGGATGATCAATCCCTATCCATTTAAGACACCATATCATGTTTAGGGACGATGTGGTCCACTTGTCAATTTAGACAAAGTCTAAGGACCACTTTTTAGAGACATTTGTTTACGGATCAATTTAGGGACCAACGTCCAGGGATGCTACAATCCCTCTCGTCCACTAGGGACCACTTCTCAGAGACATATGTCTACGGATCAATTCAGGGACCGAAGTCCAAGGATGATATAATCTGTCTCATCCACTAAGGACCACTTTCTCTAAGACATCTGTCTACGAATCGATTCAGGGACCGAAGTCCGAGGATGGTACAATCCCCCTCGTCCACTTAGAAAAATTCTAAGGACCATAGATCATCCTCATCATCGGAACAGGTAACCTCATCATCGACCTCATCGTCGGAACAGGTAACCTCATCATCGATACAAGTGTCCTCATCATCGATACAAGTATCCACATCATTGATACAAGTATCCACATCATCAATACATGTATCCTCATTATCGACCTTACCATCGATATAGGAAATCTCATCATTGATACAGGTATCCTCATCATCGATACAAGTATCCACATCATCAATACGAATATCCACATCATCGACCTTACCGTTGATATAGGAAATCTCATCATCGATACAGGTATCCTCATCATCGATACAAGTATCCACATCATCGATACAAGTATCCACATCATCAATATAGGTATCCTTATCATCGACCTTACCATTGATATAGGCAATCTCATCATCGATACAGCTATCATCATCATCAATACAAGTATCCACATCATCGATACAAGTATCCACATCATCAATACAGGTATCCTTATCATCAACCTTACTATCGGTATAGGCAACCTCATCATCGATATAGGCATCCACATCGATACCAATATCCAAATATCATCAACGACCACATCACTCCCCCTTTTAAGGAGGGTCCTTCTGAACTACACCAAGCTTGTCTTGGAAATACTCAAACTTTACTCAAGACAGAGTTTTGGTCAATACATCAGCAACTTGTTCGTCAGTGCTAATATGTTCGAGCCTTATAGCTCCTTTCTGCACCATATCCCATATATAGAAATATCGGATCTCTTTGTGCTTTGACTTGTCATGGAACACCAGATTCTCTGTCATCTTGATACAACTCTGGTTGTTACATAGGATCACAATAGAGTCCATCTCTAAGTCAAATAATCCTAAATCCATATGGCTTCACAACTAGAAGAGCAAGCTGCTATATATTCCGCTTCAGCCGTGCTAAGAGCCACATTGGTTTGCTTCTTGCTAAACCATGAGATCATAACAGATCCCAGACAATAACATCCACCCGATGTGCTCTTTCTGTCTAAGACACTTCCAACCCAATATACATCTGTATAACCATACAATATGAAGTCATTATCTCTAAGATAATACAAACCAAATTCTATCGTACCTTTTAGGTACCTCATCACATGCTTTGCAACTATCAGGTGAACACGTCTAGGTTCCACTAGATACTGAATCAAGGTGTTCACAGCAAAGCATATATCTGGCCTAGTATTCATCAGATACATCAATGACCCAATATTCTGTCTATACTAAGTTACATCGACCAATTATGATGATTCATCAGCCAACAACTTCAAGTTGGAATCCATGGGAGTGGTCATGTCCTTACATTCCAACATATCAAATCTTTTCAATATTTCCATAGCATACTTTCTCTGGTTGATAAATATTCCTTCTGGGCCTTTCCATACTTCCAGAGCTAGGAAGTAATGCATCAATCCGAGATCTTTCATCTCAAATTCTGTAGCTAGCTTCTTCTTGCTTTCCATGATTAGTTTCTCATTGCCTTTCAGAAAGTGATCATCCACATATAGTAATAGTATGATAGGTTCATCATCCATAAACTTAAGGTAAAGGTTAGGATCAAATTTACTTTTGGTAAATCCCAAGCTTGTCAAGAAGCTATCAATTCTCCCTCTATGACTGAACATCATTCACACTCTACATTGAGTGATATTCTACATATCTATTCGTGCCATCTCCAATCATATGGGTCTACTGATATGAGCCTCAAGATCATTCGAACTCTATGGTGAGTTCCTTCTTTCATCCATCTAAGAGAAGAATGTCATCTATATATAGAAACCATCTTCAACCTTGTAGCAAAGGTTGAAATCTGCATCACCCATAATGATCATTAATCTCACCAAATGACTATTGATCCTGGGTACGCATACAAATCTTTCTTCAATCATGTAATTATTTATCGAATTCTGGGATTTTGCTCGATTTGCACTTCTTCTTCAATTACACCATTTAAGAGAATGGTCTTGTCTATCCACTTGGAGAAAACATCTCGTCATGATTCTCTCCCTCTTTCTAAGAGAATCCTCTAGCCACGATCCTTCTATAGTACGTTTGATTTGTAACTCTTTTTGTTGAACATCCATTACTTGTTCTTTGGAATAGGTGTTCATCATCCTTCTTTTGTAGATCATAGGACATGATCTTTCCTAGAAATCAAAGTTAATTACATGATTAGTAATACTTCATAATCATCAAATAATGTTGACATGATAACCTATTATGCATACTGATATGATTCACATAGTTATGCAACTATCTTGAGCATTACTTTGGCACAACACTTTTCCATATCCTATATGCATACAGGGGCTATCTAGATGCCTTCCATCTCTACCACAACATACTATCAAGAGCGTGCACAACTCTTAGCATGTCAGCAAAGAGGTTTCATTCTAGACAGGCAACAATGGAATGTTTGTCCAACTTACCCATCATATGCATATTAGTAGTATATTGTTCAATACTATATGAATGCTTACACTATGCATGATATAGTTCCTGATTCTAGGAATACAAATATGCATACAACTATTATGAGCAATATCATTTACTATTCAAGAGGTAATTCAAATAACAACTCAAATACTTATCTTTTATGTTTGTGTGGTTGCCTCCTTCTTGATCTCTATTTTCCCTTTATGATAGCACCATGATTATCTATCTTTGAACTTCTATCCATCCTTGTAAGTAGAGATTCTATGTGATCAATGACTATGGTTGAGTCTTTGTCTTCATGTCATCATGGTCATATAGATTTTTCTTTCTTGATGTACCTTTCATGTTAGCATGCAACATCATCCTCATACAACACCACAAGTGCATTAGTACAATCATAAGTGTCATAACCCTAATCAATGAATGTATTCTATCATTCACATGAATTCATACTTTTTCTAAGGTGATCAAACAAGTCTAAAATTAATTATGATTTTACTAACCTCAATAATATGAAGACAAACATATCATGAACTTAATCATGAAACATATTTCAAAACATACATGTATCTCCTCAAGTCATACCTATCGAGATTGCTTGTAGTCTTCTTTATAAGGGTAAAACCCTAACCATCCAAGGTATATATCTTGTAAACATATTATATAGGTTCATGGTACTAGGATGATAAATATCAGTTCCATTTAAACCTCCTTCATTGTTTCCCTATGAGTCTCCCAAATTTTCTATGGTTTCTTCTTACTTGGAAACCCTAATTTTCAATCTCCTTCCTCCCACAACATTTTTATGGAGGATTAATATCTATGATGAAGGGATTCCAAATCCATTATCAAAGTTTTCAATGTTGCATCAGGTGTCTCCAACATTGTATCAGGTCCTTCCATACCTAAAAAATGAAAACCCTAAGTGAGAGCTTCTTCCTCCTCTTCCCTGATTTCCTCTATTGATCCATTTCAGATGTGCCGTATTGTTTCTGGTGTATCTCTAAAATTTAGGATTTTCATGGTCTGACACTTTGTTCTATGGTAGCCAGACATGTTATGTTTCCAACCCCATAGGTTTGAGCTTCACTGGATTCTCCATTCAATAGATATGCTATGTTTCCCAACATGACATGTTTAAGGGATGAAACAACATAACAAACTTGTACGGAGTTCCACGTGTCACTGTTTCATCTTTGGCCTTTGAAAACATGACCTATGAAACTACAGTCTGTTCCCTAACTGTCCCCTTTTAAAAAAATTCATTTGGATCTTCCTAGCCCGAGATATGACCTTTTTACCTAGGTCACCTGTTTAGGGATTCATTCTGGAAGAGGCAGAAACCCTAACTTGTATGGATCATATATCAAAAAGTACAATGAATCTGAGGCTGAAATGTGGACACAAGGTACAAGAAAATTTCATCTCCGGCATGTCAAATTTTTAGATCCTGAAACTTCTCCAAAATGGATTTATAGTGAAAGTTCCACCATGACTAGGTTTTGCTATACAAAACCCTAACTTTCAAATTCTCGCAAGTGACACAAGTGTTGTAAGTTCCATACATTGCCTCCCTTCAGGTTATCTTTGATACCATGTTAAGATTCAATATGCTAAGATATATAACATCAGTATTACATTCAATTTCACAACAATATCATATACAGGATCACTGAAAGAGCAACAAGCACAACATAAACACAAGAGACACAGATTTATCCTAGGAAACCCTCATGGGGTAGAAAACCAAGCAAAGCTTCCTCAATATAGATGACCAACAAATACAAAGATGTAATCCCCAAACAAGAGCTCCTTCTCCTCCTTTGCATATCTCTCTCTCTCTCCTATGTGAGTTCACAAGTGAATGAATGAGTGAGTATAAATGAGGAACACACCTCCTCTATTTATACTCTACTCCTACTTGACTTTTCACCATAACTAGGTCGCCCCCAACAACTTAACCACTTAACTTAATGCTGACTGGGATGACCCCTCTAGGGGACTTAAACACCCCATTACAAATGACTCTTAGGGTTCTATTTCCCTGACCTACATGGGAGTATTTACCTCAATGACTTTACATAATAATAACATCCCAACGGAGGAATAAAACATCTCCGAATGAATAATAATAAAGTACAAATACAATATTCTTTGAAGTTACAATATTTTAACACTTACACTCTAGATCATGGACGATTCATGTGCAAGTCTTCATGTCCTCATACACTTTGTCTCATTGTCATTTCTGTCACAATTAGATTGGCATTTTCCATTGGCAAGATGATATTGAATGGACAATGTATTCTTTCATCTCCTCTAGTTTGAGATTCATATTCACCACCTCTGTTTCTTCCAGGCCTGGAGTCCATTAGCATTACAATTTCTTCATCATCTACATTCTGGGAGTTTTCAAGTTCATATTTCACTATCCTGGATGGACAAACCTATGAGGTTTTCAATTCCACAAAAAAATAGTTAGTCATCTTCTTTTATGGAAAAATATATGTATATAAATACAACTTCTGCATGCCATTCATATTTTCATCTATTCATGGAGTCCAACAAGTTCACCACTTTGCTTCAGGGTAAGTCTTTTTAATACTTTTCTTTGTGAAAGTTGGGCCGCTACTATAGCTGTTCGATACATTTTCTATCATATATTGGTATTGGGTATTTTATATTGGTATAATCCATTTATTCAAGATTAATTATGTTCATAAGTATTAAATTCTGTAAACGTAAACCTCTAGACAATTATTTATGATGAGTTCTAGTGTTGTTTGCATTAGCATAGCTTTGGTGGGCATGTGAAGTGATCTGTTATTTCTGAGTTAATGTTGCTAGAGAGTATCTATTTGATCAATAGCTGCAAATAATATAAGTTTGTTTAATGAGGGAGTCTACTGAAAAGAGATGGCCCAAAGCATCCTGAACACTATAAAGGGACAGAGTTTAAGACAAACTATTTTTTTTCTGTGTTATTTTTTGGCTAAAAATACCAATTTTTTCTTGTATGTTGAACCACTGATCATTATAAATGTATTAAATACTATTCTTGAATGTCTCATAGATATGGAGACTCAACAGCATGAATTTGGACAATCCCTGATGGTCCATGCAGATTAGGGATGCATGCAATGCATTTGAAGAAATTTATGAATGAAATGTATTGTTGTGGAATGCATCACTGCTAGATTCTAATTTGTCATCATAATAAACCTAAAAAAATATTCTTGAATAAGGAAATCCTTTATTAACATTGAAAACATGATATCCATGTAATGCAGTTATTTAGGAACAAGTGCTCAAAAAAATTGAATACTTGTCAAGATCTCCATACAATGCTTATAGTTTGTCCTTAAAGTGAAAACCTAGAATAATTGACTTAGGGACACCGATGTCTGACCTAGTTTTCCTTGGCCTCCACCTCCATACCAACTGCATCATCATGCTTGTACAAATGCTCTGTTGGCTGCTTCGTTCTTCATGTGATGAGGTTCCATCTCTTCCAAAATCAGGGCCTCCTTTTGTAGCATGTATGTGTCATAATGACATATACAATATATCTCATCCTATCAAAAAACCTGTAACACAACACTCTACTCCCTACTTGTTCATGGTTGGGACATAATGCAAAGTGAACTACCTAGTTTTAAGGTCCTCCGTCATTCCTTTAATCTCGCTTCTTTTTTCTTTAAGTTGTTTTATTGACTTTTGTAGTTTTGGATTGTTGCAAACATAAGTACAAAGCTAAAAGTGACCAAGAGTTTGAAATTGTGTCAAAAACAATAGATAGTGTCATTGAGAAGCTCCAATTTTTAACCATAACTAATCCAAAATAGTTTGCAACCATCCAAAGAACATAGTTAATAGGTAGAAAACATCAGATAAGATCATTTAATGAATGTCCAATAAATGACCACAAAAGTATATCAAAATGACTAAGAGTACAATTAGTGTAATACATAGTAGGAGTGTAGAAGCAACACCCATAATTATGAAAACAAAAAATAGGAAAATATCTAAGAATCAAGATCTATGAACAAAGCTACAAAAGGTTAAAATACTAGCAAGTAATATGCAGAGACATAAAATCAGTACATGAGAAAATTCTCATTAAGAAAATTTCAAGTGGTGTTGGAACTAGATGTCAACACCAAAAGAGGGGAGAGAAGAATTTGTCTCCTCATATGATTCATAGATCACCCTGAAGGGTCCAATGCACTCTAATGAGCATGACCCGCACAATGCACAATTTGCAAATATATGTAAGTTGTATAAAGGTGATTGCAATAGACTTCATTCTTCTAAGCATAAAACCATCAATTCACACTTTGCATGGTGCAACAAAGGTATGTGTAGTGTTGATGTATATGTAACTTCGGAATGTATTTCACCCATGTATTTCATATATGTATTTTGTACTCCTATAGAGATGGTATTATTCCTCTATACGGAAGTGTTTGTATTCCTATAGAGATGTTATTATTCCTCTATACGGAAGTGTCGTCATTTATATTGTAAGTGTCGTAACTTATACTTGATGGGTTATTAGACCTCCTTGTTGGGGTCAGCCCGGATTAAGTTAACCATGGGTTAAGCTAGACATGTAGGCCCCATTAGTTTATTGGGCAGGACAGGCAAGTATAAATAGAGATCGGGAGATCTCTATTTGATCATTCATTCACACACTTCTCTCATTCGGAAAGTGGCGAACTTATGAGGAGGAGGCTCTACTGCTAGGAGAAGACTATCTCTTGTATGTTGTTTGTATCATTTCTCTATCTATCTCTGAGGAAGTTATTGGGGTTTTTCACCTTTATGGTTTTCCCCAACTAAACTCTGTGTCTCTTGTGTGCTTGCATTATTGTGTCCATGATTGATATGCTGTAGATTTTCTGTACATGTTGTTCTCTCAGTTAAGATCCTAGATCAGATTGAATTAAATTCTGAAAATTTAACATGGTATCAGAGCTAGCCTGAAAGAAGGCATGATCTGGCATGTATGACACTTGTTGCACTTACTATGCTAGGGCTTGATATAGCAAAAACCATTCATCGTAGAACTTTCGCTATAAATCCATTTTGGAGAAGTTTTCAGATCTAAACCTTTTACGGGTCGAAGATAAGATCCCCATGTACCTTTTTTCGAAAGGATAACCTCTAATTCATTGTAATTTGTGATTTATGATCTGTACAATATAGGGTTTCTGCCTCTTCTAGATCTGAGTCAAAAACAGGTGACCTTGGCAAAAAGTTCATAACTTGGGCTAGGAAGCTCCAAATGAAATTTCGTAAAAAGTGACATCTAGTACATAGACTGTACTATCTCAAGAAATATTTATAGAGGCCGATGTTGAACCAGTGACATGTGGAATGCCGTACAAGTTTGATATCCTGTTTTATCCCATAAACAGGTCACGTTGCGACACTTGGCATAGCTCTCTCTCAGAGAATCCAATTGAGGTCAGACCTGTCAAGATAAAAATATGACAGGTCAGGATACCACAAAAACATTTTTCAGACCCTGGGGATCAAAAATTACGGAGTTACACCAGAAACAATTAGGTACATATTTCTGTCAAAACATAATTATTTTTTAGCACCTTCATTCATGGCTTTCGGAATTTAGGGTTTCAGAGAAAGTTGGAAATCTTGTAATCAGAGACCACGGCTGAATGCTACTCATAAAAATCAAAATTTAGAGACCAAGATCATAATTTCTGGTTGGGCAGAAGGCCGGGCTTGATCAGACCCTTGTTCGGGACTTTGATCAGAAAAGTGGAAAATTAGGGCTTCTGTAAAAATGGGAATTTTTAAAATCTGTGACCACGGCTGGAAGCTCCTCAAAAAAATAGAAGCTTAGAGATTTGGAAAAAACCTTTTGATTGGTAAGAAGAGTCGACTTCATCAAACCCCAGTTCAGGGTCACGTCTAGTGAATCCAGAAGTTTCAAAGGCAAAATTGAGGAGTGAAACTTTGCAGTTTTCAAATTCTGAATATACCAGTTTGATCAACTCATCAAGGCGCATATTTTTATCCTTTCAGAAGTTTGAAGTTCAAAGTTTGAATTTTTGGGGTTTCTCTAACAAACCCTAATACAGCTCCAGATCCAGTTCCTGCAAATCAAGTGGATTGGTTTAATCCTAGAAGAGGATGGATTGGTCACCTGCATAAGTGAAGAAGTTCCTATTTCAGAGGGAGATGAGGCTAAGGCCTTACATAATAAGATTACAAGCAATCTCGATAGGTATGACTCATCCAAGTATGTCTCGATATTTGTTCATGATTAAGTTTATGATATGTTTGTCTTCATGTTATTACGGTTAGAACAATCTTGATTTTAGACTTGTCGTATCACCTTAACAAAATTATGAATGCATGCATTAGGGTGTTGACACTTATGATTGTACTAATGCATTATAGTGTTGTATGAGGTTTATGTTGTCTGCTAACATGAAAGGTACACCAAGAAAGACAAATCATGTTCTAGTTCAAGAACATATGATCATGATGACATGAAGACAAAGATTCATCCATTGTCATGGATCACTTAGAAAATCTACTTACAAGGTATGTATAACTTGGTTCTACAATGGATAACTTATGAGACATGCAGGTTACTATTACAAGTCATTGAAGAGAACCAGAAGACATTATGCGGGTATGTTAGACATAACTAGCTAGCATGCTAATCCAGGTATATTTTTCCTATATCAATCTAGAATCCTACCTTATGTTAGGATCTTATACTGTTGTGTTGTTGATAATGATTATTCATGAAGTCATAGGTTTGAATAGTCATGGTTGTGTGCATATTATGCTTCTTACCATAATTGATGATATGACTAACCAAAAGATTCATGAAGGTATAGGTTTGAGTAATCACGGGTTTAGGCATATTATGTTTCTTACTTTAATTTATGATACGACTAACCATAAGAGTCCTATATAAACCTTGAAATGCTTATTATTTCTATTTGAAATGATCATGACTATACATGCTTAAGATTATTGTGTTTTGATAGTATTAAGAATATACTAATGAATGTATGATTATGTATGAGACCTCAATGATAACACAATGATGATACTAATAAGCATGAATAGTGATTAAGGATGGATATAAGTTCAAGGACAGGAAATCCAGGAAGCAAAGATCAAGAGAGAGGACATTCTAGTTGTTCCTGCAAGGAATCAAAGATCAAGAAGGAGCACACTTCAGTAGTTTCTGCAAGGATGCAGATATTCAGAGGGAGTTGACCACTTCTCACAATCCACATCAGAATGGAATTGCAGAAAAGAATAAAAGACTGAGAGGGAGTCAACCCAACAAACAAACAAAGATAAGTATTTGAATTGTCATTACTTGCATATTTTATTGTTTAAATAATACTGTTCAATAATGTATATACTAATGTTCCTAGAATTAGGTTGTGTATTATGCATATTAGAATAGTTGCATTGATGAACATTATACTACTAATATACATGGGTAAGTGGCCTATGGTACTATACAACATTCCATTGCTACTTATCTACAATGAAACCTCTTCGTTGACATGTTGGGAGTTGTGCACACTCTTAACATTGTTCTAGTAGAGATTGGAAGGCATCTAGAAAGTTACGGGATATGGATAAATGTTGTATTGAAGCATTGGCTAAGATAATTGCATGACTGTATGACATATTTCTTTATGTGTAAAAATTTGTTCTGAAAACTATGAGATGTTTTCTAATCATGCAATTTAACTTGTTGTGTAGGAAAGATCGTATACCATCACCTACAAAAGAAGGACTGCAACATTTTTTCAGCAACAAAGTTAACTATTGAAAATATTGAAGATATTGAAGTTCCCAGAATCTAGGAAGAATGCCATGATCAAGGAGTACCAGTCGATCATGAAGATGTTTGGGTTGCAGTCCCAAGACCTGAAGGGGATTCTGTAGTGACTTCCAAGAGGATCTACAAGATCAAGCATGCTGCAGGTGGTAGCATAGAGACTTTTGCTCCTGTAGCCAGATACACTGCCATTAGATCAGTACTTGCTCTGGCTGTAATGATGAAGTGGAAGATTCACCAGATGGATTTCAAGACAACCTTCTTGAATGGTGTAGTTGAAGAAGAAGTGTATGTGGAGAAACCACTTGGTTCTGAGACACATGACAGGGAGTCATATATGTGCAGAACTTGGTATGGTAGGATAGACAGCTTTCTATCCAAGTTTGAGCTTTACCAAGAGTAAAGAAGATTCCAACCTTTACTACAAGGTTGAGGAAGGAAATCCAGTGATACTACTATTGTATGTGGATGAGCTATTTGTAATAGGTGAGGATAGATTGATTGCCGACATGCAGCGGAAGCTTGCTGCAGAGTTCGAGATGAAGAACTTGGGGATGATGCACTATTTGTTTTTGGCATGGAGGTGTGGCAGAGTGTAGATGGAATCTTCCTTGGACAAGGGAAGTGTGCAGTAGAGATCCTGAAGAGGTTCGGGATGATGGACTGCAAGGCTATGGCCACACCTTTGGCATCGAACCTGAAGCTTCTGTGTGATTCTCCATATGATCCGGTTGATGTCACGATGTATCGTCAGATGATTGGGTCCTTGATGTACCTGACGAACACGAGACAAGATATTTGCTTTGCAGTGAACACATTGAGCTAGTTCCTGACGGATCCAAGGAGTGTTCACCTAGTTGTTGTAAAGCATATTCTGAGGTACCTGAAGGGTACAGTTGATTATGGGATCAAGTATGATGCGAATCAAAAGTTTAACATGCATGGTTATGTTGATTCAGATTGGGCAGGTAGTGCTGCAGATAGGAAGAGCACTTCAGGGTGCTGCTTTAGTACGGGATCAGGTGTGATCTCTTGGTTTAGCAGGAAGTAGTCCTGCGTAGCACTGAGTACAGCTAAAGCAGAGTATGTTGTGACAGATGAGTAGGTTGCATATGTATTGACCAAGCCGTTGGCCAAAGTGCAGTTTGAGTACTTCGGAGAGAGGCTTGGTGCACTTCATATCGAGGTTCCTTCCAAAGGGAAGTGATGAGTCCGGAATATGCAGATGCACATGAGCTTTTCTGACATGGTTGATGTGTTCTCCCTTGGTCGTGATGTAATTGCTGAGCCATTTTTCACATGGTGGTAGATTTGTTCTCCCATGTTGAAAAAGTAAGGGCTGGAGCCTTCCCCGAATGGTGGTAGATGTGTTCTCCCATGTTGGTGGTGTAAGTGCTAGATGATGTGCATCTAGGCTGTGCTTCATGGATGATGAGATGATCTGAAGAGGACAATGCTATGATGATCAGGAGGATCATGGATGATGAGCATCAGGACGATGCTCCAGTTACTACTCTGTATATGTATATGAATCATGTTGGATGCTTGTTATGATCAGTTGGATCATTGCATCATGATCAGTTGGATCATTTATGTATATATGCATCATGTTGGATGTTAGATATGATCAGTTGGATCATTTGTATGTATTTTGTATATGCATCATGTTGGATGCTTGGACCATGTATCTGTATATGTATCAGGTGGATACTGTGTATGATCTGGTAGATCATGTATGATGATATGTATCAAGTAGATACTTGGTATGCATCAAGTGGATGCATTGTATGATAAGGATGATCATAGATGACAAGCTTCAGGATTTTGCTCCAGATGACATGCAGCAGGATGTTGCAGTGATGATGATCAGGATGATCATGTGTACATCAGGATGATACTTTGTGGCCGTGGATCAGGTTGTGCAGATGAGCATGTCTGGGAGATCCTATAGGTCTGAGTTGTGTACCCGTAACAGCCTGGGATGCTCTTTCGAGACATTGCTTTGGGAGGACATGAAATTTGTGCCCTAGGAGATTTCAAGTCAGAGTTGTGTACCCATAACATCCTGAGATGCTCTTGCGATGTTTTGTCCTATGGCATGTAATTTATGCCCTAGGAGATTTCAGGTCAGAGTTGTGTACCCGTAACATCCTGAGATGCTCTTTCGAGGTTTTTCCATGACCACATGTAATTTGTGCCCTGGGAGATTTCAAGTCAGAGTTGTGTACCCGTAACATCCTGAGATGCTCTTGCTAGGTTTTGTGGTGACCACATGTAATTTGTGCCCTGGGAGATCCTTCAAGTTGGAGTTGTGTACCCATAACATCTTGGGATGCTCTTTCGAGGTTTTGTGGTGGGGTCACATGTAATAAGTCCTGGAGATCTGGACAGGATGAAAAAGGCCTCAGATGCTCTTTAGGGTTCTTTCTAGTCAAGAGACTCTTTTATGGTTTTGTGATGCACGTAATAATCCCTGAGGATTCCACAGTATGGCTAGTGATGATGAAGACCTGCAGGTGGTGGGCCTACATCCAGTATGAAAAAGGATTGGCTCTGTAGAACTTCCTATGACAAGTAGATTCAAATATTGATTGAGATAGCAGCAGCAATGACGATGACGATGATTCGAGGATGATGATTCGCTGATAATGATCCAGAGAAGAAGACTTGTACTAGAAGACCTGTGTCGAGAAATACCTTCCTAGTTAAGAGGGAGTGTTGATGTATATGTAACTTTGGAATGTATTTCACCCATGTATTTCATATATGTATTTTGTACTCCTATAGAGATGGTATTATTCCTCTATACGGAAGTATTTATATTCCTATAGAGATGTTATTATTCCTCTATATGGAAGTGTCGTCATTTATATTGTAAGTGTCATAACTTATACTTGATGGGTTATTAGACCACCTTGTTGGGGTTGGCCCTGTATAAGTCATGTGTTTCAAAGGGTTATTAGACCACCTTATTGGGGGTCGGCCATGTGGGTCAAAGGGTTATTAGAACACCAAGTGTGGGGTCGGCCCGGATTAAGTTAACCATGGGTTAAGCTAAACATGTAGGCCCCATGAGTTTATTAGGTAGGACAGGCAAGTATAAATAGAGATCGAGAGATCTCTATTTGATCATTCATGCACACACTTCTCTCATTTGGAAAGTGGCGCACTTATGAGGAGGAGGCTCTGCTGCTAGGAGAAGACTATCTCTTGTATGTTGGTTGTATCATTGCTCTATCTATCTCTGAGGAAGTTATTGGGGTTTTTCACCTTTATGGTTTTCCCCAACTAAACTTTGTGTCTATTGTGTGCTTGCATTATTGTGTCCATGATTGATATGCTGTAGATTTGTTGTACATGTTGTTCTCCCAGTTAAGATACTAGATCAGATTGAAGTAAATTCTGAAAATTTAACATGTAGGTCACTATACTTACTCAGTCATATCCTACATAATTGTACAACAGAGTTCAAAAAGTTTGAAAAAAGGGATAAAAAATTGGAAGTATAAAAATTTAACCACACTTGAAAGAGGTGCCTTGGAGTTGCTAATATAGAAAGCAAAAACAAAACAATGAAAATTTTGTGGTGACAACTTCTACGAATGGATACAATTGACTTGTAAGTGTGCATTTAGGTATGAGGAGGGTGCGGCTGCTAATATTTTCACCTATCATTTACACCCAGACATCAATGAGTGGAGATCGAGTTGGTTATTGACTAGGGAGAGGGCACAACAAAGGGAATCACCACACTGAGATTCTTAGTATTTAGAGTTTCCAAGGAAGTGAAGCGTTGTAGAGGTAATTTAGTTCCTTTGTTTCTATTTTGATTGTATGATATTCACTAGTGACCATCCATTCAGATTCAAGCCTTGGAGAGGTGGACGTTGTCAACTGAAGGTAGCAACAAGAATCCAAATTGTGGGAGTAAGAGGAATCCCTTGTCTTATGAAATTTTTATTAAAGAAGGGAGAGATTGTCTATGGAAAAAGGGAAAACATGTGACTGTAAACAAACCTTAGTATCTCTATTGGGCACTTGCTACACTTATGTCAATTGTATAAACCATCAAGATGCCAAATCGTTGAATGTTTGGCACTGTGTAACTTGCAAAAGAGTGGTTGTGTGTAGCTATGGAAATCAGTGTTCGAATAATGTGGAGACAAACCTGAAACAAATGCAAAATAAATAGACACGTCATTAGAAATCAAATTGTGTAGAAGAAAGGAAGATGCTACAGTAGTAAGCCTAAAAATTTGAGATACATGGTACTTCAAACTGGGAAATAATCTCTCTCATATCAGCATCATCTACAGGAGGGAGACACAGTGAATCTCTTGCTTAGTGACTGCCATATCTTTCATGTTCAGATTCACATTTATATCTATAGGAGCCAACTTGTGAAGACATAAATCATAGTCGTGGAGGTTGATATTATGCATTGAATGTATATCTTCAATGTGGAAGTTGTATTAGGACATTGGTAGTCTTCTACAACCAACTACTTATCACTCTTTAAGTGATGAATGAACTTCTCCTTTCTAATTTGCAAAAATGCACTTATATGCATGTACTTGTTTTCCATAGAGTAAATATCAGTTACTCTTTGTTGATTAGAAATATTTATTATTATGTCATTGAAATTTTTATCAATCATCTTGTGGAAATCATATGAATATGGTGTGAAATGTTAAACTCTCATGGTCATTAAACTCTTAAAATTAAATCCAATAGACTCAGCATCCAATTGATAGTTAATAAACAGACTTAAAATTGTATCATGGGACAAATAGACAGTCTTCAAGAATAAAAAAGAAGCTTAGTACAATATCAACCTTAGTGAAGTGATCTCTCCATAAATCAACAGTAAGATATAGTGGATCACATAGTGAGTTGGTTCCACTCAAAATACAATTAGTTGGTGTGAATTTTTACCTACAATAGATTGTCAACAAAGTATCTGATGAAACCTTTGAACCAAATTCACCTCATAAAGTTGAGGCCAAGCAATCAATCTGGGTCTGGGACATTACAAACTCCTCAGTGTGAAAAGCATAGGTGAGGAAATCAAGAAAGCTCTCTATATTGAGCTAGAGTCCAGAAAAGGGAAGCAACAAAAGGGCTAAGAAGGGACCAACAAGACAAAAGGGAAAAGGAAGTTTCAAGGTATTTGTTTTTCAAATAATTATTCGAGGGAAAACCTTTCAAACACTTCCCTTCATTTCAAGGATGATACCCAAGTTAAACCCTATATTCTTAAAGGCACAAGGCGAAGACAATAACAACGCTTGAAGGAAATATAACAATGTACTCATTATGAGCTCATCATGTCACTTACGGGAATAGAAACTGGGCGGGGAAGATAACACTCCATCCCACTACCACTCGGACTAGACCCAATTGACAGTTAAATTTTTATCTGTATATAGAGCTAGACTATTTATTATAATGGTCCCTCTACCCTAGGATTTTTTTTTAGTACGAAGCTCCAAGGGTGTTCTTCTACATAAGAAAATAAATTAGAATATATAAATCTTGGAAGTGCTCTAAAAAAGGTTTCCCCACCATTGATTTCCAACATGAACCTTAGATTAGTCTCACCAAGGTCCAAGACTAAAGCAATGCATGAAAAGGAAAATAAAAATTTTCAATGTTCTCTTTGGTAGAGCATCAAGCATAATTGCCTTCAATCTTTTAGGGTGTACAGGAACTTAAATAGTTGGAAGGAATATTTTCCATTTGTTTGTCATAATCCCTTAAAATTTAAAACTAGAGTAAACTTTATCTTGTCAATGTATCATACCACAAGTTTAGTATTCTTATCTATAATCACACATGCAGTCTCCTTGCTTCCACTAAGAATCTAAGATGAATCATAATATTAAGGGAATCAATTATATTCATATTTGTTCTGGAAAAGACATTTATTTTCAAGGTCATTTCAGGACTCCATAACATACTTTTTTCCATGAAAACTAGAAAATCTTATACTATGCATGACAGCATGTCCTACAAGGATAGCTCCTATCACACAACCAATTGCACACAATAAACAAAGGCGTCTCTTTAATTATTTTGAAACCTTCTACTAAGGAAGTTTTTACCTTTTAAAATATGCTTAGTAGGTTATGTAGCTTGAGAGAATCTGAGTACAAAAATCCTATAGATATTTGCAAGACCAAGAAGACTACGTAGTTCCATAAGGTCTCAAAGAGGAAAGCAACCTCCAAAGATATGTATTCTCTCAAGGCCAATGTGAAGACCCATTTTATAGATGACAAATTCAATTGCACAGGTCTAGAAATGTGTTTCTTATTTATCCCTTGGAAAACCTTGTCTTTGATCTCCAACCAAAAATATTCCTGCCATCCCAAAAGCTCTAGGGCACATGAAATAGCTCCATCAACCTATTAGATCATGTTCAATCCATAGGTACCTATTTTCTCACAAAGGTTGTGACAAAAAAAACCCAAGTGGACACCCCTACAATATGGGAGTTAACATAGGGATACTACAAAGTATTCTCTAACATAGTGGGTGGGTTTCATATTACATTGTTTTCTTTCTGAATATGTGGTTGAATAGTGGTGAAGAGATGTTATTCTCTCCCATTCCATTGAGAAGAATGTTGGTTTTCCTACAATGAAGCTATTGACAACTGATTTTTGAGCCTATGAGATAAGATAATTTTATTGATGTCCAAAAATGACTGCAGTTGAGTTTAGATCCTATGAGGTAAGATAATTTTATTAATGTCCAAAAATGATTGCAGATGAGTTTCGAGCGTGTGAGATAACATGATACTTCTAAGTACATCACTATCAATACAAATTGGGAGTGAAAAAGATGCTCCTATAAAAACAAGATAAAAGCATCTCTAATCTATAATATCAAAGATCTTAAAAAAAAAAAGCAGAGTACAAAGTTGTGGTGCATAGCCTAGAGTGTGAACTTGCATAGAATCTCCTATGGTTGGCAAGAAATCTGTTCTCCATCACCTATTCCAAGTGGTTCAACAAAAAATACAGATGAGTGGTATTTTACCATGTTCAATGTTATGAATATTGTATCTACCATTATTGGCTGAAATACTTGAAAATTATATGACGTAATATGTTTAAAATTGCATAGTTGGAACACACCAGTTGTGATTATGGCCCATTTCGATTTTGGTTGTCTATGGTTAAATTTATAATCCATGCTAGTCCATAGATCAAAAAATATTGAATATCTTAGTGCCCCACTTCATTGAGGATGGCATAGAGGGGTCTAGATACACCACCTATGCACTCAAATACACATTCACACAGAACCACCTACTTAGCTAAAGATTTCTAGAATTGGATTATGCATTGCACAATGAAAATAGAAACATGGAACTGAATGCTAATACTAACAATAATAAACAAAGATGACCATTTTCAAATAAATGCCAACACAAAACCTAGTCCACTGGTGCAAACTTTGATATCGAACATAATGAAAATGGTATTCATATCCAATAGTTTTTTAAATCTCTGAATACATGTGGACAATAATGGTTGTTCAAGTTACCACCTTATATATTCAAAAGAATCATTCTAGCATCATCTATGGGGAGAAAATGCAATGGATCAACTACTCACATATCTGACATGATACAATTAGGGCATCCTTGTTGAAGAATTGAAACAGGATTTCTGAGCTTGTGCATAAGGTAGAATGCCTAAACAAAGAGGTGTACAAGCAATTAACATCATCAACACTGTAGCCTTTCTCACAACATTCATAATGAAGGCAATATTGTTTGAAAAACCCTCTTTGGAGTAATTATAGTCTGTTATATAATGGAATTTCTGTATAATATTATTAGCTAAGTAGGAAAGATCTGTTCTTTATTTTCCATAACACATCTTGGCAAGACCCTACTTGAAGGAACTATTATTCTCTATACCTTTAAAGGTATGCATGGAAGGACTCATATGCTAGATCATCAAGGGATTTCAATATAAACTAAACATAACTAAAAGAAGAAACAATATTTTCCCTCTGAGATGCATAACAACTCTTGGAAGAAGCCCACTATATTCATAGAAAATAGTATATCATTATGCAGATGATATAATGTGTATTCCATAGTAAATCAGTCTTGTGACAGTTTCATCCAATCAAGTCAACACAATACAACATTCAACAAGGCCCCTCACAATTGGTAGACCTTGAAAAACATATCAAGGACCTTACTTTGGTCATTCAACACCAAAATTTCCTTCAATGTTATAATAATCGATTTCCTGTCATTGCTTCTAATGTTCTACCTGTTCATAATCCTTCCTTTCCTTCATTGCAAGATATTATTCCTTGATTGTAGGAATATAATACTAGTATTAATGAACATATTGTTTCAATTAAATAAGCTAATATCCAATTTCATGATCAGGTTAATAGCTTGCATGGATTTGGTACTAATATTTTTAAGGTGGTTGTTTTACTTCATGTTTATAATGTTGGATTTTATAGTAGCATAACCAGGATCATTAAAAGAATGGAAAAGCATAGAAACAAAATGAGTGTGGAGCTCGTTTAACCACGATGATAAGAACAATCATCTCCCAACCATAGACAAAGCTATTTGTCTCCCTTGATCTCACTCCTTCCAATAGAGAACGATGTACATCCATATAGTAGTAGCAAAAACCCCAAGAAAAACAAGAGAGAAACTTCTCCAATAGTGGAGAACCTCAAAAATCGATCTTCTAGCTGCAGTAGCGAACCTCTCTTAGTAGAGCAAACTTGTGTTGAGTGAATTGACCAAATGAGAATTTTGACTTCTCTATTTATACACATCAAAAGGTGAATTGTCTACTTATTGGGCCAACCTGACTTTTCCTAATTGGGTTGACCTGACTGGGGCAGTTCTTCCCATTGTTTAGGGAAGATTTCCCATTGTTTTGGGGCAGTTTACCCACTAGGTCGACTTGTCTTGGAGAATACAAAAATTACATTTAATAAATGTTTTCTTTGGGTAATTCAAATACAATTTTTACATTGATTCTTTCATGATATTTACATGATCAATTGCATTAATAATTTCTCCTGAAGGAGGTACAATAAAGATACAATAAGAATAACATCCGAAGTTACATTATTTCCAACACTACCTCTTAAAAATGAAGGTATTATTAAGACACGATATTCTAATTTTATTCTTTCTTGGGCCAACCTATGAGGTCATGCCTCACGCAGCTACTACTCCAACACTCCCTCTTATCTAGGGAGGCATCATCAGTATTATCATACTAGAACACATATGGATATCATCTATACATTATGATTATCTCTAACCTCTCTATATCATAAGGAAGTTCTTCCAACACAATCTCAGTCCATCGAGAAGTGTCAATCAAATCAATATTCATGCATCAGCTCAATCCATTCCATTGGAGAACATGCACTAGCTCCGTGACTATTCCCAAATCATTGCAGAGTCACTTGTTCCTCAACTCAACCCTGTCAATCAGGGAATATGCACTAATACAATGTGCCTCATCCCAACCTAGTCCATCAGGGAACATGAACCAGCACAATGTACCTCATCTCAACCCAGTACTTCGGGGAACATGCACAAGATCAATGAGCTCACTAGGGATACAACCACTAGTGATTAATCAACACACCATGTGATACAACCACATGTGGGATCACAAGGACTACAACCTCATGTGAGACTCTCATAATTTTCTTATGGGCTATAACCTCAAGGGATAATGAGCTACAATACATAAATATCCCAACCATGAGTTTGTTGGACACCAACCCAGTGATAAGTCTCCCAAGCACAAGGGTTGTTGGGAACCAACCTAGTGACAAGTATCCCAACCACAAAGGTTGTTGGGAACCAACTTGGTGATAATTCATTATCATGATACAGAAGTACCAATGTGCGCTAGTGTGCACCAGCCTCTCCATCCCGTCTCAAGATGTCTGAGAGATATCCTCACTCTTTTCAGAGTGATTGAGAAAAAGTACTAAATATCTCCATGACAGATATCCCCACTCCTTTCAGAGTGATAGTAAGTGTGTGTTGGCCTCTCCATCCTTTTCAGGATGTCTGATATATCTCCTCACTCCATCTTAGAGCGATTGGGAGAATGCAATGGCCTCTCCATCCCATCTCAAGATGTCTAAGGGATCTCCTCACTCAATCTCGAAGTGATCGGGAGAATACAATGGCCTCTCCACCCTATCTTAGGATGTCTAATATATCTCCTCACTCCTTTCAAAGTGATTGGGAGAATGCTTGGTCTGTGTATCATCATCCTTCCCTCTTAGCAAGGGACATAATCATGGAACCAATTGTTGGAATATTCACACCATCATTTTTGTATTTTGCATGCATGCATGCAAATCTGCATGCTTTTCATGCCACTGCATGCATCCAGTCATCATCATGGTTGTCTCCCCAGCACCTAGAGCTTTCTTATAGCTCTCCAGATCCTGTCTACAGTCCCCAATTGGCCTCCTACCTACCTAATGTGCCCTCTTTGACTTCTCTACATGGAAAGTGTGCCTTTTCCACCTACCACAGCGAGTTTGGGCACCTTTGCTAACCTACCACCAGTTATCACTCAGTTAGGGCGCCTTATCTCACCTAATGGAAGTTATCATTCAGTTAGTGCATTGATTGAGTAGTTCTTCCACTGATTTCTCATGATGACTGCTTGTAGCTTCTAGTTAGCTAGTTTTGGAGTTCCACTTGTCTATTTGACAACCTCATGCGCTCCCCTTGGAGTCTCCATTCCCTGATTTATGCCTAGATGGTTCTGTTAGACTCAATTAGACACACTTGACTGACTATTACCACTTATGAATGATACTATTGACTGGATGATGTCTCCATTGTTATCCAAGCTAGACTTTGAGTTAGACAGCCTCATGCACCCTACTTGGAGTCTCCATTCCCTGATTTATGGCTAGATGGTTCTGTTAGACTCAGTTGGTCACACTTGACTGACTCTTACCCTTTATGACTGATACTACCGACTAGATGTTGTCTCCATAGTTATTCATGCTAGACTTTGAGCTCAGATTTGAATTCCCTACTTGGCTAATTCGAATCCTATATGATGCCTCATCATTGATTATTGTAACACATTCTCTACATTCATTATTCATTGTATGATATTGACATTGTCCATTATTATGTGTTTATGAATGATTATTAAATGCATGCTTCTTATTCTTTTCAAATAATCTTGCGAGTTAGATTGTGAGTTTTTTATGTTGATGTATATGTAACTTCGGAATGTATTTCATCAGTATATTATATGTATATTTATTGTACCCTTATAAGAGATGTGTTATTCCTCTATAAGGAAGTGTCGTCATGTGGATTGACAAGTGTCGCAAGTGTGTGTACTTGCCGATGGGTTATTAGACCACCTTATGGGGTCGGCCCTAATTAATATATAATATAATGTGGATGTACTAAAGTAGACAAGTCGGCCCCAGTAGGTCACTGGGCAAAAAGGTGAGTATAAATAGAGATAGGAGATCTCTATTTTACTCACTCGGAAAAGCATCTATCTCTCTCTCTGGAAAGTGGCGCACTAGTGAGGAGGAGGAGGATCATCTGCTAGGAGACTATCTCTGTATTATTTGGTTGTATTTTGGTTGAGCCATTGCTCTCTCTATCTCTGAGGAAGTTGTGGGGTTTTTCACCTTAGGGTTTTCCCCACGGAAACTCTGTGTCTCTTGTCTCTATGCTTTTGATTCTTATGATGCTTGTGATGCTTGTCATATTATGATTGTCATGAATTGATATACTGTAGATGTTATTCTCTCAGCAAAGATCCTATAGTATTGTGATTTAATACTGAAAATTTAACATGGTATCAGAGCCTAACTGAGAAGAAGACATTTTGCAGTGACGGAAGCTTGTATTCCTTGTTTATTGGGTTTCTCTCCATAGATTTTTGAAATTCAGTATAGTAGATTGGATCTACTCATCAAGGCGCATCTTTCTGTCCAATCAGATTTCAGTTCCGAGCATTTTCAGTTTTGGCCCTAAAAATTAGGGTTTCCACAAAAATAGGAATTTCTGGAAACTGAAGGTACAGCTGGAAGCTCCTTGCAAAAATCGAAGGTTTGAGCTTTGGATCGAGATTTTTGGCTGGGTAGATCTCCGGGAAACTCAAACCCTAATTCAGGGCTCTCCCCAGTGAACCCGGGAGAACAAAAAGGCAATTTTGAAGGACACGACTTTGCTGATCTCAAATTCTAAATGTACTAGGCTGATCAGCTCTCCAAGGCGCATCTTTCTATCCTTTCGGAATTTTGAAATTCACATTTTGAATTTTTAGGGTTTCTCTGACAAACCCTAATCCGGGACCAGATCCAGTTTTCAACACTTCAAGAGGATTGGGCTAATCCTGGAAGAGAATGAGTTGGACTCATATGTGAAAGAAGACATCCTTATCCCAGAGGATGAAGAGGCCAAGGTATTGCACAAGAAGAACTTGGTCAAGGCAAAGAGAATCATTGCTGATTCTATCAAAGACCATCTCATACCCCATGTGTCTTCTCTCAAGACACCCAAAGAGATGTTTGAATCTTTGACCAAGCTATTTGAAGGAAAGAACATAAATCGGAAGATGACCCTGCGGAACCAATTGAAAGCAGTAAAGTTTCAGAATGGGGAAACCATTCAATCCTACTTTTCAAGGGTCTCTCAGATCAAGGAACAATTAGAAGCAGTAGATGAAATAGTGGAGAATGGTGAAGTGGTGATGACCACTCTAAATGGCCTACCCAGGTCATGGGATTCCTTTATTCAAGGAATTTGTGCAAGGAAGAAGTTGATCTCCTTCAGTAGACTTCGGGAAGAATGTTCTCAAGAAGAAGCTAGACTTATAGCTCGTGAGGAAAAGATGGGAGGTGAAGATCAAGCTCTTGCAGCTCACACCAAAAGAAGCAAAACCAAGAAGGATCACCCTCACCCCAAAAGATTTCATCAAAAGAATAAGAAGGACCTAAGATGCTTCACATGCAATGAGAAGGGTCACTTTGCTTCAGATTGTCCCAAGAACAAAAGGGATAATAAGAACAACTCCAGTGAGAAAAAGAAGGGCAGCAAAAGAAGGTTTCATGCTCATGCTGCCGAAGATGATGAACCTCCAAAGAAGAAGGCTAGGGCAGAAAGTGATAGTGATGATGACTCATCAAGTGAAGAAGAGTATGTTCTGATCTCTGCTCTTACAGGTACCATCTCCCATGGATGTAATGATTGGTTAATTGATAGTGGGGCCTCCAAACACATGACTGGGTTCAAGGAATCTTTTGTGAATCTTTCTGAACATGAATCACCCCATAAAGTGAAACTTGGGGATGATTATCAATACCCAATCAAAGGAAGTGGTGAAGCCTCCTACAATCTAGATTCTGGAAAATCATTGAAGATGAAAGAAGTACTTTATGTACCTGGGCTCAAGAAGAACTTACTCTCCATTTCTGCATTAGATGCAAAAGGTATGAGGGTTGCATTTGTGGATGGCCAAGTCCTAATGTGGCCAAAGGGAAAGACCATAGATGATGCAGTAGTGATTGGAAAGCAAGAGGGAGGTTTGTACAATTTGAAGGGACAACCTGAACATGCCATGGTGACATAAATACAAAGATTCATCCATAGTCATGGATCACATAGAGGTATGTATAATTTGTTTTTGCAAAAGTTAACTAATGAGTCATGCAGGTCATTGAAGAGAACAAGAACACATTGCTAGACATAACTAGCAAATATGGTGACCAGGTATGTGTTTCTTATATCATAGGATCTATCATATAAGTATGCATGGCATGATTAATGATGATTGTTCATAAAGTCATAAGTTTGAATAATCATGGGCATATGCATCTTACCTTAATTAATAATATGACTAACCAGAAGAGTCATAGGTTTGAGTAATTATAGGTTTATACATGTTATGTTTCTTATGATATGACTAACCATAAGAGTCCTATATATAAACCTTGAATGCTAATGCTTATTATTTCTGTTTGAAATGATCATGACTATACATACTTGAGATTATTGTGTTTTAATGAATGATACTAATAAGCATGCATAGGGACCAAGGATGAATATGAGTTCAAGAACAGGTAATCCAGGAAGCAAAGATCAAGAGGGAGCACACTCCAGTGGTTTCTGCAAGGGTGCAGATATTCAGAGGGAGTTGTCCATATCTCTACATTCCACAACAAGAAGGTTTAGAAGGACTCCAGCAGCTCCTGCAAGGAAGAAAAGACTCAGAGGGAGTCCACCCAACAAACAAACAAAGATAAGTATTTTAATTATCTTACATATTTGTTTGCTTAAATAAAATTGTTCAATGATGTATATGCTCATGTTCCTAGACTTAGGATATGTATTGTGCATATTAGAATGATTGAATTAATGAACAGTATACTACTAATATGCATGTGTTGGGTAAGTGGCCTATGGCACTGTACAACATTCCATTGCTACTTATCTAGAATGAAACCTCTTTGCTGACATGTTGGGAGTTGTGCACACTCTTAACAATGTTCTGGTAGAGATTGGAAGGCATCTAGAAAGTTACGGGATATGGATAAATGTTGTATTGAAGCATTGGCTAAGATAATTGCATGACTGCATGACTGTATGACATATTTCTTCATGTGTAAGAATTTGTTCTGAAAATTATGAGTTGTTTCTAATCATGCAATTTAATCTGTTTTGTAGGAAAGACCGTATATCTTCACCTACAAAAAGGACTACAACATTTGTTCCAGCAACAAAGATATCTATTGAAGATATTGAAATTCCCAGGATCTGGGATGAAAAAATGAAATACCATGATCCGTCGATCATGAAGAATGATGTCTGGGATGCGATCCCAAGAGCTAAAGGGAAGTCTGTTGTGACTTCCAAATAGAACTTTCAGATCAAGCATGTTGCAGATGGCAGCATAGAGAAACATAAAAGTGATGAAATAGAAGATACACCAGATGGATTCAAGACAGCTTTCTTGAATGGTGTAGTTGAAGAAGAAGCAGCCACTTCGTTCTGAGACACATGATAGGAAATCATATATGTGCAGAACTTGGTATGGTGAAGATAGATTGATTGCCGACACGCAGCGGAAGCTTACTACCGAGTTCGAGATGAAGAACTTGGGGATGATGCACTATTTGTTTTTGGCATGGAGGTGTGGCAGAGTGCAGATGGAATCTTCCTTGGACAAGGGAAGTATGCAGTAGAGATCCTGAAGAGGTTCGGGATGATGGATTGCAAGGCCATGGTCACACCTATGGCATCGAATCTGAAGCTTCTATGTGATGCTTCATCTGAGCCAGTTGATGTCTCTTTGTATCGTCAGATGATTGGGTCCTTGATGTACCTGACGAACACGAGACCAGACATTTGCTTTGCTGTGAACACATTGAGCCAGTTCCTGACGGATCCGAGGAGTGTTCACCTGGTTGCTGTAAAGCATGTTCTGAGGTACCTGAAGGGTACAGTGGATTATGGGCTCAGGTATGAGGCAAATCAAAAGTTTAACCTGGAAGGTTATGTTGATTCAGATTGGGCTGGCAGTGCTGCAGACAGGAAGAGCACATCTGGGTGCTGCTTCAGTATGGGATCAGGTGTGATCTCTTGGTTTAGCAGGAAGCAGTCCTGCGTAGCACTAAGTACAGCTGAGGCAGAGTATGTTGCAGCCTGTTCAGCTAGTTGTGAGGCAGTATGGCTACGGAAGCTACTATCAGAGTTATTTGATCTCCCGTTGGAGGCTACTGGTATCTTCTGTGATAACCAGAGTTGTGTGAAGCTGTCCGAGAACCCAGTGTTTCATGACAGGTCGAAACACATAGAGATCAAATATCACTATATCAGGGATATGGTGCAGAGAGGAGCTGTGAAGCTCCTGTATGTTGCGACGGACGAGCAGATTGCAGATGTGCTGATGAAGCCACTAGCCAGGGTGAAGTTCGAGTACTTCAGAGAGAGGCTTGGCGTGCTTCAGATCAAGGATACTTCGAGGAAGAAGTGATGGACACATTTGCTGAAGCCATTCCAAGCATGTTGGAAGGAGGATCCTTCACATGGCTGTGGATGTAAGCGCTGGATGATGAGCATCAGGATGATGTTCTGGTTTCTGCTTGATATGATCAGTTGGATCATTTTATGTATGTATGTACACATCATGTTGGATGCTGGATATGATCAGTTGGATCATTTTATGTATGTATGTACGCATCATGTTGGATGCTGGATATGATCAGTTGGATCATTTTATGTATCATGTTGGATGCAGGATATGATCAGTTGGATCATTTTTTTATGTACGCATCATGTTGGATGCAGGATATGATCAGTTGGATCATGTGTATGTATTGTTTATGCATCATGTTGGATGCTTGGACCATGTATCTGTATATGTATCAGGTGGATACATTGTATGATCAGGTGGATCATGTATGGTGATATGTATCATATATTTGTATTTGTATCAGGTGGATACATTGATGATCAGGAGGATCATGTATGATGATATGTATCAGGTAGATACTTGGTATGCATCAGGTAGATGCATTGATGATCAGGTAGATCATGCAGCAGGATGTTGCAGTGATGATCAGGATGATCATAGATGACGAGCTTCAGGATGTTGCTCCAGATGACATGCAGCAGGATGTTGCAATGATGATCAGGATGATCATAGATGACGAGCTTCAGGATGTTGCTCCAGATGACTTGCAGCAGGACGTTGCAGTGATTATGATCAAGACGATCATGAGTACATCAGGATGATGTATGGTGAGTATCAGGTTGATACTCTGTGGCCGTGGATCAGGTTGTGCAGATGAGCATGTCTGGGAGATCCTATAGGTCGGAGTTGTGTACCCGTAACAGCCTGGGATGCTCTTTCGAGACATTGCTCTGGGAGGACATGTAATTCGTTGCCCTGGGAGATCTCAGGTCGGAGTTGTGTACCCGTAACATCCTGAGATGCTCTTGCGAGGTTTTGTCCTATGGCATGTAATTTGGGCCCTGGGAGATTTCAGGTCGGAGTTGTGTACCCGTAACATCCTGAGATGCTCTTGCGAGGTTTTGCCATGACCACATGTAATTTGTGCCCTAGGAGATCTCAGGTCGGAGTTGTGTACCCGTAACATCCTGAGATGCTCTTGCTAGGTTTTGTGGTGGACCACATGTAATTTGTGCCCTGGGAGATCTTAGGTCGTAGTTGTGTACCCGTAACATCCTAAGATGCTCTTTCGAGGTTTTGTGGTGGGGTCACATGTAATAGCGCCCTGGGAGATCCTACAGGTTGGAGTTGTGTACCCGTAATATCCTGGGATGCTCTTTCGAGGTTTTGTGACGCACGTAAAAGTCCTGAGGATTCCACAGTATGGCCAGTGATGATGAAGACCTGCAGGTGGTGGGCCTACATCCAGTATGAAAAAGGACTGGCTCTGTAGAACTTCCTATGACGAGTAGAGACAGAGATTGGACGAGATAGCAGCAGCAGTGACGATGACGATGACGATGCATCGATGATGATGATCCAGAGAAGAAGACTTGTCTAGCAAATCTGTGTCGAGAAATACCTTCCTTGTTAAGAGGGAGTGTTGATGTATATGTAACTTCGGAATGTATTTCATCAGTATATTATATGTATATTTATTGTACCCTTATAAGAGATGTGTTATTCCTCTATAAGGAAGTGTCGTCATGTGGATTGACAAGTGTCGCAAGTGTGTGTACTTGCCGATGGGTTATTAGACCACCTTATGGGGTCGGCCCTAATTAATATATAATATAATGTGGATGTACTAAAGTAGACAAGTCGGCCCCAGTAGGTCACTGGGCAAAAAGGTGAGTATAAATAGAGATAGGAGATCTCTATTTTACTCACTCGGAAAAGCATCTATCTCTCTCTCTGGAAAGTGGCGCACTAGTGAGGAGGAGGAGGATCATCTGCTAGGAGACTATCTCTGTATTATTTGGTTGTATTTTGGTTGAGCCATTGCTCTCTCTATCTCTGAGGAAGTTGTGGGGTTTTTCACCTTAGGGTTTTCCCCACGGAAACTCTGTGTCTCTTGTCTCTATGCTTTTGATTCTTATGATGCTTGTGATGCTTGTCATATTATGATTGTCATGAATTGATATACTGTAGATGTTATTCTCTCAGCAAAGATCCTATAGTATTGTGATTTAATACTGAAAATTTAACATTTTACAATTGTTAGATCCCTGCAGATTATCACATGGTATCAGAGTAGTCAACAACTATTCGAATTACAGTAGTTGCATCAACAACAATTGCAACATTTCTTCGAGTAGCTATCTTTCACTTGTGCACCAGAAGCCTCTGAGTTTCCACAGCAAATCCTGGTGCTATTACTTGAATTCATTGGAGAAATCCAGTGAGGTTTATCCAGGTGTGAAGGACTTAGTCCATGTGCTCAGTGTTCAAAAGGTAGTGTTCAGTCGAAGTGTAGCATTCTCCATCAACAAAAACTCTTCTTGTTTTGTAGGTTTCAAAGTTTTCTGCAGTTACAGCAGTTTTTGCAGTTGCAGCAGTAGATTTGAAATTGAACAAAATCTTCTATGTATCTAGAAAGAGTTCCTTCTCTCACTCCATTCAACTATGATGAGTGGA